>CM070069.1:12238577-13438577 GCA_036320875.1 Cotoneaster glaucophyllus | reverse complement strand
GATGCAAAATGATAGAAGTTAGATTTTTGCTTGTAAGTTAGAAATGAGATTCGTCCAAAAACAAACAGTTAGAAGTGAAAGACATGAGCTTTCCAGGTTTTCAGAACCAATGGTCACACAATACAGAGATGCAACAGACTTATTACAATGAATCATAAGAAATCATTTACTAGGAATGCTCATCTATTTCTATTGATTATAATTGTCAGAAAATGAAATTTAAAGGATGCTGCCATCCCATTGACATGAATGAAAGAATATATGCTTCGGGAACAGTTGGTTGAGTCCTTGTGGTAGAAGGGTTTCAGCTTGAAAATGGTAATGAACAATTACAAGGAGAAAGGTGGAAGCAAAGTTAGCAATGAGTAAAAAACTGGAAAAACTGTGGCTACAAATACTACAAAAGACAAACTTTTGGTTATTCAAATTAAATAAAAAACTGAAAAATCTTGATATCTAATATCTGTAAGTGAAAACTGGAAAAACAAGGCTACAAGTACTGCATAGACAAACTTCTGCGTACTCGTGTAATATCTGCGGCGTTTTAAGTGAATACTACATGACCAAGCTCATTATCAATCTTCTCCCATGACTACTATCTATGACTGGGTACTTAATCACTAAGTAATACATAGTCAACTGCTTATTTTCAGCGCTGATAGTAGGATACTCGTACCATTTGTGAACATCAGCTACTAAATCTCAAAACAGTTATGAAATATCAGGTCATCCTATCAAAAACACCACTCAGCACTTTGTTTTGATTTTTGTTACGAAAACCGAGATCAAGTAATCAATCATCAACAACCTGCATCTCAGCCTTAATATGAAAGTAAACCAGTTAGGGCTTAGCATCACATATACAAACACTAAATCCACCACTTAGCAAAACCCTAATTAAACCAATATTACAATTTTCATCCACCAAGCTACAAATTTACTGCAAACCCAAATTAAAAAAACTTCCAAACCTTCCTAAAAATTAATTAAAATCAAACAATCTCCATCTGGGCACAAAAATGAATTAACAAACAAAAAATCAAAAGGCCATGAATGCCGACTGACCTTGTGCCTGGAGAGCAAATTATACTCAGGCTGCTCAACAATGGGCCCCACCAAATCCAATCTCTCGGCGACCCCCCAAGCCTCCGTGATCTGCTGCGCCGACCACTCACTGGTCCCCCAATAAAACGCCCACCCCTTATCGATCACATAGTTCATCGCCCTCACCGTCTCCTCGATCGGCGTCGTGGAGTCGGGACGGTGGCAGTAGATGAGATCCACGTAGTCCGTGTCCATCCGCTTGAGCGACGCCTTGGTGCCCTCCACGATGTGCTTCCGGGAGAGGCCCTTGTCGTTGGGTCCGGGGCCGCCCCAGAAGATCTTGGTGGAGAGGACGACGTCGGAGCGCTTCCAGCCGAGCTCGCGGATGGCCTGGCCCATGATCTCCTCGGCGCGGCCGGAGGCGTAGACCTCGGCGTTGTCGAAGAAGTTGACGCCGTGGTCGCGGCAGGTCTGGAGGAGGGACTTGGCCTCCTTGACGTCGAGCTGGTTGCCGAAGCTGACCCAGGCGCCGTAGGAGAGCTGGCTCACTTTGAGGCCGGACCGGCCCAGGTTCTTGTACTGCATATTATTCGACACCATTGCGGAGACACTGTGAGTCTGCGAGGAGCATGTACCAAAATATCGATAATATCGCCGAGGGCAACGATATTTTTTTAACTATCCAAAGGGTTTTCGTGATAATATCGCGATATTATCGAAATATCGCGATATTTTTTTAAAAGCCCTTTTCGGAGAAGAACGCCGGAGCTTCTACAGCTCCGGACGACTGTAAAACAACACCATAGCCACTGTGGTGGAGGTCACGGACTCACTGTGGTGGAGAGAAGGAGACGGACGGAGGGAGAGAAGGAGACGGACGGAGAGACCGAGAGAGAGACCGAGACGGAGAGACCGAGGCAGAGAAGAATCCATTAACGGAAACGAAGACCGAGTCACTGATGGTGCAGTACAGAGGAGATCTGATTTGTTCTCTCTGATTTGTTGCGAGGGAGAGAGAAGGAGACAGTCTGTGAGTCACTGAGTCACTGAGTCACTGAGTCACTGCGACGGAGACGAAGACCGAGTCACTGAGTCTGTTCTCTCTCTGATTTCTTGCGAGGGAGAGAGAAAGAGACAGTCTGTGAGTGAGTGAGTGACTCTCTGATTTGTTTGTGAGTGAGTGACTCGTGAGGACGAAGACGGAGAGAAGGAGAGAGAAGGGAGCGAGTCTGTTCTTGTGAGGGAGAGAGAATGAGACAGACTCTTTGAATGGGTTCAGTTTTCTATAAGTTACTACTGCAGAAGATATTTTTGATATGTCATTCTAGCTACAAGTCAAGAAATTGGACGTGGTGATGAGTGATGAGTATAATGATACGGAACAAATGGAAACCATGTGGCCTCGTTTTTATGTTGAATATTGGATTTTTAAGATATATTCAAGAAAACAGAAGAAAAGTTTGTGAGCAACTTGATTGAATTAAAAAGGATAAGTTTTATCAATTTTAACCAAGGTATTAAATATCGGTAATATCGGAAATATCGGAACTCTATGTGGTACTAAGTCGCTCATGTATCTTACCATGTAATGTATAAAGTGTAAAATATTGCACTAATTCATTATATATAAATGATTTTGGTGTGTTTAAACTTCTTTCATTAATTACTATATATTTTCTACACTCACAATGTTTGCCAGCTCGCTATATAATCAACTTGGTGATGTTAAATCCATCATGCAATGCATTTCCTTTCAATTTTTTGTGATAAACTAATAGATAATTGACTAAATAAACATCCTGCAAAGTTTCAATAAAAATTTCCAAGTTTTTCTTACAATTTCCGTGGTTTCCATGGAAATTTTATCGATATCGATATTATCCCGATATTTCCATCGATGTTTCCGGACTATCGATATTTCCGATATTATCGATATTTAATACCTTGGCGAGGAGTCAAATGATGGGAGTTTATCGGGAAGCAAGGAAGGTGATGACACAGGACACAGGACACAGGACACAGGACACGTCGATGAACCTTTTTTTTTTCTTTCTATTTTTCTGTTTTCGATATTTGTTTTGTTGGGTTTATATATATTTTTAAATGGAGAGCTGTCGGATAATGAGTTAGAGTGGGGCTCTAGGCATGTGGGGGTGGGGGTGGGGGTGGGGGTGGGCGGTTCAATTTTTGTAACGCTTTCTTGGACTATTTGAGTATCTTTTTCGACCGTGGGTGATGCTTTTTTTTGTTGTTGCAGGGGTATCTTAAATAGATAGTGCACTTTAAATAATATATTATCAATAAAAAATAAGTACGTTACTCAATAGTTGCGCTACATTTTAATTATTCTTTTTAAATTGTCTTGTTACTAACTTTTTCGCATACGCCAATACAAAAGACTTATTCTAGGGTAAATTACATAGTAACCCCTCAGGTTTGAGGTCTATTACAACCCCATACAACGTCTTTAAACGTTTCACTTTCATACCTCAACTATCATTTTATTTCAATTTCATACAACCGTTACATTTTTCATCCATTGATCCGTTAAGTGCTGACGTGACTGCCACATTTGTGCCACGTGGCAAAATAATAATTTTGTATTTTTTTTTCTTAAAAAACCTGAATTTTCTTAATTTAAAAAAAAAAAAAAAAAAAAACCCTATGCGTCTCCCCGTACCCCCCCAACAAAAACCCAAATGTTCTTCCCCCACCCCCTCCCCTCCCCCCAACGACCCCGAAACCCGACCACACACCCTGCTGCGACCCCAACCCAGAACCCGATCCCTTCACCCACCATTTTCTCCCCTATGCAACTTGAATCCCTTCTTCTCCTCTCCTCCCCGCAACCCCAAAACCCAGAAACCTTATCCCCCTCCTCTCTTCTCCCTGCAACCCCCACCTGCAACCCAGAAAAAAAAACAAAAAAATACCCAGATGTCTTCTAGTGGGTCGTCGGGGTGTGCGAGAGGGCGGGTGCGGAGAGAGGAAGGGGAAAGTGGGTGGGTCGTCGGGGTGTACGAGAGGGCGGGTGCGGAGAGAGGAATGGGAAAGTGGGTGGGTCGTCGGGGTGTGCGACAGGGTGCAGAGGAAGGAAGGGGAAAGTGGGTCGTCGGGGGGGGGGGGGGGGAAGAAGGAAGGGTCGTCGCCGGGGAGGGGGGGAGAGGAAGGAATGGTGCGGTCGTCGCGGCGGGGGGAAGAAGGGAGGGTCGTCGGGGGGGGGGGGGGGAGGTAGCGGATCTGATTTTTGCAGGGGGTTCACGGGGGTGGGTGAGGGATAGTGGGAAGGGAGTTGCAGAGAGGAGAGGGGTGGGAGTTGCAGAGAGGAGAGGGGGAAGAAATGGGATTTGGGTTCGGGGTTTTTTTGTGTTTTTTTTTTTTAAATTTGGTTAATATTATAATATTTTTAATGCATAAAAAATTATTTTTTTTACCACGTGGCAGCCACATCAGCACAAATGTGGCAGCCACGTCAGCACTTAACAGATTAATAGATGGAAAATGTAACGGTTGTATGAAATTGAAATAAAATGATAGTTGGGGTATGAAAGTGAAACGTTTTAAAGACGTTGTATGGGGTTGTAATAGACCTCAAACCTGAGGGGTTACTATGTAATTTACCCCTTATTCTAATTACTAACTTTTCTTTCTTATTAGTGATACATTTTACAAACTTATTCTAATTACTAACTTTTCTTTCTTATTAGTGATACATTTTACACATTTGATTTAGAAATTTGATCACCCTGACATTATCCTTTAGATAATACATAAGAAGTAAGTTTTATACAAACTAAAGTAAAACATATGCATATTTTTTGAGGAAAACTAACGAAAAAGGCTTGAAAACTTTGAGTTTTAACGATAAGGACAAAATAAAGGGTAAAGTGAATAGTACCAGGTTTGATTTTTAGTGTAAAAATATGGTTTTTCGTTAAAGTGAACAGTACCGTGGGCTTTTCGTTAAAACTCCCTATTTTTTGCCCTCTCTTAATTTCTGCAATGCGTGTGTATGGTATGTTTTAGTGCTAGCAACACATAGTCCCTGCATCTTCTAACGCGTAAGCATATGGACGCGGTCTCATTTTCGCTTTTGCACCATTAGTGACAATAGAAGCATTTGAGAGACGTGAAGAGAAAGCGTACAACCGCATAACTCTATTGCGGATAATTATCTATTTTTTATTTGGGAAATTTTATTTAGGGTTAATCTTAGTTTACTATCCTGAAGTTTATTAGTTTTCAACATTCGTTAAAGTTGCTCTTAAATCAGCCGTTAACTGGTGACGTGGCGTCCACGTGGACAATAATTGGGTGCCACATGTCAATATGGGCTCATGTGAATATTAAAAAAATTTAAATTATAAAATTATAAAATAGTAAAAATTATTTATATATAAAAAAATAAAAAAACTTGGGTTATCTCCTGCCTCCCCCGACCCTCCCTCCCTTCTCTCCTCTGCATCCTCACTCCCTCAGTCCTCTGATCCCTCCCTCCACCTCCCCGTCAGAATTTCAGGGTCGTCCAAGAGAAAGGTCGTCAGAACCCGCAGGATGACACTAATGTCGAAGGTTTAAAGCAGCAGGAACTGGAAGAGCAGCCATGGCTGCAGATCTGCGTTTCTGGTGGCGCACAATGTCCTTGTGGTTGCCCAGTAGCTCATCAATTTCTCCGACAGTCAAGCCTAACAACCCTTCCGCCTTCCAAGCCTTCAAAGTGATAATTTGGGTGTTGGGTTGGGGTTTTTAGGTTTATAAATTTTAAATTTTAAATTGGATTGATCTCGAGGAGAGAGAAGGGAGGGGAGGTGAAGAGGGTGGAGGATAGGGATGAGGTGGGTCAGGGAGGTGGAGGAAGGGATCAAGAGAGTGAAGGAGTGACGGTGCAGAGGAGAGAAGGGAGGGAGGGTCGGGGGAGGTAGGAGATGACCCAAGGTTTTTTTTTTTAAAATAAATTTTATTATTTTTTAATTTTTTTAATTTTAAATTTTTTTTTTAATATTCACATGGGCCCATATTTACACGTGACGCCTAGTCATTGTCCACGTTAGGGCTGGGCAAACGGGCCTAGGACCCGCGGGGTGGGCCGGGTCCAGTCAGTTCGGGGCGAGTACAAATTTTGTAAACTCAAAACGGGGCGGGGCGGGGCAAGTCCATGTAATTGGCGGGGCGGGCCAGTTTCAGATTTTTGAAAAAAGGGGCCCCGGCCCGGACTGTAGGTACCGTCCATTATATGGAGATTAAATCCCCACCATTGATTTAAAAACAAATCTTACTCTCGGTTGTCAGTCTCTCTCCCCTCTATCGATATTTCCTAAGTGGACTCTCCTCTCTCGATCTCAATCCCCAAATCAAGCATCAATCTGAAGGTCTCACTCCGGACTCCGACTACCACCGTTCGTCGTCGTGACTTCAGCTTCTTCGTCTTTCGCTGCAAGGATGCCAGCAAGGCTTTGGCAAAGATGATCAAGAAGAATGAAGACAACACCGCCTCCCTCGACTGCGTCACGGAGAAGGAGATCGGCGTCCTCGCCGACTGGGAGAAAAGGTTCAAAGCTTACCTCGTTATTGAGGTCTTCCATTGGTGCTATCTCTCTGGTTTGTTTCTTGATTTCAAGCTGTTTGTGGGGATTCTAAGTAAAAAAAGGGATCCAGAGAAGGAATTTGTTATTTTTTCTGATGCATGCAATCACTGCGTTATATTGTTAAATTTTTTCTAATGCGTGCTATCTCTGTGGTATATTGTTAAATTTTTGGATTTTGATCAACTGGGTTATATTGTAATGCAATCTTAGGAAATTAGTCATCTGTGTGGGTTGTCTAAAATTCAATTTTTTATTAAAGTTTGTTGCTTTGAAGGTTTTTCTTGAGGAGATCAACTGGGATATATTGAATTTTGAGATTTTTGTTGAATTGGTTGTACTGGGAAACCGACATCTCCTGGAACGATCGAGTTTCGAGAGAGCAAAAGAAGAAGAGGAAAAGAAAAAAAAAAAAGGACCCGTGGACCCAACTCGAATCGGCCCGTTTCTTTTAAATCCGGGTCAGGTCCGATCCTTTCAAAATTGGGCCCGGCCCGGCCCTTGCCCACCCCTAGTTCACGTGGACGCCACGTCACCAGTTAATAGCTGATTTAACAGCAACCTTAACAGATGTATGGAAGCTTCCCAAAATTATGACTTCAGGCATCACTCTGGGATGAAAAAACCTTCATGTATCAAATGTTGAAAACCAAGAAACTTCAGGCTAGTAAACTGAGATTAACCCTTTTATTTAATACCATGTAACTTCTTTCTACATCCAATTTAAATTTTAAATATTAATTGTTTTATTTTCTTTGCATAATTATCATCAAGTACAAGATGAAATTAATAATAAAACTACAATTTATCAATAAACTCACACATTATAATCAAGGTTCTAAAAGATGCTAGTTTGGAGGTCGGTTAGGGCCTAGCGCCTAGGCGGTTAGGCAAAGGCCTAGATGATCTAGGCAGATTTAAGTAATAAATCATATAAATTAACTAAATTTACTATATAACATATGAAAAAACATTGAATAATACATTATTTTTTTAAATAAGGAATACATATGCATGTATGTATGTAAAATTTTAGACTTTCTAAATTAGTTTTGTATCATTTTAGAAAAGCCCATATTGATGGGCCTTTATTCTCATTAATAAAGGTGAAGAAGGTTGGCCTTTTCATTGTTGTTTTAATATAAGGAAAGCTAATAAAAAGGGCTTGAAAACTTTGAATTTTAACTATAAGGACAAAATAAAGGGTAAAGTGAATAGTACCACAATTGACTTTTTAGTGGAAAAATGTGGTTTTTCGTTAAAGTGAAGAATATCGGGAGCTTTTCATTAAAGTTCCCTTTAATATATTATAACTTCCACCGACTCACTTGCTTGAAAGAAAAACCTAATAGCTAAATTGCTAAAGCCTAAAGTAACCAACTGCTTTAAAGTTAAAACCCTAACGAAAGCCGCCGCACTCATCTCTGCAATTGCAGACTTATCATATTCAACTTGTCGCTGTCACCCTTTCTGCAAGACTGCAACTGCAAGCTTCTCATCTACAAAGCTCTCTCTCTCTCTCTCAGACCATGTTGAGGCTCATTTCAAGCAAACCGAGATGGTGACGGCGAGGGTCGGGGAGACAAAAGGGTTGTGGGTCGTGACAATACATTTTTTCCTAGAATGCCCAGCGTCCGCCAAAGCCGCCTAGCCCACTTAGGTGGCCTCCTTACGCTGCCTAATATCTTTGCCGATTTTATAAGCGATTTCGAGTTAATCGCGGCGGAATGTATGAACGACGGTTTTGAGAATCTTGTGGTTTGAATTAGAAAAGTTGTTGGATGTCTAGGTGACTCCTTCAGAGTTTTTAGCTGCTTGATTATGAATTCATAAAGAATGATTCTATATTTGATGTTTATAGATTGTGATCGATGGTCTGTTTTTATTGGATATCACATACTTGTATTATTGTTACTCACGTGAGCTTCGCAGCTTATCCGGGTTCTGATTTGCCCAGTGCATCAATTCCATGATGTAGACATGAGTTTACATGTGATAGATTTGGGTAGATTAAGAGAAACCGCTTGATATTTTGGATTCCGTTAAGTGGTTGGGAATCCTTACTCTTGCTCATTTCCATAAGATTAGTCTAGAACTCTAGATTTGAGTGAATGGGAATTACCCCCCAATAGATCTTGTGAATAGAATTATCATGTTTATTAGTCATAATCCAAGTAGGGAATTATATAGAGTTCCTTGGTTAAATTCGTGAAATGATATGTTATTGCATTGATTGATTAATGTAATTAAATGCTAAGATCGTGCATCTTTGATGCATGAATTGATTAATTGACATGATTGTGAAATGACGTTGGATATGATTGTTATTAGTATGATTATTTTAGTTGATTGATGTGGCTAGAAAATAATATTGTGCTTTGTTGATTCTTTAATATGTTACATGTTATGTATTATGATTTTCTGTGGAGAAAAATGATGATTTATGCGATGGATGAAGTGGAAATATTAATAGTCATGTGGGATTGTTATGTAACCCTGAACCTAGTAACTTCAAGCATGTCAAGTTTTATTAATTGACTGATGAGTGCTTTGATTTTCCACTTAAAAGTACTGTGATAAAAGTTAAGGATAATGTTTGGATGAACTACGAATGGCTTGATCCCTGTGTAGGGTACGTAGGCAGTCTAACGAGGAGGTTAGATGTAGTCATAAAGGATTACTACGTAGTTGGATTGTGAGTTGTGTTTGCACATATCCCGGAGGCGGGGTATGTTAGAGATATGGATACATGGTGACGTCACGTGTCGATCTTAGACGTATGTCTGGATCGGGGCATGACACCGGCGTAGGACCAACATTTTGTTGAGGTGGATCTTCAAATAACACCCACCCTTTACAAATTTCCCAACAACCGTGATGACTAAAGGGTTTGGAGTTGTCCTCCATATACAATTCCTCCGCTTGGCGTACCTAGAAAATATAATTACAAAAATTAAAGGAAATTAATTTATGAAGTTAAATGTAATATAATTAAATATTTAAAATAAGTTGTGAAAAAACACTTACTTCGTTTTAGTAATTGGCTCCACTCTCATGTCTGCTTCCGGCCCTAAAAACTTTACCATTTTAGTGTGGTCCTTATATAAATACAGGTTTTTATCACAAATAGTCTTTGAAATTGATCTACACCATCAAGATGGTCCCTAAATTTGAAAATCGATCAATGTAGTTCCTAAAAATGAATACCGCAAATGAATGTAGTCATTCCGTAAAAAATTCTGTTATGTAATGATGTGACACATAACTGGATCCCCAATCTAATTAAATATTGTCCATGTGGATTTAAATATTAAATTAAAAAAATAATTGTTATTTTCAAAAAGAAAAAGTAATTAAAAACTATATACTTAAATATTGTTCTTTGGAGTTCTTCCCCTCCCACCCGCAGCCACACACACCAACCGCTTTGCAATCCGTCCATCTTCAATTTTCTTAACGGCGAGTTTCCTGCCACCACCTTCATCGACACCGTCGTCGTGATTTCAACGCCAGTGTACAACCAAAAATTTCAATTCAAAGATCAAAACGATCCAAAAACACAAAGGGTAAATTCCAAAATCCAAAGGTGTTATGATGACTCCAAACTATAGCGGCAAAGCCCCATTACTCAAAAACTTGATAGCAATCGCACTCCCAATCACCTCATGTAAATCAGCCCCAATCAACGCCAGCTCCGCCATCACCCACAACACCATCCTCGCCCACGTCGGGTACTCCTCCCTACATAGCTCTGCCAAGTGCCACCCATTAGCCACCCTAAGCTGAGCCGAGAGCAGCTGCACCAACAATAACAGCCCCATCGTCGTCGCCCACATCAGTAGCCAGATCAATGAGTTCCAATCATCTTCTTTTTTTTCCCTAAGTTTTTAATTTTACAAAATATTTTTTTTAAATGTTTAAATCCACTTGGACAATATTTAATTATAGTGTGAGGACCCAATTATGTGTCATATTAGCACATAATAGAATTTTTGACAGAATTGTGACGGAATGACCACATTGATCTTCGACACCCATTTTTAGGGACTAACGATCCGAACCGTCTATTTTTCAAGTTGCACCTCATAGATCATCCTTGCAAAGTATTAACCAAATTGGAAACGTTTAAGACATCTAATTGAGTTCAAAGAAATTAACGAACACTTTGTTATATAAGAAACAATGAAATTTTATCTTGATAATTAAGTAGACAAATGATTTCAGATTGAATTGACTTTTTGCAAGGATGATCTATGAATCGAGACTTACAAAATCGACAATTCGTTGAAGTTCAAAATATAGAGATTAGGTATGGGGCCCACTCCATATCGAACTACAACAATCCGAACGTCTATTTTGTAAGTCTCGATTCATAGATCATCTTTGCAAAAATTCAATTCAATCCGAAACCATTTGCCTACTTAATTATCAAGATAAAATTTCATTGTTTCTTATATAACAAAGTATTCATTAATTTCTTTGGACCCAATTATATGTCTTAAACATTTCCGATTTGGCTAATACTTTGCAAGGATGATCTATGAGGTGCAACTTGAAAAATAGATGATTTGGATCGTTAAAGTTCGATGTAGTGTGGATCCCACAACTAATCCCCGTTTTTATAAAATATAAAGAGATATATATATGAGTTCCTTCTGTGCTCATCACGAATAAATCACATCCAAGAGAAACAACCAAACCAAGTCAATGGAAGGGAAGAAAAAAAGAGCTTTGCCCAGATCTCCCGAATAACCCCAACCCTCCATAAACCATAATCATTCATAAAAGAGAGTTTTAACGAAACACTCCCGGTATTGTTCACTTTAAACGGAAAACCAACATACAAATTAAGTTCCCAACCTCCCACCACAATTATTTATACAAGCAGACAAATTCAAATACTAAATTTTTACCCAACTGTCTAAATAAAAAACTAGGTTGTTGGCAAAGCCCTTTATCTGCAAACAAATCCAGAAACAATAAAAAAAAATAAAATGAAAGAACCCCATTCCCCTTCAAAACCCCGCTGCTAATCAAAATAAGAAACAAAACCGACAAAGACGAGACCATCCTCCAAAGATAATTGAAATCGTTGATTTTTTTTTAATCATTATCTAAAGATTATATCTGCAAAGAATCATTCAATTTAAATATCATTTAATCATTCATATATGTTAAATGAAGGCAGATGCAAAGTACTAGAAAACTCAGATTTTGGGCTTATTTAGGCTATTAGTAATTGAAGATGACGTCTTTTTAGGAACTTACCTTTTGCAAAATTGAAGGGGGCATTTTTATCTTTCCAACGCTACCTTAAATGCTTGATTCAGTGTTGTTTTGGTCAGCCAACAAGTTGACTTTCTGGCTAACCAATTTTTTTGAGAGACCTATTTTAGGCAGGATTTAGATTATTAGCTCTATTTATATGCTGAGTTTGGAGCCCTAACCACCTCTAACCCTTGGAGTAAAACCTAAAACTTTTAACCCATAAAATTTAGGTTTTAACCTAGAAACAACTGGTGGCCGACAACCGCATCATGTTGGGCCCCACTTCCGCTCAAAATTTCCCATTTTCCTTGCTTTTTGGCGCGTTGCCATGCTTTATCGCGTTAACTAGCACACTTTCTCTTTTTTTACAGCGCGTCTACACGCACAGCGGATCAGGATATTTAGCCCAGGCCGGTTTCTTGGCTGATATTTGAGTTTTTTTTAGTTCTAGCACTTGACCCAATTTTAGAAAAAGGGTTGGAATGAAATATTGGGGGGGGGGGGGGGGGGAAGAATGGAAGGGAAATTTTAAGGATTAGAGTTGGTCTAAAGGGCCAGAATGAATTTTTCTTTAAAAAATTTGGCTTAGGAGCTTTGGCAATTCACAACTTTATATTACAAGGGTGTTTTCTTATCTTTTCTTTTTAATAATATTTTGAGATTCAATCATGATCACGTGTAACTAATTTTCTATTTGCTAGGGCAAGGTTACGAGCATTAACATGAATATATAATTTCTTTTCAATTTACTTATAATGTTATGCATGCTTGTTTTGAATTTTCAATCACTCATTTTAAACTATCTATATATCTTGATGCTTGACAACCATTAGGATGTTTAGACAAGTTTGGATGTAATTTCTGTTGGAATGTCACCATGAAATTGGTTAATGCTTTTGTGATTGATAATTATAATTTCACTTAAGGTGAATATCCCGCTCTTAAGGTGACATGGTTTTTCAAAAGGTTTTCACAAAACTTAATGAGTCTTGCATGCTTATATTTGATCTAAATGTCACAGACGGATTGTATGTTAGATATATGTTTTAGCTTGAATATCACAAATAGAATATGCACAAGAAAAACATAAGTAATTGGCAATACTACATATGATTGTTAATGGTAACTATTAAACTCTAGCGCTTTTTACTAGGGGTGGAAAAAATTCCCAAAAATCACGAACCGAACAGAAAAAATCCCAATCCCAAACCAAAAATTTCCCAAACCGAAATTCCTGAAATTTTCGGGATGTTATCCCGAACCGATCTCGAAATTTCGGTACGGGATTTGGGACTGGCTTCTCAATATTTCGGGAATCCCATACCGAACCGAAAATATATATATATTTTTTAATTATATTTAGAGTTAATTTCAACCATTGGATTGTTTCAAATTAATCTGTGCCATCCATTCATTGTTAGGGTTCCAGCCTTCTCTGAGTTCTCTCCGTTCATTTCAATTGAAGTCGCGCACCCTTCCTCCCTCAGCCATGGAGCCCTCTCCTCTCTGTCTCAATTTGAAGCTCAACTCCGACCAGTCCCAATCACCAGCCCACCACCGCACCATCCCTCCCTCGGCCATGGAGCCCTCTCCTCTCTGTCTCAAATTTGAAGCTCAACTCCGGCCAGTCCCAGTCATCGACCCACCACCGCACCTTCTCTCCCTCAGCCACTGAGCCCTCTCCTCTCTGAGAGTTCTTCATCCAGTGCACAGTGCACCGATTCTCCCCCAAATCAGGTAAATTTTGGAGTTATTTTGGGGTTTGAATTTTGAAATTTAATTTAGGGTTCGAATTCTAGATTAGGGTTTGTGAAATTTGTTCGTGTTTTGGATTGGATGTTCATGATTCCAACCTTAATTTAATTTCTATATTTATGTTTACCATTAGGTTAGGGTCTACAATGCTGACAAATCTGGTCCTTTTCGTTCACAAACTGTCATTAGGGTAGTGGCAGCAACCTGGACAAGAGAGAATTGTTATTAAGAGAGAATTGTTATTGTTATAAGAATACTAGGAATATTATAATGTGAATTTCACATTTTCATTCGTTTTTACTTCTAATCAAATCTTTGTATTAAATGGTGAACCAAAAATATTAATCTGTTTTTTGTTAATGAAATGCGGCTTTATTTGATAATGAACAGGCTTTATATTTTGACTGATCTATGTGTTATTGCAGTTGGTTTACTCAGATTATAGTTGCACTCAGGGTTGGTTCTTCACACCTTGCACAAGTGATCCTGGTTTAAGGTTTGATATCTTTAAACTGAAGCAGTATTTATTTGCTTTGATGGTTTCTTTGATGGTTGCATATTCCAGTTCTGAGCTGGTAGTGTGTAGTTCATTACTCCATTTTGAAATAAACAATGTGAATTTGTTCCCCGAAGTGTTCATTTGCGTACAAAAATTATCCTAGACAGACAAAATGCAAGGTTGTCTTTCCACCATTTGTTGTGAAGTGTTGTGATTGTTATATTGTTCTTTTTGTTTCAGGTGACTGTATACCAATGCCTAGAAAGGGGTGTGATCGCTGTGTTGTAGTCCTACATTGATGAAGATGTAAGTGAAGACAGCCATCATTCCATCATTGATCAAATGGATTAGTGTTCTTTTCTGGGTCATTTATCAAACGGTTAGCATCCATTTGTTAATGTTTAGAACTTTTTGCGGATATGTGATTTTCATGTGCTTTGTATCTTAGTACTCCTGTACTTCATAATGGTGCATTTAACTATACTAATCATACAATTAGGATGAAAGTGTAAATCTGAAATCTTTGAAATTTTATAAGTGCTTGAGTGGCAATGAAAACAGAGCATTTCTTTCTTTGCATCTTTTTTCTCCCTAAGGTACTCATCTATGTGCAGATTATTGTTGGCCAATATGTCAAGTTTCAGGCTTTCAGCCCAATAGGCCAAAGACCCAAAACTATTTCGGGATTCCCGAAAATTTGGTTTGGGATCGGTCTTGAAATTGGGATTCCCGAAAATTTCGGTTTGGGAATCGGGACATGGTTTTCGGTTCGGTATCCCATACCGAACCAGCCCTACTTTTTACACCGATTGCTAACTTTAATATTATTGCCTTTGTTGATTCTAATATTTTACTTATTTGCACTTGTTACTTTAAATTCAAAATTTCAACTTTCTAAATCTTGTATCAAATAATTAATTAAGCCACTTAGTATTATAGTCTAGTGGTATTCATCTTCACTTGTAAGTGAGAGGTCTTTGGTTCAATTCTCGTCAAAAGCGAATTTGAACCACATTATTATTGTTAGCCCAGTGTGAGGCTTAGCCCACTACCCCACCCTTTACTATAGATAATATCGTTTGTTAAAAAAAATAGTTAATTAAGAATTGTTTTTAAGAACTAGTTATTCATACTAGTCCATGTGGAGATCGACTTTGCTTGAGATGTTTTATACTACAATAATATTGTTCTCTTTTCTATGTGATTTAACTCTGGTTTTGCAGATGGGTAAAATCTTACCATGATCTTTAAATAATGATAAAGAGAATGAATGGTGCCAATTATAATGTTTGTACGTTGAAGATACTTTACTAATAAATGGAGCAACAAGTAAATTCCTCGTAAGGAGAACACAAACATTATTCATTAATGAATATCGTACTTCTCATAAAAATGTTATATTGAAGTAAAAACAAAAAACCAAATAGAAACACAGCCTGCCTAAAGATACTTTGTGAAGTTTTTTCTATAGTTACCAACAAGAAATTTAGATACAAGAATTTAAGCCCAATCTGATCATGGAGCAGCCATTGCCATGTTAATGTGGGGAAAAAAAGAAGAAACTCCCAAAACTGAAAATTAATAAGGAAACACCTTTGAACTGCAAATTTGAAAGAGTGAGCTTACCAAGGATTTCAAAGAGAGAAAAAACACACATGCACGGTCGGAGCGCGAAAGAGACTACGAGGAAGAGGAGAGGAGAGAAAGCATTCCTATGAGTGGCAAGAATAGAGATAGCACCAGACAGTGGCGAAGCCACGTGAGGGCGAGGAGTGGCGTTCGCCACTCCCCTCGTCGGAAAAACACAACTGGAGCGCTGGTTCAGCCCCTCCCCTCGCCGGAAAACCTGACTAGTTCTGCTGCTGCTGCTCTCAGGTTCTAGTTCTGCTGCTGCTCTCAGGATCTAGTTTTGCTGCTACGCCTCTCGTCGGAAAAGAAGCCCAGGAGCGAGTAGTCGCCCCTTTGGTCATTCGGAAAGCAAACGCCCCTGGTTGCTCTGCTTCTGTGCAGCCTCCGCAAGGAAGAAGAATGTGGCTTCCTATTTAACTTGAAACACACAGTTTTGATTTGTTGTGGCTACCAATGGAACTACAGCTGGAAGCCACTTTTGATTTTTTTACTTCATTTTTTAATTTTTGTCAATATTATCAAAAGATTTCAGAATATTATTTTTTATTAATTAATCTATGGTTCAAGTTTTATAAAAATTAGAAAGTATCACACATATGTTAGAAATGTATAATCTATTCTAGTAATATCTTTCATCTCAGAGTATCATATTCATTAAAATAATGGAGGAGGATTCTCTCATCTCCTAATCTATCTTCCCTTCCATCCCCTCATATTTGAACGGTTACAGTTTAGTCACGTCAACATCTTATATTGATTTTTTTATAGAGACAATAAGACAAAAAACAATATGTGAGAGAAGGGGAGGGAAAGAGATGAGAATAGCAGGGGAGAGAATCCTACTCCTAAAATAGTAAAGCGAAATTTCTAATATTCTTGTATTTTATTTGTTAAATAATAAACAGGAGAAAATAAATTTGAATCTCCAATACAAGTATAGTCCTTTTTAGGTGGAACGCACTTGTTTATATAGTATATAATGAATTTACTTATATTCATTTAAACCTCCGTCTAGGCACTAGGTCCCAATTCGCCTTCCGATTAGCGTTTAACGTTTGTTAGAACCTTGATTATTAACTACATTAATATTATCTACTATCTACAAAGATTTGGTCGTCTACATTTTTCGGTTTTAAATTCCGCCCCTCCCCTCTACTATTCCTAGCTTCGCCACTGGCACCAGAGAATGCAATGCAGCAGAGAGTGAGGGCACGGAGGGAGCAACTGTGGGCTGGCAGACAATAAAAGTGAGTGAGAGAGTTGAAGTAAGAAAATCTATTTTTCGTAGCGCAGAGTATTGAATTAAGAAATCACCTTGGCAGACGATGAGCAATACATATCTTGATTCCGGTGCCAAGTCCATAGAGCATATGTAGAATTCACAATCTGCATTTACGTACATAAAAGGGTCATGGAAGACAGATTTGAAAGTGTTAAAAAACTGAAGACATCACGAAAGACTGCACTTAGCTCTTTCTGTTGGAAAATATTAGTATATTATAATTATTTGAGTTTGCTTGTTAGTTAGTATATGGGCCTAGCCCATCTGTATTAAGGTTTCTAGGTTTTGCTCTCTATAAATATGACTTTAGTTTAGCATGAATAATAAGTTATTCACAATGTAATATCTTAGGGTTTTGTAGCCGTTTCGGCATTCTCGTTAGTTTAATAATATTCCTATTTGTTTATAGTCTCGTTTGTTGCGCACTTTGATATTCAACTTGGTATCAGAGCAGGTTTGATCCTTCAAGATTTAATCTGTCCTTGATTCGTATCAGTTTGTTTGTCCGTCTTGTTTCGTTCTTTAGATTGTCGTTGGTTTAGTTTGAAAAAACAAAAAAAAAAAGTCGTAGTCTGAACTCGCATGCCCTCTCTGTAATTTTCGTTGAAACCCAACCCGCATCACGCCGTACCTGACCCAACATCATCGCACCCAATCACCATCCACCCATGTTGCCGCTGCAATCAGGAACCCAGAACCCGCACCCACACCCGCACCTGCACCCGCACTTGAAGTCGCTGCCTGCGTGCCGAGTCAAATGGGATCTGATGAACCTCCCGCCGCCTTGGACCCAACCTTGTCACGCCGCCAAAACTGCATCTGCTGTGCTGCATCCTGCGACTCGAACCCACCATCACCTGCATGATCCACCACTACTGCAACAACTCGCATTTCCGCATCACTACCATGTCATGTAATCAACCTGGAGTTTTTGAGAAAAAAGAGATGGTTTATATAGGGGTGTGGCCGGCCCCTTTGGGAGGAGAAGGTACGGCCATTTGGATAGTCTTTTGGGTGAGATTCATGATTTGTTAGCCAATTAATCAATTAACTGGGTAATAAAACAATTAATTAGCTAATTAATATAATTAGAAAGGAATGATTTTGGGGTTACCTTGTGGAGAAGATTTGATGATGGATGAAATAGGTTTTGAATTATTACCTATTTTGGGCACTTTTGACTTGATTGAGGGATGATTGCCCATTGCTTGCGCGTAGAAATCTCAGTGTGCCTCGATGGTAATCTTGTCTTTTTCACCCAAAAATCCACGTGTGGCCTCCATAAATGCGCCCACACCTGTTGGGCTGCTCGTAGGAAAAGGCAGCAGGTGTAGAGATCTTCTTGCTTTAGGAAACATAGGATTGTTTCCTATTTTGATGTAGATTCAATCTTTAATAGGAAATTAGATCCTTCTAGGAAAATTAAATAAATTTCTCTCAAAGCCTCTTTAAGTCCACCTTAAGTGGATTATTAAATCAACTTTGGAGAGCGATTTATTCTACCTTACAAGAGAGAAAGCTAGAGGATATTTGTTCCCTCTCCCCTAGCAATCTTCTACATTTGCCCGTGCAAAGTACCATCTTTCATTGCTTTCTTTGTGTTCTCCGTGCACGCCAAGGTAAGAAAAATTTAATTCTCCTTGTCTTCTTCTTGGATAATGCTGCCGCGGGGCAACAGTCGGGGTGGTGCGGCATGTCGGCTAGCAGGGGCCATTACTTGGGCTCGGCCTGGCTTAGCCAAGGGCATCCTGTGTGGCTGGGCTCATGGATTGGGGCGCTAAGGCGCAGTGCTAGGTGAACCGCATGGCTTATGTCCTTTGCGCTTTGGACCAGATACGGGCCAAACTGGCGATTGAGAGAAATGAGGGGGTCGTAAGCCTCATGGGCTGCTGGAATGTTAGGCATGCAGGCTTCCTGCCTGCTGGTCCGAGAGAAAAAAATTAGGGAAAATCCAGTATGGGTTAAGTTCCCCTGCTGAGTACCGTAAATGGCATTGGCTGCTTAGTCCATTTCGCTGGGAGAAATGTGAGCTGCTCCCGAGAGAGAAAGTAAATAGGATCAAGGCAGATGCATTGGCTCGTCTGATTGCTGTCATGGAGCCTATTATGAATGAAGGTGGAAAGAAGAGATTTTCCATGTTTGCTCAAGAGATGCCGGTTAAGAAAAAATGGAAGACTTCCTCCGCTGCTCTTGAGGGTCCACTGCTGTCGAGAGGCCTATGATTGACATGACTTCTTCCAATGGGAAGAAAAATGAGGCTGCTAGATCCGAGCCTGTGGTGTCTGCCATGTCGAGAATGGCTAGTATGATTGCTGATAGAATTGCTCAGCGTATAGGCCTGTCATGCCCTTAGTGCCGAAGTCTGTACTAAGACGTCCGTTGGGAGCTAAGTCCGGTTCACATTTGGAGAGGCTTGCTATTATGAAGAGCAATAAGGTGGACTCTACTGCTAAAGTGGCACCAAGGCCCACTCCCCCTGCTGTTGACACTGATTCGCCTGCTAGGAAAGAGGAGACTGATCGCGTGGGCAGCTGTGAGAAATCCACTAAGCTTGCTTCTAGGAGGCTGCTGAGATCTATGAACTTTTGAAACCAGATCTGCTTGAAGACATGGATGCTTGTGCCAAGTTTGTCGATGGCGTTAGAAAGGTTGTTTGCCCAAGTTCCTTTGCGAAGCATACGATTGAGTATAGGAAAATTGCTCTACTTGCAATGATGTAGAAGACGGTTATTCTAGCAGCCGAGTCTATGCTCATTGACCAAGAGGATACCAAGGCTGCCAATGAGGTGGCAAAGGCTATGGCAGCCGAAGCTTATTCTTCTGTCGAGAAGATCGAGAGGTTGGAATCTAAGCTCTTCGCTTTAAAGGGGTATAATATCTCTGTCCCCACTTTTTTGTAGCTTGGGACCACTCACCAAGAGATTTTCGACTTGAAGACTAGGCTTGACGTGATCCAAGTTAAGTATGAAAGTGCAGAGAAGTTGATCGAACGTCATATACCTCAGATTTAAGATCTTGAGCGTGCCGTTTCTGAGCTTCGTTCCGCTGCTTATGCAAAGGATGAAAAGTTGATTATAACCAAGTGATCCACTTCAAGAAAATCGTTGATAGGCTTGAACCCCTAGTGTTGGAACTCCAAGGTACGCTAAAGGTTAATGAAAGTTTGAAAAAGCTGTGGATGAGCTGCAGCACGTCCATGTTAGTCTGGTTGAGGAGAACAAGAAACTGAAAGGTGAGAAGGTTGGGCTCAAGGCTTTGCTTGTTCAAAGTCAAGCCGATTTCTACAAGCTAGGTTATGTAGGCCATCTCTTTGGTAGACTGTTCGACTTCGAGTTTGTTGTGAAGACTTTGAAACCTTCTCTATTTCTCTGGAAGGATTGTTTGCCTTTACTTTTGAGGCCTCCATTGGTGAAGTAGTCAGAGAGGTTGATGCCTAAGCTAGAGCAGCCAAGTGTGAAGCGTCGGATGATGCCGCTGCTAGAAGTGTTGTGGCTGCTGAAGGTATGGCGGCTGAGTAGTCGTGGGATGTCCAAGCTGCTGAAGGGTAGTCTTCTAGGTAGCCTTTAGGATTTTCTTTGTTTTCCTTGTTGCTCTTGTTTTGCTTGAACTCTTTTGGCCTTTGCTAGTCATTTATCAATTTTTCTAGAAAAATTAATAAACTTGCTTCATTCGCTTTTCTCCATCTTCTCTTCTTTTGTTCATGCCCTAACCTTTAGACTTTATAGACCAGTGGCAGGCATGCCACTTATTTATAAGCAGATAGGGTGCGTAGCCTATGCAGCCGTAGGTGCTGGTGTAGAACTATGCAAAGTTGTTAGCCATAGGGTGGCCAGCCGGATGCCTTACTTACAGAAGCAAACAAGTCTGCGTGACCACTAGGCTGTTAACTTTGGCATTTTCCAATTCTTTAGGTTGTGTAGCAAGTATCACAACACTTTAGGACTTGTTGTAGGTCGTTTCGTGCTTGGCAAAGGTGAAGTTTATCAACTACATAGCATGTCGACAGTGGATAAAGCTTCGTATATGCACGCTAGATAGTTTAACCTTTCACAAGAATGTGCGGTTGTATAAGTCTAGTGCAGTTTTACTGCTCGAATGGCAAGCCCTAGGCAATCTTCTGAAAATCGTAGGTTACCTTAGTGCACTCGGTAGCAGTTTTAGGGTTCCAAGGCAGCCGTCCCTAGGGCGTACTACGCAATGTGCCCCCTCCGTCTCTAGGGCCCGGTTCCTCGTGGATTAGGCCAAGAGATTGAAAATCCTTCAGTTAGCTAAGCCTTGAAAAAGGCCATTGTGGCTACTTCTAAGTATCCCGGTGCAAGCCATCGTGCATCTAGTTATACTAAGGCAGCTTGGCTCATCCACGTCTAGATATTCGGAGTGTAAAATTTATCCTCCTGTCTTCGAGAGCAAACCCATATGGGCGTCGGTGAATTGGTTTAACCTCTCGAACCAGAGAATATGGTTGGTCCCTCGGGGGGCACAATTCCTGCGATGAGTCCCTAAGAAAGGCGCAACCTTCTTTTAAAGTGCAGAAGTGATCAGTTGTTGTAAGCATGCAGCTGAGCCAAGTTGTAAATTACTTCTGAATTCCTCATTGAAAAACGAGTGAAACGAACGAGAACTTAGCTGTAAGGTAGGAACTACATAACAACTGGATAGTCCTCGGCTTGCGAGGTGGTCCCCATTGACCTGCTTGAGTCATAGGACATTGATGTAGTGGGAGGTCACGCATGGTACTTCCTCAGATTGAAGGCATTCCACTGCTTTTCGATCTCTTTGTCGTTCATGGTGGCAGGGGTGTAGCTACTCTTGCCGCCTACTCTGTTAATCTTGTATGGACAGTCCTAGATAGGATCCATATTTTTGGAGCCTTCTCTGCGAACAGTGATGAAGGCTTTTCTAAGGACTAGATCTCCGGGCTGGAACTGCCGGATCTTAGCCCTTTTGTTGTAGCTATAGATGAGCTGCTGCTGGTAGGCTACGGTGCAAGTGATGGTCTGCTCACGTTTCTCCTCTGCCAGATATAAGTTTGTGGCCATTTCTTTATTGTTCTGCTCGATGCTTGGCACAGTGACATTGGGAGAAATGATTGCTTATGAACCAAATGCCAAAGAGAAAGGAGTTTCATCGGTCGTTTGTTGTTTGGTGGTGCGATACGCCCATAGACATTCGGGGAGTTCATCTGGTGATTTTCCCTTTTTGTTCGAGAAGGATTTCATAAGGCAATCGAGGATCATCTTGTTGGATGCTTTGAAGCCTAGAGTGATCGCCTGCTAGGGCATCGAACCGTCTGAGGTGACAAAGACCACGCCTACTCCGAGTAGTTGGATGTGGCGTCGACATGCAAATGCCAGAAGTCTTCTTTGGGTGAAGCAGACGCAGCTAAGGTGTGCTCGACTACCTCCGAGTCGTCGTTGGCCTGCTCTGTTCCATTGCCTAGGCTAGGCGTGAAGGCGCAATATGAAGCCATGGAGCTGGTGCCATGTTACACACAGTAGAAGATGCTCAACTGCCGACATTGGGCCACTCTAGAGCTGAATTATGGAGCAAGGGTCGGCTGAGGCCATGTGACGGATAGCAGGAGGTGATTTTCAACTGCCGATACATGTTTCTCCTATGTAGAATCTTTTGGGGAGATAAGGACAAAACTTGATTCCGAGTGTGTCCTTCTAGTGTTTGTTTGCCCTTGGCATGCTTTTTGGCTTGAGTTGTTGCATTCGTTAAAAAACTTTTGAATCTGCCAATGTCTACGCCTCTATTGTCGCAGCGTCTGGATTTAGCGAAATAGTGCATCATGAGGAGGATTGCGTGCGTCTGAAGGTATAATTTGAACTTTCGGGTTGCAACAACTGTTGCCAAAGTTAGCTTTTGAATTTTTGGTAGCTGGTTTTCACATCAATGAGAACTTTTGAATTGTGGAATATAAGTAGTCAGGCCCTTAGCTCTTCTCGTATCGTATGATGTAGAGCTTATTGTTGCTTCTGATACCGTTAAGGTTCTCCGCCACTTCCAATTTGGATAGTAGGGAGATGATGTCAGGTTCTCTTTCAGGTCCTCGTATCTGGATCGACGAGCATCGTCTCAAAGTGCTTGCTTCTCTATCAGAGCAAAAGAGTTAGCCAGAGTTAGATCTTCTTTCATGATCAATTTTTTGAACAATGAGTGGTTTGCTGGAAGTCATTTTTGGAAGGCTGCTCTAGCTATCGGGGTCATTGCGTCCGACTATCTTTAAATTCTCTGCTTTGAACCTATTCTCATAGTAGCGAAGCGACTCCTTTGGGTTCTTCTTGATGTTGAACAATTGGTAATGCTTCAAGTGTCTCTCCAGGTCTTCATCTCCTTTGAAGGATGTGAAATATGGCATGCTAAACTCGCGTGTAGGCTCTGCCTGCTCAATCTCGTTCGTGAAGGGTGACCTGCTTATATTGGTCATGTCCCATCGTAGTGCCTCATTGGTGACCTCGTTGAGTTAGAAATCGTGCAATCACTCGGTCAAGAGTCTCTCTACTTCTTCTTGAATTTACCTTTGTTGGGGTAGCGGAGATCTCAGCTGCCCCCAGTCGTGACCTGTTGGTCTAGGTTGCTCTTCTACGTACTCGGTTCGTCTATGTCGCGACTGCGGTGCATATGGTTCGTTCCTAACAAGCGAAGGAATTCTTCGCAGGCTGCCAGTTGAGCTTAAGCCGGATTGAGTGATTGTTTCTCTCCGTCCGTCATGCTGCCTACTCCGATGTGATGTGGAAGATGCTCATTGCGGGCCTAGCCGCCAATGAAGGCTTCGCCTGGAAGGCTGCTCGTGTTGATTATCAGAGTGTGACCCCAACCGTGAGTGTATGATCATCCGTGGGCCTAGTCGAGAGTGCACGCTCATATGCGCACAAAAACGGAAGTATACGCTATCTCGGGGGCCCAATCGGGAGTGTACACTGCCCGGACGCTTGGTTTGTGGCTGGTCAAGTGGCTGCTTGCCGGGACGCTACGAGAGAGGTTTTTCGTCTGCCCTTGTCCTACTTCAGGACACCTCGTCTAGGGCACGTCGCATCTCGGTGCGCTGCAAGAGCTGATTCACCAAGGTTGTCTACTGTGCGAGAGCGCTCGTAAATTCTATGACTTGTCGAGACAAGTGTTGTTCTCCATTTGAGTTGGAAGATGTCAAACCCGCGGGGAAATGTGGTGAAAATGCCCCCGGTTCGATCGTAGGCCTAGAAATGTGAAGCCGGGGAGGTTGAACTAATCTTGGACCGATTTGGGCTGCTTAGAAGGCCACGGGAGTAAGTTGGGCTACGGAAGCAGACTGGGCCGCGAGAACAAGTTGGGCCACGGGAGTAGACTGGGCCGCGAGAGCAGACTGGGCCGCAAGAGCAGGCTGGGCCACGGGAGCAGGCTAGGCCACCGGAGCAGGCTGGGCCACGGGAGTGGGCTGCTCGGCGTGTGGTACACGTCGGTGTGAGGCTAGGGCTTGGCTTGGCAACGCGTTGGGTTCGCCTAGGGCTTGAGTGACGGGAGTGGGCTGCTCGGCGTGTGGTACACGTCGGTGTGAGGCTAGGGCTTGGCTTGGCAACGCGTTGGGTTTGCGTCGGGCTTGAGTGGCTCAGGCCGTCTTGCCTTGGGCTTGGACCTGTGTGGGCTTGAATTGCACGACTTGGGCCGTGGTTATGGCGTCGTGGGCCTTGCCGAGAGTGGTTGCCACGGTGGTGCCCCATGGGGGTTGTGCCACTCCACTCATTGTTGTGTTGAGCCTTGTAGATTTTCGCGGTCCTAAACCTTGAATGTTGGAATTTTTGTTAGTTGAGGTTTTCTGAATCTCTTGCCATTGTACTTTTCTTTTACATTTTATCAAAGAATTTTTAGAAATAAAAATTCCAAGAATAAGACCGTACGAAAAATCTACAAATGAACAAGAAAACGAAAAACCTTCTTCTTCTTGGTCAAAATTAATAACACCTTAGGTCAAGGCCAAGAGCCTCACGCGCCCACGATGAATGGGGGGCTTTGACCGAAGAACCTCTGATGTCAAAGTTAGAATTTTGAGGGAAAAGTATTTGGAGAATTTAGAGAATTTAGCAAGAGTGTAGAAGTTGAGTTTTGGAGAAAATGAGATGGTTTATATAGGGGTGTGGCCGGCCCATTTGGGAGGAGAAGGACCGGCCACTTGGATGGTTTTTTGGGTGAGATTCATGATTTGTTAGCTAATTAATAAATTAATTGGGTAATAAAACAATTAATTAGCTAATTAATATAATTAGAAATGAATGATTTGGGGGTTACCTTGTGAAGAAGATTTGATGAGGATGGATGAAATAGGTTTTGAATAATTACCTTTTTTGGGCACTTTTGACTTGATTGAGGGATGATTATCCACTACTTGTGCGTAGAAATCCCGGTGTGCCTCGAGGGTAATATTTTTTTTTACCTAAAAATCCACGTGTCGCCTCCATATTTTTCTTAATTATTTTTTGCTCTACATTGATACTGTAACCTTGTGTTAAATGTTGGATAATTACATCATGTTATAACACGATTACGATGTTTGTGATTCCATAGAATCCTCCAATACTTTATAATATGATCTCTCATTCCCATGAATTATTTCTTTACCAAGAAAACAAAGGCCAACTATTATGGAAACCAAACAATGAATAATATAAAAATAAAATGTTGTTTTGATGAATGATTTCTTCAAAAAGATACCATAACATATCATCTTTATTCTCTGTCAACCATGAAAAAAAAGCCCTTGGCAAATGCAGCTAGCAAAATTAAATTAAGAATTTCAAAACCCTTTTTTCTCTGTTTGTCATTGTCTCTCTCTCTCTCTGGATAAGAAGCTTTTGAAAGACGAGATTCTTTCAGTTAGGATTGTTGCATTGCTTAATTTTTGCACTTGCACCACCAACCTGCTGCCTTTTGACCGTACGTACAATCCACGTGGACTCTCCGCTGACGTCTCACAAAGGAAGTCTCTTCCGTCGGAAAGAGATACCCTCCGGATCTCTTCCTCTAAAGCCCAAAGATCTAGTGATCCGGACCTTTGAAATTTGACCCAACGGCTAGAAATTATTACAACTTTTAAAAGTTTTTACTAACTTCTCTATTTTTAGCTGTTGGATTAAATTTCAAAAGTCCGGATCATTTGATTTTTGAACTTTAAAGAGAAAGATCCGGAAAGGATTTCTTTCCTCTCCCGCCAATCACTCCCCAAGCAAAACAATTTTCCAATATTCAATTAAAAAAATTAAAAAATTAGAAGGACAATAAAAAAAAAGAAGAAAAAGGAAAAAGGTTGAGAATTGAGAAAGTTCCTTAATGAGCGCTGTTGGCCGGGTGGGGTGTGGTGCGGTGGTGGCCATGTGAGTGTGCATTGCATGTGCCGCTGGAGTCGCTTGGTTCATGGATGGGTCCCATTTGGGATTCAGATCAAACATTCAATCTCCTCAGGTCGGAGTTCATAAAGAAATTTTTCAGTGTGAAAGAAATACAGTCTAATACATCAACTGTCATAATATAAGTGAATAAATTTTTTTTTATTTCAAGCATCTAAATACTTGTATTAGGATACTTACTGTGCCAAGTTATGTTTCTAGACACGCTAAAGGATCTCTCGAGAATGCATATTTGGTTGCTAAGAATGTGACTAGAAAGAAAATGAGCATTTATAGGATTTGACACTTCGCGTTCATTTATTTGAAAATGAAGTGAACTGTTTCACTTACTTTCACTGAATTTTATGTACGTTATCATCTAAGAGCATGTTTACTTACGTCCATGAGAAGAAATAAAAATAAAAATAAATTGGTATGAGATATAATTAAAGTTCAGGCTTATTTATCTCACATCTTTATTTTTAAGAGTTCATCTTTCTTCACCGTCCTAGAATAATGGTGACCATAAAACATCACCACATTGGTTGTTATTCGATAAGTGTGATCATAGAAATCTCAAAATTTAAATTCACCTAACGATAATTAATGTGATAATGAAATTATCACCATCTTTAAAGAGTAGTGAGAAGAAATATTTTCATTTTTAAAGTACGTATGTCATATAATGTTGTACTTTGACACGTGAAAATTGATCTTTTATAATTAACGATTCAACATTTTATGTGTTAAAGTTTGATGCAATGCACCAGTCCTATAAACATTCTTCAAATAAATGATTGAGCATTCGTTTAGGACTTATTACTTCCATAGATGATCATATATTTTTGTGTTCTCCAAGTTGCCAATATATATGTGAGATGACCATTCGTTGGCTAGAAACAATTCTATGTTAAAGAAGCAAAGGGGAACAAAAGAAGGCTAGATACTATGTTGCTAGGAACAATTTGGGGCCATTCGTTTCCATTTTAATGCAAAACTATTTTTGTTGCAAGTTGCAACATGAAGAAACTTGCTCTTTTACAATAAAAACAGAGTGCAACATATATGAAAGGTGACAGAAGAGAAAACAATCAGCATCTTGTTGCCACCACATGCAGACTCAGACGGGGGTGGCAATGTATTGTGTTCGGTTTATATATTTAAATTGGTATTGTGTTCATCTCAACTTACAAATTAATTAACTAATATGCAAGTCGATATAAAATAATAATACAAGAACTCATACATTATCCTAAAAATAATAATACAAAAACTCATACTATTCATATTTGTGTCATGTCTGAAGTTGTCAGCCTAGACTTCACTTCGGTTAAAAATGACTCTCAATCGTCACTTCAACCCCTTTTCTAATCTTTTAACCTGTCTGAACAAGTTTGCACTATATTAGATCTCATGTTTTCATGTTGAGCAATGGTTTGAGGAGTCTCCACTTATAGTTTATATGTGAGAGGTTAATTGCCAATATCACCGAAACAATTTGTGATAAAATCACATACATAGTAATAAATAGTTAAATTAGGGACAATATCAATGACGGTAGTGGAACATGTTTGGTCTAAAAGTTTATCATCATTTCACAAAAAGTTATTAGTAAAGGGTGAATGAAGGGACATGACTGGTTTGCGAGCCAGTGTGCTGGTTTGAGAGAGCTCTATCGCTCCTTCTTTCTTTTCTTTTTTTCTTTCAAACATGCAATTAGTTGTGGTTTTATACAAATGACGTCGATATACGTTTTGAACGTGAGACTCTACATTATTCAACAATCGTTACCATTTAATATTACTAACTCCACAAGCAATAATTAGGTGTTGTAAATCGGTTAGAGCAGAAGATATATATTAATTTCTTGGTTCTTTTCTCACCAGCTCTGAAGTACTATAGCCAGATCAATTTGGAAAATTTGGGGGTCCTTAGGTCACATGTGCTCTAGTTGCATGCATATGTGGCTGTGCCCCATAGAACCCACAAAATGGTTACAAGGAAAACGAAAGCCAATTTCACGTCCAACGAGAATGACATGTTGGTGGATTAGGCACGTAATAATATTACACTGCATTGAAGCATGTAGGGAAGCAAACTAACTTCATAGATAAGGATGGGGATTATACGAAAACACACCAGACATTTAAATACCTAAACATCCCTATACATGCTTGCTTCGTTTTGGGTTTGTCCTAAAGGAGAAATTTTTCATTGTGACGGAAACACAGACGCTACACCTAAGTGGTGAGAAATTTTATATTTTAAGTTATTAACTTTTTAACATATATCCCACCATTTATATAATAACACGTGATTTATCACTCCGTGTTCCAGTCACGTGGTGTACCGCCTCGACCTAAAGTACTACTGATTTTAGCGTTGAGAAACATAATTAATCAATTGAAGTTTCACATTTTGTTAAAAAAAAAAAAAAATTAGGGATTTCAAACACTTAACACTGGAGTATAACTACGGCTGAACGGTGTAGAACTAAAGCGTCGATTGAGTCTTGCACGTTATCTTTCTTGTGAGACGACCTATCATGCATGTAAAATGAATTTGACATACATTCTTGAGAGAACCTGGCGAAATACGTCGTGAATACTCATCATCCATATATAATAAAGTTTGAACAGAATAGTTCTAACCTTCTGATCCCTAATAAAGTTTGAACAGAATAGTTCTAACCTTCTGATCCCACGCCTTAATCAAAGGATTAATCATAGAAGAATATCAATCACTCTCCATCAAACTTATTTTCTTACAGCCTGGAACAATGGAACAATCCCCTCTAATGCATGTCCTGTAAAGGATTTAATAATTTACCAAAAAACAAAAAGTAAAGGATTTAATAATAAGTTGAATGACATACATTCCGGCTTACCTTTCACATAATAAGTTGACTTTAGAAATTAAATTATCTATTATTTTCCAATTAGAGAAATATTAGATTAAATTAGCTCTTCAGCAATGGCCACGTGCGAGACACCTATCCTCCCCCAGAGGAGAGAAAATGGGAAAAAAAAATATATCCTAATCAACTGTTTTTCTTTTTTTTTTCTTTTTTTCAACTCATGAATACTGTTTTCTTCGTCGTCCCAACATACACACTAAAATTATTTTCAAAATAAATAAATATATTAATCTTTGACAATATTGTTGTACTTATTTTATCTAATAGGGGGGCCGGCGGCAAGGGTAGAGAGAGTGAGAGAAATGTGTTTTAGAATTGTAGGGGAATGTGTGTGTTATCCCTCCTACATAGTGCCTTTATTTATAGTAGTAAAAGGAGAGAAGAAATTCCTTCATCCCCAAGGAATACAAGATGTAATAGGAAAGGATAACTAGAATCAAGTCTAATCAAGGATTTATGCAATCACACTTACACTAGGAATGTTTACAACACTCCCCTTAAGTGTGTAAATACTCAAGGTAGATTCAGCATCATGCAGAAGTTGAGGAAGTCGACTCGTCGGTACTAATTCTAAGGAACAACGCTTATTCTTAATAAGGTAGGAATTTGCATAAGTAAGTGAGTCTCACTAAAAAACCCTAAGGCCATGGCAAAAACCCGAGTAGGGACAAAATCCATAGTCTAAGGAAAAATGCGTGAGAGATGCAAAGTCAAAAGAAACGTCTACAGGACGTCATCAGGGATATGACTAGCCCAAGGTGGGTGCCTCATTAAAACCTAGTTAGGTAGCAAAAACCCAGTGGAAAAAATGCTCCTAATCGTAGGGAAAAAGAGTCCATTAAGATCAAGCAAGTATTCTTCAGGATACTCCCCCTGAGTTTGATACAATTCCAAAGAGAAATAGCAATGTTACAACTCAGAAAGTTTACGCATACCAATTCCATGAACAAGCTTCTAAAATGTCATCTTCAACAATGATTTGGTGAAAAGGTCGGCTAGATTGTCTTGTGAACGGATTTGCGTGACTTCAATCTTTTGATGCTCTTGTTGTTGATGTGAAAAGAAAAACTTCGGCGTAATGTTCTTAGTGTTGTCTCTTTTGATATAACCCTTCTTGAGCTGTTCGATGCATGTTGCGTTGTCTTCAAAGATCATCATCGGGACATCAACGGAGGGATAAAGATCGAAGGAGCTTCGAATATGGCCCACAACTACTCTCAACCAAAAGCATTCCCGAGTTGCTTCATGTAAGGCGAGAATTTCAGCATGGTCTGTTTAGTTGACCTCCAAGAGATTGCGGTGCATCAAACGGTAAAGACATGACCCATTTGAGAACGCGCCTTGTGCAGATCAGATAAGTATCTTGCGTCGGCATAACCAACAAGGCGAGAATCGACTCGAGAAACAAAAGGTGCAACATCACTCGAGGATCCAGTTCAATGGCTGCATGTTGGTGCATTACTATATCTTGCTAAAAGATTAACAACGAAGGAGATGTTGGGTCTTGTGCATTGAGCTAAGTACAATAAAGCGCCTAACGCACTTAGATAGGGAACTTCATGCTCCAAATTCTCTTCATCATCCTCATTCGGACAGAAGGGATCTCGTTTTGCATCTAGTGATCGAACTACCATAGGAGTACTCGAAGGCTTCGCTTTATTCTCATTAAAGCGGCATAACACCTTCTGGGTGTAGTTCGATTGATGTACTAGTATTCCATTCAAACAATGCTCGATCTCGAGATTGAGACAATATCGAGTCTTACCTAGATCTTTCACGAATTCTGACTTCAGTGTTGGAAGTATGCCCACAAAGCCACTCATTTGATGTAATAGCTTTTGGAATACTTATTGTGTTAAACTATTATATTGTTTAATGAAGGGCAAAGCTTATTGTTAATCATTATTTATTGGATTATATGTTTAAGCAATAAGGGAATCCAAGGAATGTATTTAGTCTAAGAGAGAAGTGATCTAAGTAAGTTAGATTAACGAGACCTTTCTCTTATGTTCATTCCTAAAACGTTCCTAGCCATAGGATTGCCAATTGGGCATTGACAATCCGCTAAGGTTAGTATGTGTTATGTTAACTCAAGCGTGAGTATGACTAGTCTCAAGTCATTTAGTGTTGGACACTGAGACAAACACATAGGTGCTCGAAAGGTAATCGAGTACACTGAACAACGATCAAAAGAGAGTTCGAACATACATGTCATGTAAGAACTCGTAAGTTGCAATATGCAAAATAGTCCTTTGACCTGAGGCATCATAGATGTCTAATGGTTAGGTCCTTGATCTTTGATCATGTCAAAGGCATTCCATCGAGAGTGTCCACGGCATTGTTGGGGTCAAGCTATCTAGTCATGTAGGCATATGAATGCACAACAAGGGATCTCTAACCTTCCAAGGTGGAAGGAGAATACTCTGAGATATGATTCAAGAGTCTTTGGCCAAAGCATACGAATATGACTTAGGAAATATGTTTCAAGTCATATTCAAATGAATCATATAGAGAAGTATCACATTGGATAGTAGACATGAAATAAACTATCACTTAAACAATGTGATCAAGAGTATTGTATTAGAAAAGGACCGTATTGCATTGTAATTGTAACTGGATAGGTTCTCCAACCACTTCTTCTTAGCTTGGGTAGCCATGACATACTGCTAGGTGTCACTCATGGTTTGTGGAAGCCCTGAGGATTAGCTAACACTAATCTTCATCAAAGGGAGAATTGAAATGTAGTTTCAATTCGCAATCGATCGTTAAGAGTAACAATCGCCCACTGCCTCGCTAATTGGAACCTAATGGATCGTACACCGAGTAAGGATGAAAGTGAAGAAACATAAATGAGATGGATAAGCAATTAAATAGTTTAACTGAGAATGGTCAAGATTAATTAATTAGTTAATTAATCTTACGAAAGGTTCGTATTGGGCTTTTAAGTTGGTTTTTGGTTTCGGGGCCCAAAAGGGTTTTGAGTGGTGCCCAACTTGGGTTAATTACAAGTGTGCCACTCACATGTGAGGTGGTATAAAGGCAACTTTATAGCCATAACCTCATTAGGGTTTTCTTGAGGCAAAGAAGAGAAACATTTTCTCTCCTTTTCTCATAGAGAGGCCGGCCCTTAGAGAGAGTTTTCACTAGCATCAAAATCTCTCTAAGTCATCCATCTTCTCTTCACACTACATCCTTGGTGTGGAGACTTAGAGGTACCAAATCTTTGGTACTTTTGGAGATCCTTTCCTTACATCTTCAAGGAGCAAAAGGAGCAATCAAAAGGAAGAAAATCACAAGGAAGATTCAAGGAGCTAGGAGGTGACTTGAAGGCCCTCCACTTGGGTGAATCCCTTGTGTAAACAAGGATGAGCTTCAAGGGTAATGAATCTCAAAAACCCTCCTTCTCTTTAATATTGTTGAAGAGTCTCTTGGTTCACCATTCACTAGGCTTTGAAAGTCATGGGTTTTAGAATTGTTTTTGAATGCATGCCTACTTTAAAGTGTTATTAGTTTGCATATGTGTTCAAATGTTCTCACATGTTCTTAGCTAGGACAAAATTTTTCCTTCAAGTGGTATCAAGAGCCTAGGTCTAGAGTATGGTGAATCCTTTTGGGTTTTGTGTTTTTCATGGTTTGTGATTTAAATGTTGTAAATGTTACAAGCTTTGTTCTTGCTTTTTGAATATAAATTTTGCTTGAAAATTTTGCATCTCAAATGTTGTAGATGTAGTTCATTTAAGCATGAATATTGGAACTAAAATTTGGTGCCATGTATGTGGGGAAATTCGGCCAAATCCAAAGGGTGGATTTTTGGGTTCATGTTTGTCTTGTTAAAAGTGTTTAAAGTGACTTTTGGAACCCCTAAGTACCCTAGGATGTTAACCCTCTTTTGAGTAGTTAAAATTTGAGTTTTAATGAGTGAAAACATTCATGGAGCTCTTATGAGTTTTCATGTGTGTTCTTCAATGTTCTTGGTGTTCATACCAAGAACAAAAAGGTTTGGTGTTTTGATTCAAAGTGTTTGATGTTTTTCATAAAGTTTTGGTTTATTATTGATTGGTGATGGATGATAGGTGATGGATGATTTGTGTATTTATTGTTTGTCAAACTTTTTCTTACAACCTATACCAATCAACCTTTTCACCCATACCAATCAACTTTTCAACCCATACCTTTTGACTTTTTCAAAACAATTTAAATTTTGAATTTTCACCAAAACCATTCCCCCCTTTTTACACTACCAAAACCGGCCAACCTCTTAATGGGGGTAATTTTGGGACTTTTTATGCAATTACATAAAGTCTTGATACTTTTGTGTATTTGCACTTTGACCCAAAAGTTTACGTTTTTACGTAAAGGCCCAAAATCACTAAAGGACAAATTGTTTTACTCCTTTAATGAAGTTTTTGTTATTGTTGAAATTTTTGGGTTCTAGTTGTAATTACATGAAGTTGTGGACTCTTGTGTTTTTACAAAGTGACCCCAAAAGTTTATGTTTTAGCATTGTGGCCCAATAAGTTGTGGTCATTGCTTTTTCGGCCCAAATTATAATGAGAACAAAATGGTTTTGTCTCTTTAATGAGAATTGGATTTTCATTTCATATTAGTTCCATTTAAATCAATTCTATGAATCCAAAAACCAATTGTTTAAATTGCTTTCTTAGTTAATGCGATTGATTAAGAAAAGGGTGATTATGAACCAAAGGCCTCGATAATTGAGCTATGTGATTGGCCGCTTTGCATTATGAATGTTTGGGTTAAGTAGTTTAGATTTGAATGTAATTTGATTAGTTCAAATGTGTTGTAAAGGGCATAAGTCCTTCAAATGTGTTGTAAAGGGCATAAGCCCTCCTCTTTATTTCATGTATTCTTTTTGTTTATATGCATGCAAATTGGAATAGTTGGGTCCAACGCCCAATAGGAAATAACGGTTTAATTAGATTAAACGCGTAACTAAAATCAACAACAACCTACCTTAGACCCAAGGTCCAACACAAGGCTCGTGTTGGATCAAATCAAACGGTTCATAATCATCCTAAAACCTAATAAGATTAAAATGAAATTGATGTAGCCCAACACTACTCCCTCAACAAAATGAATATTAAGTTGATAAGCGGGAGATGCTTTGAACATCTCTTCGTAGGCCTTCCACCGTGGTGGGCTCCAATCGTTTGTGACTCATACACCGGCTTCACCCTATCATGGGGAAGTTCAAAGTATGTGCTTACCTTCAGGAGGAGTCCATATAAACATACATGATGTGGTAAGGTAGGCAACGAGGATGACCCACATCATATCATTGTGAGGCTATCCTTGAACCCCTACACGAACTAGCATGGTGGGAATGACTTAACTAAGTGCAATGGTGCCAACATCATATCATTGTGAGGCATCATTCTCTAGAGGCCAAACAAGATGGGTAATTACAAGAGTTGTAAATGACTAAAGCGTTATTCTCTCATCACTATTTTTGCTAACCGACATCGTATCATCGTGAGGTGGGCTTGGTAATGGTGAGTCTCCCATACCCCGCTAAGAGTTCAACATAACTCTCGGATTCCATTGAGGGATGTGGAATTTGCCAAAAATAGTGGGTGGTACTATTTGATTTAAGACCCAATCAAGTAGTTTTAAAATCAACAATCTAATACGATTTTTGTTATGTTATGTAGTTAACGACATGCCTAAAATTATACCTACCATTGTACTTGACAAAAAGGGCCTTAGGGGCCAACGTTTCCTCGCTTGGTATCATCACATTGAGAATGTCTCAAAGATGAATAACATATCGTATGTACTCAAGCAATCCCCTCCTCATGTACCTCCTACGAAACTAGCTTCAAAGGAGGAGTGTCAAAATTATGCAAGACATTATGAGGATGACTTACAAGCCAAATGCTTAATCCTCACTTCACTTAGTGAGGAGCTTAAGAAGCTACATAAGCACATGGACACTTCATGTGCCATGGTTGATAGTTTGCATAAGATGCATGACATTGAGACTAGTAATGTACGATTCTCAAATGTTTGTAGTCTATTGAATGCCAAAATGGTAAAGGGGACATCGGTCCAAAAACATGGACAAAAGATGGAAAGGATCTTTCAAGATCTTAAGAGTTTAGGAACTTCCATCGATGGGAAAATGGCCCAAGACTTTTTCCTTGCATCTCTCTCGGATGATTTCACTAAGTTTATAGTAAACTATAAAGTGAATAGATTCGATCATACTTTTACCGAGATGATTGACATGTGCTGTGAGTTTGAACAAAGTTTCAAAAAGGACAGTGGGAGTGAGAATGCAATTACAAGGAAAAGGTTGCGTAAGAAGAAGGCAAGAAAATCCAAAGGAACATGCTTTCATTGTGGAAAGGATGAACGTTGGAAGAAGAAATACAGGGTGCGCATTGCGAGCCTTATGACACGAACTTTTGAAGGGACTATATCTGTCATAGAGAGTGCTTTTACAGTGAGCTCCAATTCCTGGATATTTGATTCAGGCGCTAGTCAACATATCTGCAATTCGTTGCAAGGACTAACAGGGAGCAGGACACTGCGCAATGGGGAGATGATTGTGCGAGTTGGGAACGGCACTAAGATCTCTGCAAAAGCAGTTGGCACCTACATGCTTAAACTACCCTCTGGGGAAGTCTTGGAACTTAAAAATTGTTTATATTTTCCTTCATGTATAAAGAATTTGATTTCTATCTCTATGCTTTTACGAGATGGACACTCAGTATTGTTTGACAAAATGAGTTGCACTTTATACTTGAACGGTCGTATTATCTCTCATGGTAATATGATAGAGGGACTTTTTCACCTAGAGACAAGTAGTGGAATGCACTGTATTGAAAGCGGGAATACCTCAAAACCCAAAAGGGCTAGAGAAGAAGTTAACCAAGAAAAGATGTGGCATCTTAAACTTGGACATGTGAACCTTGATAAGATTCGCAAGATGTCGAAAGACGGATATTTCCGCCCATTAGGTAATGACCAAATGGGTACTTGTGAATGTTGCTTAAAAGGGAAAATGACCAAATCTCCATTCACTGGGAAGGGAGAGCGTGCCACTGAAATTCTAGGGTTAATCCACACTGACGTATGTGGACCTATGTCCACTACATCGAGAGGAGGCTTCTCCTACTATATCACATTCACCGACGATCACTCTCGGTTTGGCTATGTGTATCTTATGAAGTACAAGTCAGAATCCTTTGAAAAGTTCAAAGAATTCAAGAATGAAGTTGAGAAGCAAACTGGGAAGCAGATAAAGATCCTAAGATCAGATCGAGGGGGAGAGTATCTAAGTAACGAGTTCCTAGATTATCTCAAAGAGTGTGGAATAATATCACAGTGGACTCCACCGGGAACTCCACAACTTAATGGAGTTTCTGAAAGGAGAAATCGAACCTTGATGAACATGGTTCGTTCTATGATGAGTTCTGCAGATCTACCAGTAACATTCTGGGGATACGCTCTATATACAGCAGCTTACTTGCTTAATATAGTACCTTCCAAGTCAGTTTCACATACGCCCTATGAGATATGGCATGGAAGAAAGCCAAGTCTTAATCATATTAAGATTTGGGGTTGTGAAGCATATGTCAAGAAGCTTGAAGCTACTAAGCTTGAAGCAAGATCAGTTAGGTGCTATTTTGTGGGATATCCTAGAGAAACTATGGGATATGAGTTCTACCATCCTGACGACCAGAAAGTCTTTGTCGCCAGAACTGCTAAGTTTCTAGAGGATGAATTTGTTCTCAAAGAAACCACAAGTAAAACGATGGAAATTAATGAGATTAATGATGAACCACAAACAAGCACTCAACAAGTTGACAACCCTGTTCCTGAAACCCTAGCTCCACGTAGATCCGAACGGGTCAGCAAGCCACCTAAGAGGTATGGCTTGGATAACGACTTTGGAGAGTTGCACCTTCTAGGTGACAATGACACAAAGGAAGACCCTAGAGACTACACTGAAGCAATGTCCGACATTGATTCAAAGAGATGGCAAGAGGCCATGAAATCCGAGATGGATTCCATGTATCACAATCAGGTCTGGACTCTTGTAGACCTTCCAGAAGGTATAGTACCTGTTGGAAACAAATGGGTCTTTAAGAGAAAGATAGGCGCTGATGGGAACGTGGAGACTTATAAGGCTAGACTAGTAGCCAAGGGTTACAGGCAACGAGAAGGGATTGACTATGAAGAAACCTTCTCTCCTGTAGCCATGATTAAGTCCATTCGGATTTTGCTTGCTATAGCTGCGTACCATGACTATGAGATATGGCAAATGGACGTGAAGACGGCCTTTCTGAAAGGCTACCTAGAGGAAGAGCTCTATATGACTCAACCCGAAGGTTTCGTGTCCAAGTCTGAAAAGACTAAGGTATGCAAGCTTCAGAGGTCCATTTATGGACTTAAGCAAGCCTCCAGGAGCTGGAACATTCGTTTTGACACTGAAATCAAATCGTTTGGTTTCACTCAAAACGAAGACGACAATTGTGTTTATCAAAAGGTCGTTGGGGATGCAGTTGTATTCCTAGTGTTATATGTAGATGACATATTACTATTCGGGAATGACACTGCAGTACTTTCTTCTGTAAAAGTGTGGTTGTCCAAAACCTTCCACATGAAAGATTTGGGAGATGCATCTTATGTGCTTGGGATAAAGCTCTATCGTGATAGATCCAGAAAATTAATTGGATTATCCCAATCTATGTACATAGATAAGGTGCTAAGTAGGTTCCAAATGGAACAATCAAAGAAAGGTCTTCTTCCTGTGAGACATGGAATTCACCTTTCTAAATCCATGGGACCGAAAAATCCTGAAGAAATACGGCAAATGAGTAGGATTCCTTATGCTTCCGCCATAGGAAGTCTCATGTATGCCATGATATGCACAAGGCCTGATATCGCATATGCTGTGAGCATCACTAGTCGATATCAATCTAACCCAGGATCAGAACACTGGGCAGCTGTCAAGACGGTCCTTAAGTACTTAAGAAGAACTAAGGACATGTTCCTCGTTTATGGAGGAGCAACAGAGTTGCGAGTGGAAGCCTATACAGACGCAGATTTCCAATCTGACGTCGATGATAGAAGTTCCAACTCCGGATATGTGTTCACTCTGAATGGTGGGGCTGTCAGCTGGAAAAGCAAGAAACAAGATGTAATTGCTGATTCCACGACGGAGGCTGAATATGTCGCTGCAGCTGAAGCCGGCAAAGAAGCGTTCTGGATGAAGAAGTTCATTACTGAACTTGGAGTGGTTCCAACCATTACATCACCAGTAACCTTGTACTGTGATAATAGTGGGGCGATAGCTCAAGCCAAGGAACCCATGGCTCATCAAAAGAACAAGCATTTTGACAGACGCTTTAATATCATTAGAAGATATGCTGCCGAGGGGAAAGTCAACATCCTCAAGGTTGCCTCAGCCGATAACGTAGCAGATCCACTGACGAAGCCAATGTCTTAAATCCAACTTGACCGCCACATGGAAAAGATGGGTATTAGATACATGGGAAGGTGGCTTTGAGTGCAAGTGGGAGATTGTTGGAAGTATGCCCACAAAGCCACTCATTTGATGTAATAGCTTTTGGAATACTTATTGTGTTAAACTATTATATTGTTTAATGAAGGGCAAAGCTTATTGTTAATCATTATTTATTGGATTATATGTTTAAGCAATAAGGGAATCCAAGGAATGTATTTAGTCTAAGAGAGAAGTGATCTAAGTAAGTTAGATTAACGAGACCTTTCTCTTATGTTCATTCCTAAAACGTTCCTAGCCATAGGATTGCCAATTGGGCATTGACAATCCGCTAAGGTTAGTATGTGTTATGTTAACTCAAGCGTGAGTATGACTGGTCTCAAGTCATTTAGTGTTGGACACTGAGACAAACACATAGGTGCTCGAAAGGTAATCGAGTACACTGAACAACGATCAAAAGAGAGTTCGAACATACATGTCATGTAAGAACTCGTAAGTTGCAATATGCAAAATAGTCCTTTGACCTGAGGCATCATAGATGTCTAATGGTTAGGTCCTTGATCTTTGATCATGTCAAAGGCATTCCATCGAGAGTGTCCACGGCATTGTTGGGGTCAAGCTATCTAGTCATGTAGGCATATGAATGCACAACAAGGGATCTCTAACCTTCCAAGGTGGAAGGAGAATACTCTGAGATATGTTTCAGGAGTCTTTGGCCAAAGCATACGAATATGACTTAGGAAATATGTTTCAAGTCATATTCAAATGAATCATATAGAGAAGTATCACATTGGATAGTAGACATGAAATAAACTATCACTTAAACAATGTGATCAAGAGTATTGTATTAGAGAAGGACCGTATTGCATTGTAATTGTAACTGGATAGGTTCTCCAACCACTTCTTCTTAGCTTGGGTAGCCATGACATACTGCTAGGTGTCACTCATGGTTTGTGGAAGCCCTGAGGATTAGCTAACACTAATCTTCATCAAAGGGAGAATTGAAATGTAGTTTCAATTCGCAATCGATCGTTAAGAGTAACAATCGCCCACTGCCTCGCTAATTGGAACCTAATGGATCGTACACCGAGTAAGGATGAAAGTGAAGAAACATAAATGAGATGGATAAGCAATTAAATAGTTTAATTGAGAATGGTCAAGATTAATTAATTAGTTAATTAATCTTACGAAAGGTTCGTATTGGGCTTTTAAGTTGGTTTTGGGTTTCGGGGCCCAAAAGGGTTTTTGGTCCAAAAGGCCCATTGAGTTTAGGTTGTGTGACAACTAAAACTAAATGGAAATTAACCCAAAAACAAAGCCAAAACCGGCCTAGGGTGAGTGGTGCCCAACTTGGGTTAATTACAAGTGTGCCACTCACATGTGAGGTGGTATAAAGGCAACTTTATAGCCATAACCTCATTAGGGTTTTCTTGAGGCAAAGAAGAGAAACATTTTCTCTCCTTTTCTCATAGAGAGGCCGGCCCTTAGAGAGAGTTTTCACTAGCATCAAAATCTCTCTAAGTCATCCATCTTCTCTTCACACTACATCCTTGGTGTGGAGACTTAGAGGTACCAAATCTTTGGTACTTTTGGAGATCCTTTCCTTACATCTTCAAGGAGCAAAAGGAGCAATCAAAAGGAAGAAAATCACAAGGAAGATTCAAGGAGCTAGGAGGTGACTTGAAGGCCCTCCACTTGGGTGAATCCCTTGTGTAAACAAGGATGAGCTTCAAGGGTAATGAATCTCAAAAACCCTCCTTCTCTTTAATATTGTTGAAGAGTCTCTTGGTTCACCATTCACTAGGCTTTGAAAGTCATGGGTTTTAGAATTGTTTTTGAATGCATGCCTACTTTAAAGTGTTATTAGTTTGCATATGTGTTCAAATGTTCTCACATGTTCTTAGCTAGGACAAAATTTTTCCTTCATTCAGGTGCACGGCAGTTCTCACGAGCTCTTTAGGAGTTCCGATAAGGTTCATGTCATCGACATATATTGCAATAATCGCAAATCCGAAATTTGACTTCTAAAATGAACACACAAGGGCATAGTTCATTTTTCACATATCCTTGACTAGTTAAATACTCACTCAGATGGTTATACCACATTCTTTCGAATTGTTTCAAACCGTAGAGTGAACACCTCAGCTGAATTGAGAACGTTCCAGGGTTTGGAAATATTTGAACCAGTCAATGTAAGTCCTTTGGGAACTTTCATATAAATTTCTATATCAAGATCCCCATAGAGATACGCTGTTACTACGTCCATTAGCTGCATACTCAGTTTCCCGGAAACTACCAAAGTGACAAGGTAGCGAAAAGTAATCACATCCATAACGGGTGAATAAGTTTCGTCATAGTCAATCCTGAGGCATTGTTAATAAATTTCGTTCTTCTCATTGTGTTTCTGAACAAAAACCCACTTGTAGCCAACGAGCTTCACATGTGGAGGAGTAGGAGCTACAGGCCCAAACACCTTACGTTTCGCAAGTGAATCGAGTTCAACTTGGATTGCTTGTTTCCAGTTTGACCAATCAGTTCTACGTCAACATTGATCAACGGAACGCGGTTCAATGTCATTGCTCAACATAATCTCAGTAGGTACTGCAAATGCTAATGCATCATCGACAATCATCTCATTTCTACACCACACATCATCTAAGCTAGCATAATAGACCGAAATCTCACGATTCTCGGGAGGAGGATTCGTCTCTTCAAAGACGCTTCCATAATCTAGAATTTCCTCATGAGTTGGATAAAGTGAGTAAGCGATAGTCGGATTCACAGTAGGTTTTTTAGGACCTTGTGCCATGGTTTTCTAATTCTGGGGGTGTGAATCCTTTGAACCAAGGGGTCTGCCACGCTTTTGTGTGGGGGAAGATGATTGGCTAGCCGCTAATGTACGTGGATCCCCAAGATTGGAGTCCTGGGCCTCTAGAAGGGAAGTTTGTCATACATTTGGTACATCCATCTTTGCAGGCGTATTCGTAGCTGGAATATGTGATCTTGTCATGTGCGCTAGATTGGTAAAAGCATTTGGCATGCTCTGAGCTATACTCTGCAGATCTAATACGTGTTGTACTTCAGTTTTAGACTGAGTGGTGTGGGGATCTAAATGAGACAAAGTATGAGTCATCCACGATAATTCGCGTCGTTCTTCGGGAACGTTGACGTTCTTATCTCCCTTTAACAACGGGAAGACTGTCTTATAGATGTGACAATCTGTGAAACGAGCGGTAAACAGATCCCCTGTTAAAGGTTCTAAGTAACGAATAATCGAAGGAGAATCATATCTGACATATATTCTTATCCTTCGCTGAGGCCCCATTTTTGTACGTAAGGGCGACGAAATCGGCACATATACCGCACAACCAAAAAAGCAAGGATATAATATGTTGGGTTCGTATTCGGTAACCAACTGAAGGGCACTAAATGGTTGTGTCACAACAGGCCTTAGGTGGACCAACTTTGCTCCGTGCAACATTGCATAGCCCCAAGCAGCAATCGGGAGCTTGGTACGTATGACCAAAAATCGAGCAATCATTTGTAAGCGCTTAATGAAAGCCTCTACCAGGCTATTCTGGGTGTGAACATAGGGTACATGATGTTCAACTTCAACCCCAATCGCCATGAAATAGTCATCAAAAGTTTTAGATGTGAATTCTCCAGCATTATCCAATCAAATAGATTTGATCGGATAATCAGGGTGGTGAGCCCTGAGCTTGATAACCTGAACCAACAGTTTGGAGAATGCAATGTTCCTTGTGGATAACAAGCACACGTGTGACCAACGTGTGGAAGTGTCAACCAAAATCATAAAGTATCTAAATGGTCCGCAGGGAGGGTGAATCAGTCCGCAAATATCCCCTGAATCCATTGAAGAAAAATAGGAGGATTCGAGCAAATCTTCTCATAAGAAGGCTTAGTAATAAGCTTTCCCATATAACATGTTTGACATGGGATTCCTTGTATCGAACCTAAACTTTGGGTTAGTGGCCCGTGAGATGATTTGAGGATACGACACATCGTTATTTGTCCAAGAGTCCCAAACGATCATGCCAAAGTGTAATTTCATGCGCAGTCCCAGTAGTAGGGCCCACCACATAGTGGCATTCTATGGGGCGTGTGGTTGTAGTATACAGACCACTCGGGATACGCTCCATCTTCTCTAGAATACGCTTTTGTTCATTTTCGTAGGAAGTTTGAAGGAAAAATTTATGAAAACAAGTTCATTTGAGCAACATCTATGCATGCAATTAACAATTAAAGGCAGAATCATGCTTGTATGTACTCAAAAACAAAACTTTACCCATGAAATTCAACGCCTAGCAGTTGTGGTGAACCAAGACTCAACTCAAATCTCAAAGAAAAGAGTTGAGAAACTTTTATACCTTTGAAGGACCACTTTTCTTAGAAAAGGATATTCACCTATGTGAGGGCCTTTTTTCCTTAGTCTTCTTGCTCCTTGGCTCCATGGTTGTGGATGGAAGAACTTTGCTTCTTGGCTCCATGACTTCTTGGATATGGATGAAGGAATGGATTCTCCAAGTTCCTAAGAAAGGGAACCTCTAAGTTTCCACACCAAGGAGAGCATTGTCGAAGAGATGAGTGACCTAGGAAGGAATGGATCCTAGTCCACTCTTCCAAGGGTGGCCAGCCTCCTAAAAGAAGATAGAGTTTTTTGTGTTTTTCTCTTTTCTCTCTAGAAAACCTCTTATGAGGGAATAGGTTATAATTTCCCTTTTATAGCCACTTACATTGAGTGGCATAATTGAAATTAAAACAAATTCTCCCTCACACTCTCTATGGTCGGCCATGTGGATTCATTTGGCTTTCATGCCCTTTGTGTTTTCAAGTTGTCATACAACTTGAGTTATTGGACTTGACATTCGAAGCCCATTGGGCCTTGAGACCCAAAACTAACTCGAGGTCTAAAACGAACTTATTCGTTTGATTATTTAACATATTAATTAATCGTAGCCATAAATAATTAAACCATTTAATTATCCTTACTCATCTCCGTTGTTTCTTCAATCTCTACCTTACATGGTGTACGATCCATTAGGTTCTTTTTAGCGAGGCAGTGGGCGATTAGAACTCTTGAAATCGATTGTGAATTGAAACTTACTTTTCAATTCCCCCTTATGTGATTATACACCTTTAGGGCTTCCACAAACCATGAGTGACACCTAGCAATATGTCATGGCTACCCAAGCTAATCAGAAGAGGTGGAGAACCTATTCAGTTTGGGATTACAATGCAATACGGTCTTTCTCTAATACAATACTCTTGACCACGTTGTTTGATTTGATAGTTTATTCATGTCTACTATCAATGTGATTCTCTTACTTATATCATTACCTTGAATGTGATTTGGAACGAATTCCTAAATCTCATTCATACTCTGGCCAGAGATTCTTAATCATATCATAGAGTATTCTCCCTCAAATGGTTTGAAGGTTAGAGATCCCTTGTTGTGCATTCACTTGCCTTCATGACTAAGTGGCTTAACCCCAACTATGCCGTGGACACCCTTTGACGGAGTGACTTTGACATAATCAAAGATCAAAGACCTAACCATAAGACAACTATGATGCCTCAGGTCAAAGGACTACTTTGCATTATCCCAACCATGAGTTTTCATGTGACGTGTATGAGAGCTTCTTGTTGATCGCGTTCAGTGGACTCATTCTCTGTTGAGCACCTACATGCTTGTCTTGGTGTTAGTCACACCAATGACTCTAGAGCAGTCACTCTCTCTAAGAAAAGACATAGCACGTACTGATCTTAACGGACTGTCAATGCCCAATTAGTAATCCTATGATCAGGAACGTTTAGGATATGTATACAAAAGGGAATGGTCTCATGAATCTAACTTCTGTATATCACATTCTCCCAATTATATATTCCTTGGACTTATCATTTAAGCATATCACATTTATATGAGATGGCTTTAAACAATAATCTTTACCCTTTATATTAATCTAGATTAGTTTAACATGTGAAATGTCCGTAAAGTATCATCATATGATTGGCTTTAGGGCACATTTCCAACATTCTCCCACTTGCACTAGAGCCAATCAGCTTGGTCATCAGTGATAATACCTCTTTTGAATTCATTTAAAAAATGGCTGAGTAGTAGGCCTAGACAATGGATATCTATATGTTATCCATACAAGCAACCTTGAGAATAACGACGTCACCATTATACATGATTCTCAATCATGTGGTTCAGTCTCTCATTTGAGTTCGGACCTTGATGAGACCTCGATTCCTTGGCTTGAGCTATCACCCCATTAGTGTCATAGTGTGGGTACACTCGAGACACTTTCTGGTTGGAACCGAATGGAGAGTTCATAAATGAACTTACCCATCCAAACAACATTGTCGTAAGCTTCTATATGGTGATATATTTTGCATGCATGATGGAACACACTAAAGTCATTACTTATAACGTTTCCACCCAAATATCTCTTTAGTCATAATAAAGAGATATCAAATTATCTCTTCATTCATAATGAAGAGACGTCCAATGATGGATACGATATTAGATTAATAATCTAATACATTTACGCTTTCATTGCATTACTTTAATTCTTCCTCATTCTTGAGGAATCTGTCCTTTAGTATTTCTTAAATATTTAAGGACTCACTTGACAGTTGCCATAGTACTGATCCTGGGCTTGCACTGATATCACCTTGTACCGATCTTGGTACAACTCATATCAATGTTTTTCATACAATATGAAATACATAAATCAGGTTCTATTTACACATTATGCTTCTTTGGGAGTCAAAATGGTACATTCCCTTTTAGAAGAGCAATTTCCCGGTCTGATTGGAATTGTCCTTTCATTTGAAGTTTATCATTCAAGAAACTTCCTACATATATCGTCTATCAATAGGGATTGAGATAATCCAATTATATCTTGAAATCTATCATTATAGATTTCCATCCTCCCATTTACATTCTATCATTATAGAATGTTTAAAGTCATAACTTTAACGAAGAAGAATTCCTTTCATTTCCAAAATTAATATATCATATATATGTTCAAATTTAGGAATATGATTAACTCCTACTAATCTTTTGTAAACCTAGTAAACAAAAGATTCATTTACATCTTTATGAGAAATCAAACGATTTGATCTTTCTCTCATAAGACGCTTACAGCTCCCACTAGCTTGCTAAGATTCATGATGGATGGATCTCTACAACTTACACGTCCTGTGATTTCTAGTCTTAGACATATATTACCAAGACTATCTTGTTAATGGTTTCGGAAACCCATATTATGTCCAAACAATGAATCACCATTTAGTTGTAGTTAGCAATCTTTAAATTAACAGAAACCAAGACTACGTCAAAGATGGTTTCTTCCAAGTCAACCAATCTCGTTGATTGTAGTCACCTTAAGCTACCAATTAGTTATGAAGGTTTCACTATTTCGGGTCAAATGGTACTATACTGTTTCCTTGAGTATATGTCGTATATACACTTAATGTAGTCATAAGGATTTTCATTCTTATTTCTTTCGAATTAAGAGGTGTAACTCTATGACATAGTCATAAAGTTCAAATCATTCAACTGAGAAGGTTTATAGATCCTTTTCGACTACCTTGGAGCTAGTGGTGTAGGAACTAGGTTGTTATATTTTGTTGATTATCATCTTGTCTCTCAAAGAACCCATTCTTTGAGTTCTATCTCTCGTTCATTTTCTCTATCTTAGGCAAATCCTATTGTAGGATTACAATGAACTACCCAACAAATAACATTTATTAGTTGGTTTATAGAAGTGATATCCAAAGGTTAATTTAAGGATATCCCATAAGTTCACGCAAAACAATGTGCATGGTTACACTATTTGCCAGACAACTAACTTCCCCACTAGTCATACCTAGAATGAAAAATTAATTTGATTCGGTCACATGTACAAAAGTTCTAAAAACGAATATCAATTCAAAATAATTTCATTTATTCAAGGATGGTAATTAATTAAAACTTAATATCTAAAAAACAAGTCACCAAAAAATAATCCAAACATAAAGGAAAATTGTTCAAAAATCAACCAAAAACAAGGAGGGGTTTGGCCACTAGGTGGAATTCGGCCTCATTGTCTTATTTCAACTAAAAAAAATAAGTCTATGTCTAAGATTCTAATCTTTCATAAGGGTGGTATCCTCTTGAAAGTCAGAAACCTCCATCTTTGTTTCCTCCCTTGGATGGGCCTTGACTCTGATGACCTTGGTGGGATGGCTTCTGGCCGCCCCTACCACGCCTTTTTTGGCGTTTTGGGCATTGATTTGTGCTATAATATGCTTCAGACACAACAGTCGCTCCCAGTAGGTTGAGCTTGATGAGTCTTCATTAACAGCTGGTTCTGCTTTTTAGCGAAAAGTAAAACAGAGATCAAATCCGAGAACTTAGTGAACTTCTGAACTCTATATTGTCGCTACATGACAATATTAGAAGCAGAGAATGTCGAATAGGTCTTCTCCAGGAGATCCTCTTCGGTCAAAGTTTCGTTACAAAAGTTGAGAAGTGATTGGATTCAACAAACTTAAGAATTATATTCATTCATAGACTTAAAGTCTTGGAAGCGCAAGTGCTGCCAGTCATGTCTTGCTTCATGCAAGAATATGTCCTTTTGGCGATCAAAACGATCAGCCAAAGCGATCCATAGTGCATTTGGATCCTTCTCTTAGGGTTTGCAAGGCGTCATGCATATGTCTTGGGATGAAGATCATAGCAGTGGCTTTTTTCAGCTTCGCCAACAGGGTTGTCCGTCTCTTCTTCAATGGCGGGATGCAAGCTCTTTGTAGTGAGGTGGAGCTTCACATCTTGGACCCACTTGAGGTAGTTCCTTCCAGAAACCTCCAAAGCGGTGAAGTCGAGTTTGTTCAAATTCGACATGTTCCTATCATAAAATAGATGGACAAGATGTGGTTAGTATAATGGAGAATAAACCAATCCATTAACATAGGAGTGAAACATACAGGTTCTAATAGACATGTATTGGTTTAATTTTGCATGAAAAAACTTCGGGTTTTCATAAGTGATGTTTTTAAATGAAAGCTTCAGGTTTTCAAACAAGGCATGTTTATAAGAAACTTCAGGTTTCAAAATAATTATGAACTTCATGTTCATATGTTCCTGCAGGCAAACGCAAATATATACACAGAAATATGCAACAAGAATATGCAAAAATAGAACTTTAGGTCTATAATTATAATTGAATTAATTATTTAGACTCCGGGCCAAATTTAAAGTGTGGGTGAAAAAATATAAAACCCCTAAAATAATTAGGTGAATAAACTCGGGGCCCAAAAGAAAGGCCTCAGCCCACGGGGTGGGCTAAAAAATGTTGGACCGTATAGTGCAGACCCAAAAATTGGGTTGGGGTGTCTCATGTGAGATAGTTTAATTTCAATGCTTCAACAACCAAAAACCCTAGAAAAAATTCCGACGAGATAAGGTGAATCTCGGTCCAATTTTCGACGTGGGACAACTTATGGTCGTCGGTGACATGAACCAAAGGTTCAGGGCAGTGTCTACAGGCCATGCATGTAGTCGTGCGGACAGGGACACCATCAATGGTGTCGGGTCTTCTGGGTTTTGAAGCTTGGAGCTTCTGGTTCCGTGGTTTGGTGGTTCTCGGCTTGGCGTGGGGAGCCTAGCAACATGAGGTAAGACCAGTAGCCGTTGGCTCCGGCTGTGGCTCGGCGCAATTCAGCTCGTAGGCTGCAGCGTGGTCGGGGGTTCAAAGAACCCTAGCGCAATTCTTGTTTTCCCTTTTTTTTTTCAATTCAATTCATATACAATTTAATTTGATGCATATGCGATACAATATTTTAATGCATGTACATATATTTGATGCAATTCATGGCAAATATCAAGTTCACATAATTCAATAATTATGAATATAATGCATACACAATTTATGTAGAATCTAAAATTTGAAAAACGTAGAGTTAGGTCATGCATTATGGTGGATGTTCATGCTATCAGGGCTGCAAAAATATCGAGATAAAAACTGTTGTTTTGAAAGAACCTGATTGCGTCATATGGATGAATTGGTTTGATGCAGAAAAATTCTTCAATGTCAGATTCCTAAGCCCAGAGGTAACAGCGTGCTTATAACGTGTTGTAGCCTATTTTATCTGACACGGTTAAGGGGGGTCGGCGGCAAGGGTAGAGAGAGTGAAAGAGATGTGTTTGTAGAATTATAGGGGAATGTGTGTGTTATCCCTCATACATAGTACCTTTATTTATAGTAGTAAAAGGAGAGAAGATATTCCTTCATCCCCAAGGAATACAAGATATAATAGGAAAGGATAACTAGAATCAAATCTAATCTAAGATTTACATAATCACACTTAAACTATGAATGCTTACAACATATATATATATATATATATATATATATATATATATATATATATATATATCTGTGTGTGTGTGTGTGTTGTAGGCCTATTTGATTGAACGATCTAGGGTTTAGAGAGAGAGAGAGGGAGGTCGGCCATAATAGAGAGAAGAGAGATTTATTTAATTGTGAGGTGTGTTTGGTTCACCCCATTGTGCCTTTATTTATAGTAGTAGGATAGGTAAATACCTTTACCTTTAGGATTACAACATTTAATAGGTAATTTACTCGTAATAGGAATATAAGATACTTTTTCATATTCTCTAGGATTTACACAATCACATTCCTATTCTAAATATGACTGCAACACTCCCTCTTGAGTGTGTAAATACTCAACAGACCATCGCATCAGATCTTCAGCAGATAAGGTAGAATAGTTGATGAAGTCATCGGCACAACGGGTGATCACGAGTCTCAAATTTAATTTGAAGTACGCATTTGTAAAAACTCACAAAAACCTTGCTATGGTAAAACCCAAGGCATGGGGAAAACCCATAGACTAAGGACAAAAGTAAGAAAATATGCATAAGTCTAAAACAAACGTCAAACTGGACGAATGTAGTGAACTCAACGGAGTATGATCATCCCAGGATAGGTGCCTCATTAAAACCTCGTTAGGTATCAAAAACCTAGTGGGAAAAATGCTCCTAATCGTAGGAAAAAGAGTACATTAAGATCATGTGAGTATGTTTCTAGATACTCCCCCTGAGTTAGACATAACTTCTAAATAAGAAAACTACAAGCGATTCAACTCAGATAATTTACGCATATTGATTCCTTGGACGAGCTTCTGAAAAGTAGACTTGGGCAACAACTTAGTGAAGAGGTCCGCCAGGTTGTCCTGGGAACGGATTTTCTTGACTTCAATGTTCTGATGCTAGTGTTGCTGGTGTGAGTAAAAGAACTTCGGCGCTATGTGCTTGGTGTTGTCTCCCTTGATGTATCCCTTCTTTAACTGCTCGATACATGTTGCATTGTCTTCAAAGATCGTCGTAGGAAGGTCAACGACTGATGTAAGACCACTAGTGCTTCGAATATGTTCCATAACTTCTCTCAGCCAAAAGCATTCATGCTATGCTTCATGCAGGGCGAGAATTTCAGCATGGTTAGGCGAAGTTGCAACTAGCATTTGCTTGGTAGACCTCCAAGATATAGAGGTGTCTCCAACGGTAAAGACATAACCCGTTTAAGAACGTGCTCTATGTGGGTCAGACAGATATCCAGCATCAGCGTAACCAACAAGGCGAGAAATAACCCGAGGATCATAGGGGGCGGCAACACTCGAAGATTCGCGAGTATATAACAAGGCCAAATCCATAGTACCCTTGAGGTAGCGGAAAATGTCTTTAACACCATTCCAGTGTCTGCATGTGGGCGCATTGCTATATCTAGCCAATAAATTCACAGCGAAAGAGATATCAGATCTAGTGCACTGAGCCAAGTACAATAAGAGCAATTCCGCCCCTAAAAAAATGCGCCAGCACCCAGCCTATTTAATCCACTCAATGAACAGTGATAGACCCCAATAAACAGTAACAGGCCAAATGCATCTCCACCCCTAACAAAAAATAGCCTAGTCCATTTTATTAAAATATTATTATTTTTTATTATAAAATAATAAAAAATAATTTTTTTATTTTTTATTTCTCACTTTATAAAAAATAAAATAATAATATTATTATTAAAATATTTTTATTTTCTCATTCCCACCGCCTTGCACTTCCCTTCCCATTTCTGCACTTCCCTTCCCGTCCACATTTTCCCATTTCTGTACTTCCCTTCTTGCACTTCCCTTTCCCATTCTTGCACTTCCCTTCCCGTCCACCTTCTCATTCCCATTTCTGACTTTATAAACCCCAAACTCACCGCCTATCCACCTATCACCATCACCCTACCAAACCCATCACCGGATTCTGCGCCCCCTGCCTAAGCGAACGCCTCGCCGACCTCGACTCCTCCGCCGCTGCCGATCACCATGAACCCCCTACCCAAAACCCCCATTCCGAAGAAGCAAGTCATGGTCCAGAATGAGACAGGAATTGTCGTCGGGCAACACCCTTGACCCGACCTGGCGAGGAAAAAAAAAAGAAAAGTGGTTGATGTCACGCTGGTGTCACATGGGCCGGTCCCAAGGTCTGTCAATTCTGGGATGGCCTGGAGACCAGCTTGGACTGGGTGCCAGCCAATCTGCTGAGATGGAGAAACTTCCATAGGTGCTGGGCCATTTTTTTGGCTGGGTGCCAGCCTATCCCACCCTCGGTGGAACTACTCTAAAGCCCCAATTGCACTTAGGTAAGGAACTTCGGGTTCCAAAATCTCTTCCTCATCCTCCTTTGGAATGAAGGGATCTCGTTTAGCATCTAGAGTCCGAACGACCATGGGTGTGCTCGAATGCTTCGCTTTATCCTCATTAAAACGTTGTAACACCTTTTGGGTGTAGTTCGAATGATGTACTAGGATTCCATCCAAACAATGCTTGATCTCCAGGTAGAGGCAGTATCAAGTTTTCCCAAGATCCTTCATCTTAAATTCCGATTTCAAGTGTGCATCAATTTTCTCAAGCTCTGCGGGAGTCCCGATGAGATTCATGTCATCGACATAAACTGCAACGATTGCAAATCCAGAATGTGACTTCTTTATGAACACGCATGGGCATAGTTCGTTGTTCACATAACCTTGACTCATCAAATATTCACTCAGACGGTTATACCACATCCGGCCGGATTGTTTCAATCCGTAGAGTGACATCCTCAACCTAATTTAGAGAGTGTTTCGTGGTCTATAACTATTTGAACTAGTCAATGGAAGTCCTTCTGGAACTTTCATATATATTTCCATATCTAGATCCCCATAGAGATACGCAGTTACCATGTCCATAAGCTGCATATTCAGTTTTTCGGAAACTACCAAACTGATTAGGTAGCGGAATGTTATAACGTCCATTACGGGGGGATACGTCTCTTCGTAATCAATTCTAGGGTGCTGAGAGAAGCCTTGCGCTATGAGGCGTGCTTTGTATCGCACTATTTCATTCTTTTCATTACGCTTCCTCACGAAAACCCACTTGTAGCCAAGAGGCTTCCCACGTGGTGGTGTAGGAACGATAGGTCCAAATACCTTACGTTTCGCGAGCGAATCGAGTTCGACCTGGATTGCTTGTTTCCAGTTTGACCAATCGGTTCTACGTCGGCATTCATCGACGGAACGTGGTTCAATGTCATCACTAAGCATGATGTCAGTAGCTACTGAGTACACGAATGCATCGTCGACGATCATCTCATTCCTATTTCAAACCTCATCCAATGTTGTATAGTGCATCGAAATCTCGTGATTCTTGGGAGGCCAGCATGTTTCGTCTGAAGCATCACTGTAATCTAGAATAACCTCATGCGTTGGAACGGATGAGTGAGCGATGGTCAGATTCAAACTAGGGTCACTAGTTGCTGCCGTTTTCCTCTTCCAGGGTTGTGAATCCTTTGAACCAAGGGGTCTGCCACGCTTCAGGGTCGGAGGAGATGATTGGCTAGCCACCAATGTACCTTGCCGGGTGAAGGGTGCGGCCTCCCCACCTTCGGGGATAGTCCGACCTTCCCAGACGGTTTGTTGATGTACGTGGGGTACATCTATCCTTGCAGGTGTGTTTGCAGTGGGTATATGTGATCTTGTCACCTTTGCTAGATCATTAAAAGCATCCGACATGCTTTGAGCAATGCTCTGAAGATCTATAATTCGACGCACCTCAGTTTCAGACTGGGCAGTGCGGAGATCTAAATGAGACATAGTGGAAGCATACCACGACAATTCGCGACGTTCTACGGTAACGTTAGCATGTTTATCTCCCCCTAACAACACGAAGATTGTCTCATCAAAGTGACAATCCGCAAAACGTACGATAAAGAGATCTCCTGTCAAGGGTTCTAAGTAGCGAACAATTGATGGCGAATCATAACTGACATATATTCCCATTTTCCTCTGAGGACCTATTTTGGTACGTAGTGGCGGCGCAATTGGCACATAAATTGCGCACCCAAACACCCGTAAATGTGAGACGTCAGGCTCGTATCCAGTGACCAACTATAACGGTGAATGTGGTTGGGTAGCGGTGGGCCTCAGGCGGACCAACATAGCTGTGTGCAATATTGCATAGCCCTAGGCAGATATTGGCAGTTTGGTTCTCATAACCAAACTCCGAGCTATCATTTGAAGACGCTTTATGAAAGCTTCAGCCAGGCCGTTTTGGGTGTGAACATGAGGCACAAGATGTTCCACATCAATCCCTACTGACATGCAATAATCGTCAAAAGTTTGTGACGTAAACTCTCCAGCGTTATCCAGTCGAATCGAGTTAATCGGCTAATTAGGGTGGTGAGCCCTTAGCTTAATGATTTGAGCTAGGAGTTTAGCAAACGCGGCGTTGCGTGTGGACAACAAGCAATCATGTGACCATCTTGTCGATGCATCAACCAACACCATAAAATATTTAAATGGTCCGCAAGTTGGTTGGATAGGTCCACAAATGTCCCCTTGAATCCTCTGAAGAAATTTAGGGAGGTCGTGAATAATCTTTGTATGGGAGGGTTGAGTATTCAACTTCCCTATAAAACACGCTTTGCATGGTGGGAGTCCAACATAGGGATGTAACTTGTGCCCGTGAGAAGATTTGAGGATGCGGCGCATCATGTCACGTCCAGGATGTCCCAAATGATCCTGCCAAAGAAACAAAGTGTCCTGGAAATCAGGCATAGGGCCGTCCACAGTGTGGGCTTCTATGCCGCTAATGGTTGTGATGTACAACCCACTCGGCAGACGTTCCAACTTCTCATGAATATGCTTCTGGCCATATTCGTATGAAGTGATACAAAGAAATTCTGAACCATTATCTTCAGTGGTTTCAAGATGATATTTATTATCTCGAATATCTTTAAAATTCAGCGATGTTCTTTCGGAACATGGAGAATAGAGTGCCTCCTTAATGGTCAAGATTATACCATTAGACAACATGATACGTGCCTTGCCGTATCCTTCAATCAGGTTGGATGGGCCTGAGAGAGTTGTCAAATGAGCTTTCTTGGGTATCAAGTTAGTAAAATAGTGTCGTTCACGCAAAATGGTGTGCGTGGTTGCACTATCTGCCAGACAACTAACTTCCCCACTAGACATACCTAGAAAAAAATTGATTGAATTGGTCACATGTATAAATATAAGTCCATTCATTCAATTAAGCAATTCGAGAAAATAATATCCATTCCAATAACAATCCATAATTCAAAACAAACCAAAACCAAACAAATTATTCCAAATACTTTATTCAAAATTAAACCATAAACCTAGAAAATAGGGGGCAGGGGCCGGCCACTAGGGGTAAACACTCTAAAAACATATCTAATTTATTCATTCATAGGCGCTGACGTGTCCTGAAAATCCAATATCTCCATTGATGTAGTTGCATCTTCCAGATGATCCACATATGCAAGTCCAATTCAGTAGAAGCAACCTGAATGGGAGCTTTGCCATTGTTCTTGAAGTTTGGGACCTTAGGGACGAGTGGTGGACGCTGCTGGGTCGTAATTATTCCCTTAGGTGCGGCACTCTATTGACCTTGGGCCCGTGGTTAGGCTTGTCCCCCATTGCCACGACCACGACGATTGTATCGTCGTTTATGGTTGCGAGAATTAAGCGCATGCGCTCAGGCGCGGTGTTCGAGCCAGTGGGTCGAGCTTGATGATTCTTCATCAAAAGCTGGTTCTGCTTTTCAGCGAGAAGTAAAACAGAGATCAAAATCTGAAAACTTGGTGAATTTATGTGCCCTATATTGTTACTGCAGGACAATATTGGTGGCATGGAAAGTCGAATAGGTCTTCTCCAGGAGATCTGATTCGGTTAGTTCCACTTTGCATAATTTCAACAAAGAACAGATTCTACAAACTTCAGAGTTGTATTCATTCACAGACTTAAAGTCTTGGAAGCGAAGATGCTGCCAGTCATGTCTTGCTTCAGGCAAGTATATGTCTTTCTGGTGATCGAAACGGTCAGCCAGAGCAACCCAGAGGGTGCGTGGGTCCTCCTCAGTGAGATACTCAGTCTGCAGTGCATCATGGATGAATCTTCGAATAATGATCATTGCAGTAGCCTTCTAAGCTTCGTCAACGGGTTTGTCGACGATAGGAGTCTCAATGGTGGCTCTAATACCCTTTGCAGTTAGATGGAGCTTCACTTCTTGTACCCACTTCAAATAGTTTCTTCCAGAGACTTCTAGAGCGGTGAAATCGAGCTTGTTCAAGTTAGACATATCCCTAAAACAGAGGGAAAAACGTGAGTAGTCATACGGTAGGCCATACACATATATCGTAGAACATACAGGTTCTTTAGACATGTATTGGTTTAATTTATGCATGAAAACTACAGGTTTCATATGGTATGTTTTGAATGAAAACTTCAGGTTTCAAAGGCACTAAATTTGAAACTACAGGTTCAATTAGATTTTTATGAACAATTAGTTCATAATGAGAGGTTCTTGCAAGAAACACAGAATGCAATATACCAACTTGAATATAGTGGATTTGAGGTTCTTCGGGAACTCAAGTGTGAGAGCTTCGTTACTACGAAAGTATGTGACGGTTCAAAGTACAAAGATAAATTATTGAATCGTTAATGTCCAAAAGTGATCTTCAGGTCAATAATTTTGGATTCATTATCAGATTAATGGACTACATGTCACTTTTAATTAATTCAATAAATCGGGCCATACAGGGTCGATTGTATAAGCTAAATAATATTAAAATAATATTATTGGATTGAAATTATAGCCCCAAAATAATTTTGGGCTAGGTATCGTGGGTTAAGAGGGGCACGGGGTGCCTTGAGTAAAAGACACGGGGTGCCTTGAGTAAAAGGCACGGCCCAAAAAGGGCCTCGGGTTATGGCTGCAGGCCACGGGGGAGGGAACGAAGCCCCAGCTGCAGCTTGGTTTCGGTTTTGGGCCAAAGGGGCACGGAAGCAAGCCCAAAGGCTTGCAGGTTGGTCACGTGGAGCCCAGCCAAAAAATGGATGCATGTTTGCAGGCCGCAGGGAGCAAGGCCTAGCCTTGTGGGCTGGCGTGTAGGCCGGGGCGCCTTAGGGCCCAGCAACCAGAAAGGTTGCAGAGTGTGAAGGAAGCCCAGCCAATCTGGGCTGGTGGCATGGGCATAGGGCTTCAGGCCTTGCCGAGGTAAGTACCAGGCCGAGGCCTGGTGTTGTCTTCCATAGTGTTGGTGCAGTGGTGTGCCGCACCATATCCCATTCCCTTTTTTTTTTTTTTTCAAATACCTTAGGGTTTAGGAAAACCCTAATTTGCTTCTAATTTATTTTTCTACTTTGACTCACAAATTCCACATAACCATTTAATTGTGCGATGCATGAAACAAATATATATATTGACAAATATATGAACATATACAATATATATATATATATATATCTATATATCTATATCGAAAGGAAAATATAAACATAGAGGGGTTCATGCATCATGGGGAATGTTTTCATGCTTCGTGGACGTTTCAAATATTTTCTTTTATTTTAAGCGTACCTGATTAGCAGAAAACGAATAAGCCTTTGAATTTGGTGGATGATAGCCTCCTCCTACAATGCGTCAATTCCTTAGCTTCTGGCAAGAGCTTGCTGATAACGTATTGTAGGCCTATTTGATTGAACGATCTAGGGTTTAGAGAGAGAGAGGGAGGCCGGCCACAATAGAGAGAAGAGAGATTGATTTAATTGTGAGGTGTGTTTGATTCACCCCATTGTGCCTTTATTTATAGTAGTAGGATAGGTAAATACCTTTCCCTTTAGGATTACAACATTTAATAGGTAATCTACTCCTAATAGTAATATAAGATATTTTCTCATATTCTCTAGGATTTACACAATCACATTCCTATTCTAAATATGACTGCAACAATATGTATATATTAAAACTATTAAGAGAAACAAATTATGTATATTTTCTTGAGGAAATAATTTTCCTTCAATGATTGAGAAGACCAAAATCATGAGAAGACTCTTTATCCATGTATTGCACATTAAAAAATTAGTGAGAGAGGGATGGGCGTAGATGCCTGATTGTTTTTTACAAGCTAATCTTACCTAATCTTTGTCTGTTTCACTTTAGAATAAAAATTCATATATTGCAAATAAATAAATAAAAAGTGAAGAGAGACGAGCGTAAATGCTTGATTATTACTGATGAACTACTCCGCTTAATTTTTCATGCTTCACTTAAAGAAAATCTCCACGTCTTGCCAATATAACAAGGTTTTAAAACCATATTAGATTCTTTTTTTAATAAAAATCAGATTAGTGTTACGGTTAACGTATCTGATAGTTGACCACATATTTAATGACCCCAGCAAATACAGAAAATAGTGCACATCAGCACATGGGAAACATTATGTCATGTAATGATCTCGATCATCATTCGTGCACAACCACTCATAATGCTGCTATATATTCATGTGTTGATAGCTGCAAAACTTTAATATTGTCTCGCAAATAATCCCATTTATTTGGCCATTTGTCATTTAGTATTACGGTCCAGTAGTATTCTTCTTTATTTGTAAGTGGGAGGTCTTAGACTTGATTCTCGCCAAAAGCGCATTTGAACCATATTATTACTAGCTTATTGTGAGACTAAGCTTACCCCCCCCTTTTTAGTGCAAATAATATATTTTGTTCAAACAAAAATTTCCATTAGTTCGGATAATGTGTGTGTATTCCAATTTCCATGGCCTAATTAGTTTAACTTTAGCCATCGTTGGTTGGGAGGTGACCATCGAGCTACAAGATACATCACATTGCATGTGAGTTGCCATGTGCATGGTGGAACACCATGCATGGGTAGGGTACCACTTATGACGCCTTAGCTTATCACTGCATGTTTATCTTTCTACGTACAAAAACTAAGCAATCGTTCTACAAAAATTAAGCAGTTGCGATCATCATATATCTAACCGATAGTATTCAACACAATTATTTTTTTATAATATTGTTTATGTTGCTAATGAGAGTAGTTTATTTAAGGATTGAGATATATTAATGTTGTTCACTTATTTTTTATCCACTAATCTCTATTATGAGCTACAAAGTAACACATTAGACCACCTCCAATAGACATGTCAAATTATTAGAGTCGAATTTCAATTGATGGTTGATGTGACAATTTGAAGTCTTATACTAAATTTTGTGTTTCTCCAACTGAGTTGTCAAATATATATATATTTTTTTTATTAATGTAGAGCTTTAAATGGCTATATTTATTAATTTGTTGAAACAGAATTTTATTTGTTCAAATGTTAGTGGAATAAGGGACCTACCATTAAATTAATAAAAAAATTGACGTTGATGTCAAATTTGACTCCTAAACACAAAGGTTTCAAATCCAGTCAGCAAATAACACTTCAGTTGGAAGGATTTTTTATGTGAAATTTGCAGTCATATCTCCACCTAGAATTTGACATCTCATTTAGACATTGAATTTCTTTTCTGTTTTTTTGTTTAGCTAATCTACCATGACAAGTAAAAAGGGGTGAAATAACTTTGTGCGGGCAAACAAAAAATAAAAAAAGGAAAGAAAGCACACTCGTCAACATGTGAAGAAGTTGAACATACTGCTCAGACATAGAAAATTGGGATATGTTGAATCTCGTCCCGCAACTAGAAGAAGATCGCTTCGAGAGAAAAACAAGCTAGCAAGAACTTGAGTTGCGATCAAACTGAATGCATGCAAATAATTAATAAAGAGATGTTTTAGAAGGTAAGTGATAAATAGGCCATCAAAGTGATAGAGTATAGAAATTGATGTATAGGATGATGACACTTGTAATTAGATTAGAAGCTTTGTTATTCAAGGCAGTTAGTCTTGTTGTTGAAAGTGTATAAATATCTCAATCACTGTATTACTTAGGTATTAAGAAATATATCAAGAACTTGGATTCTCTCTCTCTTATCTCTGAGCTATTCTCTCTCTCTAGACCTTCTGTGAACAATTCCATTGATTTGATTATGTTAACATGGTATCAATCGCCATGATTGCTTGCGCATAATCTTCGATCCTTCTCCTCTGCTTCCGCTCTGCTCGAAGGTGTCTTCGCACTCATCCACTGTCTTCGGTATCTCTAATTCTCTTCGTCTTCTTGCAATTCTGATTTCTAGGGTTTCTTGACTGATTGTGATCTCTCTTCGATCCTCTTCGCTGCTTGATTGAATCTGTCTTCGATCAATTTCTCTGATTTTCTTGATCTTGCATATCAATTGTTTGTTATAATTCCTCACTAAGCTTCTCCGACGAAATTTCAATGGTGACTGCAACACAACTTCAACTTGTGCAATCTCCGATCACTGCTTTAATCTCTACCATCTCGACTTCAGTGAATGTCAAATTGGATGATTCCAATTACCTCAATTGGCACTTTCAGATACAGCGTTTGTTGGAAAGCAACGGTATTATGGGGTTTGTTGATGGCTCGCACCCTTGTCCTGCTCAATCTTCAGTTTCCTCTGGTGATTCTGGCTCTACGACTTCTGCTGAAACTGATGAATTTGTAGTGTGGAAAATGCATGATAGGGCTATAATGCAGTTGATCACTGCTACTTTGTCCTCTGTTGCTTTATCCTGTGCCATTGGTAGCCAGAGTTCTCGGGATCTTTGGACTCGTTTGCAAGAACAGTTCTCTACTATGTTTAAGACTAGTATTTTTCAGATGAAGTCAAATCTTCAGACAATCAAGAAAGGTTCTAATTCTGTATCTCAATATCTTCATAGGATTAAAGAAGCTAGAGATTACTTATCTGCTGCTGGGGTTTATTTTGCTGATGAAGACATAGTTATCCTTGCTCTCAATGGATTACCCTCTGAATATAACACATTTCGCTGTGTTATTCGGGGTCGGGAGAATGTGATATCTCTTAAAGAGTTTCGATCTCAGTTGCTAGCTGAAGAGATCATTGTTGAAAGCACTACAACTGCGCCCTTTCTTACTGCAATGGTTGCTGGACGGGGTCAATCATCTAATCATGCACCTGGACAGTCTCAATTCTTTTCTGGGGGTTATAAGCAATTCAATGGGAATAAAAAAAAAAAGGAAGATACCGCTTTAATCAAGGGGGTAGGTTCTATTCACCCAAACAGTCTACTCAAACCCATGTGCTTCCTACACCGAATCCAGGCATACTTGGTCAATCACCAGTCCAGTATTTTGGTAATCCAAGTGCACCATTGCTGCCCACTTGTCAAATATGTAATGCTGAAGGTCACACAGCTCCATTATGTCAATCTAAACCTCCTAATCGAGTCAACTGTCAAATTTGTGGCAAACACAATCACAACACATGGTACTGTTTCTACAATGACAAGGGTCCCAATTTTGGAGGTCCTAATCGACAGTTCTATCCTTCTCAAGTGCAACCCTCTACATATGGTGCTCCAAGTTATAATGCTTCATTTCATCAATCACCAATGCAGTCTCAATCTTTTATTCCTCCGCAACAATCTCCACAAGCACTGCATACTGTGATGAATCAACCATCTTCAGCACCATCTACTTCCTATTCTAACTCTCAAGTGTGGCTCACTGATTCTGGAGCTACCAATCACATGACTGCGGATCTAAGCAATCTATCTCTGGCATCTCCATACCCTACCTCTGAGACTATTCAAACTGTCAATGGTGAAGGTTTGCCTGTGTCTCATATTGGTAGTTCAGTTCTTAATGTTTCCAATATGAATTATGTGCATCCGATTAAGCTAAACTATGTACTATATGTTCCTAAGTTGACCCAAAACCTGTTATCTGTGCATCGAATCTGCTTAGATAATAATTGCTACCTCATCTTTGATGCCTTTTGTTTCTGGATCCAGGACAAGGCCACAAGGAGGATCATTTACAAAGGAATGTGAAGTAATGGACTCTATCCAATTCCTTGCCTTTCTGCCATCTCTCATGCAACACATTGAGTTCCAATTCAAGCTAAAGCATTCCTTGGTCAGCATATTCATTCTACAACCTGGCACAATAGACTAGGTCATCCATCTAATAACATTGTTTCTTTGATGTTAAAACAAGCTAAGATCTCTTGTTCAAAAACCTTTCCAGCTGTAATGTGTTCTAGTTGTTTGGAGGGCAAGTTTTGTAAACTTCCTTTCTTACCAAGTACCAATAAGTCTGAAAAACCTTTTGCTGTTATTCACAGTGATCTTTAGGGTCCAGCTCCTTCTGTTTCTGTTGATGGTTATAGATATTATGTAACCTTCATTGATGAATATACAAGATATTGTTGGCTGTTTCCATTGATAAATAAATCTGATATCTTTGCTACCTTTGTTGCATTATATTCCTTTGTTCTTACTCAGTTTGCAATTCCTATTCAAACCTTACAGAGTGATGGAGGGGGAGAGTATGTTAGTAAGGCATTTCAGTCATTTCTTCTAGCCAAAGGAATTACCCATCAAATTTCTTGCCCTTACACACCCGAGCAAAATGGTCTAGCTGAGAGAAAACATAGGCATATTATTGAAACAACTGTGACCCTGTTACAGACAGCTAGATTACCTGCTAGTTTTTGGTCTTTCTCATGTCAAACAGCTATATAGCTTATTAATAGAATGCCAACTTCTGTGTTAGGAAATAAATCTCCATTTGAACTTTTGTATGGCCATATTCCTATTATTTCCCATCTCAGAATATTTGGATGTGCCTGTTATCCGTTGTTAAAGCCTTATAATGACACTAAATTCCAAGCCAAAACCACCAAGTGTATTTTTCTGGGGTATGCTACCAAGTATAAAGGGTATATATGTTATGAGGTTCCTACAAAGAGAGTTTATGTCTCTAGGCATATGGTATTTGATGAGAGTCAATTTCCCTACACAGACTTGTTGGTACACAATAAAACATCCTCTTTATCTTCTGCAATTCCCAGTTCACATCCTCCTTCACCTATAATCTCTAATGATAATGTTGTTTTACCTGTGCCTACCTTTCCTTCCGATTATACATCACAATCATCTCATCTACCTTCACATGCTAGTCCTTCTACACCCATCTCTTCTAGTCCCTCAACACCACAGACATCTCAGTTCATTACTAGCTCTTCCTTCTCTAGTCCTCAAGCTCCTGTGGCACTTGTCAATAGCTCTGACACTTCACCAGAAGAAGAATATTTTGACCCAGATACGTCGCAAGTAGTTTTGGAGGTTCCCCCACTTAATTTGCATCCTATGCAAACTAGGAGCAAAAGTGGTATTGTCAAGAAAAGGGCTTTGGTGGCTAAGCTTCAGGAATCTGGTGGTTCTGATTTGTCTCTCATTGAACCAACTTCCTATAAATCTGCACTGAAGGATCCAACTTGGTTTAAGGCTATGGAAGAGGAAGTGAGTGCTTTGCATAAACAGGGTACCTGGAGTCTGGTGGTCTTACCTCCCACAAAGAACTTAGTGGGGTGTAAATGGATCTTCAAGATCAAGAGACATTTTGATGGCACTATTGCAAGACATAAAGCTAGGTTAGTAGCTAAAGGGTTTAGTCAAGAGCCTGGAATTGACTATGGGGAAACATTCAGTCCTGTGGTTAAACCTACAACTGTTAGGTTAGTATTGGCAATTGCAGCTCAGTTTGGTTGGTCTCTTAGGCAACTAGATGTAAAAAATGCCTTTTTACATGGCATTCTAGAAGAAGAGGTGTACATGGCCCAGCCTCCTGGCTTTGCAGATGACAATCATCCCTCTCTAGTTTGCAAGCTTCATAAATCTCTATATGGCCTCAAGCAAGCTTCCAGAGCTTGGAATGACAGATTCACAAAGTTCTTGCCACAATTGGGGTTTCAAAACACCTACTCTGATTCATCTCTGTTTGTAAAAAAGGTTGATTCGGGTATTATCATTCTTTTGCTCTATGTAGATGATATCATCATCACAGGGAGTGCATCTGCAGAAATCCAACAGGTCATTACTGCATTAACAACTGAGTTTGACATAAAGGATTTAGGGGATTTGCATTTCTTTCTGGGCATTCAAATTTCAAGAACTGCTACTGGTCTGTTTTTGTCTCAGTCTAAATATGTTTTGGATCTTCTAACCAAAACAGAAATGATTGATTCAAACCCCTGTGACACTCCTTGTCTGCCTTACAACAGACTCCTCAAGAATGATGGTGATCCCTATCCTAACCCTACTCTGTACAGAAGTGTGGTAGGTGCATTGCAGTACCTCACATTTACGCGACCAGATATAGCCTTTTCTGTCCACCAAGTTTGTCAGTTCATGCAAACACCTATGGTTGCTCACTTTACAGCAGTCAAAAGAATTTTGAGGTACTTAAAGGGAACCCTTCATCGTGGCATCTGTTATTCCCGAGGATCACTTCAATTAAAGGCTTTTAGTGATGCTGACTGGGCAGGAGATCCTAATGACAGAAGATCTACTACTGGCTTTGTTGTATTTTTAGGAAATAGTCCTATTTCTTGGTCTTCCAAGAAGCAATTGACAGTTTCACGATCCTCTACAGAGGCTGAATACCGAGCTCTATCATCTACCTCTGCAGAATTGGACTGGATCCAGCAATTGTTAGCATTTCTGCAGATTCCTTCCACTTCTACACCTGTTTTGTTCTGTGATAATTTGTCAGCTATAGCTTTGTCTTTTAATCCAGTTCAACATCAGCGTACTAAACACATTGAGATTGATGTTCATTTTGTGAGGGAAAGGGTTGCAAAGAAACAGCTTTTCCTTCAGTTTGTATCATCCAAAGAGCAGTTTGCTGACATTTTGACTAAAGGCTTGAGTTCTCCTTTGTTTAATACTCATTGTACCAATCTCATGCTTTGTTCATCACAGCACGAGTTTGGGGGGGGGGGGGGGGGATGATAGAGTATAGAAATTGATGTATAGGATGATGACACTTGTAATTAGATAGAAGCTTTGTTATTCAAGGCAGTTAGTCTTGTTGTTGAAAGTGTATAAATATCTCAATCACTGTATTACTTAGGTATTAAGAAATATATCAAGAACTTGGATTCTCTCTCTCTTATCTCTGAGCTATTCTCTCTCTCTAAACCTTCTGTGAACAATTCCATTGATTTGATTATGTTAACACAAAGGACATATTTTCCTCAAATATATTTGTCTTTTGAAGATGCACAGCCATCTTTAGTGCATTCTAACTCCCGACGTTAGTGTTCCCTTCAAACAAAGATACAAACTTATGACCTTTGATGACTTTTTAGTTTTCTTATTTAACATAATAATATGTTCAGAGATTCTAATACAAGTGATATTCTACAATAAAGAAAATGAGAAAAAGTGTTAAACCAGAACGCTATGAGTTAAAAAGGAAAACCCTAATCAACGCAGCTTCCATCACTTAGATTAAAGAGATTCTAATTTGCATATAAAAAGAAGAAGAATACCTAGCTTGCTAATTTGATTGGTTTAAATTGCCGAATCACTCGGCGACTTAAAATGGTCCATCATTAGAGAAGATTGTGTAGCACAAATCAAGGGTTGGTCGAGACTGTGCAAGTCCTGGCTGCAACTCGCTCGCTTTGGGTAAAGGAGGAAAAAGCACAAAGCTAATGAAGTTAGACTCGCCAGATTTTTTTGGTAGCAAACATTGGCCTACGGAATCTCTCTTTTACTTTCCATTATGTAAAAGGTGCAATTGAGTGATATTAGAAGTGTCAAAAGCAACCCAACTAATTAAACCCTCTCTCTCTCTCTCTCTCTCGCGTGTATGCCAAGTATGAAAGATTGTTTATGCTTGATGGATTTGTGGGCCTCCATCAATAATCTCACTCATCAAGGAACCAAATTGATCAACAGTGGTTAAAAGAAAAGGAGATAAATTAATAACCACATTATGATTAGTCACTTAACATTTCGGTTTAGTGGTATTCCTCTTCATTTGTAAGTAAGAGGTTTCAGGTTTGACCCTCGCCAAAGGCGAGTTTGAACCACATTATTGCTAACCCATTGTGAGGCTAAGTCCACTCCCTTGCCTTTGATGTAGATAATATCGTTTGTTAAAAAAAAAACACCATTATGATTAACTAAACATTAATGGCTCGTTTGAAATTGTTTTAAAAATTACTAAAAGAGCTTTTCATAAAAAAGTTTTTAGAAACAATCCTAGCAAAAATCCTGGAAAAAAAAAAGCACTTCAAGTACTTTTGTAACCAAAAAACATTTCTTCCAAAACCACTTTCAGTCATTTTAAAAGCACTTCCAAACAAACCTTAAGAGACTGTCAAAATAATTCCCAACCAACATGGACCATCTGATTAGATGCAATAGTTAGTATATTACAAATGTTTGAGGGCTATGGAAGAAATTAAAAGGGTTTGGAAACTAAGAACAACAAAAATGCAGCACATTTTTCATTTATAGGATGCAAAAAAAGATGAAATTATATATGTATGTGTGACATGTAATATGTTCCGTTCTAGTCAAGTTAAAAATAAAAAACATGAATCTTACTTGATGATCAAATGGTGATGCGGCTGATAATTCAAACATAAAATTAAGCTGATATATATATATATATATATATATGCATAAATAGCATTTTAGCTTGACTTTTGTGAGTTTTTTATTTTACAGGCTAATGATAGAGTTAAGCTTGTAAACTCAAAAAGTCAAAGCTCATAAGTTATAAGCAACGAACCCATGAGGTAGCAAGATTGGTCCATATATACAATCAATGGTGCTTTTACATGCCATCGCCCATCGGAGTTGTTGATGATGCTGTTTCTATGCATGTCTACCTTTTTGCACTGCATGATGAGAGTAAGAGCATAAACCCTCTCCAGTAAAATGGATGGGCGTGCCAAGTTTGCCATGATAGGAACCACTATTGCTTGTTGCATGGCTACATTATCCTGCCCCCAAAAGATAATTAATATAAGCGATGTTTTACATTTATCGACACTACGAAGGAGAAATTGAGCTCAAAACACAGTGCATTAATTGAAAAGTTAAATTTTAAAAAATTATAAAAACAATCTACCACTTACGTACAGCTCGAAAATTCTAACTTAATCTTCCAATTAAACCTTTTATTTGGTGTGAAAAAGAAAATATAAACTTTCGCCCATTTTCTTGGGTCCAACAACGTTCAAGTTTGTGTTCCCGCTTACCCGCTAACTTTAATTCTTTTTCCTTTTTATGCTTTTTTATTCCGTTCGATCTTTTCCAACTTGTTCATATCTTTTTTACCATTTCAACTTAGATACATCTAATTGTGGTGAATAGGTAAAACTGTAAAATACGTAGCCAGTTTTGGTCGACTGGACATCTACATTCCAATCTTGAGAAATATTAAGGACTCTCCAAAAAGTGAGAGTTTTCATGAACTCTCACCTCATGTTTTCTACACAATGTTTATAAAATTGTGAGGTGACAGAAAATTGATAAAGAGTGCACTTGAGAGAGTCTCCTTAGCATTTTTCTCCAATCTTTTATAGGTACATTGGGATTAGAACATATGCATGTAAGTAATAAGGGTAGTTGTCGTTAACCGAGTAAAAACCCAATACAGACTTTAGATCACTTTTCTATGTCATCTTACTTTAATCTCTCCTTGGAGAGATTTTTCAATGTGTCAGCTGAACACGTGACAAAACTCCACATGTTATTATACAATTAGAAGAAAGTTTTTTTTTTTTTTTTTTTTTTTTTGAGTATCCCTCCAATTGTATAATGGCATGTGATATCCTGTCCCATATTCTGGACGCACTAAAAAAATATCTCGTCTCTTTGTTATGATGGGACCCATTAAAAATCCACATTGAACACGGATAAGTAGGTTTTCAACTGTAAGATACCTGATTGTTTCTTGTGAACCAAGTAAAATACATACCCTAATTAGATCATCACGTCACTTATGAACTAGCAAGCAACTATATCTATGTATATATAGATTATGGATACAAAAGACACGTCATAAACGTAGTTTATTATTTTCAAATAATAAAATGATTCTAATCAAATACGTATCGATACTTTAAGATCAGCAGTTTAAAAAAATTTTAAAAAAACCTATCTCACATGCATACGAATCGATACTTAGGATATATGGTCTGAGTACTGCTTTGTGATAAGTACTCAGGCTATATATCCCTAAGTTCTTTTTTCCTTTTGTTGGATCAAATATTTTTTAGTTTGAACAAATTTACATATGAATGATCCATATGTTGACATTATAATTACCAGAAAAAATTGTACCAAGAATTCAAGATTACGTTGTTGAAGAGGGTTTGGATATTTCTTTGTAAAACTTTAGATTAAACCAACAAGTCTCTGTGTTTGCTCATTCGAATCTCGATACTTTTTTCCCGTTAATTAAAATGATATTCTTAGGATTCATTTCAAAAGAAAAAAAATGACATAATATTGCTTAGCGCAGGTGGTCGTGAGGGAGGGTGAAGTAATGGGCAGGACCGGCCTTGAGGGTAGCTGAATAAGATGGCCTAGGGCCCCCGATTTTTTGGGGCGCCCAAATTTTTTTGCCCAAATTTTTTTGACATATCTATTTCTATTATAAATACCATCAAAGTATAGATGACGCAGAATGCATGCTGGCGTAGTGGAACAGCCATAGTGGTTGTTTCTTGTCCCTTGTTTGAAACTCAAAGCAGCTCTTTCATTTTTATTTTTATTTTTTTTGTTAATTTTGTATTTAACTAAAAAGTCCATGCAAGAGCCCAGAAGACTCGCAACAAACATCCAAATACAATTAGGAAACCTAATCTAGAAAGAATTTTATATTTTTATATTTGGCCTTTCAAATGTAATATTTAAATAGTGTTTGTATATTGTTTTTTAATATTAATTTTTAATAGTATTTGATATAAAAATATATTTTTCTTTTCATGTATTTAGCAAATTTTTTTCTACATATTAATGTATAAAGCGTCAGGAGTCTGTACACTCTAGGGTCCCAATTCAAAGGTTTGCCTAGGGCCCCCAAACTCTCAGGGTCCGCCCTGGTAATGGGTTATGAGTAAGGTTAAGATTAGGTTTAGGTTAAGTCTTGGATTTTCTACCCAATATTACTACGATCTAGTAGTATTCCGCTTCACTTCTAAGCGAGAGGTTTTAGATTCGATTCTCTCCAAATACGAGTTTAAACTATATTATTGCTAGCCCATTGTAAGGCTAAGCTCACATCCCCTCCCCTTAGTGTAGATAACATTGTTTGATTAAAAATAAAAATAAAAAGCTTGCTTCAAAGAGAGGATCAAAACAATTGCCTCAGAATTTATGGTGAAAAATATGGATCGGATCGGGATAGATAATTAATTGTGGTACCAAAAAGTTTCATAGTTTTGGTGACAATTTCTCGTGCATTAAATTTCAATGTTTTTTTTTTTTTTTTTTTTTTTTTTTGCATTATTTGTAGGTGAAATGGATGGCTTCAATTCTTGTCCTCCTACCAAAACAAATATGAAACCAACTCAGAGTTTTTGCATTACATGTGAAAGCATTAATCATATCTCAACCCCACTACCTTTCCCACCAAAAAAAAAAAAAAAAAAACACATTTGGCACGAAATGATCTAAAATCAAAGTCTAACTGCTGAAATGTCCAATATTTAGCATGTCGTCAATATTTTACCCCTATATCGTCGATATTTGACCGTTATGTCGTTCAAATTATCATTTCAATAACCAGGGCCTGGAATTAGATTGTTTTTGTTAAATCCCAAAAAAAGCATGAGAATATATATAAGATGCCAATTGTGAATTTGTAAACTTGTAATTCATTGCTTTCATATTAACATGGTGTATAAACATGCACACAATTTCTTTGTTATTTATTGCCTAGTGTTGCAAATATGAGATTAACCAAGTTGGCTAGAAGCCTAGAACAATATCTTCTTCCGTAAAATCGCTTGTATAAACAACATACTGACCACTCAGTATTACGGTCTGGTGGTATTCCTCTTACTTGGAAGTGAGAAGTCTTAGGTTTGAATCTCGTGTATGGCGAATTTGATACCAAATTAGGCTGCACATTGTGTGGCTTTGCCGAACTCCCTCTCCCTTTAGTTTAAAAATATTAATGTACTCAAAAAAAAGAGAGAGAGAGAGAGAGAGAGAGAGAGGCTAAAATCTAATAAAAATCCAGACTTAATTATATAAAAATTTAGAATTTAAAATAATAATAATAATAATAAGAAGAAAAACAGAAAACAGGGGAAAGCCCTTTAAAACTGCCACCAAACAATCCCTTAAATTCCACAGCAAAGTGTTGTGTACACAAGCTGTAAGCAAAAACGTCCCTCCCTCTAAACCAAACCCAGAGGGGTAGTCAAAGAAAAGCTCTTAAGGCCGTGATTGGCGCCCCAAATTACATTTCGACCCAAACGCGCCATTATTAAAAAATAATTAAAAAGTTGTAGAAAAGAAGTAATAAAAAGAATTAGCTTAATCCGTAGCGCAAAACCAGCAGATTACCGTGACGTCTGTCCCCATGACCCCCGTCCGTACCCAATCTCTCTCCCGTAACGGCCTCGTCCGACGTGGCAAGAAAAAGCGTTGAGCGGGAGAAGTGCTGTTAAAAGTTAGTTAGAGGAGCGCAGTAAAACGCAGTGAAAAGTGAAAATCCCTGGCAGTAAAACAAAGACGGACAGTACTAGGGACTATGGAGGGGTGGGGCAGTTAATGCAGGAGGTGGGGGTTGTTTGGTTGTTGGGTTAGAGAAAAGAAACAAACAGTGAAAATTGGTGTTTGGTGTTTGTTTGTTAGTTAACTGTAAACGGCGTTAGAAGGGAGGAAGGAGGGGGTGGGTGTGCATTGTAGAAAGTGGGGTGTCTATATAAACAGAGTGATTGTTTGTGGAAGCTCCCCATTCTCTGACTCTACTTGTTTTGCTCTGCTCTCTCTCTCTCTACATTCTTTTGTGTGGGCGTGTCTTTAATTTCTCTCTGCTCCCACATTCCCTCCTCCTTACAGAAACACAGAGTTAGAGAGAGAAAGAGAGAGGGATTGCAATTGCAATGGCGGTGTTCGATAGTAAGAAGAAATGGGTCGGTGCGTTCGTGACGGTGCTTCTCATGTTCTGCTTCGCTGCTGCTGCAGTGTCTGAGATCTCTCGCAACAGGTTCACTTCTTCTTCCTTTTCCTCTCTCTCTCTCTCTCTCTCTCTCTCTCTCTCTCTCTCTCTCTCTCTACATTTCCTGTGAACTTTAGCGAGAGAAAGTGGGCAATGGGGGTATCTGGCTGGAAAACTGGACCTACATTCTTTGTTTTTTGAGTAGAAACTGTAGTACGGACCAAGAATCCGAAGATTCTATAACTTTGAGGGGTTGGGGGGTGAGTTGTAGACGACTCCATTGAAGCATAGGAAGAGCTCAGACTTAGTGAGCGAGAGAGGTCTTGGAGTTGTCCGTACATACTGGGGGGTGTTTGGTTACATATCGTACTTGAGTTTCCTACAAATTTGTTTATCTGTTTGTTTATTTTGGTAAATTTGCTAATGTGCAGGAATGGCGGAACAGACAAGTTGCAGAGCTCGAGCGACTCATCAATGGCAGCCAGGTCCGTACCCAACCAAAACCTTAATTCCTTTTTCTTCTTCGTCCTTGTCCACGTGGATGGATCTCAACCGTCGCCCTGTCGGTTCAGTTATTTTGGGCCGGTGGATGATGTTTTGTTGTTACACTAAACCCGTAAAATAAAAAATTTCAACCGTCAAGATCTGGATCCAAAGATGTCAGCCGTTTATTCCGTCATGTTAAGGCCCTCCCCTTTTCAAATTCCCGAATTACCCTCGTCCAGTATCCATAATTCCACATGCACCACTCGCCGACCAAAACGCGCACACACAGAGTCGCTGTAAATCCTGCTTTCCTCAGTCGTTTGTCCTTTTACTTTTGATCTAAACTACTCGCCTCGCGCGACCGAAATGTGTCGCTGTCCCGTTGGCCAAATATATTCGGATTGACGCTAATCCAACGGTTTTATCGGTGAAAGTGAATGTTTTGGGTTTTTCCTTTTCTTTTTGCACAGAGTGGCTGAGGATGACCAAGGATTCAACAAGCATGCAGTTGAAGACCCAGAAGAGATTGCTTCCATGGTTGACATGTGGGTAACTTTACCTATTTACCCCTCTCTCTCTCTCTCTCGTATGATCATGTTTTGACTGTGGAAATGCACATGGGGTATTCTGGGATAAGAAAAACATAGTTTTTATTTACTTTTGGGTATGAATAGTAGATATTTGTTTTAGAGTGCATTGAGGGATGCGGGGTGGGGTCGTTCAGGGGCTGGGTGAGGCATGGTAGCTAGCTCTTAATATTGCTCTTATGAAATTTGGACCTAACCAAACTGACTGACCCAATTGCCAATTTACATTTAACCCAGTTTCTAATCTAGTAAAATGCCTCAAGTTGCTAAATTTGCATTGAACCCAGTTGCTAAATTTGTAAATTCCTCAAGTTGATTGGCTTATGGTTAATCTCCCATGCCAATTCCATTGCGTTAATTTGCATTAATTTCCATGTTACACTTGGAATATACTTTCCCTTTCTTTCATGCCATTCAAATCTGGTGAGATCCGTCCGTACTTCTTCAAATTAGGCCACCCAAGCTTTTATGCCCTCTCTCTCTTCCTCATGAATTTGATAGTTTTAGGCACCACCCATTGGCTATAGGCTATTACATTTACCTAGAAGAAAATTGTTGAGGAGACTCTCTGAAAGTGGGACTCTCCGCCACCTCATATTTTTGGAACAATGTTTTATAGTGTTGACACGGGAATTGTGCCAATTTACATTTCCCTTGCTTAGAATTGCAAATTAGGCTTTTTAACTGTTACCATGGAGGCAGGCAATCTTTGATTGTAATAATTTTGGTAGTTATTGATCTTACAGTCTCTCTCGGTTTATATGGTAAAACTTTTTACCAACGTGATGGGTTTTACTTTGTACCCACGTGCTGCCAAAGGAACTCTGTTTCTGTTTCTGGATGAAAATCATAGGGGAGTTTTTCTATCCGTTAAGACTGATGAGATAAAGACCAAACTGTCCTCGCAAATGGACAAAATACTGGTGTTTTTCCCTCTTTCTAGTGCTGAGGATTTGGCCAAATACAGTAGAGGACGAAACAAGAAAGAAAGTAGGCAGAAATTGCCTCCAATAGATTAATCTCAGTGCTAATTACTAGTTCACTTTTAATTATTTCTTAAACTATGTTTGATTAGAATGTTGACAGTAGAAACACTGTTGATATTGCAGGAGTATCCGAAACAGCACCGAGAGGAGGAAGCTGGGCTACTTCTCCTGTGGAACCGGCAATCCAGTCGATGACTGCTGGCGCTGTGATCCCAACTGGCACAAAAACCGCAAGCGCCTTGCAGACTGTGGCATTGGTTTTGGCAGGAATGCCATTGGTGGTCGCGATGGACGCTTCTATGTTGTCACCGACCCTAATGATGATGACCCCGTTAACCCCAGGGCCGGCACTCTTCGCCATGCTGTCATCCAGAACGAGCCTCTCTGGATTGTGTTCAAGCGAGACATGGTGATACAGTTGAAGCAGGAGCTCCTCATGAACAGCTTCAAGACCATTGATGGACGCGGAGTCAATGTTCACATTGCTAACGGAGGATGCATCACAATCCAATATGTTACAAATATTATCATTCACGGCCTCCACATCCACGACTGCAAGCCCACAGGAAATGCTTTGGTGAGGAGCTCGCCTACTCACTTTGGGTGGCGGACAATGGCTGATGGCGATGCTGTCTCCATCTTCGGGTCAAGCCATATCTGGGTTGATCACAATTCCCTCTCCAACTGCGCTGACGGTCTAGTTGATGCTGTCATGGGCTCAACTGCAATTACCATTTCCAACAACCACATGACCCACCACAATGAGGTGAAGTTTAAATGCTTCTGAATCGACTATTTACTTCCATGTGAATTCTTTTTGTTGTAATATTGACATTGATCGAAATCAGGTGATGCTGCTGGGCCACAGCGATAGCTACATCAGAGACAAGCAAATGCAAGTCACAATTGCTTACAACCACTTTGGAGAGGGACTTATCCAAAGAATGCCAAGGTAGTTAGTTAATTCTTCAATGTTGGTGTATGGTTTGTTGACAGCAGATACGAAAATACCAAGTTGTCGTACGATGCTTTTAGTATCGATGCTCATAAGACATGAACTGTGATAATGCAGGTGCAGGCACGGGTATTTCCATGTCGTGAACAACGACTACACCCACTGGGAAATGTATGCCATTGGTGGAAGTGGAAATCCCACCATCAACAGCCAAGGCAACAGATATGCTGCTCCAACCAACTCCTTTGCAAAGGAGGTATATATTGCAGTGCTAATAATATTTACGTTTCAATTAGTTCATGTTTACCACCATAATAACTGATCATTGGGATGATGAATTACATTGTAAAGGTTACCAAGAGGGTTGAGACGGCTACCACTGAATGGAAGAACTGGAACTGGAGATCAGAAGGAGACCTGCTGCTCAATGGTGCCTACTTCACTCCATCTGGAGCTGGAGCTTCAGCAAGCTACGCCAGAGCCTCAAGCTTGGGAGCCAAGTCATCTGCCATGGTTGGATCCATAACTTCGGGTTCCGGTGCACTTCCCTGCCGCAGAGGCCACCCCTGCTAGTATATCATATTTCCAGTTTACCAAAATTATATAGTACTACCCAATTTCCATCCACATATTCCATTGTTTTCTACCCCAATCTTTTGCATTTTTCAAAAATTTGGCAAGTGTACATTATTTACACATGTCATCATATCGTCCAATCCACTCCCCCTCCCTCCCTCCCTCCCTCCCTCCCCAGATTGTCCTTCTGTTATTGGTCAACCTCGGTCTGCTTTACAAATGCCATTTTTAGGAGCAGGTACGGAAGCGTTGTTCATTTATTGGTCAGCCTCGGTCTGTTTGATCCCTTGGTATTCTAACTACCATTTGTGTGTCAATCTTCCTCCTCCCATCAGTGTGAGTCTTTTTTTTCTGCATACATTTGGGTTCACAGGGATATGCATGATTTTGTGGGTTTTCTTTTGTCCAGTCTTACGAGCAAGCAAGCAATAGTGTGATATGAGTGTCAAACTTTGAGTTATGAAAGGAAATAGCAAGTGCAGTCGTGTTTTCTTACTTTTGTTGCTTAATTTCACCTTTGTTTTTCTTCTTTTACCTTTGGCAAGTGAATTGGCAATGGAAGCTATCTTTTACTTTTGCTTTTGTTTCTCTGCCGGCACTCGTTACTGTTTCCATGTGCCCCCAACTCACCACATGATCACATCAAGTGAGTAACCAACACAATCACCTTTTCCTTCAACTTTCTTCCTCATCATCATCTTTCCAAATCATGAATTACTAGACCCAATTTGCTTAATTAATTTGGGATTTGTTTATCAATAACCATATCATCATCAATCATGACTCGGATTTGATATATTAATGCTGGAATTTTGTCCCATCAAAATGCAATCCACCATAATCCATGAATGAAAAGATAAGATGGCTATGCCCCACACCATCTCCAAGTGAAAATTGAATAGGTTTTGAAAAAACTAACACGGGTTTTCTTTCTGAGCTATTATCGGCACTCCAAATGTTCTATTGTACTCTTTCTTGACGAAACACAAAAGAGAGCAAAAAGTGCATGATGACTATTTTGATGTGCTAATAATAACAATTCCCTTTTTGTCAGTTGATAAAAATCAAATTTCAGAACAAAAATCAAGCGTGTGGTCGTGTAAGTAATATTATATCGCATATCGCAAGAGATGTTTAATCAAATAAAAAGATTCCGAGTTGAAGGCTAGGATTATTTGTGGAACAGAAATTGGTATATACACAGATATACCAAGCAATACAAGTACAAACCAGTACTGATCGATCGAGATCGAGACCTAGAGATAGAAACTGAAAGCCACGTATTTAAGTGCAACCTAAAACTCCCAACGGATTTATTTTTTCCGAGTGAACCCTGCCAATTCCATGTGGTGTCCCAAATGCCCCACCACCGTTTTTCTTGTGGGGCAAGAAATAAATGTTTGGTTATGCCTTCCCCTCCCCCCCCCCCCCCCCCCCCCCCCCCCCCTTAACATGGAGGCGGCTTATGCCTTCCCCCCCCCCCCCCCCCCCCCCTAACATGGAGGCGGCTTATGCCTTCCCCCCCAACATGGAGGTGGCGCAGAAATGTGTACCAAACATGTAAAATAGCAGATAAGTGGAAACAATGGCAGTGATGCGTCCTATTTCATATGCTGGATGATGCATCCCCATCAACATATTGGGGAAGGGGAGGGGGATTGGGATGACCATTTTGCAATTGCATGTGAGACGGGGACCATTTGGCATGTGACAATTGGGACCATCCTAATTTCTCTTTCCAAACTTGTGCATGCACTTACAATGATATACTTACACATAATTGAACTTAAGACATTCTTACAATATAAAGAGGAATATCACTAAACTATAGTTCTAATTAACAGTGATTCATTGACTTTACTTCTCGATGAGTACAATAGTACATATATAGAGTAGTTAATGGACAAGAAAACATTGAGGAGTGAAAGTTTATAAGTACTTAAGACTTGAGAAGAGAATTCGAGTCTAGTAGTGTAAAGTTTGTAACTAAACATGGTATTAAAGTGATTGGTTGTGTGATAGAGCTAAAATCATGTTGCCAAATGTGTTTTAGTAGCCATTAGTGGTATTATACTTTATTTATAAATGAAATGTCTCAGGTTCGACTTTCATGGATGACAAGTTTAATTTTCTAATTATGCCTGGTTCATCTTGTGATTTAGCCTAAAACCTCATCTCCTAATATTGTTGTATAAAGAACAACTTTTGAGAAGCGGGTTAAGATTACGATAGGTTAGAGGTCGTAACGTAACATTGAAAATATAAAAGTTATGTGTTATTTAGGTTTTCACATTTGATTGGTAACCCCCAAATTTGTCTCTGTTTTGGATTTTTTGTTTAAACTTAATTGACAGCCCAATTTCAACAAAACAAAACAAAAACCACAAAAAGAAATGCCAGCCCAACCAAGAACTAGGGATTGCCGCACCGACACTCACTGGGTAATAGTGAAATCGTGTCAAGTCGTTTAATCGATCATCACGCGTTTTGCTTTGACAAGGGAAAAAAAAGGGACAAGTAAAAGTTTATGTTTAAACATGCTCCGAGAGACAAGATCTCAGGGTGGGTGGGTATAGTAACCTAAATAGTTGAAGTGACTACCAGTCTTCATCTTCATAAATATTCTCGCGTCAGACTGTTTAATAACCTAAGTTTCTTATGTTACCATATCATAAATCCAAAACACTTGGTCATGTTGATTCGTGTTCGAATGAATGGTTCAGTTTACAGTCTTAACAATGTAATGTGTGCATAACTATATAGAATTATAGATATAGGTAGCTACATTTCTAAAGTATTTTTACTTTTTTGAAGATGGATGAGGCAGCCCTATTTGCTAGCAGTTTAGGTAAGAATTTGGATTTTGAGTATTTGGTTGGCAGAAAAAAGTCTCCAAATTCTGTGAACATATGTAAACTTTTTTCTCTTCCACATTAACTCAAATGTTTGTTAAAGTAGTTTGAAAGTTGATTTTTGCAGTTTAATGGTTGTCCAAAGACCAAACCCTAATCTAGATTTGGATCATTTACTGGCTGCTCCCCAGTTGACGTCATCTAGTCCCAAATCTATCTTCTTCTTCTTCTTCGTTTTTTATTTTTTATTTTTTTATTTTAACAAATGATATGGTCTACACTAAAGGAATGAGAGAGTGGGTTAAGCCTCATAATAGGCTAGCATTAATGTGGTTCAAATTCGCCATTGACGAGTATCGAATATAAGACCTCTTACTTACAAGTGAAGAGGAATACTCCTAGACGTACTATGTGGCAAATCTATCTTAAACAACTTTGGGAAACTTGTCCTTCGTTTTTTAAGAGTAAAATTTGGGAACTTTGGCCTCGTTTGATACACGTGATTGGATTGGAATTGATAACTTTCTAAATTTAATTTATTTTGAAGGTAGACTAGAAAGATTTTTCCTTTTGACGGGATTAGAAGCTGATTAGTTTAAAGGGAATAAGTTTTCTTTTCGAGTATAATTCGTGTCCTACCTCCAAATTGGTCACAAAATTTTCATTTCTTCTTTCCATACACTTTGAAAATAGTGCTTATCCATTTCAATCTAATTCTCTATACTAAACAAGGCCGTTGTCATTGAGGTCACTCTACTACTTTTAAATGGGCTTTATCTTCATATAACGTCAACCAATAACACTCGGTTGGCATTGTGCTGAGGCTGCTGCATCTAAACTTCACAACATTAGTAAACATTGGAATGCAGGCATTCTTTGTGAAATGGTAAACGTCCAAAAAACATAAGCCATCCATCTCTCGAAGGACTTTTCTGCTGTCAAAGCTAGATCATAAAGTTGTACCAGGGTCACAGGCTTTCCTTTCGAATGTTCGTTAAAAAATATTCAGATCATTTCAATCGATATATACAGCTAGGGCAAGTCATTTTAACGGTTTCTTGTGCAGTCTAAAATATATGTAGCAGAATAGAACTAATATAAAATCATAATGGCCTATGGTCTCCGGTAAGATTCTTCACTTTCGTCTATGGTCTGCCCCACTCTCTCTTCAACTTAGTTATTAATACTTCGGAGTGGTACTGACTCCCGACTTGGCTATTGAATAAATCTTATACATATAAGGAAAGTTTATGTCTCTTTCCTTTAGAGCAAAGTTGCCTTGTCCCGACGAGTTCTACCATTAAAAGTGCTCCGATCGCGCATAGCCGGAAAGGGAATTTTTTCCTATCTTCGACTGGTAGGCCTTAAAGAAGACATTGATAGAAAGGGGAAGAAAAGAGGGTCGGAATAAAATTTGTTAGGTGTAGCTATACTAAAGTAAGTAATTGGCCTAACTTTCGGTTCCGTAAGCAAGTTTTTATTTGTCACTCCTTATGTTATGTACTTTTTCTTACTTAATCCATAATTTTTGCCTTTTCTGAAGTGCGGGGCAAATGGTGCCCTCTATTTATACTTCTAGCTAAAGACGAACTGTAGGTATTGCAAGTTGTAGAATTTTTCAGGTCGACGGGCCGAGGGCTCACTCCAACAACACCGATACTGTCCCCAATTAATCACCTGCACTGACACACCCCGACCCGGAATGTCCACTAGGACTCCGAATCGAGCTGTGCTGGCTGACACCTAGAAGGTGACGAAGCCAAAAAGTGTGATGATGTGTGAAAATGTGAATAAATTTAAACCTAAAAGTGTCTATATATCAGAGTGTGTTGTGAGCGGGTATGAACCCAATTCACATGCAATGGCAGAGCATAAGATTAGTGCAGTAAGATAGGGTGATAATTATACCATCAAAAGTATCATCCACACCCAGATTTGCCACGGCTCCTCGTCGATATGAAAGCTCAGCTACTAATATCTGGAGGGGTGCAAAACAGAAAATGTGAGTGGGCAAAAACAAAGATTTTCGAAAACATTTCTTTTTCTCCAAAAGTTATAACCCCTCGCTATAAAACCTGTATAATTTCCCAGAAAATAGGTTATATATATACATATCTCAAAACCATTGCCAAGAACTCAAGATCAATACATGTATGCCATGCAAAGTGTCACTAGAATAATCAAGTCAACCAGGTGAAATCAAATAATGAATAAGAACATGTCAGCCAGATCCACCTAAGGTGGCCTGTACGGCTGAGTATATAACTCGAGTCGAACCACCTAATGTGGTCTGCACGACAAGGCTAGGTGTAATAAATACGCTCGAGTGCTACGATCACGTGAAGACTGTGCGATAACTCGCGGGTCATCTACATGTCGGAACCACCTATAGTGGTCTGTACGACAAGACTGTGCACCTAACTTGGATCCAAGGTGAGCGTATGGTGCTGGAGGTGAACATCACGTGAAGGACTGTGCCCTGGCCACGGGCGGGAGCACTAACACCGGGGTGCAGGTTAATGAGCTCTAAATGTCTCTATGTATAACCGTAACCATATCACTTACCATTAACCACATATAACCTTACCTGAACTTACCTGAGCGTCCGCAGCGCCAACCATAATATATGCAACTAATAAATGCATATTCTAACGTATAAACATTTAACATAGTATTTCAATGCATATTCTAAGTATAGAACATTTGGCATGGCATTTCCAAAGCATAAAACTATTTAAATGAGCTTTCTGGGAAAAACGCAATGCATATATACATATATAGAAAACCAAAATGCCCACTCACCTGGAGTCCGCGCTACGACTCCCTAACACAAACATCGAAGCGTCCCAAAATGATTGGCGCCTAAAACAATTATCAAACTACAACTTAGAACTCTTAACCATAGAATACGTAAATCACATAAAACATATCCTCAAGGATATTCTAGAATCATTTGAGACCCTTAATCAAAAGTCAACACAGCCCTACATACTTGATCTGGAAGATCCGTAACTCAGGTATCCGATCCGTAACTTCTCAAGATGCACATTATGCTTCTAGAACAGCATACTAAAGTTTCGTTACGATCCAACGGTTGGATCTCCGCCATCCCACATCGCCCAGGGGTGTGGATCCTGTAAGCCTTATATGTATATTTCATCTCTACCTAGCACGAGGCTTTTTGGGAGCTCACTGGCTTCGGGTTCCATCGGAACTTCGAAGTTAAGCAAGTTCGCGCGAGAGCAATCCCATGATGGGTGACCCATTGGGAAGTTCTCGTGTGAGTTCCCAAAAACAAAACCGTGAGGGTGTGGTCGGGGCCCAAAGCGGACAATATCGTGCTACGGTGGAGTCGAGCCCGGGATGTGGTGGGGGCCCGGGCCGGGATGTGACATGCACAATCCTCAAGTGTGGGGTTTTATCATAAAAGGCCTCGATGTTAGTTAAAGAGGGGTATCTTTATTTAAACTGATTTCCTTCTTATCTCCTAGCCGATGTGGGACAATGGGTGTTCCAACACTCCCACGCACGTGAGACCTTATTTTATGGGTCACACGTGGAGATCCACACATCGGCAACCACGTGGAGCCATATCAGGGCTCACCCATCATACGGGGCCAAATAGGGACCCACCCAATCACGTGGCATCTTTGGCCTACCTGTAGCCATGTTGGGACTCACCCATCGTGCGGGGCCAAACAGGGACCCACCCAATCACGTGGCAATACGAGCCCACCCCCTGGCTCTGATACCATGTATAATTTTTCAGGTCGACGGGCCGAGGGCCTACTCCAACAACACCGATATTGTCCCCACTTAACCACCTGCACAATCCGCACGTGTGAGGTTTTATCACAAAAGGCCTCAGTGTTAGTTAGAGTGGGGTAATCCTATTTAAATGGCTTTTCTCCTTCCCTCTTGGCCGACATGGGATAGATATTTCCAACACAAGTAAACAAAGCGCCCTGCCCGTTTGAGTTCTGAAGGGGCCTCTTGCTTAAAAAAATTATTATAAACAATCAATGCAATTAATTAAAAAAGAGTAGATTCTATTTATTATTTTAATGTTTTCAAGTTTTATAAATATATTTTTTTGTGAATACTGAAAAATGTAAAAATTTCGTTATATTAAATTTATATGATCAAAATATATTATTCGCAACTGAATCTTCTTGTAAGAAGATGAAAGTATTATCCCCTAATAAAAGAGATTGGACAATCCAAACATTGATATCGGGTGGATGGATCAAATTATTGGGTGGAACACTACAAGTAATTTTGCTTTTTTGGGTTGTATTGGGGCTTACAAGAGATTTTTTGGACCTATCACTCGCTGCTAGGCTGTTTTGATAGCCACTGCTTTAAGGTTTTCATTCAGGCTTATTAATGACCAAGTCCATAAATAAAGGTCCAAATTGGAGTTTGAAACATAAACGACCAAACTGATCTGTTGGTAAAACATAAAGGATTATTTGTGATAAAATTCTATTTTTCTAGTTTTAGAACATGCTAATGCATTAGAATTTATCTTCATTAGTAAGTGAGAGATTTCATGTTTAATTTTTAATGGGCTCCCATGTAAAATACAAAAGCCATGCCAAGCAAAGTATGTCCATTTTCTTTCTTTTTTCTTTTTGTAACAAAATGGTATTATAATTTACTTTAATCAGCCACTTAATATTACAGTCTAGTGATATTCTTCTTTACTTGTAAGTGAGATGTCTTAGGTTCGATTATCGCCAAAGGCGAATTTGACCCACAATATTGCTAGCTCATTGTGAGGCTAAGCCCACCATTTTCCTTTAGTGTAGATAATATCGTTTGTTAAAAAAAATACTCTAATCTACACAGATGGAGGTTCAAACTTAAATATAAAAGGACAAACATAATACTCTAGCCAACTAACCGGCCCGACCCACGTGTGCGAGCATGGCCCATTCTTGCCTGTCCCCTTTTTTTCCTCAACCCCAATATAGAAGGGAGCATAAAAGCTTTTGTGGCTTGTGCCCAGCCCTTGTATGCAAGTCCATATGCTATTGTTGGTCTTTTTCCAGCGTCCCTCCCTTGCAAGCAAATGGGCTTCAACTTGTTGATTAACACGACCTCATTAGGTGAATGAGGAACCAGAAGACACAGCTTGTCCTATTTCTGCATGAGACATTGAGAATATATCATTAATGAATGCTTCCTCTTCACCTATATATCAAGTGTACGTTTTTTTTATGTTTTGATTTTTAAAGAGTGAAATTTTATAACCAAAGGCAAAATGACAAAGCATACAATAGTCCAACGGGCAAGCACCAAGAGAGGGCCTCTAAAAAACCTTGCTAGGAAAAAACCATTTGGGAAAAATTATAGTGAAGGAAAAGAGACCGAGCAAACCAACAACGACTATAACAGGACATTTAAGTAGTTACAAACTCTGATAATAAAATATTAGCAAGCCACGAGGGGCCAACATCAATCCAAAAATCGAAGCCTTGATCATGATGACCATGTCTTGCAATCTGGTGCGCATCCCCATTCCCGTGTTTGGAAATTGCCCGCAGGATCAAGTGATGATCCTGAGTGAGAAGTCAAACCATTTCCACGTAGCTGCCTTCATGCGTCAAGCATAACTCATCTAAGGAGACGAGATAGATTGCGTTGTGCGAGTTTGATTCAACAATAAGGGGAAACCAGCTCTCATTAACGGGGCTAGGCTTAGCAACAACCCCCATTAGACCTCCATGGAAATCACGAACAATCGCACCTACACTCCTCCTACCATCAGTTAAGTTCAAAAGCACCATCCACATTTAACTTGAACCATCCCTACGGCGGAGAGAGCCAAATAGAACTCTGCACCTGTAAAGGAACGATTCTATGGCGAGAGAGATTAACATTTCTGAACTCAACAACATAGTCCTTCATTCGTTGGATTAACACATCGAATTCCATACCTTGGGCCTCGAACACAAGTTGGTTTTTTTCAAACCAAAGCCACCAAATCCCAACTGCAAATAGGGGAAAGAGCAGAGGTGGAATTGAGTCCCAAACTTCTCTCAGCCAATCAGTGATCACCACCATACTGGAGCACCAAACCAACCTGGGAAACCCCAACTTCTCCTAAAACCTCATGCAAAAGTAGTAGTCACGAAATGCATGAAGAGTAGGTTCCAAAGCATTTAGGCTGCTAGGGCAGGTTCCGTCATCAACAATTCGACGCTACAGAAGGTTTTGGCGCCTCATAATTAGACCTGTAAACGGGTCGGGTTTATTGGGTTTTGGGTCAGATTCAATCCGACCCGTTAAGTTAACGGGTCACCCGAACTCGACCCGTTAAGATAATGGGTCACCCGTTTCACCCGTTAACAATTATTATTATTATTTTTTTTTTGCATAAAGTCTATTTTTTGTTGTTAAGATTTTATTGAAATTACTAAAATATCCTCTACTAACGGGTGCTAACGGGTCTAACGGGTTGACCCAAAGTGACCCGTTATTTAACGGGTTGTTAACGGGTCCACCCGTTAGCGACCCGACCCGTTAAGCACTCACCCAAATACTAATATCAACGGGTCGGGTCCAAAATGCCAGGTCTACTCATAATACAATCACTTGCAACACACCATAATAGATAAGATACCTTAGGCGTAATCTTAACCTTCGATATTCGTTTCCAAACCTGAATGGGAAGTGTCTGGTTACAAGACTGTATCGCCATCAGGTCTCTGTACTTTAGCGATATCCAATAGCCACTTTTGACAATATAACGTCCGTTTGTTTTAAGGTGCCTGATCCGGTAATCATTCATACCACCAAGCAAAGGAATGGACAAGATCGTTTCTGCCTCCTCCTAATCAGAATTATCATAAAACTTTGCTACACTCCAGGTGTTGCCGTCTGAGATGAGAGAGTTCACCGTTGAGTAGAGTGGTAGGTAAGGATGGGAATGCACTCTAAAGAACCTCTCGTGTCGGACCCATGCATTTCCAGAAATTCGAATTGCCTCGCCATTATAAACTCTCCACCTAGACCTATGATGGAGTAGCTCTCAACCCTAAAGTAAAGATCTCCAAGTATAAGATAGGTAAAAACGTAATTGAGTATCCATAAAGTTGGAATCCTAAAATACCAGGCTTTTAGTAGTCTCACAATGAGGGAGTTAGGAAATTCCAGAAGCTTCCACCCTTGCTTCCCCAGTAAAGCCTGATTAAAACATGATATCTCTCTGAACCCAAGATCACCGTGGCTTTTAATCTTGCACAAATGCTTCCAATTCTTCCAATAGGTCCCTCGTCCATTATTATTAGACCACCAGAATTTCGCAATACTGCTGTCAATCTCTCCACAACTCACTAGGGGTAGCTTGAAGACACTCATGGTATAAGATGGGATAGCCTAACAAACTACCTTAATTAGAACCTCCTTCCACGTCTTAGATAGCAATTTCCCCTCATATCCGTTAATCTTCTTCTAGATCCTATCTTTTAGATTGTCCAACATTTTTTTTTTTTTATCACGAAACTTTCTTTTTTTTATCCTTTCCAGCAACCGTTGGAAGTCCCAGGTACCGTTCATGACAAGGAACAATAGGAACATCAAGCATATAATGAATCACTTGTTTAGTATCATAACCAGTGGAGAGGCTAAAGCAAACCGCTGACTTAGCAAAGTTGATATGTTGTCTTGAAATGTCTTCATAAACCTGGAAAATTCTCTTTAATTCACCCACATCCCTCATGGTAGCATCACAGAAAAAGAGAGAATCATTCACAAAGAAGAGATGATTAATAGATGGAGTCCCTACAATAATGGTTATACCATGAACCAGAAAACTTTCTTCTGCCCTTTGTAAAATAGATGAGAATCCTTCCGAAACAATTAAGAACAATCATGGGGATATGGGATCCCCCTGCCTAATTAGACCTGGCAGTTTCTGACACGACACGAAAATAACAGGTTTAAGGTCAACACGATAACTTATCGGATCATTATCGGGTGACCCGTTAAGAACCTGTTAATAACAGGTTCTTAACGGGTATCACGCGGGTAACACGTGGGTAACCCGTTTCGACCCGTTAAGAAAAAAAAATATTTTGATAATTTTAAAGTTTAATTACTAAAAGATTTATTATAAAATATAATAGCCATATTAATATATACAGTATATTCTATATTAAATATATAGTTTTGCATTATTATTCTATATAAGTTCAAAAAAAAAAATTTAATCATTATTTATTTTTGTTATGAGAGCTTCTTATTATCATTACTAGGATAAATTTTACTTAACATGTTGTTTTCCAAAATTAAAATAAACTAGTATAGTATTTGTATACGCAAGAACTAAGAAGACATACATACAAGTATGAAAAATGTGAAAGAATATATAAACACTCGTGATTCATCATTATTCCTCCACGAGTAGATAATGGTACACTTATATTATCGTTTAGATTTTTAAAATCCTCCAAACCCTCATGAACAATGTTTTTTATTTGAGGGCAAAATTAATAAAATTAATAATAATTATTGTAGAAGTGTAAAAAATGTAAGAAAAATATAAAATCACTCATAGTGACAAGCTTTACAACTTTCATGAATGGGTCAACTTCGAAATCCAACACTATAATCCATAAACCTTAAATTTATATTTAACCGTCGATTGTCATTTACGCTTTATTCTTCTTATTGAATTTCATTTTTTAAATTTTCTTTTTTGAAAACATGATCATTTGACGGATGTAAAAAGATGAACGTTCAGATCTTTGATAGCACGTTTCGATATTTACGGTTAACTAAAATATGAGTTGATATCATATAGTTTGTAGAAATTTTATAAACATCAAGCAATATTTTCACTAATTGTAAAACTCTGAATATAATATCAACGATCCAAACCGTTCATCTTCCTGTATCCTCTAATAGATCATGTTTTCAAAAAAGAAAATATGAAAAAAAACAAATTTGATGAGAATAATGAAGCGTAAATGTAAACAACAATCAACAATTAATTTTGATCTATGATTTATATGATTATAGTAGCGAATTTTGAAGCTAAGCTCTTCATGAAAGTTGTAAAGCTTGTCATTACAAGCGTTTATATATTTTTTCCATATTGTTTTACACTTATACATTAATTAAAAGACTATTAAAGACTTTAGGTAAGCGAAAATATACTTAAAAGAAAAATACGTTTTTATGTTTTGGATGTGACAATATAGTATGCATATACTTATTTAGTATTATGTTTTTCATTTGATTATTTATTGGTTTAAAATATATTTTCCTTAACGGGTAACGGGTCGGGTCATATTACCTGTTAATATTATCGGATCGATTTCGGGTCAGGTCATTTTACCCGTTCATTTTAACATGTGTTACACGACACGACCCGTTAAGATATCGGGTATGACACAAAAATGACACGATCGTTGTTAAGCAAACTAACTCGCGATCTTTGTTGCCAATAGATTTCATCAAGTTCTAATAATTGATCCATCTCATCTTCAATGGTGTTGATCTGTTGGATGATATCCTCCATAGGATTCAATCGTTGCAGGCAATCAAGTTTCATCCTTAACTCTTGTACCTGATGATGAATATCACCGAACTTTCCCTGTTTCCACGATACCAAGTTTTCAGCACAATGACGTAGTTTACCACTCATAGTATGCTTAGTAGACCATGCATTTTGGATAACCTCATTACACTCATCAGAAGTATTCCATAATTCTTCAAATTAAAAGCGACGACACCCCCCTCCCGTGCCGATGCGAGCCACAAGTAGAGCAGAGATTATTCGTCGAGATTAAGATTGGATGATGATTAGATGAGTAAGAAATAAGGTGGTATGAGGTATGCGAGCCAAATAGGTTGCTAAAAGCTTTATTATCGAACACCCTGTCGGGTCTTGCCTTAACATTGTCCAGGCCCTTTTGTTACTACTCCAAGTGAATTCATAACCCAAGAACTCAAATTCCAGTAGTCTCGCATCTTTAATAGCACTTCTAAACTCTTCAATCTGTGTAACAGGTTTGCGATGGTCCTCTAATTTCTCATTAATATTAAGGATCTCATTGAAATCGTCACAGCAAATCCCCGGCCCTCTTCAACTTCGCTAAGACCACGTAGCAATTCCAACGAATGGCACCTCAGTGTCTGAATAAGATGACTATAAAACCTGGTAAAGCGACAAATGGTCTGTTTTTCATACTAAACATGGGCATCAATATGGCTAATTGAAGACGACAATAGAGAGACAGATAGCTCGCATCTCCATAAAAGGCATAAACCACCAGATCTTCATTCTCGGCAACATAGAAAACTCATTCCACTCCAAACGTCTCTTTAATCTTCCGTTTGCACCACAGTCATTCTCGTTTCACATAGGAAGATCAAGTCCGGCCTCTAATCCTGAAGAAAATTCTTCAGGTCTCAGAAAATCTGTCGGTTGCCAAGTCCACGAACGTTCTAGCTGAAGACTAACATTGGGTTTGGCGGGGCTGGTGCTCGCCAGCCTCCACCGATTTCTTCTATTTGAGAACAGTTGCAATCTTCCTTCCCAACATCCCTTGCGCCTCAAGCTCTTCCAGTTCATTCGAGAGACTAACCACTACATCCTGAAGATTAAAATCATCAGTCTTCTGGGTAAGCTTCTTATTTCCCAGTTTTACAGTGAAAGGGGCCCCCTTGATGAACCAGGGGTTACCTTCAAGGATTCTTTTAGCCACTTTATTTTCCCTAACTTCTATGGGATAGACATTCTCTTTAGCTCGAAAGATTTTGATGTTTCCCATTTTCCTCCAGAGATTTCAAAGCACCTCTTTGATAATGATTTGGGAGGGTTCCTGCTCAGCAATAAAGAGACCCACTAAATGGATAGGTTCAACATTCCTTTCATCTAGATCTAGGCTATCTTCAAAGTTGATGGAGAGAGAATCCATATACTCTTCATCAATGGGAGGATCAAGATGTGCCATGATGTTCCACACCACAAACAACTTAAGAGGTTACCAAAGGAACTCACAGAGAGCATCGACTCAAGAATAGCACACTTCGAGATACACAATCTCACTAAAATCTTCAAAACAGAGCACAGGGCACACACCCACATTTACCGGATTCACCGCACCTCACCAGAATCCTCGCTTACCCTCACCGGAATGTTTACACGTACATGTATCAAGAATTTTAAGGTTACACTATAATACACAAGATAAAACTAACAGTCCCTAGGGAAGGTTAATGGAGAAATTCTTTTTGATGAAGATGAAAAACTTTGCGTTTGTTGGCCTACAATCATGTTTACATCCATTTTAAATTTAGGAGCAAGCTGTGTATGAAAAATATATACATTTATTTGAATCACAAAAAAAAGGTTATCCTTGATATTATAGGGCTTGTTTGGAAGTGTTTTTAAAATGATTGGTACCAGTTTTCTTGAAGTTGGTTTTGGGTTCTAATAAAAACACTTGAAGTGCTTTTCTAGGATTCACTTGCATTTCTATTAAAAATTGGTTCTAAAATCACTTTCATCAAAAGTACTTTTAGTCATTTTAAAAACGGGCCCATAGTTGTCAAAGAGTTTAAACTAATATATATATATATATATATATATAACCTAAAACTTGCTTAAGATATTAAGTTTAAATCTAGGGTGATGCGATCCATACACCTATTTTTATCTCTCACACAACCCTCTTCAATTTCCGATCGTCGGATCAAATGAATTGAAGAAGATTAATAGACAAAATTTAACAAAGGTGTGTAAGAAGTTAAAAAAAAAAAAGGTATATGACTAGCACTCCTGTAAATCTAATTGTCTATTTATGGATTTTGAGGGGTTTTATTAGGTTTAGAGATTATTCTATGGAACTTATATTGGAATGAAAACTATATATGAGAAATTTTCAATTGCACATCACGTGACCTTAATTAAGAACAAACTTCATTTTCTTCCTTGCAGAGTGTAGTTTCATGATCTGAATCGTTTATATTTTAAAATGTAGTTTCATGGTCTGAATTGTTTATATTTTAAATACATCTAATTACATCATGCATACAAAAACTATTCGATTAGAGATGAAATAGTCATCTAATTATAGTTGAAAATTTGACGAACGAAATAAATTGATAAAAATAGAAAAGATTTTAGTACTTTAATTTATATTAAGGGAAAAAGAGTGTTAAAACTCAGAAGGCAGGAGATTGAAAAAATACTCTAGCCGATCTACCACTTGCAAAACACTAAAAAGAGTTTGTGTTCATGATTGAAAACCAAGACCAATAATTCCATTTAAGCTTCAAAGTTTCAAGTGGCGTTCTTGTATCGTATCAACAATTTACCATTTCATCAAGCAAAGTACGTGAAGGCTCCAAGCAACACGTCATGGTGAGGTGCCCTTTCAACGTCTCTTCTCCTCCACTTAGTCTTCTCTACAATTTGACATATTTTATCAAATTGCTTCGAAAAGGTTGAGACTTGAGTTTCTGACCAAAAAAAAAAAGTTGAGACTTGAGAGGTGGGTGGATGTGAGCAAGGAAGGGGTTTTTTTCGATGGGCTTGTGACTTATGAGGTGGTGACTGAAATCCCAAAGTGTACAGATTCCCTGATTTCCAAAAAAAAAGTGTACAGATTCCCATTAGGGAGAGCTTCCCAAGATCACGACCCCTAAAATTTCAGCAGCGCCGTTTACCTTTATTTTATTTCCTCTTACTTTATGGTCATGTAAATAAATCACTAACACTACCATAGTGTGTATAATATATAAAACATTACTACAAAAATGTGACTGTTCTAATTTTATTATTAAATAAAAATGTTTTGTCAGTACTAGTATTCTTCTTCATTTGTAAGTGAGAGATTTTAGTTTCGAATTTCGTAAATGACGAATTTGATATCAAATTAGGTTATGCATTATGTGATTTAACCAAACTCTTCACTCTTTTTAGTATAACATATATCGTTGTATTAAAAAAAAATTGATATGGTCAGATAAACAAAAGAAATCAGGGAAAGAAATATCTGGATTCCCAGCCTCACGTGGAGTGGCCTCAAAATGAGGGATGTGTCTTCCGTCTTGTTGTCTTCTGCTAAAGGATTAGGGCTAGGGTTAAAGGCTACCAATCCTTTCAATCCACTTCCTTCCAAAACCTTAATTATTATTATTTTTGGATAATTTCCACTTTACTACCTTTAAATTTCGCCAACATCACACTTTACTACTCTTATTTTTTTTAGTCTCACATTCATATTTAAAATCTCAACTTCTTTTTCTAGGTATGTGTCCTATGTGTAAAGCCTAACAGCCATACGTGCTCTATTTCGCCCATTATTCACATGTTTGGCTTGAAACTTTCTCATGCGGACAAGTTAAAAGTATAAATCCCACGAGAATGGATTTTGAATGTGTGTAATTGACTTATCTCACACATTAGCAATTAATTATATGGTAAAACTAAGTTTCTTCAAAAGTATTACGGTAAAAGCATATAAAAATTTGATTTTGTGGTGAAATATGAAGGTTCTTCCATTAGATGCTAACAATGGCAAAAATGTCTCGATGATAATTTTCCCCTTTTCTTTTCGTTTTAAATTTCCAAGTTTGGTATTTCTTTTTCTGTTGTCAACCTGCCTCTCACATTTCGCATTTGCAGAATCTCTCCTAAGAAATTAAGTATATATTAGATGACAATAGATGCAATTTTCCATCTCTACCGGATGATTGGTAGAATGGCTTTAAGATTGAACATCGACAATTCTCAAAGGGCACATTTTTGTAGTTTTTGCAATTTTTTTTTTTTTTTGGTCAATTAGTTTTTGCAATTTTTAGCTACCAATGAGCTTGGAATTGTGTGGCGACATTATTTCCATAGTTTTTTTCTTAGCTTATCAACACATGATCAAAATTGACTTATGAATCCAGGTGGGGTCCCATTAAATTGAATGTTGTTGGTGACTCGCATAACATACTAATAAAACTTAGCAATATTATTCTATGTAACATATTAAAATAGGGATGCTCGCAAAGTCTTTGGTTCTGCAGAGCATTCACAAATTACAAGTAAAAACTCAGCTCAATGTGTAAAATACTGAATAACAAAGATGTACAGCTCAAAAATGCCATTGGATCTAACTGCAACCTGACCCTAATATATTTTTTAAATGTATGGTTCCCTTACATTTGTCAGATATATTACTTAGGCCAAACGAAAGAAAAAATGAAAAGGAAAAGATTAATGTATATTATTATTGTTAAGTCACGCTTAAGGCGCATGGCATTGTGTAGCATAAGCTTTGCGGGATTAGCAATCTACCATCATCTTCTGCACGCTCAATCCTCTTCCAATTCACATGCATATAGCTAGCTAGCTAGCCATATACATGTGTATGATCAGAAATTGTCAGAGAGTTTCCCGTCAACTTTGTAACAGCTAGTAATAGCACCAAACTCACTTGGTGTTGTTAAATTGCATTATCTTCTTGTTTGCATAGATAATTAAACTATTATTTGGTGTGAAGAAATGCATGTTGATATGGTTGTGAAATTGAAGCCGAGTAAGGAATGGTCTAATATCTTGAGACCAATTTGTGGTGTGTGCCAAACATGCATAATTAGAGGCACTGCATGGGATTTTATGAGGTTTTTCATCATGCTCTCTCTGCTATTTGTCTAGAATTTCAACCTTTGTATTGGATAAATCGATGTTGAATTGTTATACAAGATATATCATGCTTATTTTCTATATGTTCTAAAGCCATATGATTAACATGGCCTGCATTAAACTGTATAAATATTAAAGCATTTTTTGACTGAAGGGCTCCATAAAAAATAGACTGTATTAGTTTGACCCACTTATGAAGCTGCCTGCAGATTTTTTTTTGGATTTCAGTTGACCCATTTACGACTTGGTTCAAATTAGTTAAGTGCTTGATGTAATTGAATTACCAAATTACGTTGGTCAAACCGAAATAGCAAAAGCCACATTCTCCTTCTAGTTTCTCTTCTCATGACAATTTTATGCAACGATAATGCTAGAGGGTGAGGGAACAAATGAGGCAGCGTGTTAACCATGTAAAATCCCACAGTGAGAATTCGCCTTGAGTCATAATATACAAAGCAACGTAAGCAAGTTGCTTCACGCTAAGGTAAGCAATTTAGCGAAGAGTTACATACATGTTGATTAGGATTCAAATTTAGACACGGGATATTTCTAAGAATTATATCAAAGTTTAGGTTTATCCAATATTTAGGTGTTGATCCTAAAGTTACAAAGCCTATGTGGTGCACAGATCGAATAATTGTTGAGCTGACTACATTCATCTTGTGAATGTGGGTGTGCCAAATCGCAACCGAGCTCGGTCGGGCAAGTAGAATAGATGAGTGGTGGTGTCGAATGCGCTGCTCACTTCTACACTTATGGTCAAGGAAGGAACACACATCGCCCTTGGGTTCTAGAACCTGAAGACAAGGTTTCCTAGTTCACAACGAAGTTCAGGATCTCCTGCACCAGGTTCGGCTGATTTGACTATATTTGTGAGAATATAGGTGTGCCAAACTAGTATTATGTTGAAGGGCACGTACTTAAAGGAGATAAGCGTTTTAATGGTTTTCGGCTATCTTAATGCTGAATTGTAAAATGCACCTTAGAGTAACCAATCATAGAACACTTTAGCTACTCCTATGCTGCTTGATTATGCGGCTAGTGTTATTTACTTATCCAAATTGAAGGTGTCACTGGTTGTCAACAAAATGTTGTTTACTTATCATAGAGCGAGGCTTTCGCATAGAATGTTTTAAGTTGTTTGTTGAGTTGAAGGGGCTTTCCATGTTGCAGAACCTCTTATATTTATAAGGACGTTGTGATAAACAAATCTCCCGAGATAAAGTCCTTATGGGACTATGTAACTCGGCATTTACCTAAATTTTCTTTCTTTATCCCTACTAATCTCTTCCTTAGCCGAAACTCACCTTTATCCAGTCTCAGCTTTTTGATTTAAACAAGGATTATGAACTTAGTCCCTTTAGCGATTAATTCATTCTTATATGATCAAGAATGAATTTTGATCCTTAGAATATTTCACATAGAGGTCATTCTGATCCTTAGCGATTTCAGTTCACTAAGGGTTCGACCGAGTCCTTTCGTGAGCTGAAAGCCCACTGGTGTGAAGGATTGTTGGTGGGCCGAGGATTATGAATTTTCTACTTGGGTTAGCCCATTCTTGGCCCAAATATTAGGATATTAATCAAGCCTCAATACTATTTTGAAATAATAAAGATTCAAATTTGGATACAAGTTGATTCAATTTGTATTCGAACAATTTACATGCCTATAGTGTTGTACTTTTATGTGCAATCGAAATTGAATTCTAACAAAGTACTAAATATTATAGTCGTAGACAAAAGTGAAGAAACAAATAATCTCAAAACAAGAATACAAGAGATTAAAGTGGTTTGGCGTAAAGCCTACGTCAATAGGCGAAGCGTGGCGAGAAATTTCACTAAACAAATAGAGATTAAAAGAGAGTGTTTAACTCTCACAACCCAAATCCCAAAAATTTCAAACACTAAACCAAACTGACTAGATAATCGAAAACAAATGGAGGAGATTCTCCAACTCTCAAACTACAAATTGACTCTCAAAAATTAGCCACCCAAATAAGCCACACAAAATAAACTAGCCCTAAGCCCATTTTATAGAATATAGGACTTGTACAATGAGAATCCTAATAGGAAGTAAAAATCAAATTCTAATAGGCAAGGAAATCAAATCCCTATCTTAATCAATTGGTAAATTAACAAAACTTCCCCATTGAGAAAAGAATCCAACTATGAAGTGTGAAACTTAACCTATATAGGACACAAAAATAGCAAGAATTGCGAGATGATTTCTCTGCCCTTCTTTGATCGATTGCCTAGAACTCTTCAAACATTTCTTCTCTGCTTTTGTCCGATTGATCATCACTTCTAGATTCGTATCCAACACTTTAATTTTGAGCTGTAAATCACAACAATCTCTACCTTGGCGAGAAATTAACAAACTTCCAAAAACAAACTTCAATTGCGATATCAAAAAATACAAAACCGCCAAATTTTTCCGAAACTGATCTCCTCAACAACTCAAAATATCTTAAAGTCTTCAAAACTTGAAATTTCCTTCTACTCATTTTCCAATGAATTCTATTATGAAAACTAAAAAATATGAGCTAAAATGTCTATGCAAAACTCGAACAAACGGACCAATGAGTGTGTGCTAACCGCACTCCACATAAGGAGCTTGAGCATCAAGCTTCACCTTCTCAATTAATCTCTAGACGAGTTTACAAACTTCTTTTGCAATGTTTGTCTCATTAGCAGAAGAAGACTTATCATATGGCTTCCTTTTCCACTTGAGTCTAGGGCAATCAACTTTCCAATGTACCTTCTTATAGCAATAACTACAAATGTTTTTTTTTCTAAGTTCACCCTTATCCTTATTCTTTTCTCGAGCCACCAAAGCTGCATCTTGTGTGTCAGGCACCTTGTTTAAGCTCTTTAGAATTTAAAGCGGCTTTAACATTCTCCAAACTAAGACTCCCTCTACCAAATAGCATGTATTAACAAAGTGATCATACGATGGAGATAAAGAACACAACAAAGTTATCGCATGGTCTTCATCACTAATTTGGTCGTCCACACTTTCCAAATCCATCATATTCTATTGAACTCATCAACATTCTTATGGATTGACGTACTTTCAACCATACGGTTGCTAACTCGTCTTCAAATACAAACGTTTGGCAAGGGATTTTGTCATAAACAAGCTCTCCAATTTGAACCACAACTACGGTGCAAATTTAACAATACCAACTTCACGTAAGACTTCATGAGATAAAGTTGGTAGGACTGCTCCAAGTGCCCACTCCATAACGTCATCCTTCTCCTCATCGGACCACGAATTTGGCAAAGCCTTCATACCATTTAGCGCCTCCAAAAGCCCTTGTTGAATCAACAGAGCACGCATCTTCAATTGTCAAATACCAATATCACTCCCATCGAGCTATTCAATGTCGACTTTCTCTGACGACACAGAAGGCTTCATAGCGACCGGTAAACAAAGCCCAAGTCGAAACTAGCTCTGGTACCAATTGTTGTACTTTTATGGACAATCAGAATCCAATTCTAATAAAGTACCAAATATCAACATTGTAGGCGAAAGTGAAGAAACAAACAATCTCAAAATCAGAAAACAAGAGATTAACATGGTTCGGTGTAAATTATACGTCTACGAGCGAAGCATGACAAAAAATTTCACTAAACAAACGGAGATTACAAAAGAATGTTTAACTCTCACAACCCAAATCCCACATATTACAAACCTTAAACCTAAGGGACTAGAGAACCCAAAACAAAAAGAAGAGGTTCTCTCAAATTGTTCTCTAACCCTCAAACTCATAAATTGACTCTCACAAATTGATTCTCACAAATTTGCCACTCAAATGAGTCACAGAAAATAAACTAGAGAGTTTTAACAAAACACTCCCGGGACTATTCACTTTTAACGAAAAACCACATTTTTACCTTTACCTGATACTATTCACTATACCTTTAAAAATGACTTTTCGTTAAAAGGGAAGTTTTTTTGGACTTTTCATTAGTTTTCCTAATAAACTAACCCTAAGCCCTATTTTAGAACGTATACAACAAGAATCCTAATAGGAAGTAAAATCCAAATCATAATAGGCAACTATGGTCTAGTAGTATTCCTCTTAACTTGTAAGTGAGAGGTCTTAGGTTTAATTCTCGCCAAAGGCGAATTTGAATCATATTATTGTTAACACATTGTGTGAGGCTAAGCCCACCCCTCCCTTTATTGTAGATAATATCGTTTGTTAAAAAAAAAAAATAGGCAAAGAAATCAAATCCTTATCCTAATCAAATTGGTAAATTAACAGAACTTCTCCACCAGGAAAAAAAAATGCATTTCATCTTAAGTCCTGATCCAACATGGACGGTGTTTACGTGAATGTATATAATTGCTTTAAAATAAATGGTAAGGAAACTTATAAATGTCGGACCTCTTTTTGAACCCTAATATACTTGTCTTATCTATATCAAAGTAAAAATAATACCCTACAAAATTATGATGATAATTTAGTAAGAACAAATTTATCTCTATTGGACCCAAAATCCATGCTGCTAATATTGCAAACGAAACGTTTGGTTTGGAAACTTGGTAAAAGAGAAAACGTGATTGCATACATGGATGGGAGAGGGAGAGAGAGAGAGAGAGATTGAAAATTGAAATGTAATTGAATCCTGAAGTCCAGAAAAAAGTTTTGAATCTGGAAAATATGTGGAAGATAATAAGCATTGTCCATGGGGAGTGTCAGTTTGCGTATTTTAAGTAATGGTGTTGGCTTCAGATTGAGAGAAAAACAACGCTGACTTGGAGTTGGAGCTAGCTAACGGCTCTCCTCACTTTTTACTCTAATGGAGTAAAAAACAACATTAAAATAATAAAACACCTTATTTCATATCATCTCGTGCATAGTTGCATACACACTGCAGTGAAGATATACAATAATAACAAAGTTTTTTTCCGTGACGTCGGCCGTATGAATTCTAGAATGTCATTGCGCTCGATTCTATGTCACGTCTTTTCCTAGCTCACTACAGTGAAGATATATATATATTAACAAAATATTAATATAATATAATTTCATGGGTCTCTGCCTTCTTGTGTATCCCTTAACCTGCGTGTGAACCCACCAAGCAACCCCTCCATTTTTCTATAAATATATAATCTCTTGAGAGAGAGAGAAGTGTGGGTTGGTGGTGCAGGAGGATGGTGGAGGTGCAGTGTTTGTTGATCTCAAGACAGTGGGTTGATTTGTTTATTTGGTTTTTAAGGTGCTTTTGTTTGTGTTCTGTGCTTTGCTTTGGGTAGTGTAGTTGTAGAAAACTAGAAGTTTAGTAGTTTACTGCTTGAGTTCAAACCAAGAAAGCTAAAACACACACAGAAACCAGAGAGAGGAGAGAGAGAAACCTAGAGAGATAAAGAAACAAAGAGAGACAGAGGGGGGCTGCGAAACCCAAATGATGCAAACCCGAGAAGAATGGTTTTGAAATTGAGGCAAATGTCTGCAATGCTGCCGCCCAGCTCGAGGCAATCCTTCCCCATCTTCTACACCTCCTCCTCCTCCCACTCTTCTGTTTTTCTCTGTCTCACCCTATTTTTACTCTACACACCCACCTTTGCTTCTGCCGCAAACCCCGAAGCCACCCTTCTCTTCTCCTGGCTCCACTTCTCTGCTTCGCCGCCACCTTCCTTCTTCTCCAACTGGAACCTCCTCCACCCCAATCCATGCAACTGGTCCTCCATAACATGTTCCCCTCAAGGCCACGTCGCCGAAATCACAATCCAATACATCCCTCTCCAGCTTCCACTTCCAACCAGTCTCTCCTCCTTTCCCTCCCTCCGAAAATTCACCATTTCAGGTGCCAATCTCACAGGAACCATCCCCGCCGACATCGGTGAATGCACCGAGCTGCAAGTCATCGACCTCAGCTCAAACTGTCTGGTGGGTTCAATCCCACCCAGCGTTTCGAGGCTCCGAAATCTCCAAGACTTGATCTTGAACTCCAATCAGCTCACTGGGAAAATCCCAGTTGAGCTCGGCACCTGCATTGGACTAAAAAACCTCCTTCTCTTCGACAACCAGCTAACCGGGTCGATTACGGCGGAGCTCGGGAAGCTCACCAGCCTTGCAGTTCTGAGAGCAGGAGGTAACAAATACATGGGTGGGAAAATCCCAGAGGAGCTCGGAGGCTGCAGCAATTTGACTGTCCTGGGGTTGGCTGACACCCAAGTTTCAGGCACTTTGCCTGCCTCATTGGGTAAGCTTAGCCATCTCCACACCCTGTCTATTTACACCACAATGATCTCCGGTGAAATCCCACCTGAAATAGGTAACTGCTCTGAGCTTGTCAACTTGTTTCTTTACGAAAATAGCCTCTCCGGTTCGATTCCACCGGAGCTTGGTAAGCTTAAGAAGCTGGAGCAGTTGTTATTGTGGCAAAATAATCTTTCTGGTCCAATCCCAGAAGAGATTGGGAATTGTAGCAGCTTGAGAATGATTGATTTTTCTCTAAATGCTTTGTCTGGTACTATACCTTTGTCTTTGGAAGGCTTATCGAATCTTGAGGCGTTTATGATTAGTGACAACAATGTCACCGGTTCGATCCCTTCCAACCTTTCTAATTTGACGAACCTGATGCAGCTGCAGCTCGACACGAATCAGATCTCCGGTTTGATTCCACCGGAGATTGGGATGTTGTCGAAGCTGACTGTTCTTTTCGCTTGGCAAAACCAGCTTGAAGGAAGCATTCCTTCAACTCTGGCTAGTTGTAGCAGTCTCCAAGCACTAGACTTGTCACACAATTCGCTCACTGGTACCATTCCTGCCGGATTGTTTCAGCTCAAAAACCTCACAAAGCTTCTTTTGATTTCGAATGACATTTCGGGTTTGATTCCACCAAGTATTGGCAACTGCAGCTCTCTGGTTCGGCTGCGGCTCGGGAACAACAGGATTGCTGGTGGGATTCCGAAAGCAATTGGAGACCTTAGGAGCTTAAACTTTCTTGACCTGTCTGGGAACAGCCTTTCTGGGCAAGTGCCAGATGAGATTGGGAGTTGCACAGAGCTACAGATGATAGACTTGAGCAACAATACTTTGGAAGGTCCCCTGCCTAACGCGTTGTCATCACTATCAGGACTTCAAGTCTTGGATGTTTCGGTTAATCAGTTTTCGGGGCAGATACCAGCGAGCTTGGCTCATCTTGTTTCGTTGAACAAGCTTATTTTGAGCAGGAACTTGTTCTCTGGAATGATACCTACATCACTTGGCCTGTGTTCGAGTCTCCAATTTCTTGATCTTAGCAGCAACAAGCTCACTGGCTCAATCCCCGTGGAGCTTGGGAGGATTGAAGCCCTTGAAATCGCTCTAAATTTGAGCTGCAATGCACTCTCAGGCCCCATCCCACCTCAAATATCAGCATTCACCAAGCTTTCGATACTAGACCTTTCACATAACCAGCTTGATGGGGACTTGAGTCCACTTGCAGAGCTCAATAATCTTGTCTCTCTGAATGTGTCATATAACAAACTCAGCGGCTACCTTCCAGACAACAAGCTTTTCAGACAGTTGTTACCAATGGATTTGGCTGGAAACAAAGGCCTTTGCTCTTCAAATCGCTACTCATGCTTCCTGAGTGATGTTGGTCGCACAGGACTAACAAGAAATCAAAATGAAATAAGTCGGTCACGCAGGCTTAAGCTAGCAATTGCATTGCTCATCACCCTGACAGTTGCAATGGTGGTTTTGGGGATCCTTGCAGTGATTAGAGCTCGAAGAGCTATCAGAGATGATGACGAATCAGAATTGGGGAACTCGTGGGCTTGGCAGTTCACTCCATTCCAGAAGCTAAATTTCTCGGTTGAGCAGGTGCTTAGATGCCTGGTGGATGTCAATATAATTGGAAAAGGGTGTTCTGGGGTTGTGTATCGCGCTGATATGGACAATGGCGAAGTCATTGCAGTGAAGAAGCTCTGGCCAGCAACAGTTGCTGCAGACAACGGATGTTGTAATGATGAAAAATGTGGAGTTCGCGATTCATTCTCAGCAGAGGTCAAAACACTTGGCTCAATACGTCACAAGAACATTGTTCGGTTCTTGGGTTGTTGCTGGAATAAGAACACAAGATTGCTCATGTACGATTACATGCCTAATGGAAGCTTGGGAAGTATTCTACATGAGAGGACAGGGAATGCCTTTGAATGGGAAGTTCGGTACCAAATTTTGTTGGGTGCAGCTCAAGGCATTGCCTATTTGCACCATGATTGTGTTCCTCCAATTGTTCACAGGGATATCAAGGCCAATAACATCCTCATTGGCCTTGAGTTTGAGCCTTACATTGCTGATTTTGGCCTAGCCAAACTCGTTGATGATGGCGATTTCGCTCGGTCCTCCAACACAGTTGCTGGTTCCTATGGCTATATTGCTCCTGGTAAGTGATATTATAATCACATACAACTTAATCCGTATATATGTCTCTTAAGTCTTACTATGATTACTTTGTTAGTTGTCTAATCACAAACAATCATGTGATGTTAATGTTTTCTTTAAGTAAACTTTTGCATAAATTGGACCCGTTAGAAAATGTTAATAAAAAATAAAGCTGGGCGGACACTAAACAGACAACAAGGGGACCTATTTCCCATTCCTATTAACATGTAAGTACGTGATTTGAACCAATTAGTTAACTTACTTCCCCTTTTCAGAATATGGATACATGATGAAGATCACAGAGAAGAGCGATGTTTATAGCTATGGAGTTGTTGTATTGGAAGTCTTGACAGGGAAGCAACCAATAGATCCAACAATACCAGAGGGGCAACATGTAGTGGATTGGGTAAGACAGAAGAGGGGAAGCATTGAAGTCGTCGACCCAAGCCTCCTAACGAGACCCGAATCAGAGATAGAGGAAATGATGCAGGCGTTAGGCATAGCCTTGTTGTGTGTAAACTCAACCCCTGATGAAAGACCAACCATGAAAGATGTGGCAGCAATGCTAAAGGAAGTCAAACATGAGAGGGAGGAGTATGCCAAGGTTGATATGCTCCTCAAAGGTTCGCCCGCGAATGAAGCTCGCGAAAATAAGAACCCTAATGGAGTTTTGGCAACCTCATCATCAGCAGCAATGAAAAGCTTGTTTGCAAAAAGCAACAACACAATTTTTTCTGCATCCACATTGCTTTACTCATCATCCTTCTCTCTCTAGTGCCAATAAAATGGGGTTCAAGTGATTAGTTAATTATATGATATACAGCTAATTAAGCAAAAGATTGTGATTTTTTGTTTAGTTTCTTCAGTTTCAAAACTCCATTGTGTCATTGATGTATAGAAGAAAAGGTTTGACATTTGTTATAACCAAGTGCAGAGCATCAAATAAAGCCAACAGTTGTAGGCTTGGATTTTATGTAATTTTTGTCGATCATGTGCATTCAGGTTTAACTAGTTTTGAATGCACAATATTCGTCAAGGAAGATTCTTAATTATCACCAGTTGTATGTCCTTTTACGCTTTTTCCTTATAAACACAATCACAATCACGTGACTAGCAACAGAAACACATGAATATACAACCAATTACAGAGTATGTCCTTTTACGCTTTTCCCTTATAAACACAATCACAATCACGTGACGAGCAACAGAAACACATGAATATACAACCAATTACAGAGTAGAGCTGATTCACTCAGATAAGAGCATGCTCGAACAAGGACAGAATCTAGTAAAACAGTCCAGGATAAATTAATGCCCTGAAATCTTTTTTTTTTTTGGGTCGAAAGTGTCGTGAAATCTTAAAAAATGATGATGAGAAAGAAGATTCATGATTTGACCAATTAAAATTCTGTAGGGTGGGTCCCAGTATGAGGTGGGAGTGTGTGATTGCTTGCATGTGTGGTAGTGGTAGAATTGATTCCTCATTCCCTAGTTGGTAATAAGTTTGAAAGAATTGATTCCTAAATTTGCGCTTAGAGTACCTTTCCAGAGATCTTAGACTGCCACTGCTGTGTTGCTTTTACGTATACAGTACTTTATACGATTGTAGAACAAATTTTCTGTCATGTGTATCTAAATTCAAATGGTCTAGTGCAACCTTTTGGTTCAATATAATCTACGAAAATATACACAAATGAATTTGGTTACATTCTTTTAGTCGAAAATACAAACCAAAAGGACACTAAGACGTTGCAATGGGGACTAGAAGCTTTATAAGCGGTTCTATTTGTGTGTATTGTCACTATGATATATTATCTTGAGTACCAAGAAACCAGTAGGCTGACTGCCAGGACAAATTGTGCATCATTTTCATTATCTACGAACAATTTTACACTTGCCTCTAGCTTGTCTTGGTTGAAGAATTAGGTAGAGAGAGAGAGAGAGAGAGAGAGAGAGAGAGAGAGAGAGAGTACTAGTACATGTGAATGGCTTTTAAAAGACACAAGATTGACAGTTTGAACACTACTCCTATGTAAAAGCAAAACAAAATTGACAATAGGGACACATAATGCACTAAATCAAGCAATTACAATTAGGAACAGTCCTGCTTAAGATGCAAAACATCTGGTAAAATATACAGAAAGATGTATCCTTTAATGGGGTGTTTGTTACACCGGAATGGATTGGACGGACTAATTTTAGCTAGCGAATCGATTGGACTGGTAAAGTATAAAACAGGAACCAAAGAACAACTGATGAACTATCAATTGCAGCTTTAATTGGCTGATGAAAAATTATGAAAAAAAAATAAAAAAAATAAAAATCTAGAGATACGGAATGAAAACTGAAAGCATGATTTGTATGTCATCACATGGTGATTGGTGAAGGGTCACAACTCACAAGTCACATATTATCTTCTAAAAAGTGATGCCACTGATTAAAATCTAGTGAGCGTTTGATTGTGATACTCTTTATGGTGAAGCAAGGACCAAGAAAAGCTCCTCGAAACTTTAATTTCATGTATGAGTTGTTAGAACCAATCAAATTTCACTATATATACAATCTACCAGAATATGAATAATGAATAAAATTGCATATAAAATCACAACAATAATCACTGACTTGATTTTGAAAGATAGAGGCTTGCAGTAGCAATCTCCTAAGACAGAAATACGACCCTACACCAGTGCAGTAGTTCACATACATCTATCTTGCAGGATACAACTATTTAACCCAAGTTTTTGAACTCAAACTTGGATTCTTGGCAAATTTGCTATGTGTTTCTCTGTGAAGGATCAAAGAGAGCGATGGAATTGTGTTATTCATTTTTGATATCACAGCTATATATGTAATGGCGTTTTTGCAATAGTTATGGTTGTTAGACAACTATCTAACCCAAGTTTTTGCACTTACTTGGATTCTTGGCGAATTTGCTATGTGTTTCTCTGTGAAGGATCAAAGAGAGAGCGATGGAATTGTGTTCTTCGTTTCTAATATCATAGCCATATATATATAATGACGTTTTTGCAACAGTTATGGTTGTTCATTCTTATCTTTTCAGAAAGGATGTAACTGTTTTTTATAAGCAGTATTATCCTTTCGGAAAAAAATTGAATCCCAAGGCCCATCTTTGACATTTAATATATACACCCAAACCTTTCAAGTCCAAGGCCCAAGGTCCATGGCTTTGGCCAAATTCCTTTCAAACAATAAGTGAGTGAACTCACTTATAAAGAGGAATTAGGGAGAGTTTATGGTCAATGTGGGACAATGGTCCCTCACAAGTTCCAACAATACCCCACATTTTCTATTCAAACTCTAGCAATACCCCACATTTGAATAGAAAATAAGATACTAACTAAATTAGTAACGTCTTTCTTTCTAGAGAACTTAGATATGATACACATCGGGATAAGTGTCTTTTGGACTTGAACCTTATGTAGTGAGTACTCATCGGATTTACCTAATGAAGCAGTGAATTTAATATCTTGAACTGATCAGTCATAGTAGTAAATCGAAACAATAAGTATCACACATATCACATCTTGACACACTTCAAATTCATATGGCTGTGTTCATTTTGGTCCTGAACATATCTTGATTTCATGAGGGCTTTAAAGAATTGTAGCCATAACAATTCTCAACGATGTGACCTCACATCAATCTCATATAGGTAATGCTAATCAAGAATATCCTATTATATTCATCTTAACCATAAGATATCAGAGTTATTAAGAATAATGATTCACCCTCTCCGTCTTACAGGCAAAACACTGTTTTCCATCATAGGAATGAGTAAGGATTGTGTGTTTCTTACCTTGAGTTTTCCTTAACTAGTTTGCCTATTGAACCTAGACAATGGGATCTCCAATTAGCTAGGTTAGGTTTCCGTCAAGTTTAACTCATTGAGTTGGCTTTAAACCCATTCCCCTCGATGTAAATTCCACTTGATCCTTAGGCCTTTAGTTAAAGAATCGGCAATGTTCTCCTTAGATTTAATATAGTCAATGGAAATAGTTCCATTCTTGAGTAGCTGTCTAATGGTTCTATATCGTCGCCCTATATATCTCGACTTCCTATTATACTCAGCATTTTTGGCTTGACGTTGTGCAGCCATACTATCACAATGTATACATATTTCATTTTAGGCCTTAATGAAATATCTTCCAGAAAATGTTTAAGCCATTCAGCTTCATCAGCAGTTGCATCTAAGGCTATAAACTCTGATTCCATTGTCGAACGTGTTATACACATTTACTTAGACGATTTCCATGACACAGCTGCTCCACCAAGTGTAAATACATATCCACTTGTGGATTTACTGTCAGTGCTCCTTGAAATCCAATTTGCATCACTATATCCTTCTAATCCTGGGGATATTCAATGTAATGCAAACCATAGTTCATTGTATGCTTTAAGTATCGTAATACCCTTATTAAAGCATTCCAATGATCTCTTCCAAGATTACTTGAATACTTGCTTAATTGGCTTATTAAATAAATGAGACCAGGTCTTGTACAATTCATAATGTACATCAAGCAACCTATAACTTAGGTATTGAGATACGCCATCTTCTTCGTTTTTAGTAAGTTTATGAATGAGGGTCAAGTTGAGTTACTGCAGTTTTACAATCATAATGTCTAAACCTTTTTAGAACCTTTTCGATATAATGTGATTGAGTTAGAACATATCCTTCTGAATTCCTTAGAATTCGAACTCCAAGAATCACATCAGTTATTCCTATATCTTTCATATCAAAACTAGAATTTAGCATTTTCATTGTGGAGTCAATCACATCTTTGTTTGTTTCCATTATGAGCACGTCATCAACATATAGACATACAATAACACAAACATTTTTCGTTTGCCTAACATAAATGCATTTATCACTTTCATTGATCACAAATCCATTTGTGATCATATTATGATCAAATTTTTCATACCATTGCGTAGGAGCTTGTTTAAGTCCATATAATGACTTAATCAAATTGCAAACTTTCTTTTCTTGACCTTTGACAATGAAACCTTTAGGTTGTTCCATATATATTTCTTCATCTAATTCACCATTTAAAAATGCAGTCTTGACATCCATTTGATGTATCTCGAGATTGTAAACAGACGTTATATCTATTAACAACCTTATAGATGTTATTCTAGCTGCTGGTGAATAGGTGTCAAAGTAGTCAAGTCCTTTTTGATGATACCTTATTGCAACTAGACAAGCTTTATACTTGTCTATGGTACCATCTGGTCTCAATTTCTTCTTGAAAATCCATTTGTATCTTATTGGTTTATTTCCCGGAGGTAGATTAACCAATTCCCATGTATTATTTTGCATTATGAATTTCATTTCATTTTGAATAACTTCTTTCCAATAAGGTGCTTCAGAGGATTCTAATGCAGCCTTATAAGTTTGAGGCTCTTCTTCGGTTAGATAAGGAAATCAGGACCAAAATCCTTTGCAAATTTTGGTCTTTTACTCTTCTTTGGTTCCAAATCTTGGCATTGGACTTTAGAAGTTGAAGCATAATTATCGTCATTATTTCTTGTAGTATCATCATGTACTCTTTTATTCAAAGCATATGACCTATCTTTATAAGAAAAAATTTCCTCAAAGAACTCAGCTTCTGCAGATTCAAGTATTGTATTTACATGAATGTCTACAATTTCAGATTTATGAACCAAAAATCTATATGCTGCACTATTATTGGCTGGACCAATAAATATACAATCCATTATTTTTGGTCCAAGTTTTTGTCTCTTCGGAAGAGGCACTTGAACTTTCGCAAGACAGCCCTAGACTTTCAACGTTTTATATGTTGGTAACCTTTCTTTCCAGTTTTCATAAGGAGACTGATTACTTTTCTTATGTGGAATTCAGTTCAATATTCTGTTGCCAGCAAGGAGTGCTTCACCCCACAAATTATGTGGTGCACAAGAACTGTTTAACATGGAATTAATCATATCTTTCAATGTTTGATTTTTTCGTTCAACAACTTCGTTTTGTTGAGGAGTATATTGTCCTATCGTTTGATATATTATTCCATGGTTCGAATAAAATTTAGCAAAGTCATTAGATTCGTATTCACCACCTCTATCCAACCTTAAGACTTTTATCCTTTCGTCTAGTTGATTTTCGACTATGGTTTAAATGTCTTAAACATGCTTAAAGCTTCACCTTTGCTATGAATCAAATAGACATAATAGTACTTGTTGCAATCATCAATGAAAAAAATATAGTAGTTCTTGAAGGGAAAACTATGAGATTCATGTGGGATTTCTAGTGACTAGCATGCATATACAATTCAAAATTTATATACGAAAGCAACGGAAGCATGTTATCAAATAATATTAAAACTCTAGTCATGCAAATCCCCTTCAAGAGCATAGGTTTATGTAAGATGCATCATAAACAAAAATTCATAAGAACAAAGTTTAGGAGAAGTTTTATACCTCTTGATCTAGATCTTAGACCAAGGATGGACCACCTCCAAGATCTTTGCTCCTTGAAATCCTTGAGCCTAGCCTCCCTCCTTGCCTCCTCCACTTTGTTAGAATGAGTGCTCCTAGGTTCTCTTCAAGTTTCCAAAGTTGAAAACCTCTAAAGATCCTCACCCACTAGTGTAGTGAGAAGGATGAAGGAATAACCAAAAGGGTGAAAAGATGATTAGTTAATTTCCCCCAATGGTGGCCGGCCCTTTGAGTGTGAAGAGAGTAATTTTCTTTTTCTCCTTCTTTGTTTTAACACTTCAAAACCCTAATGAAACCTTTTGCTATAAAGTTCCTTTTATAACCAAAAGGAAACAAGTTCAACATTTGACCTTTCTCTCTCCCTTTTTGGCCGGCCCCTTTGAGTGTGGTTTGGGCTTTGGGCTTTTATTATTTCAAGTCATCCAATGCTTGAATAAAAGCATAATGGGTTTAGGCCCAATGGGCCTAATTAAACCCGAACCTTTCTTAAGTCCAAAACGATCTTTTATCGCTTTTATGATTTCTTTAGACGTTCTAAATTAATCTCCACACTTAATTAATCCAATTAATCATTTCCATCATCCATTAGTTACTCACTACAAGAGTGTATCGGTGAACAATCTTTTAGGTTCTAATTAGCAAGGCAGTAAGGTGATTGGCATCAATCTAATTGATTATAATTTAATCCAATCACTTAGAGAATTAAAACATACTTTTAATTCTCCTTCTTCTTCGACAACTACATTTAATCATCTAGAAGAACTCACAAACCATGAGTGACATCTAAACATATATCATGGCTACCCAAGCTAATGTAGAAGTTATTCAGAGAACCTATTCAGTTGGAATTACAATGTAATTCGATCCTTCTCTAAACAATACTCTCAATCACATCATTAGGGTATGGATTTATTATGTCAAACCCCTAATGTGATTATTCCTTCTTATATGATTCATTTGAGACGTATAGGAACGCTTTCCTTTATTACGCTCGATACTTCGGCCGAAGATTTCCGAATCATATCTTTAGAGTATTCATCCTCTCATAACGAGGATTAGAGATCCCTTGTTGTACATTCAATTGCCTCCATGGCTAAGTGGCTTAACCCCAACTATGCCGTGGACACCCGCGGATGGAGTGACTTTAACATAGTCAAAGATCAAGGACCTAACCACAAGACAACTATAATGCCTCAGGTCAAAGGACTACTTACATTATTCCAACTATTAGAGTTACTTGCTTGACATGTGAGTAGACCTCCATGCAAGTACTCTCGTTCGATTGTGTTCAGTGAACTCATTCCCTTAATGAGCACCTACATACTTGTCTTAGTGTCACTACACGAATGGAATGAGACTTTCCATCCTTCTCTTCGAAGTGGACATAGTATATACTAGTCCATGCATTGTCAGTATCCCTCCGACAATCCTATGACTAGGAACCTTTTTGGACATGATGGTTATGTGAAGAAGGTCTCTGTAGTCTAACATCATTAGATTACATCTTACATCGATCCATTGTCCATGGATTCACTATTTAGGACATATATCGTTTATTGAGATAGTCCTAATTAGTATCTTTGCCATTTGATGTATAAGAATCATCTATACATCCACTCATTGTCCTGAAAGGTTTCTTCCAAAGATTGACTTTCAGGGCATATTTCCAACAATCTCCCACTTGCACTAAAGTCAATCACTAGTGTATCTTATACATGCTAGTTGAGTGAGCTTATACTCGTAGGTTAACTTGGTTATGTATTAATCCTCTTTTAGTTTAAAAGGGATTTACTTATCAAATGTTTCTAAAACATTTGATGATGTCTCTTTAATTTGTTCGAATATTTTGATGAGACCTTGATTCCATGGCTTGAGCTATTGCCCCATTACGTCGTAGTATCCTACTAACGACCTTATGGTTTGGATTCAATCATTGGTTCTAAAAGAACCCCTTCCATTCAAAAACACCTTTTGAAGCAGTTTCTAAAACTATATATCGATATATATTTCGTTTGTATACTTTATACAAACTTTGCTCCAACCTTGAGACCATTGTAGTACAATACTAACAATACATTCATATGATTAGTACTTCATCCATTATGAAGTTCCATTTGTTAAAATGGGTTATTTTTACTTTGGTTTAAAATCTAAGTGAATGCACGCTTCCAGAGTCCTACTCTGATGTTCCTTTCTCAAAGGCAACAATACTCTATCAGTTGTTATGGTTCTGATCCTGGGCTATAGTAATATCTAAAGTGACAACCCCAATGGCTTTTCACTCTTGGATATCATCTCACAAGTCCTTACATGTGTCCCTTTTGTGATTTTTATGACACATACATTATAAGGGTTATGAAAGTGTTTTTTCTATCGTATAAGAAAACATCTTCTCAAATCTTCAACATTTGAGTTTTGATTTCCCCATATAACATTCTTGAGATAGCCTTGCTATATCAATAAGTCCAATTTCAAGTCCATACTTTAAAATTGACCGTGTCACATTTTGTCATTTTTCGAATAACATCTATATTTTATCAAGTCTATCAAATAGACTTTATTCATATCTTGTTGCTCAAAATTATGACATCACTCCCACTGGCCTTGTTGTAACTAAGCATTCATTCAAAAATTTAACATTTATCTTTTCTTGATTTGAATGCATATTGCTCCCACTAACTTGTCTTGGATCTATTGACAATCATTGAGATCCATTAGCTAATTTGATGATGTCTCAACAATTTTGGGACTATCAACAACGCTAGCTAACACAAGTTATTTAAATGAACATGCACAAAAGAATTCCTTCTCAAGTAATTCCATTTGAAATGTGTGACTTGTTTTATCAAGTCCATTCATTTAAGTTATATGGTGTCATACACCATACTTCAAGTTTTAGTCGTACTAAGACTTGTAATGTAGTCATATAAGAATTATCCAAGTCTTTAGTGAAAGCATGGCTCCTACTAAGGATATAGAAACTCAACCATTCCTTCTAGGTGGTTGATATAATTCTTTATCAAAACTACATAGAGCATTATAGTTACATAAGGTGACGAATTTGGATTGTCTTGTTGTTAAACTATATGTTGTGACTCATTTTTGAAATTATTCCCTTTTGTTTCATCAACTTGTCCATATGCTTTGTTATTTAGCTTGTTCTCATAAAAGAGAATAATGGACAACTCCCAACATATAACCATTGCATGCTAGGTTGACGAAACCAACATTCAAAGACAATTCTTTAGAATGTTACACAACATAGAATTTTAACGTTTTCAAGAGCTTGAGTCTTTTAACAATTAAAATTACAAACTCTTAATAATAGTCAAATACTATTATTATTTAGACAACTATAAACCAATCATATTTAAGTTTATATCCATTTTCATATCTCCCACTATTTTTCATGACTTTAATGAGAAATTACTTCATACATTCAAAATGTATAAATGTGGAGTATTCGGGTAGGGGACATTGAGTAGTAGCTTCAAAACCTTTTCAAGCTTGTTTGTTTCAATCTTCACTAAGTTATTGTCTCTTTATTAAGTGACTAAAGTCTTTAAACATTTTATAGATTTGGACACTTCTTTCTTGGTTTAATCACTAACACACTTGACATTTTAAAACAATTTTAAGAATGCCCAATTAGTTTGTTCAAAACTACTAATTTTTTTCAAGAGTGATCTTGATTATTGTGGTTTAAGTGATAACCATATAAGAAACATTTTTCCTTTTATTTATATCATTATAATGTGATTTTCCTTCTCTTCAAGAAAGGAATCTCTAGACTTTTGTCAATTCATATAGAACTCTTAGTTAGACAATTGGAATCAAATCTAAAGATTCATTGTATCCTTCTATGTCCAACATATGAGATCTATCCATAATTGATAAGTCTAAAGTTTGGTTATCACATTACAATAAGTGATATAATATTTCTTGTATCTCAACTAGGATACAACAAGACAATAATCAATTCATAATACTACTTTTAGGAAATAAGATATATAGAAGGCTTTCATCATATTACATTGATATGATGATTCAAACATTCATGATGTTTAATACAAAAAGAATTAGCTCTATACATTTTAGAGACTAATTAAATACCTTCATACACTTAGGCACTAATAGTGGTCTTCCATCATATGAAGCCACATAATAAGTTCTTAACAAAATAAGAAAGTTTAAAGACAATCTTTAAATGCCTAACAAAACTTCCTAAGTAGTAAGCAAAATATGTGGTGGCCGAACCCTTCTCCACCTTTTCTTTGCTTGTTCATCTTCTACTTGGCTCCTCCACCTATATACAATTATACAAGTGATTAGCTCTTTATATCAAATATAAATATTTAGAAGATCTAACATTTAGAATTGAAGATAAGAACATAAACCATACCTTGTGGCTTGTCCTTAAGAGTTGCAAGATATAACTGCAATTCCTCTTCCAATGCCCCTCCTTTCCACAGTGGTGGCAAGTCCCTTTGGGCTCCATTGCCTTCTTTTTCTTCATTCCTCCTTGCGGCTTAGGAGTGGGTGACTTCTTCTCCTTCCCTTTGCCTTTGCCTTTCGGCTTAAACTTGGAAGAGGATGGCTTGTTGTAGGCAACCGCAGAAGTCCCTACAACGTTCTCTTTCTTCATAGTCTTCTCAGCAGTTACTAACATGTTTAGTAACTCAGAGAGAGTACTATCCATCTTATTCATATTGTAGTTCATTACGAACTGCGAGAATGAATCAGTAAGAGAAGCCAATATAAAGTCCTGGGCTAATTCCCCTTCAAGTGGAGTGCCTAGGCTCTCCAATTGTTCAATGAGTCCAATCATCTTCAGTACATGTTGATGCACTGGAGCTCCCTTGACCATCTTGGTCTTTACAAGTTCACAAACAGTGCTAAAGCGACGGTTGCGCGTCCCTTCGCCATATAACTCCGTAAGATGGAGTATGATGGATAATGCACTGTCCATGCCCTCGTGCTGTCTCTGCAACTCCTCATTCATGGAAGCCAACAGATAGCACTTGGCTTGTATGTCGTCCTCAACGTGCTTGTCATACTTAGCACGTTCACCCTCAGTAGCCTCAGGGCTAAGAGGTGTGTGAGGTGGAGCCTTGTCTAGCACGTAAACAATCTTCTCCAACGTTAGGAGAATCTTGACATTACGATACCATGATGGGAAATTATGCCCCTCTAGGCAATGCTTGTCGAGTATTTTCGCGAGTGTGCTTCCAACCATATCTAAATACATAAACAATAAAATAAATTAGTTTGATTGTTGATTAAGTCACACGATTCGGGTCTTTAAACCGAATGACACCACCCACCATTTTTGGCAAATTCCATATCCCTCAAGATGGAATCCGGGAGATTTCAAAGAAAGCTCCTAGCGGGTTATGGGAGGCTCACTATTACCAAGCCCACCTCACGATGATACGATGTCGGCTAGCAACAATAATAATGAGAGGGCAAACTTACCCATTCACAACAACCTCTTGTGATTACCCATCTTTTTGGCCTCTAGAGAATAATGCCTCACGATGATACGATGTTGGCACCATTTCTCTTAGTTAAGTTTTGTCCCACCATGCCGGTTTAGATAGGGGTTCAAGTATGACCTCACGATGATACGATGTTGGCCACACTCGTTGCCTACCTTCACCTCATCAAATGTTTTAAATAAACTCCTCCTGAATATAAGCATGCACTTTGCACTTCCCCATGATAGGGTGAAGACGGTGTACAAGTCATAAACGATTGGAGCCTACCACGGTGGAAGGCCACGAAGAAGTATTCAAAACACCTCTACGCTTTCAACTTAATATTGGATGTTGGTTGAGGGATTTTAAGGTCTCATCATTTTTATTTAAACACATTCAAATAAATTGTCCTATTACAACTACTAGTCCAAAGTTAATGAAATTATAGTTTAGTAGCGTATGATACTCCCACTATTTGTTTTGAGGAAAAACAAATCAATATTAAAAACGAATTTTTCAAATATTGGAAGTAACTACTACTACTAAGGTTTTTGCATTCCTTTGAAATTGGACTTTATAGTTATCTTAGGCTCTTGGATGACCATGGACTTATTGGTTAATTCAACAACGAGCCATCATTGTTGAATAAAAAACTCGGGGAGGTTGTGTCAATTTAATTACGAGCTTTTCAATCCAATTAAAACCATTTTAATGAGCCATTAGAAATGAAAGACAATCATTCATTGCTAATTAGGGCATTGGACCCAATTAATCTTTAATCTCATGATAAAACCCTCTTTTAAATGTCACCTTACCAATAGTTAAAGAAACTCTAGTCTAGCACTAGAGGGAATCAACTATAAAAGAATAAGAAGTAATAAGAATTACAAACCGATTTGTACAAATTCCTACGAATTACACATTCTAAGAGGGAGAGATAGATTAATGTCATACATGATAAGGTCCAATAAAAGCAAGTAATTAAAACACATTCCCAAGGTTCAAACAATTTGATTTTTGCGCCTTATCTCATAGCTCAATTATCGTTTAAGGCATAAGTCCATAGTTACCCCTTTTGTAACTACTTAATCACATTAAATAATCAATTGGAATGCAACATAAACAATTAGATTTAGTGCATATGGGCATAATAATATGATGAGTTTAAACAACTATTAAAATTAAAATCAAACATTTTAACTTTTTCAAATAGTAGGGGCCTTTTTGCAAATATAAAAAGTTAGGGGTAAAACTGTAAATACTCAAAAGTAAAAACAAGATATTTCCCAAAACACAAAACCCTCCCAAGAGGGTTTTGACTAAGGGTGGCCGGCCACATGATGGGGAGATGGGAAGTCTCACCCATCTTGCTTTAAATCAACATAAAGTAGGAAAAAATCAATTTTGCTTGTCACTTGGTTTTGCTTTTAAGACAACTAGAGATAGAATAATCCAAAGATCTCTTGCCACTAGCATAAGCTTTATGGACTTTAGAGTATGATGGAAATTCATCTAGTCTAGTCAAGGATTTAATAAATTTTGGTGATAGAAAATATTCAAACTTTTTTTCTTGCCACTAGCATAAGCTTTATGGACTTTAGAACAAAGTTTATTGAAATATCTTCTAGTCAAAACATAAAAACAATTTAAAACAACAAAACCATTTTCATCAAAACCAAACCATGTTCATCAAAAACAAAACCATGTTCATCAAAAACAAAACCTTGAAAACAATTTCAAGATTTGTACTTTCTTGGTGATATGACTTACCCAAAAAAAAAAACAAAAGTGACAAGTTTTCTACTTTCAAGCTTTAAAGTGAGTGTGTGTGGTTCAAAACAAAACACAAACACAAAGCCAAAAACACCCATTTTGCCGTGCCCCCTTAAAGGAACAAAACCCCAAATTTTTGTCTAAACTCTTTCTTCATTCATGCATCCAAAACACCTTTTGCATACATATCTTTCTCAACTATTGATTCACATTTTTCAACATTTGAAAAACAAAAGATAAACATACTTTTAATGAAGAAATAATATATCAAACATAATATTAACACCCATATGCATAAAATCCAAAAGGACACATAATACATAAACCTTTGGCTCTGATACCACTTGAAGGGAAAACTATGAGATTCATGTGGGATTTCTAGTGACTAGCATGCATATACAATTCAAAATTTATATACGAAAGCAACGGAAGCATGTTATCAAATAATATTAAAACTCTAGTCATGCAAATCCCCTTCAAGAGCATAGGTTTATGTAAGATGCATCATAAACAAAAATTCATAAGAACAAAGTTTAGGAGAAGTTTTATACCTCTTGATCTAGATCTTAGACCAAGGATGGACCACCTCCAAGATCTTTGCTCCTTGAAATCCTTGAGCCTAGCCTCCCTCCTTGCCTCCTCCACTTTGTTAGAATGAGTGCTCCTAGGTTCTCTTCAAGTTTCCAAAGTTGAAAACCTCTAAAGATCCTCACCCACTAGTGTAGTGAGAAGGATGAAGGAATAACCAAAAGGGTGAAAAGATGATTAGTTAATTTCCCCCAATGGTGGCCGGCCCTTTGAGTGTGAAGAGAGTAATTTTCTTTTTCTCCTTCTTTGTTTTAACACTTCAAAACCCTAATGAAACCTTTTGCTATAAAGTTCCTTTTATAACCAAAAGGAAACAAGTTCAACATTTGACCTTTCTCTCTCCCTTTTTGGCCGGCCCCTTTGAGTGTGGTTTGGGCTTTGGGCTTTTATTATTTCAAGTCATCCAATGCTTGAATAAAAGCATAATGGGTTTAGGCCCAATGGGCCTAATTAAACCCGAACCTTTCTTAAGTCCAAAACGATCTTTTATCGCTTTTATGATTTCTTTAGACGTTCTAAATTAATCTCCACACTTAATTAATCCAATTAATCATTTCCATCATCCATTAGTTACTCACTACAAGAGTGTATCGGTGAACAATCTTTTAGGTTCTAATTAGCAAGGCAGTAAGGTGATTGGCATCATTCTAATTGATTATAATTTAATCCAATCACTTAGAGAATTAAAACATACTTTTAATTCTCCTTCTTCTTCGACAACTACATTTAATCATCTAGAAGAACTCACAAACCATGAGTGACATCTAAACATATATCATGGCTACCCAAGCTAATGTAGAAGTTATTCAGAGAACCTATTCAGTTGGAATTACAATGTAATTCGATCCTTCTCTAAACAATACTCTCAATCACATCATTAGGGTATGGATTTATTATGTCAAACCCCTAATGTGATTATTCCTTCTTATATGATTCATTTGAGACGTATAGGAACGCTTTCCTTTATTACGCTCGATACTTCGGCCGAAGATTTCCGAATCATATCTTTAGAGTATTCATCCTCTCATAACGAGGATTAGAGATCCCTTGTTGTACATTCAATTGCCTCCATGGCTAAGTGGCTTAACCCCAACTATGCCGTGGACACCCGCGGATGGAGTGACTTTAACATAGTCAAAGATCAAGGACCTAACCACAAGACAACTATAATGTCTCAGGTCAAAGGACTACTTACATTATTCCAACTATTAGAGTTACTTGCTTGACATGTGAGTAGACCTCCATGCAAGTACTCTCATTCGATTGTGTTCAGTGAACTCATTCCCTTAATGAGCACCTACATACTTGTCTTAGTGTCACTACACGAATGGAATGAGACTTTCCATCCTTCTCTTCGAAGTGGACATAGTATATACTAGTCCATGCATTGTCAGTATCCCTCCGACAATCCTATGACTAGGAACCTTTTTGGACATGATGGTTATGTGAAGAAGGTCTCTGTAGTCTAACATCATTAGATTACATCTTACATCGATCCATTGTCCATGGATTCACTATTTAGGACATATATCGTTTATTGAGATAGTCCTAATTAGTATCTTTGCCATTTGATGTATAAGAATCATCTATACATCCACTCATTGTCCTGAAAGGTTTCTTCCAAAGATTGACTTTCAGGGCATATTTCCAACAGTTCTTGCCTCCATGAGTTGGTGTGGACTTGAAATCACAAAGATCACTATGGATTAAACTAAGCACTTCATTGGATTTTTCCACTGATTTATATGAATGTCTTGCATATTTGGATTATGTGCATAACTCACATTTAGACACTTTGTTCATGGAGCATTTGGGTAATAGGCCTAAACTAACCATTCTTTGAAGAGAACGAAAATTAACCTATCCTAATCTTGTATGCCATAATGTAGAGGACTCAATCAAGCAAGTAGAAGAAGCACTAAGCTTGTTATTATTATTATTATTATTATTATTATTATTATTATTATTATTATTATTATTAATAGCATCAGTATAAAGTACATTTAATTTGAAACGCCCCTCAGCCAGGTAGCCATTTCCCACATACACCCCACCCTTGGTGATTACAAACTTGCCAGATTCAAAGACTAATTTGAAACCTTTGTTCCTCATAAGCGATCCAGAAATTAGATTCTTGCAAATATCAGGAACATGCAAAACATTGGTAAGTGAAAGCTCTTTCCCAGAAGTGAGTTTGAGCATCACTTTTCCCTTCCCTACAGCGGCAGAAGCAGTTGCATTTCCTATGTATAAATTTTCTCCACCATCAATTGGTTCGTAAGAAACAAATAAATTCTGATCAACACAAACATGCCTTATTACTTATGTATCAACCCACCAGTCATTGGAATTAGTCAATAAATTGACTTTAGATACAATAGCAACAAACTTGTCTTCTGCAATGTTTGCTTAATTGGAATTCTTAGCATTCTGATCCTTCTTGTGGCGGCAATCCTTTGCCCTATTACCTGTCTTTCCATAAACCTAGCAACCTCCTTTGATTTTCTTGAAGATTTTCCCTTTTGCAAAGTCAGTGCTCTCTTTGCAGCATCCTTGCCTTGGTTTTTCTAATGATGATTTGCCTTGTGTGAGTCTCCTCTTTCCACAATATTGGCTTTTGCCTCCAGTGATGAAGCATCATACTTCTCATTTTTGCGATGATCCTCTTCCACAATCAATTTTAGAATCAATTGATCCATACTCATGTCTTCAGTTAGATGCTTCAGATAAATTTTAAAGACCTTCCAATTTGAAGGCAGTTTCTCTATAATAGAGCCAACCACAAAGCCTTCTTTCAGACTAAGATTCTCTTCATCTAACTCATGAACAATCACTTGGAGTTCTTCAACTTGCTTGACAACAAACTTGGTGTCACTCGTCTTGTAATTCAGAAATTTTCCGATCACAAACTTCTTCGAACTAGCCACTTCATACTTATATTTTTTGTCCAGAGATTCCCACAGATATTTACCCATCTTATATGATGAATAAACATCATACACAGAGTAATCTAAAGCATTCAGAATGTAGTTCCTGCATAGAAATTCATTGTGAGTCCAGGCTTCTATAGCCTGCAGAATTTCGACAAAAATATCTCTCTTCTGGTGCTTCAGGGGCCTCAGAAGTAATGACATGACTAAAGTTTAGAGTTGTCAAGTAAAACAACATTTTTTGTTGCCAACATTTGAAATCAACTCCCTTGAATTTCTCAAGTTTCTCAAAATGTTGTCTGACGACACCAACAATTGATTGATCCATAATTCTGCCTTAGATTGTTAGAACCAATCAAATATTAATCATAATATATATATATATATATATATATATATATATATATATAATTGCACAATTTAATGCGAATCACTGGCTTGATTTCGAAAGATAGAGGCTTGCAGTAGCAATCTCCTAAGACATAAATACGCCCCTACACTAGTGCAGTAGTTCATGGACGTCTATCTTGCAAGATACAACTATATAACCCAAGTTTTTGCACTCGAACTTGGATTCTTGGCGAATTTGCTATGTGTTTCTCTGTAAAGGATCAAAGAGAAAGCGATGGAATTGTGTTCTTCGTTTCTGATATCACAACTATATATATAATGGCGTTTTTGCAATAGTTATGGCCGTTCATTCTTATCCTTTCAGAAAGGATGTAAACAGTCTTATCCTTTCAGACAAAATTGAATCCCAAGGCCCATCTTTGACATTTAATGTATACACCCAAACCTTCCAGGTCTAGGGCCTAAGGTCCATGGCTTTGGCCCAATTCCTTTCAAACAATAAGTGAGTGAACTCACTTATAAAGAGGAATTAGGGAGAGTATATGGTCGATGTGGGACAATGGTCCCTCACAAGTTCCAACAATACCCCACATTTTCTATTCAAAATCTAGCATGAGTTGCCTCCTTGAAAATATCCTCAATCTCCGTTTCATTTTCCAGCCAATTATGTGTATCTTTGTGTAGAAAATTGGTTGATGGAATAGATGTTCCAAATTGCCTCATTTGATAACCATTTCGTTCCTAGTATTTAGTTTTTGTTTTCTTTGGAGATAGAGGAGAAATACATGGATGACAGAGATACAAAGGTGGGGGACAAAAGATGGTAGGGTTGATGTGACAGAAATGTATCTTGGTTCATAGTTATCACCAATTATATGTTTCTTTACATCTATATCTCCTTTCAAGTTTTTGTTTCATAATAGCAGCTCTTGCAAGTGATGCCAAGGGTAGAGAATAAGTAACACTGGAAAATCATTTTCATCATCATATGAAGGGTTCTTATACTTGCACATCTATTAAAATTATACATGAAAATATGAAATTTGAGGCACTTAGTGGACACTAACTAGAAAGATTAATGTTTGTATCTTAACAATTTGCTTGTGGTCCAGTATCCTGGTAACAGAGTGTTGAGTTTTTATTCATTCGTCTTAGGTTTGAAACTATTGCTTCCCTTAAATTAATGTAATAGTTCCGAACTCTTCGTCATCTCCATAATAATAATAATAATAATTTTTTTTTCTTTCTGATAATAACGTATCTTAACAATGCAATCAGTCAGTTCTTGACCAGGATGTTGATTGTGCATATTGTACACATTAAAGTGAAAACGTATCTGTAATCAGATACTTTGGTTAGTGTTGCGGTTTCTGAGAGATTTTACATTTAAAACCACTAAACCAACACATTATAATGTCACTGTTCAAAAAGGAAAAAAGAATATTACATAATGTCACCAAATAATCAGTCAAACAAAATGGTCATATATATAGAGTCGTGATAAATTAATATTAATTAGTGTGCAAATACCGTGGTTTTCCTTGATTGAAATGCACACTCCAAGCTTTTAAATTGGAAAGGTGTTCTGTCATCTTTTAGTCAAGGCTGCAGCCTGCAGAAGATTATTTTGGAAAAGGACATTGATATCATATTCTACACTGTATAATTAGCCGTTGTAATAGTTTGATGCGAAAATTTGGGTGCGCGCCCGGGTATCCATGTTCCCGTTGGATGACTATTGTGGGGTAAAGAAAAGAACAACTTTTTTCTTCCCATATTATTTTTCTGAGTAGCAAAATTGACAGTCTCGTCGACTCGCCATATTAATACAAACTTTGATTACAAATTGTGGTATGCAGATCAAATTTTAAGAAGTAAAAAATTATTACGATCTCTCTACAACCAAGAAAGAAAAGACAAGACATTGTCACACCGATTTGGTATGAGTCAAAGGTCATTCGATACCTAAGTTATAGTTAACTGTGAAGTATGAAAACAAGCTATGAGTTTCTTGGAAAATGACTAATTACCTTTTCATGGAAATGATCATGCATTTATATAGTAGCATGTATGGGCTTGAGGATGATTCATTAAGGCATGAAATATTTTCAAGTGCCTGATACTCAAGCGAGTACTCCAAGTGTCATAAAATAAATGGAGCGACACAGAAAAATATATGGTTCGGCCACTTGTTTTATGATATGTAGGATACAGCTTGAATACCCGATACTTGAAAAAAACAAAAAATAAAAATAAAAATAAATACCCACGTGCAGGGTGCCCTAAGTCGTTGTTTTGAAACCACACTATCTCATGTATTTGGTCAACGACAATTGACTATGGGAGAGGTGATGAGGGGTACTGATAGGTATTGTTACCACCTGCAAAAGTAGGGATAAAAACACTTAAAAATACTTGCAAGAGTACAAGGTTATCGTAGTATAGCAGCTCAAGCAAGGTCGTTTTTCACAGGGATTGAATGAATAATCTATGTTAAAATCAAATCTTAATTAATTATTTGAAAACAAAATTGGGAAGAGGTTGATTTTATTACCTAATTAAAAACGAATTTAATTTAAAAACAATTAAATAAAATCGCAAGGTAAAGAAAATAAAAGAAAATAGTTTTGAAAATAAATTTGAGCACTAGGGTTCCGCCGTCACCTTAACAATCCTACGTAATTCTTCCAATTACTTATGAATTACACATGCATATTTGAAGGTTAGGTTTTCCTAAAGTATGCCCTACTTGGAACCCCCAACATAGAACGTATATCTAACATGCAACCCGTCCGTGGCGTCCAGATCGAATGTGAACATGCAAGACTCATTAAGTTTTGTGAAAACCTTTTGAAAAACCATATAACTCCTAAGACGTATATCTAACATGCAACCCGTCCGTGGTGTCCAGATCGAATGTGAACATGCAATACTCATTAAGTTTTGTGAACATCCATCCTAAGTAATTACACATATTAACCACAAGAGCCAGCGCCAATTTCAGGGACAGCCCTCCGCCAAAATTGCATCAAATTACTTTTCTAAATATCCTAATGGTGGCCAATCATCAAGACAATTAGATAGTTTAAAGCACAGTGATTAATAACTCAAAATTTGCATGCATAAAATCATAAGCAAATTGAAAAGAACCTACATATTCTTGCTAAGGCTCGTGGCCTCGCCTTAGCGAACGAAACTAGTTACTAACAACCATAAAACAAAATATTATTAAGAACATGGAAAGAAAACACCTTGAAAATAAACTTCAATCCTCTAAAATAAGGTGTCCTCCTCTCAATGTTGCGTCCAAATGTTGTGTCCCCATCCGAACGGCTAACAAGCCTTATTTAAACTACCAGAAAATAAACCCTACCTAGAAAAGGTCTTAGAATAAAACTAGGAAACCTAATTAAATGATAAATCAGAAAATAAAAGGTTTCCTATTTGAACTGGAATTCGGACTTCTCAGAAAGTCACACTTTTGACCGACCAAATCAACTCCGATTTGGTCCCAAAAGGTCTCTTTTGAAAGCTGAATACGTCCCCTACAAATCCTCAAAAGGAATCCGCCTCAAAACATGCCATCTTGACCTCCAAAATAGCCAAAACGTTCAGAAACATCAATCTGGGAAAGCTGCGCGCTGGGCCTTAATTTCATCGCCACGGTCAAACGGCTTGGTAGAAGAATCTGGAATTTTGATACAATCATCTTGAAAGGCACACGAACATCCCCCAATTAGAATCACTCCAAAATTCATCTGTTTGATCACTTTTTGCTCCAGAGGAAGTCGAATGTCCTACATTAGAAATATATAACAAAGTATCAAAATTCTACCAAAATAACCAATAAATTAATACTAAGATTAGGGTAAAATATATAGTATAAAAGCGACTCATCAGGTACCAATTAGGAGTCTCATTTGGGTATAACTCTTAACAACGTCAGTGATTATGGCCTATGCCTCTTAACAACGTCAATGATTATGGCCTATGCCTAGGCCTAATTATAGGAATCATTATCTCTTGAAGATCATGTTGGGTATTCCCTGACAGACCTCTGCTAGGCCAATCTCGTATACGACCCCTCTGGACTTGTAATATTATTTGACCTCTGCTAAGCCTGCTGAGCCCATCTACTCTACTGAGTGGAATGGCCCAACATCTTAGTTAGTGTGAGTCCATCACATGAGTCGTCGAGAAAATGAAGTCCCGACAGAAGTGCCACCTCTATTGGGTGTGATATACGGGGAACTTCCCCTCTAACATTTAATGCTTAACCCATTAAATGCTGGTGAAAACCTATAAAAAAATATTGAATTGGCTTACTTTAGTACACGTGGCTTCTCTATAGAAGCTGGTGAAATTTGATTAATGTGGGACCATGATTTTCCAGAGCTAGAGTAAAATGGATTGGAATATGAATATCTCAGAAGTCTGGTCATAAACTCAACAACTTCAATTGCGGAGCTGCACAGACGGACCATCGATGTCACCATCTCCTGTTCCAAAATAATGGGCTACGTCCAATAACTTTGCTGAGATTGACCATCCTTGGTTCGCAAGATTCGAAAACCTAATCTAGTAAGGAATCAGCAGGTTCCTATATTCTTGGAGTCCTTATAATCGAAGAATTTGCGTTGCAGCAACTAATCACTCCTAAGAAGATACAATCTCAACTTATAGATATTTTCTGGATTCTCCCGGTTTAATGTGAATTTCATATCCTAAAAGGTCTATACCTTAACTGGTATAAATACACCCATATAAGGTTCATATCTGGTAGCGCAATTATGGCTCACTTATTCTCTTGCCTATTGCTTGAGTTTCATAATATTGCTTACTAACTTAACCATCAGAGAGCATTTGACTAGCATTCCGCCCGGTCTTTGGCCACTTACGGTTATTTGTCCTTTTATAGGTAAACGAATTTGTGCATCCTCCACCACGTACGGTGGAGACCACTCTTTATACCTTCAATGGAACTCATGTCCCATCCCTTGGGACAGTGAAACCATGGAACTCATGTCCAATCCCTCGGGACAATGAAACTGGCGGTGCAAGTGGAACCATACAATTACCTAGTGGCTTTCCACGTCATGGGTTGCCTGACTCCTCACAATGCTATACTTGGCTGAAACTGGCTCTATAAGATGAGGGTGATTCCTTCATCTTAACATCAACTACTCTGCTACCCTACACCTGGCGCAGTAAAAAAGATTAATGGTGATCAAGCATCAGCACGATGCTGAACCATGGAATATGATCAGCAAAGGAGAATGAAACTCTACCGCTCACATGGATGAATCATCATATCAATCATTGAGGGTCAACAGATAAGCTACAAATAAATTTGACCTAGACCTTCACCACCAAGATGACAACAGTTCAGAATCCAAAGCGGAGGATGATGTTGTCAACGTTAGTCTCGATCTCGACAAGCTATAATGCAAAGCCAAAATAGATTAAAGCTGTCTAATCGAGAGAATGAGCTTTTCAATGTCTTCCTATGGGCCAACAAGGATGTGTTTGCCTGGTCCACATAAGACATTTCGAGAGTCGGCCCTTCAGTAATTTTCATGGCCACGACTTAGACCCAACCGCAAATCCAATTATCCAACGAAAATGTAGTCATGGATCGGAGTGAAGCAAAATCATCAAAGCTGAGATGGATAAACTTAAGAATGCAACTTTATTATCGAAGTTCACCACCCAGAATGGCTGGCTAACTTGGTGCTCGTACAAAATAAGAATGGGAAGTGGAGAGTCTATGTAGACTTTACGGCAACTACAACTAGATCAAGATGTACGAGCTAGTCAAGATGTACGAGCTAGACATGGTGAAAACATTCTTCATCATTGATCTAGGTACGTACTGTTACAAGGTTATGTTTTTTGGTCTTCAAAACACAGCAGCCTATCAAAGGCTGGTCAATCGGATGTTTAGGGAAAAGATTGAAGAAACGATGGAAGTCTTTATGGATGACATGTTCATCAAAAGAAAAGAAAAGAAGGACTATCTCATTCACCTTCAAGAATCCTTTGATCTACTCTGAAAGTACAACATGAAACTCAACCCAGAAAAGTGAACTTTCGAAGTAACGTCGGGCAAATTCTTATGCTACTTGGTCACCAAATGCGGAACAGAAGCCAATCCAACCAGATCAAAGTAATTACGAAGATGAAGTCTCTCAAAATTATAAAGGAGATACAGAGCTTAAGAGGAAGAACTGTGAAGTCTCATAGAACAAACAAATGCGAGGAAGCAAAGTTAAATGAGTACCTGCCCAACTCACCTGCTATCCAAACTAGTGGACATGGAGGATTTGTATTTGTACTTAGCAGTGTCGAACTGCATAGTTAGTGCAGCTCTGATTCAAAAAGACTCGAGGGAGCAGAAATCGGTGTACTACGTGTCTAAAATTGTTCTTGAACCAGAAACCTGATACCCGAAGATGAAAATGCTTATGCTGACATTAGTAACAATAGCCAAAAAGCTCCAGACGTACTTTTAGTAATTCCGAGTTGTTTTACACGACCGAGTACCCACTCCGATCCAGCATAGGCTCAACGCGTCATCCAGAATCGCTAAACATATCATTTACCTGGGGCAACATGAAATCGTTTATCGGCCCAAGACTTCGATCAAAATTAAGTGCTTGCAGACTTTGTAGCATAGTTTACTCCAGCAAATCAAAATGTCACGACCTTCATAGACCCGCAGAAATCACTTGAGAATCATTTTTTTTGGAAACTCTACATGGATGGATCGTCAAATAGACCCGACAGTTTCTGACACGACATGAAAATAACGAATTTCGGATCAACACGATAACTAATCGGGTCATTATCGGGTGACCCGTTAAGAACCTATTAATAACAAGTTCTTAAAGGGCATACATGCGGGTAACCCGTTTCGACCCGTTAAGAAAAAAATTATTTTGATAATTTTAAAGTTGAATTACTAAAAGATTTATTATAAAATACAATAGCCATATTAATATATACAATATGTTCTATATTAAATATATAGTTTTGTATTATTATTCTATGTAAGTTAAAAAAAAAAATAGTCATTATTTATTTTTATTATGAGAGTTCCTTATTGTCATTACTAGGACAAATTTTACTTAACATGGTGTTGTCTAAAATTAAAATAAACTAGTATAGTATTTGTATAAGCAAGAACTAAGAAGACATACATACAAGTATGAAAAATGTGAAAGAATATATAAACGCTGGTGATTCATCATTATTCATCCACGAGCAGATAATGGTTACACTTACATTATCGTTTAGATTTTTAAAATCCTCCAAACCCTCATGAATAATATTTTTTATTTGAAGGCAAAATTAATAAAATTAATAATAATTATTGTAGAAGTGTAAAAAATATAAAAAAAAAAATACAATCACTCATAGTGACAAGCTTTACAACTTTCAAGAAGGGGCCAGCTTCGAAATCCAACACTATAATTCATAAACCTTAAATTTATATTTAATCGTCGATTGTCATTTACGCTTTATTCTTCTTACAGAATTTCATTTTTTAAATTTTCTTTTTTGAAAACATGATCATCTGGCAGATGTAAGAAGATGAACGGTTCAGATCTTTGATATCACGTTTTGATATTTACGGTTAACTGAAATATGAGTCGATGTCATATAGTTTGTAGAAACTTTATAAACATCAATCAATATTTTCACTATCCGTAAAACTCTAAATATAATATCAACGATTCAAACCGTTCATATTCCTGCATCCTTTAATAGATCATGTTTTCAAAAAACAAAATTTGAAAAAAAAAAAAAAAAAAAAATTTGATGAGAACAATGAAGCGTAAATGTAAACAAAAATCAACGGTTAAATTTTGATCTATGATTTATATGATTATAGTGGCAAATTTCGAAGTTAAACTCTTCATTAAAGATGTAAAGCTTGTCATTACGAGCGTTTATATATTTTTTACACTTCTACATTATTGAAAAAATTATTAAAGACTTTACTTAATAAATTTATAACCATTTTGTTTCAGAAGCAATGGATGCTAGAGATTCAGATTCAGTAAACCTTAGTGATGAGGAGTCCGTGGAGATTATAATGAGAACATAACGAGATCTTGGAAGCGAAAGTATAGACAATACAAATACGAGTCTTGCAAAGAAAAAGGCTAGAGCAATCAATTTAGGTAAACGAAAATATACTTAGAAGAAAATTGTGTTTTTATGTTTTGGATGTGACTATGGTATGTATATACTTATTTAGTATTATGTTTTTCATTTGATTATTTATTAATTTAAAATATATTTTCCTTAACGGGTAACGGGTCGGGTCATATTACCTGTTAATATTATCGGGTCGATTTCGGGTCGAGTCATTTTACCTAGTTTATTTTAACAGGTGTTGCACGACACGACCCGTTAAGATATCAGGGTATGACATGAAAACGACACGAACACGGAAAACACGACACGAATGCCAGGTCTATCGTCAAATATGAACATAGCACGAACATAAATGGTCTTGATGACGCTAGACAGGTCCATACTTACAGGAGCCTTGGAACTCGGATTCCAGGTAAGCAAAAACAAGGTGGAGTATGAAGCGCTGCTTGCCAGACTCAGGGTAGCAGCAGAGCTTCAAGTTAAAGAACTTTCAATTCATTGTGATTCGATGCTAATAGTCAACCAAGTAGAAAAAGACTACTTTGCTCACAATCCCACAATAAGACTCTACTTAACCAAAGCCAACACCCAACTTGAAAGGCTTGAAAGGTACGAGATCAAGCAAATTTGAGGGGATATGAACAATACATGCTGATGCATTAGCAAACATCGCATCCAATGTTGATTACTTGCTCCGACGAACGATTCCCTTTGAGTACCTTGAAGCCCTAAGCATTTACAAGCCAGAACCAGACATGGTTGCTATTATCAATACAAAGGAGAATTGGATGGACAAAATCATTGACTATATCCAAGATGGGAAATTACCCGAAGATCGTCATTTGGCCAGAAAACTGATCCAAAAGGCTTTGAGATACATCGTCATCCGCAAGAAGCTCTACAGGTGTTCCTACTCCAAACCTCATACCCTGTGCGTCACTTCTAGAGACGATCTTACAAATCCTCAATGACATCCACTCCAGCATATGTGGAAACCATGTTGGCAAAAGATCACTTACAACAAAGGCAATAACGGCTAAATACTACTGGCCCATAATTAGACATGACGTTTTGGATTGTGCCTAGACTTTCGATAAATGCCAAAGGTACACTCCCATAAATCATCAACATGCATAAAAGCATAGCACTTTGATTGAGCATGGCCTTTCATGTAACGAGGCATTGATCTCGTTGGTTCGTTGAAGAAAGCCCACGGAAATAATGAGTATCTGATAGTGGCAACAAATTATTTCTCAAAGTGGGTCTAGATAGAGGCTTTGTTTAGAATCACTTTGGCAGTCGTCAAGTCCTTCGTTCGAAAGAACATCATCCGTTATTTCAGAATTCCCCATGCCATACTTACAGATAATAGGCATCGTCATCGTCATTTTACCTCTACTCCTCGATACCAATAAGGCAACATGCAACATGCAAGCTCTAAAGTCACGGACTGGTATAAGGAATTCGGCATCGTCATTTTACCTCTACTCCTCGATACCAATAAGGCAACATGCAAGCAGAGGCATCAAACAAGACTATCGGGCAGTGACTAAAAAAAAAGGCTTGAGAAGAAGAGAAAGTTGCCAGAGGAGTTGCTTGGATTCTTTATGGCCTATGGAATAGAAGCCATCATTCCAGTCCAAGTTATCGTGATGTCAAAGTTGTATACTAGAGAATGAACCACATTGAAAAATGCCAGAATCCTCAAGCCCAACCTCCACTTTTCCTCCACGAGTTGGTGTGGATTTAAACTCAAAAGATCACTATGAATTAATCCAAGTAATTCATTTGATCTTTCCAAAATTGACTTTCTTGTTTGCCTAGCAAATTTCGATTCAGTACATGTTTCACAGTTATGATTAAAATCAATTTCGAATTTAGGTAATAATTCTAATTTAACCATTCTTTGCATGGAACGAAAATTAACATGTCCTAATCTAGCATGCCAAATATTAGAAGACTCAACAATATAAGTAGAAGCATTTATTTTATTAGCATCATCAATGGCAATTACATTGAGTTTCACGAGGCCATCAGCCACATATCCCTTTCCAACAAACATCCCACCCTTGGTAAGTACAAATTTGTTGGATTCCATTACAAGTTTAAAGCCCTTAGTAATCAGAATAGGTTCAGAAACCAAGTTCCTCCTTATTTCAGGAACATGCAACACATTCAGCAAGGTGAGACTCTTTCCAGTTGTGAATTTGAGTATCACTTTACCTTTGCCCTCCACCGCAGATGAGGCAGAATTGCCCATATACAGCTTCTCTCCAGGGGCAGTAGGATGCTATTCAGTGAATAGATTTCTGTCAGCGCAGATGTGCTTGGTAGCACCAGTATTCATCAGCCATTCACTTCCATTCGAGACCATGTTGACCTCGGACATAACAACAACCAATTATTCATCTGTGATTGCCATGTTAGCATGGTTGTTGTTGTTTCCGTTGGCATGATTTCCATCTTTGCGATGATAACAATCTTGTGCCTTGTGACCAGATTTGCCACACACATAGCAGGTGCCCTTAAGCTTCTTCAGATTCTTGCCTTTTGGAGCAAGGGCAGATTGTACAAACTGCTTGGTTTTTGGAGCCTTATTCTTTCTCAGCTTGGCCTTGGAGTTTCCTCCCTCGACATAATTCGCATTGGCTTCAATGGCAGCAAACCCACCAGAATGGTCTGCCTTTCTGTGGTCTTCTTCCACTCTTAGCCTCAGAATTAAATCCTCCATATTCATCTCACGACGCTTGTGCTTGAGATAAATTTTGAAGTCATTCCAGGAAGTTGGCAACTTCTCGATTATTGCTCATTGATCTCGCATCCTTGGAGTGCAATTCCTAGATCAATTTCTGGATTTCTTCGACCTGAGAGACAACAGATTTTGAATCCACCATAGTATATTTGAGAAACTTACCAATAACAAATTTCTTTGAACCGACATCATCAATCTTATATTTTTTCTCCAGGGATTCCCACAACTCCTTGGCAGTCTTGCATAGAGAATAAATGTCGTAGAGATTGTCATCCAAACTATTCAGAATGTAATTCCTGCAACAAAACTCAGAATGATTCCAAGCTTCAATTTCCATGACAGTCTCTTTCGTCATTGGATTCTCATTAGACTTCGGAGCTTCTTCCTTGACAACATGAGTGAGATTCATGGTTGTCAGGAAAAACAACATCTTCTGTTGCCATCTCTTGAAGTCCAGCCCTTTGAACTTCTCAGGCTTTTCAGAGTACTTTGGCACAGCACCATTCACAGTCATAGATTGTTGATCCATAACTTTCTGTTTCGAGATTGTTGGATATATGTCAACAATATGGGGTAAATATATATGCTAATAATAAATACGAATAAATATATTACAGTGAACAAACAAGATGAAATATTATTTAAGCAGAGAAACAGAAGATCGAGGCTTGCGTACCGCAATGTCCTTGAAACAGAAATTTCGCCCCTACTCAGTGCTTGTAGTTCTACGGACGTCTGCTTCACCAAGATTCAACGATCAAGTTAGAATTCCATCACCGGAAAACTTAACTTCTGGTGAATTTCTTTGTGGTTCTCTCAGTAAGGATGTTTTGGATTGTAGAAGAAGATTTGTAATTTTCTGTGTTCTAAATGCCATTCACATAGATGTATATATAGTAGATCGATGCCTGCTCGCAACAGGTATGAGAGCCCGAGCCCGAAAATAATTAATTAAAATATTAGAGCCCGAGCCCCAAGGCCCATCTTTTGATAATTAATTATATATATTAATTATAATTAATTATATATTAATTACCAATTAATTAGTACACCCCAAAGCCCAACCCCATGGGTGAGCCCAATTTTAGTCTCCAAGGCCTATCACTCCAATCACTTTCTATAAGGGATAAAGCCTTATAAAGTGAGGAAACCTTTTGGGAATGGCCAATGTGGGACAAAGAAATTTCTACTCAAAATTTCCAACAAAAATTAGTTTCATATCATTGTGGTCTTGCTAAGGCCCTGTTTGCTATTCTTTTATTTTATTTATAAAAACTGCTTCACATTAAAGTTAAGCAACAAAAAATGTTTGGTAAAATTAAAATATCTAGCTTATTTTAAAAGTGAAGCTCCTAGACAGTTCTTTTAAAAGCAGATTGTAGGTTACTTTTAAAAGTTGCTTTAATAAAAAGCGGAATTAAGCATTTACTTAATAGTTTCAATGCATATGATACCCTCATAAGCTTTTTCAGCAATGACATTTTATACCTTAGAGAATAAAGTGACAGCCACCACTTACTACTACCAACTCTAACCTTACACCACAACCGCCATTACCATCACAATTATTGCCACCACAACAACCATCTCCACCGCCTCTACCATCATTGTTACCTTTGCTCCCCAACCATCATACTCCCATACAGTGGCGGATCCACAGTGGGGTCGTCGGGGTCGCACGACCCCTTGGAAACCATGGAAACAACCTTGAAGCTCCCATGTGCGACCCCTTGGAGGTGGGGTCGTCGGGGTCGTCGGGGTCGGACTCGCACGCCAACTGTTCGACAAAAAGCCTGAACGAACGCACGCCAACAGATTACCACTCACACTCTCCAAATTTTCAAAATGTTCTCTCTCTCTCTCGCTCTTTCAAAAGGTTTTCTTTATTGGCTATGGAATCCATGCTTGCTTCTTGATTACTGCCGTTAATTAGTTATTTTCTGCAACTCTTTTTTATGCCATTACTGTTTTCTGAAATTATTTGAATCCTAATGCAGGTCCGCACTTGATTCCGAGTGCCAGAAATTATCCGGTACTGTGCTTCTGCAAGGAAATACAAACTAGCACATACCAAGTTGTCAAGGGAAGCTATGTACCGTCCGGCGTCAGCCGTTGTAAAACCGGAAAGCAAGCCGAAGGTATTTTTCCTTGCTATCTGTATTTGTTTGGTCTCATGAAATACTAGCGAGTGAAGCAAAGCAAGAAATGATATGAAATTATAAATTGGTCCGGAAAAGGGAAAAGAATAAGGAAGCAAAGGTTTAAAATTATGTAATTATTACTTTCTAGTTTCTTGGAAATTGTATAATTTCAAGAGCATTGAGTTAGTAATTGGTTTGCTCTTGTGTTCTTATTACAAATTGTATGTCTTTGAGTTAGTAATTGGTTTGCTCTTGTGTTCTACTACTACCATTTTCTTATTGGACGATAAGAGTACGAGAGGTTGGAGAGACCCTATGAATAAGTATCAGGGTATAGTGCAAATTAACACGAAATTCAGGATTTAAGCATAAATGATTGACTGCAAAAAGGGTAAGACCTTCTGGAGCAGTCAACGAGGGAGTTGGGTTTTGTTGATCAATAACCGCCATGAACAACGTCTTTGAAGTTTGGGATTTAGAAATTTCTGACTGTATAGTGGTATAGGGGCTGGATTTATTGGGTGTGCATCTCGTACGATAGGTTGCAGGATTTATTTGAACTTTTACACTGCGACCCCTTGGGGTGCAATTCCTGGATCCGCCACTGCTCCCATACCTTCACCACCGCCAACATTGTTTTTGCCACTGCTGTTGTCGCCACCACCCCCACTGTCATGTCTATATTTGTTATTATATATAACATATCACTTTTACATTAAAAGCAAACACTTTTACATTGGTTTTCATTCACAATATTTTTTAAAATACAGTTTATCGAACAATTAAAATAATAATGTTCAACTTTTAGGTGAAATGAGAAATGTTCTGCTAGGTTAAGTTATTTTGCTAACAAAACTGTGCCTACTGCATGCTAACAAAATTGCTATAAAGATAGTGACTGAATAGTATTGCATACCAACCCACAAATAGTTGATATGTTGCCAATATTTGATCAGATGTTTGTTTTAATATTTCGAAATATCGATCAAGCAACATCAATTAAGGCAAAATATCGATTAGATACAAAGGGAAACAGCATGTCGCTACAAATGGAACACATACATATGCAAGGAATTAGAACTCACTTGCAAAGATCTTGTGGGAGCAGTGACAAAACCTTTAGTGCTTAGGTTGGTCAGAGCACCCTTGTTGGTTATTATTTTTCCCGGGAGATATGTGGAGAGCTTTGCAATGAGGTTCAAGGATGACATCGTTTGCATCGTATAGTTTTTTGGTTAGGCATTCATTTACAGAAGAAGTTAAATGTTTGCTTGGTCTTGATTTGGATTTAGTTATATATTGCCACATTTGAAGTCCTAATTAACATATTGTGTCACACATCGAGCATATTTCGCTATTTTGTGATCTAATAATTGTCATTGTAAAAATGAAGCTTCTATTATAGGCATGCATGCAGATTTTTGAGGAGTAATGTGAGGGGCTTGAGGTGAATATTGCTCTCTATCTCGTGTACAAAAATATGATGCATATAAACTACCTACTTGGGATATCATCTTCAAGTGCCAAAAGTTACTTAATTAAAAATTGTCTTTTGAATAAAATTGAGCGAGATGGACAAAATTTTGGTTATTGATAGAAGACAATCAAGTGATGAAATTAAATACGAACGTTTCATGTAAGGAAATCTTGGGATTAGTCTCTCTTTTTCTTTACAAGGCGACATTCTAATTAAACAACTCTGATATATGAGGAGAGTTGTTAAAAAGTAAAGGATTTAGGGTACTGAGAATTCTCTAATAATCTCACAAACTTCGTAATACATTATTCTTCTCCATAAGAAGGTTTTATAAAATTACAAAAGAGCAATAACAGAAAATAATAAAATCTTACCTTTGTCCCCGAGACAAGGAAATCTAAACCAAACCCTAGTTAAAGAAAATCTCTGAAATACTTTGTTTTATAATCTAAACCAAATCCTAGTTAAACAAAATCTCTAAATTACACCACTTAAACTCATGATGTGGCCAAGAAGAAAATGACATTTAATTTGAAACTTTGTAAATTCAACCCCCTTCACGTGGGACCACACATTAAGTGAGCCACACATGCATAAAATCTTCACTGATATGCTGAAAGCTTGAAACAAACGCCAATCTTTTCGAAAGCTCAAAAATTAGAATCTGCTGTAACCAACGTTACTTTTCGAAAGCCCGGCCCACAAACGTCAATCTTTTCGAAAGCCCAACTAGAATGAATGCCTCTTTCTGGAAGCCCGACAAAACCTCTTAGTATGGTGGAACTAATGCAAACTTTTTTGAAAGCCCCACAAACAAATCTCTTGTGTTTAACTAACATGAACCTTTTTGAAAGATCCAATAAATCTCTTCGCATGTTAGAACAAACACGAACCTTTTCGAAATCCCAACAACCAAATCTCTTTTTTTTTCCCCTTTTCTTTTCATCTTTTTGTTTTTTCCTTTTTCTTTTCATCATACTCAAAACCAAACTAATACTAAAACAAACACTCTTTAAGGAAACGGATGCCTTACCATGACAAAAAACTCTTTTTTACATCTCTTTTCTGTTTGGGCAATAAATTAAAATAAGGCATGTTATGGTGTATGTCCATTTTTATTTACGCTAAAGTTTGACTTCGGCCCACCAACTTCCAATCCCAAACCAAAGCTTGGAAGACCATCTCATTTTTTCTATAACCTATTAGAGGGCTCAAACACGGTTTTCTTTGAGATGCATTTTCCAGACAGACGACCAGAGCCTAGAAATATCTCGCCTTCTTAAATGCATATGCACGCGTCATCCGAAACGTTGAGGTCATCATTGCAATCATGCAAACCGCCTCAAGATACAGCTAAAGGCCACCAATTAGGAAATTACGTATAGTCACTGTCAGCGCCAAATAACCTATCTCTGATATACCACTACTCCATCTCAAGGATATGATCGAGGTTGCTCGTTTTTCTCTGCCTATAAGTAGAGCCAGAGCCTTTCAAGTGCCTTCATCAAATTCAATCCCCACGATTAAACCAAAACCAGGAGTGATTCTACAATCAACCCAACTGATCACAAACCCAATTACTCTTCAAAGGAAGCTCTCTTAGGTCTTCGGCTACAATCTCAAAGTCTTCATTTGAAGCAATCACTACCTGCAATCTCTGAGATATAATTTTTTTTATAGCTCTGCTACCCCATTGTAATATTCGATTGATGTGCAAGTCCAACCGCCATTATTTTCTCTCTAAAGCGCAAATTTTGTACCAAGTCTAATCTAACTCCAGCAATCACAGTGGAGTTTATTACTTTTATTCAAAGAGAGTTTATTACAACAAAAGAAGAGTAAAACTACATGTACCATATATTTGTACCATAATTTTATAGCATCTTATGTGGACATCCACACTATTTCAAATAAGCTAGATGTTGTGGCCTATATTTAACTGACAGGGAGAGGGGGCCGGCGGCACAAAGAAAATATAGAGAGAGATGTGTTCGTAGGGCTGTGTAGAGGATGTGTTATTCCCTCTACGCAGTGCCTTTATTTATAGTAATAAGAGAGAGAAGAAATCATTATCCTCCCAGGAATACAAATCCTAATAGAGAAGAATAACTAGAATCCAATCTAATCTAGAATTTACACAATCACACTTAAATAAGAAGTTTATAACACTCCCCCTTGAGTGTGTAAATACTCAAGTAGATTCGGCATCATGTAGAGTTGAGGAAGTCGACTAGTCGGCACTGATTATGGGAACACGCTAGTCTCAATAAGGTAGGAACTTGCATAAGGAAATAAGTCTCACAAAAAACCTTAAGGCTATGGTAAAAGCCCGAGTTGGGACAAAATCTACTTTAAGAAAAAATGCGTGAGTAATGCAAAGTCAAATGAAACGTCTATGGGACGTCATGAGGGATATGATCAACCCAAGGTGGGTGCCTTGTCAAAACCTTGTTAGGTAGCAAAAACCTAGTGGGAAAAATGCTCCTAATCATAGGGAAAAAGAGTACATTAAGATCAAGCAAGTATACTTCAGGATAGTCCCCCTAAGTTTGACACAATTCTAAAGAGAATTAACAATGTTACAACTCAAAAAGTTTACGCATACCAATTCCTTGAACAAGCATCTGAAACGTCGCATTCGGTAGTGATTTGGTGAAAAGGTCAACCAGATTGTCTTGTGAACGGATTTGTGTGACTTCAATCTTTTGATGCTCTAGTTGTTGTTGTGAGAAGAAGAACTTTGGCTCAATATGCTTGGTGTTGTCTCCTTTGATGTAATTCTTGAGCTGTTTAAGGGATCCTGGGTTGTCTTCATAGATCGTCATCAGGATGTCAATGACGGGGTAAAGATCGCATGAGCTTCGAATATGGCCCACAACTGCTTTCAGCTATAAGCATTCCCTAGTTGCTTTATGTAAGGCGAGAATTTCAGCATGGTTAGACGAAGTGGGAACTAAGGTCTGTTTAGTTGACCTCTAAGATATTACGGTGCCTCCAACGGTAAAGACATAACCCATTTGAGAACTCACCTTGTGCGGATCATATAAGTATCATGCGTCGGCATAATCAACATGGCAAGAATCGACTTGAGATAAAGGGGTGCATCATCACTCAACGATCCGTAGGGATAGAACAAGCCCAAATCCGTGGTATCCTTAAGGTAGCGGAAGATGTCTTTAACACCAGTCCAATATTTGTGTGTTGGTGCATTATTGTATCTTGCCAAAAGATTAACAGCGAAGAAGATGTTGGGTCTAGTGCATTGAGCTAAGTACAATAAAGCACCTATCGCACTTAGATAAGGAACTTCAGGCTCCAAAATCTCTTCATCATCCTCTTTCGGATGGAAGGAATTTCGTTTTGCATCTAGAGATTGAACGACCATAGGAGTACTCGAAGGCTTCGCTTTATCCTCATTAAAGCAGCACAACACCTTCTGGGTGTAGTTTGATTGATGTACTAAGATTATATCTGAACGGTGCTCTATCTTGAGACCGAGATAGTATCGAGTCTTTCATAGATTTTTCATCTCAAATTCCAACTTCAGGTGTGCGACAGTTCTCTGGAGCTCTTCAAGAATTTTGATGAGATTCATGTCATCGACATATACTGCAACAATCGTAAAACCAGAATGTGACTTCTTAATGAACACATAAGGGCATAGTTCGTTGTTCACATATCCCTAACTAGTCAAATACTCAGACGGTTATACCACATTCTTCCGAATTGCTTCAAACCATAGAGTGAACGTCTCAGCCTAATTGAGAGTGTGTTCTGGGGTTTGGCAGTATTTGATCTAGTAAATGTAAGTCATTCGGGAACTTTCATTTAAATTTCTGTATCAAGATCCCCATAGAGATACGCAGTTACTACGTCCATCAACGACATACTCAATTTTTCAGGAACTACCAAACTAATAAGGTAGCGAAAAGTAATCACATCCATGATGGGTGATTAAGTTTCGTCATAGTCAATCATGGGGGATTATGAGAAGCATTGTGCAACAAGACGAGCTTTATAACGCACAATTTTGTTCTTTCATTACATTTCTGAACGAAAACCCACTTGTAGCCAATGGGCTTCACATGTAGAGGCGTAGGAGCTACAAGTCCAAACACATTACATTTCGCAAGCGAATCGAGTTCGACTTAGATTGCTTGTTTCCAGTTTGATCAATCAGTTCTACATCGACATTCATCAACAGAATGAGGTTCAATGTCATCGCTCAACATGATCTCAGTAGCTACTGCATATGTTAATGCATCATCGACGATCATCTCATTTCTACACCAAACATCATCCAAGCTAGCATAATGGACCGAAATCTCACGATTTTGGAGAGGTGGATTCGTCTCTTCAAGGATGCTTCAGTAATCTAGAATTTTCTCATGAGTTGGATAGAATGAGTAGGTGACAGTCGGATTCACGGTAGGCTCTTCAGGGGCTTGTGCCATGGGTTTCCTCTTCCGGGGTGTGAATCCTTTGAACCAAGTGGTCTGCCACACTTGTGTGTAGAGGCAGATGATTGGCTAGCTGCTAATGTACGTGGATTGGCCAAAGTGGCGTCTTGGGCCTCCAGAAGGGAAGTCTGTCATACATTTGGTACATCTATCTTTGCAAGCACATTCGCAGCTGGAACATGTGGTCTTGTCACTCATGCTAGATCGGTGAAAGCATCTAGCATGCTCTGAGCTACGCTCTGAAGAACTAATGTGTGCTGCACTTCAGTCTCAGACTGAGCAGTGCAGGGATCCAAATGAGACAAAGTAGGAGTTGTCCACGATAATTCGCATCGTTCTTCAGGAAATTGATGTTCTTATCTCCCCCTAACGACGGGAAGATTGTCTCATAGAAGAGACAATCTTCAAAACAAGCAGTAAATAGATCCCCTGGCAAAATTTCTAAGTAACGAATGATTGAAAGAGAATCGTAGCTAATATAGATTTCCATCCTTCGCTGAGGCCACATTTTTGTACGTAAGGGTAGAGAAATTGACACATAGACCGCACAACCAAAAACGCGCAGATGCGATATGTAGGGTTCGTATCTGGTAACCAACTGAAGGGCGTTATATGGTTGAGTTGCAACAGGCCTCTGGCAGACCAACGTGGTTGCGTGCAATATTGCATAGGCTCAAGCAGCATTTGGGAGCTTGGTACGTATGACCAACGATCAAGCAATCATTTGTAAGCGCTTAATGAATGCCTCTACCAGACCATTCTAGGTGTGAACATGGGGTATTGGATGTCCAACTTCAACCCCAACCGACATGCAATAGTCATCAAAAGTTTTAGATGTGAATTCTCCAGCATTGTCCAATCGAATAGATTTGATTGGATAATTAGGGTGGTGAGCCCTGAGCTTGATTACCTGAGCCAACAGTTTGGAGAATGTAGCATTTCTTGTGGACAACAAGCTCACGTGTGACCAACGTGTGGAAGCGTCTACCAAAACCATAAAATATCTAAATGGTCAGCAGGGAGGGTGAATTGGTCCCCAAATGTCCTCATGAATCCTTTGTAGAAAATAAGGAGGATTCGAGCAAAGCTTGTCATAAGAAGGCTTAATAATAAGCTTTCCCATGAAGCAGGTTTGACATGCGATTCCTTGAATCAAACCTAAACTTCGGGTTAATGGATGCTTGTGTGATGATTTGAGAATACGGCGCATCACTGTTCGCCTAGGGTGTCCCAAATGATCATGCCAAAGTGTAATTTCATGCGTGGTCCCAGAGGTAGGGCCGGCCATATAGTGACTTTCTATAGGGTGTATGGTCGTAGTATACAGACCACTCGGAATATGCTCCATCTTCTCTAGAATACGCTTTTGGCCATATTCGTAGGAAGTTATGCACAAAAATTCAACTCCATTTTCTACATAAGTTTCAGTGTGGTAATTATTATCTCTAATGTCCTTCAAACTCAACAACATTCTTCCGGAACGTGAAGAATAGAGTGCCTCATCAATGGTCAAAATTGTACCATTGGACAACATTATACGTGCCCTACCGTATCCTTTGATCATGTTGGATGGTCCTGAGAAGGTTGTTAGAGGTGCATTCTTAGGTATGGAGTTAGTGAAATAGATGCGTTCACGTAAAACGGTGTGCGTGGTTGCACTATCTGCCAAACAACTAACTTTCCCACTAGTCATACCTAGAAATAAAAATTAATTTGAATTAGTCACATGGATAAAAGTTCTAAAAACAGATATCTATTCAAAATAATTTAACTATTTAAGGATGGTAATTAATAAAAACTTAATATCCAAAAACAAATCACCAACAATAATCCAAACGTAAAGGAAATAGTTCAAAATTAAACCAAAAAACAAGAATGGGTTTGGCCACTAGGTGGAATTCAGTCCCCAAGGTTCTAAATTAAACTAAAAATAGTTCATGTCTAAGATTCTAATCTTGCAAAGGGGTGGTATCCTCCAGAAAGTCAGAAACCTCCATCCTGGTACTCTCTGATTCTTCCACTTGCACAAAGTTTGATTCAAACTTCTTACGACGAGAATGATATTTAGCTACAACCTTTTGGGGAGCACGAAAAATACGGGACCAATGGTCATTTGAACTACAGCGATAGCACATGTCCGTATCCATGGTTTCAGTTGCTTTACCCTTATTCTTGAAGTTTAGGCCCTTATGAGCGAGGTTAGGGTGCTTCTGGGCTTAGTTTTCTCCCTTAGGTGGGCCTTGGCTCTGTTAACCTTGACGGAGTGGTTTCTGGCCGCCCCTACAACGCCTATGTTGGCATTTTGGATGTTGGTTTGTGCTATAATGTGCTTTAGGCACAACTGTGGCCCAGTAAGTCAAGCTTGATGATTTTTCATCAACAATAGATTTTGCTTTTCAGTGACAAGTAAAACAGAGTTCAAATCCGAAAACTTAGTAAACTTATGAGCCCTATATTTTTGCTATAGGACAATATTGGTAGCAGAGAAGGTCAAATACGTCTTCTCCAGGAGATCCTCTGCAGTCAAGTTATCGTTACAAAACTTGAGAAGTGATCGGATTTGACAAACTTCATAATTATATTCATTCACAGACTTAAAGTCTTGGAAACGCAAATGCTGCCAGTCATGTCTTGCTTCAAGTAAGAAGATGTCTTTTTGGTGATCAAAACGATCAGCCAAAGTGACCCAGAGTGCTTGTGGATCTTCCTTAGCAAGGTACTCGGTTTGCAGTGCATCATGAATGTGTCTTCGGATGAAGATCATGGCAGTGGCTTTCTCAACTTTGCCAACCGGGTTGTCCATCTCATCTTCAATGGCGAGATGCAAATTCTTTACAGTGAGGTGGAGTTTCACATCTTGGACCTACTTGAGGTAGTTTCTTCCAGAGATCTCCAAACCGGTGAAGTCGAGTTTGTTCAAATTCAACATGTTCTTATCATAAAATAAATGGACAAGATGTGGTTAGTGTAATGGAGATCAATCCATTCACATAGAAGTGGAACATTCAAGTTCTAATAGACATGTATTAGTTTAAATTTACATGAAAAAGCTTCGAGTTTTCATGGGTGCTGATTTTAAGGAAAACTTCAAGTTTTCAAACAAGGCATGTTTCTAGAAACGTCATGTTTCAAAAAAAATATTATGAACTTCAGGTTCATATAATCCTACCGAAAAACACAAATATATATACAGATATATGCAACAAGAAAATATGCAAATAGATATTCAAGTCTAAAATTATAATTGAATTAATTATTTGAACTTTAGGCCAAAATTAAAGTGCGGGAGAAAAAATTATAAAACCCAAATGGTCTAAAAAAATAAACAATTAAGCTCGGGGGCCCAAAAATATGGGCCAATACCTAAGTGCGGGTTGAGAAAATTTGTGCAGTGTAGCCCAGGCCCAAAAATGGGATGTGGTGGACACAGGTTGATCAGGTAAAAAAGAATTGGGCTGCGAGCCCAGTAGCAGCAAATGGGCTGCAAAAATAGAATCCAAAACAAAGGCCCATATGGGCACTGATCAGATGCGGCGCGGTGCAGATGCACCGATGCACCAGCTGTAGGCTGGGATCGTGTGCATGCGAGAAAATAGATGTGCCAGCACGGGGCTGGGATCCAGTGTAACGCGTGCATGTGCGACACCATAGCCCTCAAGCAGGTGTCACGTGTTGGGCCGAGCTGTGGTGTTGGGCCGCTCAGGCGAGCCCAGTTAAGAGAAAATTTCTTTTCTTTTTTATTTCGCTGCCCAAGCAGGCCAGCCCAATATGGGCTTTGGATTTTGGTGTCAAGACTCGATCGAGGGATTTAGAACCAAAGATTCAAAAAAAAAATTTCAAAGGAATTCTTCTGTAATTCCTTCCAGTCGTCATCCTAGACGATGAAAGTAGCCCAAGAACTTAACTTCAGGTCGTGGTTGCCCAGAAAAGAAGACGGCAAGGCAGTAGCTCGTGACGGCAAGGGGGGGTTTCTGGGTTTTGGGACGACGCCAGGGACATAGTCGTTTTGGTTTGCTCGGGTCTTGGGTTCGAAGAACCCTAAAAGAGTTAGGTTTTAATTTTTCTTCAAGTAGTTCAATGCATATGTATTCAGATAATTTAATGCATGGATATATATTTGATGTTATTCATGGCAATATCAAATTCACATAATTCAACAATTATGGATATAAGGCATACACAATTTATGTAGAATCCAAAATTCGATAAACGTAAAGTTGAGTCATGCATTATGGTGAATGTTCATGCTACCAGGGCTACAAAAATATCGAGATAAAAACCGTTGTTTTGAAAGAATCTAATTGCGTGATGATATTGTTGAACTGGTTTGATGTAGAAAACTTTCATGTCAGATTACTAAGCGCAGCGGTAGGAGCGTGCTAATAACATGTTGTGGCTTATATTTAACTGACAGGGAACGGGGTGGCAGCACATAGAAAATATATAGAGAGATGTTTGTAGGCTTGTGTAGATGATGTGTTATTCCCTTAAACAGTGCCTTTATTTATAGTAATAAGGGAGAAGAAATCCTTCTCCAAGGAATACAAGTCCTAATAGGGAAGAATAACTAGAATCAAATCTAATTTAGGATTTACACAATCATATTTAAATAAGAAGTTTATAACACTAAATTTTTTTATTTAAGTAATAGAGTTAAAAAGAATAAAGGAAGAGAACAAACCCTAAAATCTAGCGAGGAACGTGAAACCCAGTTTCACCTTTTCTTCTGTTACCGTCTCGTCCTGCAGTCTCCCACCCTTTCACAGTCACCGTCCTCCCCATAAAGGATTCATCGGCCCTCCACACTCCTTGTTTTGATTATTGACAAGCATTTGTCATTTATTTTTTATAAATCCTTAAATTGGTCTGTATTCCCTTTTTTGTCATTTGCTCCCCATTGTTGCAGACTAGGTTTTTGCTTGTTTCATAGAAAATTTTCTGCAATTGGTTTTATCGAAGTAAAAACGCTCCTACGCAATTTTGGTGTCGCTACAAGCGTTAATTGAAAGGTTTGTGGGAAAGACAGTGGTTGTGAGAAGGTAGATGAAGGAAGGAGGACGAGAGGAGCAGACAATGACAAACGTACTTTAGGTTCCGAGGGTTTTAGGGTTTTCTCTGTTCTTTTTTCTTTTTGGTTTTTTTAATTTTTTTAATTAACTAAAAATTTTAATTTATTCTAAATGATGTGGCTGTCCACCTAGGACGCCATCCAAGATAGTAGGCCAAATTTTTTTCTTGGTCCCTGTGGTAACATGGCACTTTCAATGTGACCATTTTTGTGAAAAAGTTATCCGTGGTGAGCCCTGTTAGCAATTGAGGTCTAAATCTAAACTTTCGTTAGTGTTCCGTTAAATAAACTCATGTGACCATCATGTGGATGAGTAAAATTCATCATTTCAATTCAAATTACATCCTATTCCATGGACATCTAGCATCACTTAGGTATGTCGTCTACGTGTGTTCTTTTTGGGTGAGTTATGATATGCACTTGTTTCTCTTGTGAGTTGGCATCTAATTCCAGTGTACAAAGCAAATTGAAACAAAGGGGAGATAATTTACAATAACCATTCACAAAAGAAAAAATAACTTCATCATTTCTCATACCATAATGTATTTTGCACACTAATGGCAAAACATATATCCAACCCAAAAAAAAAAAAAAAAAACAAAGACAAAAGTATGTCTTCCACAATATATTGTGGTTCATCATAACAAAAAGTCATTAAAAATGTTTTCCACAAAATAAACAAATAATCTAGTTTTTCACAAAATAAAATCAATTCCCTTTGCTTCATCATTTTTTTTGCAAGGTATTGTGCTTTTTCATCTGTTGATTTTGCATGTTGTGCATTGGGGCCATTCCAGAAGGTCTCCAGGGATTTTTAGCATTTGATGATATTGCAAAGGTCATTCCAGGAGGTCTCCAAGGTGCACTGTAAGGATAATACCTTAATATTATTGTAAAAGAGATTATAAGCAGATGCATATAGCTATATCAAAAAAGAAAAAATGAAAATAAGAAAACATTATAGATATTTATTACTTTTTATTCAAAAGGAGTTTATTACAATAATAGAAAGGCTTTTTTGGTTAGCACCCCACATAATGTTCAATACACCCCACATTAAAATTTAGTATTAAATAATTTATATACCCTAATATGCAATGCCAATTTTGACCTCATAAAGTTAAAAATAATAATAATTATAAATAGATCCCAAATCACTTTTAACGTGTATATATGAAGATTCTTTATCTTCTTCAACTCTCAAAACCGTTCTCACCCTCTATTGTAGAACAAACCTACTAATGAAACTACAAAGAGACATCAGTAAAACTAGAAAGAGCTCAAACAGGTACTGAAAGGGTGGTGTTCGATCAAATAAGCTTAAGTGTTATTTCGAAATACTGTAACTCTCAAAGAATGAGTAGTGTTTGGTTTGATTTAGAGGGAAACGTTAGTGATTTTGAAGAGCTTCTCTAAGACGGTATTGAACATAATTTGTTGCAAAAAATTGTGGTAGGAGTTTGCCCCTGTGAGATGAAAATGATGTCGGGAACTTTCCTATTGCTTTGAAGAATATGAGTAAAAGACTAAAAGTGAAGAATTTGCAGCCTAAGATTTCAAATGATCATATTGTGCTTGAGGCATAATCATGATATAAGTGACTAGAACATGAAGAGATTTGACATGATCATTTTCGTGCCGATGCTAAAGAGAAATTCAAGGATTTTGCAATGTTCGGGAAAAGGGGCAGACGGAGGCTAAATTCGTTTTTGATCTTCAGTCTATAGGGCTTAGAGAGTTACCATTTTCATTATTTTATTTACGTGCATATTGAGGGCAGCCATAGCCAAGAAAGAAGGGAAATTGTAATTGTATTGGAATCTACATGTTAAATGATTAATAAGATTTGTTTCTTTTTCAAAAATCTAGTGGATGTGAATTGTGCTTTGGCTTTTGACATTACTTTTAATAATGTGAAGAGTGCGGTTTGTATATAGAAAATGTGGAGTGTATGATGTAAGGCATATGTTGAAAGTATGGGGTGTGAGGGTATTATGGGAATGTATGTGGGGTGTATTAACATGAATTTAATTGAAAAGGTAAATGTGGAATGTATTAAGTATGTGAGGTGTATTCAACAATATGTAGGCTGTTAATATAACAAGCCCAATAGAAATTATAATGGGATCCCTTCTCCCTGTCTCTGCCCATCCCTTAATACACGAGGCAATTATTATGTTTCACAACAACAAAATTGAAAAAGTGGTGGATGGCATTTTCCTCCTTTAAAACCGACTCTCGTGCAAAAGGCACTGCAATCAAGACAATCTTTGTTGTAAAATCGACGGTGTGTGTGCAGTGGAATAAACAAGACACAAAATTTACGAGGTTCCTCTACAGTCAATGTGACTGGAGTACATCCTCGGAGCAGCAATGGTGCTTTCATTTATAATCCGAAGTAATAAGATTACAAAAATAACTCTCTATTCTCTCCTCTCTTTTTCTTCACACTGCCATAAGCCTTGTGGCTTTTCTCTTCTTCCTCTCTTCTTCCTTCTTTATTTTCTCTCTTTTCAGCCGTATGTCTATATATGCCTTCTGTCTGTGTTGTGTGCCTTATATTTATATGAAAACTAAGAGCACCAATGGTAGTGGCATCTTCTAGTGGAAGGGCATCTTCTTAGTGGCTAGCCTAATTTCCACTTCCTTTGTTAAGTGGATAGCTAGCTCTTAGTGGCCAGCCAACTTTACAACACTCCCCCTTGGATGACCATAAGTTGTGACGCCGCTGATAGCTACCACTCCAATCATGTTCACTTGCCTTATTTGTCCCCCAGGTAGAAGTGGTATGTTCTCTAGTTTCTCCCAAGCAGATGTGGCATCTTCTCTGGAAAGCCTTCAAATCTGAATCTATTTTTTGATGCTCCCCATGATGAGTTTCTCCCCCTGATTTCAAATTCTTTAGGCTGATGTTTCACCCAAAGATGATATTCCTTTTTCACTTGCTTTACTTGTTGTTGACTTTCCACAGCTTGATCTTTAACTGGGCTGGAGGGTCTTCTGCTAGACTTTCTCCAAAGGTCTGAATTTACTCCTTTTATCTGGAGCTGAATTTGATTCAAGGGAGGTGGACACTTGATCTTGAATCGGACTTATGATTCCTTCAAAGGCCTTGGGACTTGTTCTTGAATGAAATGGAACCACGAGCAGCTCCATGTGATAAGTGATCTTCGGCTCAGTCGGGGATGGATCAGCACGTGTTTTGTTGTGCTTGTCTCTACATGCTTCAATGTATCATTTTCACTTGCCTTATCTGTTTCCCTTGTAGAAGTGGTATTTTCCCTAGTTTTTCCCCATGCAGGTTTGACAGCTTCTCTTGCAGTATTTGCCCTCTGATGCAGGAGTTGAATGCAAACCTTGCATTTGAATGGTCCTTCAGAACATTACTTCTCAGCGACTCATCATGCTTGGCAGATTCAATGTAAATAGCCAACATCATATCAATAGTTGAAGATGACTACTCAAGAGCAATGCTAGGTAAGTAATCAGGAAAGGTTCCAGGCAGTCGGTTCCTTACCGAAAGTTTGACTGGCGGTTCCGACATATTGCTTTCTTTATCCTTGTCTTGCAGGTAAGAACAAGGACAAAGGAAAGGATAGGGAGATTGCATGCTATGAGATACTCTTGCTCTCGTCCCTGATGATATAAGATACTTTTTCTACGGTGTGACTTGTTTGAAGTGGTATTCTCGGAGAGGAAGAAAACTGAGTATTTCGAGATGCTTTGTTGAAGATGCATTCTCGGAGAGGAATGAGAGTTAGGCATTTTGGATGTGTGCCTTGCCATGGAAGATGAGGGTTGACATATACAGGGATTTTCAATAGCAGGTAGTGGTGCGGATGTGGCCTTGTTACCCACACTTGTCAGCAACTTCACGCGTTTTCAACTCTGTCAGATATCTTTGACAAAGTTGCACATGACATCTGAAAAAGCTAATATTGCGTCTGAGAAATGTTGACTGACTTTATGCAGGAAATCCGGCTTTTGAAATTCGGAGAGCGGTGCCTCTTCGATCTTTGAACAAGTGGCTCTGTTGCCTCTTCTTTTTATAGGGGCATCAATTGTGCTCAAAATGTATGCTTGGAAAATTGCTGCATGTAGAATTTTCCCTTTCTTGCACTTTTGAGATTTTATCTTTCATCATTTCTGAAAATGGCTTGCCCATCTAACCTTTGTTTAGATTTGAGTCTCGGGAGGGATACAGACAAGCCGCGTGAAGATAATATTTGGCGTCCGTCCTTCTTATCTTCTAATGGACATCTTACAGTTGGAGATTCTGTGATGAGGGATAATACAACTGCTACAGTAGTAGCTAGGAACCTTCTCACTCCCAGAGATAAAAGAATACTTTCAGAACGGTCTGATGAGCTGGCAGTTCAAGACTCCTTGGCTTTCAGTGTTCAGTGTGCTAGCTTAAACAAGACTACTTGCCCGAACTCTGAAAGTTGAATCATTGATGGCTGAAGTGGCAAGTCTTAAACAAGAGATCAGAGGGCTTAAGCACGAGAATAGAGTGTTACACATGCTTACAAATAATTACTCAACGAGCATGAAAAGAAAGCTCGACCAGCTGCTGGAATCCAAAAGTCGGACTCAAAATGACAATCAGAGGTTCGAGGATTTATTCCAAAGACACCTATTGCCTTCGTCATCCGGAGTTTTACCAAGTATTGAGGCTCTAGATAATCAACCTCTGGTGTTTCCCTCTTCTGGGGTACTTCTTAGTACTGAGGCTTCACATGAGCAACTTTTGTGAAGACTCCCTCCTGTTTTTTTTTTTTCATTTTAACTCATGTGTATGTACATGTCTGTAATTTCTTAGAGATATTAATAGATAAGCTTTATTTCATTCAATGTATTGTGTCAAATACAATAAAGCATAAACTCACTAAGATGTGGTACTTCTGGACCAAACATCAATTCATCTTTTCCCTCACAAGGATGAATGAGTTTTCTTTGTGTCTACATCATTTAAGTATTCAACTCATGATCTTTAATCCATATGGTTCTTTAATATCATAAATATCGTGAATAATATTCGCGTTGGCATATTGTTCGATCTGCAGCTCGAGACAATATTCCTCTTAACACTTTAGAATCTTTCTAGACTCTTCAGGAGTTCTAATTAAATATCATCAACTCTTCAAGAGTTCTATTTTAATGTCATTGACTCTTGCAAGAGATTTTAGTATGTTGCAACAATATCATAATCATAGTACTCACTAAGGCAACTTATACCATCCATTGGTATTGAGTACATAATTTATGCTTTTACCTTTCGGGTTCTTACTTCAAGCAATTTGAATCCTTCAGGGATTTTCTACACTGCATGACACATTCTCCTTTGAAATTTATACAGAGCAATTTGCTCGCATGTATACTTGAGGGATTACTTATGGAGATATGATGTGGGCGACTCACAACCCTTCGTATATAATTCTCCATTCATATGAACTCGTTTACAACCTTGTGTCATATCATGTGAGTGTATTTCACTGTATTACAAATGCCCATATGTAACCTCCTTGGTTTAACATCTTTTGGCGATTTGTACAATAGGTCCATTTTCAACGTTCTTGGTAAATTGATATGGAATTGCCTTTCTCTATTTTGGCCAATAATTTTTCTTCCATCTACGGAAAAAGAACGGGACTCAATATCAACACAGCTCATTGATGAATTTAGTAGCTACTTGTAAACACCAAAATTACCATTGGTTATCATCAATCCGTGATCCCATATTCTCATGTGCATGCGCATGCATAAAACTTTTCATTTCTTTGGATATCCATTGCCTGTTCAAGGGCATTATACTATCTCTTCTAAGATAGTCATAGTTTAGAGAATGCGGATCATAACCTCTTCTTGAGCGTTATAGAGCTTGGATTTTAATCTCCACTTCCGGGAGTTGAGTCGTTGGAACCTATACGTCGATCATGCTTCATGCATGAGACATCAGAATTTCCATGTCCGCGGATTGTCCTTTTTGGGACGTGTATCCATGCGGCGACTGTCATGCTTCCGGCATGTAATAGTTATGCTTCGGGAATGCAATAGTTCAGCAGTGCCATATTCTTTGTCTTTCGAATGTCTGAACCTTCTGAATCTAAGGGTTTGCCACGCTTCAGGGGTGCAATAGATTAATCATTTGCTACCACATTATTTTGTCCAACAGGGACATCAATTCTTGTAGGCACATTTGTAGCAAGTATATGTGATTTTATCACTTTCGTTGCTTCATCAAATGTATCTGGCATTTGATTGATGTTTCATTCAATTATTCTTACTTCATTTTCTCATTGATTGCTTCGTGAATCCAAATAAGACAAATTTTCTTCGTTCTTCTAGAACGGTCTTTTCTCATTATTCTTCTGGAATGATATTTTCTGATTGTTCTTCTGGAACGGTGTTATTTTCTCCCCCTAACGGCGGGAAAATTGTTTTATCAAAATGACAGTCCGCAAACCACGCGGTAAACATATCCCCAGTCAAGGGTTCTAAATATTGAATGATATATGGTATTCAAAATCAATGCCCAATCGGCGATGATGCCTTATTTCAGTACATTTTGGCAGTGCGATTGGCACATAAACAACACAACCAAAAAAATCGGAAAAGTATAATGTTTGGATGGTGCCCAAACACGAGTTGTACTGAGAAATATCGATGGTTGGCAATAGGTCTCAACCAAACTAATAATGCATTATGCAAAATGGTATGTTCCCATCTTGGAATTTCTTTTTCATGAGCAGAACTCGGGTTATCAGTTTCATGTGCTTAATAAATATTTCTGCTAAACCATTTTTGAGTATGGACAAAAGGAACTTTTGGTCCTTATTTATATCATCATTTACATGAATCAAGGAACTTCTGGTCCTTATTTAATAGTATGTGGACTGAGACTCTTATGTCCTTTATTACAATTAAGTTGTCGCACTTCGGCTCTTCAAACTTAAGGTACTCATCAAGGAACTTCATGTCCGATCTTAAGGATCTAGGGACTTCATGCCTGATCCTTTTGCATGATGGAACTTCGGGTCCAATCATTTTATGTGATGAGGATCAAGAAACTTCAAGTTCTGATCTGATCAAGGAACTTCAGGTCCTGTATATACTCATCGTAACAAAAGATAAGTACAATAACTAAATTAAAGCAATAGAAAGTAATTCCAGCCATGATACATAAATTGCTTTTAAGTAAATAAAGCTTGTGACAAGGGCTTTGATTCAGCACCATTCACATAAATCAAAATTTAAAACAGTAGGCGGTAATACCGTCCATGATAAATAAATTGCTTTAAAGTAAATAGAACTTGTGAAAGTGTTTTAAGCCAACACCATTCACATAAATAACAAATAACACTAAAAATATATATTTCTTTCCATATGGTGTCGTGCACCATCAGAAGCCTTTATATTTGTTTTATTTTTCTTCTTTTGTCGGCACCCTTTTCCAATTATTATTTTTTATTATTCTTACCACATGGTGCTACACACACACCATTCCAAATAGACCCGGCAGTTTCTGACACGACATGAAAACGACATGAAAATAACCGGTTTAGGGTCAACACGATAAATTATCGGGTCATTATCGGGTGACCTGTTAAGAACCTGTTAATAACAGGTTCTTAACGGGTATACACACGGGTAACACGTGGGTAACCCGTTTCGACCCGTTAAGAAAAAAAAATTATTTTGATAATTTTAAAGTTTAATTACTAAAAGATTTATTATAAAATACAATAGCCATATTAATATATACAATATATTCTATGTTAAATATATAGTTTTGCATTATTATTCTATATAAGTTAAAAAAAAAGTTTTAATCATTATTTATTTTTACTATGAGAGTTCTTTATTATCATTACTAGGATAAATTTTACTTAACATGTTGTTGTCCAATATTAAAATAAACTAGTATAGTATTTGTATAGGCAAGAACTAAGAAGGCATACATACAAGTAGATAATGGTACACTTATATTATCGTTTAGATTTTTAAAATCCTCCAAACCCTCATGAACAATTTTTTTATTTGAGGGCAAAATTAATAAAATTAATAATAATTATTGTAGAAGTGTAAAAAATGTAAGAAAAATATACAATCACTCATAGTGACAAGCTTTACAACTTTCATGAATGGGTCAACTTCGAAATCCAACACTATAATCCATAAATCTTAAATTTATATTTAACCGTCGATTGTCATTTACGCTTTATTCTTCTTACTGAATTTCATTTTTAAAATTTTCTTTTTTGAAAACATGATCATCTGGCGGATGTAAGAAGATGAACGGTTCAGATCTTTGATATCACGTTTCGATATTTACGGTTAACTAAAATATGAGTCGATATCATATAGTTTGTGAAAACTTTATAAACATCAAGCAATATTTTCACTAACTGTAAAACTCTGAATATAATATCAACAATGCAAACCGTTCATCTTCCTGCATCCTCTAATAGATCATGTTTTAAAAAAAAAGATCTGAAAAAAAAAAAAACAAATTTGATGAGAATAATGAAGCGTAAATGTAAACAACAATCAACGGTTAATTTTGATCTATGATTTATATGATTATAGTGGCGAATTTTGAAGCTAAGTTCTTCATGAAAGTTGTAAAGCTTGTCATTACGAGCTTTTATATATTTTTTCTATATTTTTTTACACTTATACATTAATTAAAAAACTATTAAAGACTTTAGGTAAGCAAAAATATACTTAAAAGAAAAATGCATTTTTATGTTTTGGATGTGACAATGTAGTATGTATATACTTATTTAGTATTATGTTTTTCATTTGATTATTTATTGGTTTAAAATATATTTTCCTTAACGCGTAACGGGTCGGGTCATATTACCTGTTAATATTATCAGGTCAATTTCGGGTCGGGTCATTTTACCCGTTTATTTTAACGGATGTTACACGACACGAAAACGACACGAACACGGAAAACACGAGACGAATGCCAGGTTCCAAAATGGCTCCATTTCCTTTTTCTATTCTTTCACACGTGAATGATTGACACTCTTTTTTTTTTTTTCTTTTTCTGTGCACAACCAGAACCACACCTCTTTCAATTGCTCCCATTTGTATTCTATTTATTTATTTAGGTATGGTAATGGACTTTAAACCCTTTGGTCAGCAAAGGTAATCACAAAATTTGGGCCTCGATGCTGCGGTATGGGAAATTGCCAGCGGAGCAAAATCAATAAACCTTTGTCGTCGTCGATCTCTTCACCAAAAATGGTGATAACGCTTCAGGCGTTGAATATTAGACGGGGAGTCACAAAACTGGCGACGAAGAAAATGTTGGCATCTACCACAGGATTGCAACGCCATCAAAAGACGGCGGCCATGGGCACCGGGCCGAGCAACGTATGACTCAAAACTAGAATTATCTTGAGTCCCCGAGATCCGTCGAGAACGATGTGATCTGGGTTTCCAAGTTTGATGAGATTCTTCTGGATCTCTGGAAACCAATTGTTAGGTACGAGTTTTCTCATCTCGTGACGACTACAGGTTGTTGTAAATTTCAATTCTCACCGAAATTCGGTGGGGCGCTTCTGGCTCGGTGGGAGAGACGGAAAATGGACATACCTTTTGTTCTGTGAGATTTTAGCTGACGGAGGTGAGAGGTAGATAGTGCTTCACCGGATTTATGGCGATGTGCTTTCCACTGACATGAGAGCTTGGTGTGAGTGCAGTGGAATAAACAAGACACAAAATTTACGAGGTTCCTCTACAGTCAGTGTGACTGGAGTACGTCATAGGAGCAGTAGTGGTGCTTTCATTTATAATCTGAAGTAATAAAATTACAAAGATAACTCTCTATTCTCTCCTCTCTTTTTCTTCACACTGCCATAAGCCTTGTGGCTTCTCTCTTCTTCCTCTCTTCTTCCTTCTTTATTTTCTCTCTTTTCAGCCGTATGTCTATATATGCCTTCTGTCTGTGTTGTGTGCCTTATATTTATATGAAAACTAGGAGCACCAATGGTAGTGGCATCTCCTAGTGGAGGGGCATCTTCTTAGTGGCTAGCCTAATTTCCACGTTGAGTGGATAGCTAGCTCTTAGTGGCCAGCCAACTTTACAACAATCTTCACATTTTCCCCGGCACCGTTCTTCAGCGCTTACCAAAAAACAATTGTAAAATAGAAATAAATAGCAGGAATTTAATTTGGTGCATACGAGAAGAAAAATGCAAGAAATTAAAGCTCAAACATATATATTGACTACATACCGAGTGAAAAGAAGATGGCTATGGCTTCTGCAACGATTAAGTTATTGATAATGAGATGGTGATTGGAATGCTATATGGCTCCGAGATGATGATGGTATTTATAGGATTACGAGCATATCTTAATTAGGTTCATGCACACAATTATGCCCAATATATATGCATCCTCCAATTCTACTAAAATTTTAATGCCAAATGATTCAAAACCTTATGTGTCAAAACTATAGTTTCATTTCCATCCACAGTTTGAAAGTCAACCATCCACTTACTATTATACATTGGGAGTTTTAATGAAAAGGACTTGGACCAACTTTTTCTTAACCAAAAACCATTAACAACTTTTATTTAACGAAAAGGGCTTGACATTTAATGAAAAGGACACAAGTAACATATAACAGGCCAAAAAAAAAAAGGTCCCACGGGCTGGAGCTAAGCCCAGCATGCACCATCAAAATTTTCTTCCAGCTTTGCCCCTAACAGATGTTAACCAAAATCTGTTAATACAACTTCATGTTGAAACACCCCACCCTCACTTTTTATTTAAAAGTTGTTTTTAGAACCTTAATTAGTAGCCGGTGGGACCCCCTTTCTATTTTTGTTCCGGGTCTCTCTCTCTCTTTTCCCTCACTTATCTTCGTTTTGTCTCGAACACACTCTCCCCCAAAACTAATGATAAGGGCTTCAAAACTTTATATTTTAACCAAAAACCATCTTACAACTTTATTTAATGGTTAGGACAAAGCCCAACATTAAAAAAGTCCAAGTAAGATTGGCCCAAGGAACGAATTTCCCATTTTACCCGGACGGCAAACTTTACCCCGTTTTCTTAGTCTGTTTCATTCCAGACGAAGAGAGAGGAGATTTTCTAGGGTTTCTACAAATCTGATATTCATTCTCTCTGCTATTTTCTTCATTTCATCAGTCCGATCGCGGATCTTTTTCTCTGTTAATCAAAGAGATCCGGTATGACTGGATTCTATGATTTTCCAATTCATCAGGTAATTTTCTCTTCAAGCTATTCGTCTTGGGAAGCGAAGCCCAAGCTTCGACCTCCGCCAATCGAAACTGCGGTTGCTGCGCCACGACGTCGTATTCCTCATCTTCTTCTTCGTCCTTTCGCTTCCTCGCCGGCGACGGCGTCCGAGGCTCTAAGATTCTCGAGAGCGAGCCGTCTTTCCGGCGGTCCCGGTCGGTTGCGGTCCCTTTTCTGGGCTCCACCTCGACGTTTCTCGGTGGCGCTTTTAGACAAGCGGACTTTGACACCGCCGGCGACAGGAGCGAGCCCCAGAGCGGCGGATGGACTAAAACACCGTCATTTTGGTCGTCAGTATTCCGGTCGTCTCACAGGAGCAAGACAAGCGAGGTTAATAATGGAGAACACAAGACGACGGCGGAGAAGAAAGCCGAGGGCGAAATCCAAGAGGAGGAGGAAGAAGACGCAGATGCTGCGATGAGAAGGAAGATGATGAGAAAATCGAGGTCGGTGGCCGTGCCGATGATGTCTTCAAAAGCTGGTAGCAGTGACGACACCCTCTTAATCCACGAAGGAGTTAAGCTCATATATGAATTGAAACAAAATGAAAGCTAAATCCTATACGTTGGTTAAATTAATATTTTATTATTTCTCTATTTTAAGATAATCTCGACGACAGCGATGACGACACCCTCTTAATCCACGAAGGAGTTAAGGTCGAGGAGGAGTTCGAGAAGTCCGAATGCTCCCTGACCTGTCATTAGAGATGGCTTGAAAACCGACCCCAAGAAGCATCGCAATTATGCTATATTATTTAGATTTGAGTTTTTTGGGATCTTGGATTTGTGCATTGATAATTTAATGTCTCCATTAGAGGAAGAGTCTGAGATTGATGTTTTTGAAAGTTACAAGAAACAAAATCCTCCTCCTCTTGTTTCTGATTCTTCTTTATTTCCTGTTCAAATTCAAAATTCTGCAATTGTTGATTTTGCTGGAAATAACTCCCAAACATATGACAATTTTCAGTATTATCTTTTATTTATGTCCCTATTTTGGTGTTTTTGTTTGGTTGAAGCTACATGCATGAATGTGAAAATGCAATTCGAAGAAAGATAAATGTAGGTGCTTTTTTTTTTCTCTTTCTTTCTTCTTCTTCTTTATGTTAGCAATGTGCTACACATACTAAATTCATCTAAGGTAATTGTATCAACTCATATGTCCGTGTTCTATGGGGTGGAATAAAAATAAAATATTGAATTGTTTGATCGTCTTTCTCCAAGGAAGAGGTGAAACATAATGAACTTGAATTCGGGATCGCTATTGCGGGAATGCGGATACGAAATTGCGTGTAGAAGTCGAAATGCAAGTGAAATATTAAGAAGAAAGAGAAAATGTCTGGTTATGTGTTTATTTTCATCTTTTGAAATTTATACAGTTTTAGAATTAAAAAATTGAAATGTTATTTCTCCACTCACTATTTTTTTTAAATGGTTATGTTTGAAACTGGATACGGGTACTATTTTTGAAACTAAACATGGATACTACACTATTTCTTAAACAGACTATTTCTGAAATTGAACACAGATACTACACTATTTCTTAAACTGAATACTGACTGTTTAGTTTGAAAAATAGTTAGTGCTTACTTTACGAAATAGTGATAATACTATTACTTGGTTTAATAAATAGTCTATTTAGTTTACGAAATAGTGAGAGTACTAGTTTACGAAATAGTGAGAGTACTAGTTTACGAAACAGTGATAATACTAGTGTTTGGTTTGAAAATAGTCAGTGCTTAGTTTACGAAATAGTGATAGTAATATTACTTGGTTTAATAAATAGTCTATTTAGTTTACGAAATAGTGATAGTACTATTACGAAATAGTTAGTTTTTTGTTTAAGAAATAGTCAGTGCTTAGTTTACGAAATAGTGACAGTATTAGTTTACGAAACAGTGATAATACTAGTTTTTGGTTTGAAAAATAGTCAGTGCTTAGTTTATGAAATAGTGATAGTACTATTACTTGGTTTAATAAATAGTCTATTTAGTTTACGAAATAGTGATAGTACTATTACGAAATAGTTAGTTTTTTGTTTAAGAAATAGTCAGTGCTTAGTTTACGAAATAGTGATAGTACTATTACTTGGTTTAATAAATAGTCTATTTAGTTTACGAAATAGTGATAGTACTATTACGAAATAGTTAATTTTTTGTTTAAGAAATAGTCAGTAATTAGTTTACGAAATAGTGACAGTACTAGTTTACGAAACAGTGATAAGACTAGTGTTTGGTTTGAAAAATAGTCAGTGCTTAGTTTACGAAATAGTGATAGTACTATTACTTGGTTTAATAAACAGTCTATTTAGTTTACGAAATAGTGATAGTACTATTACGAATTAGTTAGTTTTTTGTTTAAGAAATAGTCAGTGCTTAGTTTACGAAATAGTGACAGTATTGGTTTACGAAACAGTGATAATACTAGTGTTTGGTTTGAAAAATAGTCAGTGCTTAGTTTACGAAATAGTGATAGTACTATTACTTGGTTTAATAAATAGTCTATTTAGTTTACGAAATAGTTAGTTTTTTGTTTAAGAAATAGTCAATCCTTAGTTTACGAAATAGGGACAGTACTAGTTTACGAAACAGTGACAAGACTAGTGTTTGGTTTGAAAAATAGTCAGTGCTTAGTTTACGAAATAGTGACAGTACTAGTTTACGAAATAGTGACAGTACTAGTTTACGTACACGCGTCATACACACAACACACACACGCATGCACTACACCACACACGGTACACACACACAACACACACACACTCGACAGCACACACACGTACATCCAGTCCAACACACACACAACACACACACACGGCCCAAAGAGTCTGATTTGGAAAAGGAGGAAAGGGCCAGAGGCCCGATGGTCTGGGTGTGGCCTGAAGGGCGGGTGTGGACCGGAGAAGAATGCCGGAGCTTTCCTAGCTCTTGCAGACTGCAAACATAGTCTTTAGGCTCTGAACTATACATTAAAATGAAGATGGAAGAGAAGGGAGTAATAATATACCCTTGTTCCGTCATGAAACGGTCGTGTACGAACGAAAAAGTCCTCGAAGGTCACGGGTCCGCCGGAAAGTATGGGTGAGTTTCCCCCGCGCCATTGTCGACCATGCAGACGGAGGGAGAGGAGATTGATGATGATGGTGGTGCCTTCGAACTGGGTGATGTGGGGGTGTTCTTGTCGGATAGGATAGCACCGAGAGGGAGAGAGAGTGCAGAGAGAGGGAGAGCTGTGAAAAAGAAGAAAGCTCGGGAGAGGGAGAGTGTGTTCGAGACAGAACGAAGATAAGTGAGGGAAAAGAGAGAGAGAGACCCGGAACAAAAATAGAAAGGGGGTCCCACCGGCTCTCTAATTAAGGTTCTAAAAATAACTTTTAAATAAAAAGTGAGGGTGGGGTGTTTCAACATGAAGTTGTATTAACAGATTTTGGTTAACATCTGTTAGGGGCAAAGCTGGAAGAAAATTTTGATGATGCATGCTGGGCTTAGCTCCAGCCCGTGGGACCTTTTTTTTTTCGGCCTGTTATATGTTACTTGTGTCCTTTTCATTAAATGTCAAGCCCTTTTCATTAAATAAAAGTTGTTAATGGTTTTTGGTTAAGAAAAAGTTGGTCCAAGTCCTTTTCATTAAAACTCCCTATAAAAAATAATAATTCCAAGATTCGGCTCACCTGAATAAGAAAGCTGATACTTAATTTTCATGGCTAATCCATTACATGAACATAACCTAGCAGATATGAGAAAAATGCAATAATTATTGAAGAATAGAAAATTTCTACATTGGAGTAGTGACAAACTGCTTATACTATTGTTGACCTTAAAAACTACAAGCCTACGTGGCTTGCATACCAAGTAACTTAGAGCTAACTACGTCCTTCTTCTGGTGGATGCAGACGTGTTAACTTGCCACTGAAGTAAATCGGGTGAGTAAGATGAAAGTAGTGGTGGTGTCAAATCGCGCTGCTAACTTCTGGACTGAGCGATATCAGGCTGTAACGACAAAGATAATCAAAGGAAATAAGCGTCTTTATGGTGAAGGATGTTCGGCTAGATGAATGCCGAACTCTGAAATGTACTTGAGAGTAACCAACCATAGAACACCTCACTTCGCCGGAAGGCTAATGAAGTAACCTCTTTCAGCAAGAGAATAAAAAACTCTTCACTGACTAAGACTTGGATAGGTAACCAACAAGGATAGGAGAGTGTTGGTTTAACCAAACTGAAGGTCTCCTAGGCTTGGCAGGTTCTACAGCTCCAGTGTTGTTTAACCAAATGGAAGATGTCGCCAGTTGTTGACCCTATGATGTTTAACCAAACTCAATATATGCCAAAGGGGAGGGGTTAGAGCAGTTAGTGTTTTCTCAAGGTGTGAGAGGGTTTCGTGTAGAGCGTTGATTTGAGTGTTGAGTTGAAGGTCATTTTCTCGTTGCAAAACCTCTTCTATTTATAGGCAAGGCTTCAAGTGTAAACATGTTTGTCAAGGTAGTCCTATAAGATTGAGCTTCCTCAGTATTTACCTAAATATTCCGAATTATCCTCTCTAACCTGAAACTTAACCCTCATCCAGTCTCAGCCTCCATTTGAACCTAGTCTCTTTCTGAACTTAATTCATTTTTATCTGATTAAGCATGAATTTTGATCCCTTGAACAAATCTAATCTTATCATAACAGTTTTAGTTCATCTAGGACTCGACCAATCCCTGCTCAAACATGATCTCTTCACAATTGTATACATATATATACATATACACACATAAAATACCTTTCCATAGCATAAACGATATATTGTTGTCAGACAAGTCTGTATTTTGTTGTTAAGAAAGCATGTTTGGACTAGTATAGTAATATAATCCACCTAACTATTGTATACCAGCTCATAGAAAAGAAATTCGTGTACCTCGTCTCGGAGACGCACATGAGTCACAACAGAACCAAATTTGGCAATGCACAAGAATGTCATGGTATCTCAACTCACTTGAATTTTTCTTGTTTTCATTCCACCTAACTATCCATGCTTCTGATCCGAAAATTCAAACCCCTCATTCATTTTTTGTTTTGCTTTTTCCTTTCTCGAGACCATTAAAGATCCAAGAAGTCTAAACTCTTCCCCCATTCAGTCATTTACTACAAACCCTAACCCTTCATTACTACCCTCAACCGCCCCCCACCTTCACACCTCTTCACCACTCGGTGCACAACCCCTATATAAACCGTATGTTCACACAGAGAAAAACCACCAAGAGGTAGAGAGAGAGAGAGAGAGAGAGAGAGAGAGAGAGAGAGAGAGAGAGATCCAGAGTTGCCAAAGATGGAGATGTGGCGTGTCGTTTTGGTGCTTGCTTTGTCATCAGCGCTACTGCATGCAACTAGTGCACGCAAGGTGCCTGGTGATGATGGTCATGGCAGCACAACTGAGCACACAATGGTTGTGCATGCAAATGCACCAGCGGCAGAGTCACCTACTGGCCTTCGTGACAAGAAGTGTATCTTTGGCGGCGTTGGTGGGTTTGCAGGGATGGGAGGGTTTGCTGGAGTTGGCGGGGTGATGCCGGTTCTTGGTGGAATTGGTGGAGGTATTGGGAAAGTTGGTGGAATTGGTGGAGGGATTGGGAAAGTTGGTGGAATAGGAGGAGTAGGAGGTATTGGTGGTGGTGGTCTTGGTGGAGTTGGCGGATTAGGCGGTGCTGGTGGCGCTGGTGGTCTTGGAGGTGGCGTTGGTGGTGCAGCTGGCGGTGGCGTTGGTGGTGGAGCTGGTGCCCTTCTTCCACATCCTTGATCATTTGTCCAGGGTTTCATGACTTTGCGTGCATGCATAGCTAGCTATCCAATTAGTAGATTGATCTTTTTGTTAAACTAGTGGTTGGTCCTTGTTTCAAGTTTCTACTTTTTGTCACTATCGCTTTCTAGCCAGTACTGTGATTGTTGGTTTGTCTCTATGACATGCATCGATCTTAATTATGAATGTATCTGCTTTCAGTTCTAGTGCTTTCTAGTTAATTATGGTTGAAGGAAATTAATCTTTGTCTTGGAAATCATATATTATCCAGATTCTAGTCCATTGATTATAAAAGGAAAATAAAAACGGAAAATGAAAACTTGATAATTTTGATTATAAGCATAATATGATCTCAACACAGATTATGATACGAACTCAAAATAACAAAGACGGACTTTTCATTTTGTTCATGAGATAAATGCCAGGCAAGTGACCATTCTCATATCACAATATTGAAGTTAAGAAGATGTACACTTTCATGTCATCTCATGTCTTGTTGGCTTTACATTAATTAATTAATTTGTAGAGGAAATTATAATTTGGAACAAATTAAATTGATCTGGATTACCCTGTGAATGGGGATGATAAAGATTTTTTTTTCTTCAAATCACCGAGTCTTAGGTTTCAACTCTTGCACTTTTCATAATTTAGATAAATTTAATGTAAATTATTATTATTTGTTTTGAATTCAAATCCTCCTACCTCCTCATTTGTTAAAAAAAAAAAAAATTTAATTGATCTCAACTATTTTGTCTAGGTCTCTTCATCTTGGTAGCGGTGCTCCCACTAATATTAATGGATCTATACTGAACTTCCATTTGCATGGATACCACCTGTACGGCTTGGACATGCCATGCAGAGGGGCATATGTCAGTGTATAATTAATGAGATTATGTACGGTCTAGTGGTATTCTTCTTCACTTGTAAGTGAGAGATGTCTTAGATTCTATTCTAGCCAAAGACGAATCTGAAGTACATTATTGATAACCTGTTGTGAGGCTAAGCCCACCTCCTTCTCTTAATTAGTGTAGATAATATCGTTTGTTAAAAAAAAGTAAGGGATTTTTCTTCATTATTTTAAGTTGATAGTAGATAATTCTTCTCTTTAAAAACGTTTGAACATACTAAAGAATAATAGAGAAAAATACCTAGATAAGTACAAAATAGTTCAAATATGTAGAAATATAAGGATAATACTTAGATACTCAGTAGTGAGTACTTTATATACTCATTTTCTGATTTAGCTCAATAAAAAAATGTCACGTATTCTTTATTTTTAAAAGCCAAGAAAAATTAAATAACATAAATGTTCATTATTTTTTAAAACAATAAAACAAGTGTTAAAATATTATTGGACAAAATAGAAATTGAGTACTCATTAGTAAATACCGAAGTATTATCCCAAATACAATAGAGAAAAAACATTTGGAGGAGTCATTAATTAATTTAGGAAAAGAAATGTTGGCAACCCTTTCCACTACCATTTGAAGATTCTCTATTCATTGAATTTTTTTTTTCAAAAATATGATTTTACGATTGTTGGGGATATTTTCATCGAGTTGGATTTGGACTTCGATGGAAACTCTCAGCTCTCAGGTTCGTTTTTGGCACCAAGTTCTAAAATACTTTGAAAGAATTAGCACGTCTTTGGAATCGTTCTAGATGAATCAATGACTCATGTTTAGCAATGATTAAATGATTACAATAAATTGTGACTTGCCTGAGTAAAGCGTGGCATGGAAGCTAAAAGTTCACTGGTTTAGTGTGAGAGAGAGTCTGTGCTTGCTTGCATGATTTAAGGATGACTAATCTAGGGTTTCTTGCACACAAAGACTAAGGAAGCTTAAGGGAAGACTCATAATAAATGGAAAGCGTATCCCTCAAGAACTAAGGTTTCCTGCACTTAGAGGAAGCTTGCTCTACTTGATGTGTTTTTACATTGGTTTATTCCTTCCTTTCCTCGTTATCCTCTTTCATTGTACTGACTTCTCTAATTTATAGGTGCATAGATTCCTTCAAGTTCCAGTTAGGGGAATCCCTTGGTTTCCTCCCTTTTCCCTATTTTGCTAAGTTCTCTTCCCCTTTCCATGGTTACAACTACAAAGTTCTTCTTGGGTATAACACTACAGAGGGTTGCCAGAGATAGAATTCTAGGGTTTTCTTGAATATTGATATGATCTTATTCTTCTCACATAGAGGAATATATATATATAAGCTTATACAATTTCCTACAAACTAGGAAATAAGTATCCTAAATATACTAGGATATCAATTACATAATCTCATACCCAAAATATCCCTACATTCCTTATTCCCCAAGGTTAACTCACGACAACACTCCTCCTCAAGTTGGTGTGTAGATATCACCTAGTTCCAACCTATTAAGTGAGTCTTCAAACACTCTTGATGACACAGCGTGTGTTAACACATCGGCCAACTAATCTTCAGAATTTATGTACGGAATGTCAATCAACTTAACATCCAACTTCTCTTTGATAAAATGTCTATCCACCTCAACATGTTTCGTACGATCATGTTGAACTGGATTATTAGTTATTTCTCTCGCAGCTTGATTATCACAATATAACAGCATAGCTCCATGTGGTTTGAACCCAATCTCGGTCAGGAGGATCCTTAGCCTCAACAATTCACAAATCCCATGTGCCATACCACGGTAGTCGGCCTCAGCAGTGGATCTAGCAGCCACATTCTGTTTCTTGCTCCTCCAAGTTACAAGATTACCTCCAACAAACGTAAAGTACCCTGATGTAGAGCGTCTATTAGTAATGTTTCCAGCCCAATCAGCATTTGTGTACCCTTTTACCTCTAAATGCCCATGTTTCCTAAAAATCAACCCTTTTCTAGGTGCACCTTTCAAATAACTCAAAATTCGCATTACTACTGCCATGTGATCTTTACTAGGGGAATGCATGAATTGACTTACCACACTTACAACATATGCAATATGGCATCATGAGAGACAAGTAAATCAACCTTTCTACTAGCCTCTGGTATCTTGCCCTGTTTGCCGGGACTTGGTCAGGATAAATTGCTAGATGATGATTCTGAATTATAGGCATTTCTGCTAGTTTGCACGACAACATCCCTGTCTCAGACAAAAGATCCAAAACATACTTCCGCTGTGACAAGTAAATACCCTCACGGGAACGAGTAACTTCAATTCCCAAGAAGTACTTAAGCTTCCTAAGTTTTTCATCTCAAACTCCAAAGAAAGACACCCCTGTAGTCTCTTCATCTCTTTGGTATCATCACCAGTAACTACCATATCATCCACATAAATTATTAACAAGGTGACCTTACCTTCTGTGCGTTTGATAAACAAAGTGTGATATGCATTTCCTTGTCTGTAACCATATTTCTTCATTGCCTTAGTGAATCTTCCAAACCACGCCTTAGGTGACTGTTTAAGTCCATAAAGGGCTTTTTGCAATCGACACAGTTTGCCCACACTGTTCGACTCTTCATACCTGGGTGGAAGCTCCATGTAAACTTCTTCTTCCAAGTCTCCATGTAGAAAATCATTTTTTTTTACGTCAAATTGCTTCAACGGCCAATCAAAGTTGGCAGCTAAAGACAAAAGAACTCGAATAGTGTTCATTTTTGCTACCGGGGCAAATATTTCTTGATAATCTACTCCGAAAGTTTGTATGTACCCCTTAGTAACCAACCTTGCCTTTTATCTATCAATGGTTCTGTCTGCTTTGTGTTTGATGGTGAACACCCATTTACATCCCACTGGTCTTTTCCCTTGTGGTAGTGACTCCACACTCCAAGTCTTATTTTTCTGTAGAGCCTCCATCTCAACCTCTATTGCTTTTGTCCATCGAGGATCTTGCAAAGCTTCTTCCACTCTTGTTGGGATTTTGATTCCATCCATTGTATTCACCATGGCTTGGTACTTAGGGGACAATCGATGAGTAGAGACATACTTTGCGATAGCATATTTGACTTTTCCATATGGAGAATACCTGTCAGGTGGTTTCCCACGATTTTGTCTAGATGACAACACATATGTACTTTCAATATTAGTTAAATTACAAGCTCCATCAAGTTGGGACAAACTTACCTCATGGATATCCTCGGGAACATGGATGGGTACAACTAGAGGAGGGTTATTTCTTGAAGTGCTTTGGTTGTTAGAGTTTTGAAGCAATGATTGCAGCCCACTGCTGCCTTGACACTGTGCGCTAAGCTTTGGACCACTGCTGCCTTAATATTGTGCATTGGGCTGTGCATTGAACTGTGGACTAGGCTATGCCATTCCCTAGGGCCCATTCTCAGACTGTATCTCATTTACAGTTTCACGGGCTTCCAAACGAGCCAAGCCTGGATTGGGCTCGTTCACACTACTGAGCTCAGACTCACGGATTGGGAAGGATGACAGCTGTCGGCCCTGCTGGCAGATGTTGTGACCGTGGCAGTTTTCATGTTGGCAGGTGTCACACTGCTGGTAACGTCACATGGTCATCAAAAACCTCCATAGGAGTTAAAAAATTATGTACTTTGGTGGGCATTCAGTTCATTAGATAAACTGAATATCCGACGGCATTCGCCCAATAAGAGTGAGGGGCGTGAGCCCAAATGAGAAGTACTGGAGTGGTTTCCAAAATATGTCTATTTTTGCGTTCAGCAACCCTATTTTGTTGTGGGGTTTGTGGGCAAGTAGTCTCATGAAGAATGCCACGCTCTTGGAAAAATTGAGAGAGTTTGGTACTATGATATTCGCCATCATTATTGGACCGGAGAACCTTAAGAGGAAGAAAGTATTGATTTTCAACCATGTGATAAAAATTGTTGGAAAATTTTCCCAACCTCGCTTTTCTATTTCACAGTATAAAGCCATGTCATTCTGGTACAGTCATCTACAAAATAATAAACCAACGAACTCTGTGAATAGTAGCAACTGGAGAGGGCCCCCACACATCAGAATGGACTAACTTAAATAATAAGAAGTACGATGGCTTTTTGTCAGGATGCAATCATTACACTGAAAATCAGAGTCTAAAATGCCACAAAATAAAGACGGAAGTAATTTTTTCAAATAACCAAAAGATGCATGCCCCAATCGACGATGCCATAACTAGATTGTCTTATTCTTGTTCGACTGGCTATTGCGCACTTGATTCACTTTGCTTGCCGACACATCATCCACATAGTATAACCCTCTCCTCTTAGTACCACGCCCAATTATCGCCCGAGTCTGGATATCCTGAAGTAGGCAAAAAGCAGGAAAAATTAACACAACACAATCTAATTGCTCAGTAACTTGACCAACAGAAAGTAAATGATTGGACAATGATAGAACAAGTAGTGCTTTGTGAATGGACAAAGATGGAGTAATGGAAATAGACCTGGATCCTGTTACAGAAGCAACATCACCATTGTCTGTGATGACATCCTCTTTAGATGGCGAAGTCATGTGATAAAATAATGATGCATCGTAAGTCATATGATACGTAGCTACAGAGTCAATTATCCAACCAGTATCTCTTTCGGTGGACGATATCAATACAGTACCGATTTTACTTGAGTCTTTCGAGTTGCTATTCATTGAAATTTGATTGATGATAGATAGTAATGGACTGGTTTCATCCATATTTGATGCTGCCTCCATGGCTTGCCTTGCTGACTGGGCTTCTGCCGTGACAAGGTGGGACAAACTGGGCCTGGCCAGCCCGCTACAATAGCCACAACACCTCTGCCGTTATCAGCCGTTTCCTGTTGGGCTTTGGGCCCAACGTGACCTCCTCCATTCGTACTGCTCCTGGTCCCACAGCTGCAACTCACACTTATCCTGAGGTGTTGCTCCTGGTCCCGTAGCTGCAACTCACATTTGTTCCTCGTGCTTTCAATTCTTTTTTCCTTTCTCAGTGCCATTCTGGGTAACCATGGATTTCAAAACAGGTTTCCTCAGTGTGTCTGGTTCCATTACAGTGATTGCAATGGAATTTATCTTTATCAATATCCTCCTGTGTACGGAATGACCGAGAGTTTCCAATAAATGATGGACAAGAATCAGGCGCTTTAATTGCCATAGCCATAGAGGATCCAACTGCCGTGGTTGTCTTTGTTCCCATCATAGTGGTCTGCCTTTGAGATTCGCGTCGTACTACATTAAAACTTTCTTCTATTCTAGGAATAGGCTTTATCCTTAGAATCTCACTCCGAACTTGGTCGAAACCACTATCTAACCCAACAAGAAAATCATACACCCGACTTTGCAAGTTCCTCTTTACGAGTTTTCAAATCTGCTCCACACACCATACGAAGAGGATGTCTCTTGTCGAGGTCTTGCCATACACCCTTCAATTCTGTGAAGTATAGGTTAACCGGACAACCATCTTGTCTTGTCCGTGTAGCCTTGCTTCGTAGTTCATAATATTGTGACTCATAGGAGCCATCATAGAACATCTGGGTGACACTCTCCAAGATATCCTTGGTCGTGGGCAGGTCTATAAAGAGACCTAGTAAGTGTGGTTCCATGGTTTTTAACAGCCATCCTCGCACAATAACGTCTTTAGTTGACCACCTTCCATACCCCGGAGCGTCTTCCTTGATCATAGGAATTTTCCCTATTAGATATCCTAGCTTGCCGAGCCCTAAAGCATGAACCTCCATCATCTTCGACCAAACTTTGAAGTTCGAGTCGCTCAACCAAAATCCGAATAGAATGGCGTTGATGTTGGTAGACTCGCTTGGGTTGAACACGATGTGGACAGGAATCAATTCTGACTTTTGTTCTCCAGCCATCGCAACAACCTTTTTTTTTTTTTTTGATAGATTGGTTTAGATTTTGCAGCTTTGATGTTTACAAAGACTGTGGTTTTTTTTTTTTTTTTTTTTTTTTTTCTGTTTCTAGCGCAGTCTATGGTTTAGACTGTGAGAAAGTTTGCTGACTGTCGAAGGCAGGCCGAACCTGCTCTTGATACCAAGATAGAATACTAGGATTTTCATGAATATTGATTTGATCTTATTCTTCTCACATAGAGGAATATATATAAGCTTATACAATTTCCTACAAACTAGGAAACAAGTATCCTAAATATACTAGGATATCAATTACATAATCTCATACCCAAAATAACCCTACATTCTTTATTCCCCAAGGTTAACTCACGGCAACAGCTAGCCTTGTAAAGCCTTGGTCACACTGCCCTGAGTTCCTCCTTCTTGCACCAAATCTCACATCAAGACTCCATCTTTGGCAACGGTCCTATCTATTTTATCTCTCATTTTCCCTTATATGTGCTTGGAAGGGAAAGACTCTTTCTCTACTCATTAAAGAGGCATGCGACTCTAGGTCAAAACATCATCTCGTTTTGGGTTCGATCTGGTCGACTCTGGGTTTTGATTGTTTCCCAAGTGTCTTTGGCTCTCTTTCAAACTTTCCCACATAAAATTACAATCATGGGCTTGAATTTTTAGTGCTTCCAGGTAGTCTAAAATCTTCCACAATCCTAATTTACGTAGACCCAATAAACTTTGGTAACCATCCGCACCACAATGGCAAGCTCCGTTATGTGGCTTGGACCCACTCAAGCATGTGGCGTGATTGGTATTATTTATAACATTAATAGCATGGGTTGGCATGATATATAAATACACATATTTTGCATGGTTATGGTACATTTATGCAAATGTTCAATTTATAAATTATTATTTTATTGGCGTGGCGTGATTGTAAATTTACATCCCTCTCATTTTCGCACTTTTGCATGAATTTAAGCAGCTTGTGACATATTTGCGATAATTGAGTTTTAAGGTACAATTGGACTTGTTGGTGAAATTTTTGGACCCTAAAAACGATCTCAAAGCTGTGCAGTGCAGTATATGTGATGTTTTTTTTTTGGGAACTGTTATTAGCACTCCAAAAATCTCATTCTACACTCATCATAAGTGTATTTTTCTTTCTAATTATAAAAAATTTAGAGTGCAAAATGAGATTTTTTGAGTGCTAATAACAATTCTCTAATTTTTTTATTTACTTTTCTTAATTCTAGGTTTATACTTTTCCAAAGAAATGCTGAACATGCATTCCAACCTCAAACTCTTTATTTTTCTTTATTACCTCGGGAAAATTACTGTTGTTTTTTGGAACTTGCACATGAGTCGAAATTTGAAACAATATATACTGTGTCAACATTACTCAACGTAATATGTATACCGGTACTAATTCATGTTTATGTAAATCCATTACATGTTTTACATTACTGCATATATATATACACATAGACATAGTATAAAAAATCAATCAACAGATAGTCAATTTACAGAAAATAAAATAAGTGAATTAAGCTTTATTTTGGATCAATGCAGCCTAGAAACAAGGCCACAATTCTTTTATGAATTATTACAAGTTTTTGCAGGTATATGACCAACATGAGCACTCTCTCTTTAGCCAACCCCACCTCCACCACCGCCACCACCTCCCCCTCCTCCATTTCCTTCACCGCCACCGCTACCACCACCTCCACCACCACCACTTCTTCCACTGTTCCCAAAACCAAAACCTCCACCATATCCACCTGAATCCCCTCCACCTCCCCCACCCCCACCCCCACCACCTCCACCTCCACCTCCACCATTGCCACCAAAATCACTACTGCTCCCTTCTCCATAGCCACAACAATCATCTCCTCGGCCAGTACATGCAGCGTCACACTTATTGTCCTGTTGAAGTCTATTCCCACCCACAACTCCAGTGCCCTCTTCACCACTTTTGCAGCCACCATAATTGTCGCCATTGCTTTCATCAGGCCCCCTACAATTAATTTTCTTCTCATCCAATCTATTATCTCTTTTGGGCATGTAGCTTTGGATGCAAATTTCTTCCTCCTTGTTCTTGGACACAATTGCACCTACAAAACAAATAACACCTTTGGTCAAGGCCAAAAGCCTCACGCGCCCACGATGAATTGGGCGGGGGGGGGGGGGGGGGGGGTGCCTTTGGCCGAAAAACCTCTGATGCCAAAGTTTGAATTTTGAGGGAAAAGTGTTGGGAAAATTTAGATAATTTAGCAAGAGAATTTGAGTTGAGTTTTGGAGAGAATGAGGGGGTTTATATAGGGGTCTGGCCGGCCCCCTTGGGGAGAGGAACCGGCGACTTGGATGATTTTTTGGGTTACGTTCTTGATTTGTGGTTAACTAGTTAATTAATGGAATAATTAATTAATTAATTAACTAATTAATATAATAAAAGAGGAATGATTTGGGGGTTACCTTGTGGAGAAGATATGATGAGGATGGATGAAACAGATTATAAATAAATACCTATTTTAGGCACTTTTGACTTGATTGAGGGATGATTGTCCACTGCTCGCGCGTAGGAATTCTGGTGTTCCCTGAGGGTATTTTTGTCCTTTTCACCCAAAAATCCACGTGTCGCCTCTTGATTATTTTTGGCTCCACAAATGCCCCCACACCTATTGGGCTCCTCGTAAAAAATGGCAACAAGTGTAGAGATTTTCTTACTTTCAGAAACATAGGATTGTTTCCTATTTTGAAGCAAATTCCCTCTTTAATAGGAAATTAGATCCTTCTAGGAAAGGGAAATAAATTTCTCTCAAAGCCCATTTAAGTCCACCTTAAGTGGATTATTAAATCAATTTTGGAGAGTGATTTATTCTACCCTACAAGAGAGAGAGATAGAGCTTAGAGGATATTTGTTCAACCTCCTCTAGCAATCTGCTACATTGCATGTGCAAAGGATCGTCTTTCGTTGCTTGCTTCGTCTTCTCGTTGCTTCTAGGTAAGAAAAAATTAATTTTTTTGTCTTCTTAATTTTTGGGAGCCTTAGGGCTTGAAATTTGGCTTGACGGGAGTCAAGGAAGCTTGAAAAAAGTGGCTAAAAAGCCACGTCACAGTGGTTACCGTGGGTTGACCCTGTGATGGCGGTGATGGCATCTGGGCCTCTATGCCTGGGTAGTGAGGAGAAAGGTGGCGCGGGGGCGCGAGCCCCCTATTGGCTGGATTGGGCCGTGAGGCCTTTAGGCCAAGAAAAAGGAAAAGAGAGGGTAGCCAACACATGCTGGGTTCCCTAGGCTGTTGACTTCGGGCCGCAGGGCATGATGCACACTTTTTTTTCCCCTTCTTGTTGGGCTCGTGCATGGCTATTTGATTGTAGCCGGAGTATGCATTCAAGAAGCTGAGCAGCTGGTTCCTAGAAGTTGAATCTACTAATAGATCTATCCGGGGAAGCGGATCCTTTGGGTATGCTTTGTTGAGGTCGGTGTAGTCTATGCAAACCCTTCATTTGCCCTTCTCCTTCATTACGACTAGCACGACGTTGGCAAGGCATGCTGAGTGTGCTACTTCTTCTATGAATTCGACCTCCAGTAGCTTGTCAATTTCTGCCTCGATGATCGCTACCCGTTCGGGTGTGAAATGTCTTCTCTTTTGGATCACCAGTTTGGCAGCGGGGTCGACGTGCAGCTTGTGGCAAGCTATCTCAGGATCGGTGTCGGGCATGTCGAAAGGTGACCATGTAAAGACGTCTTGGTTTTCCCTAAGGAAAGCCATGAGTTATTCCTTCTCGGTTGGGCTTAGACGTGAGCCGATTCTAGCCATCGTTTCTGGCTGCAGGGGATCAAGAATGATGTCATCGGCGTCCTCTTCGGGTTTCCATCCTATCTCGTCTGCTTGGGTGTCATCTTCTTGATTCGCTTGCTGTAATTGCTATTTGGTAACTTCTTCATCCCTTTGAACCTCGGTTGCTTCTACGGGGGTAAAGGTTCTGTTCTTTGACTCCTTCAATACTTGCACAGTGCATGTCGAGATGTGGCCTGGTCAGACTTGATCTCTTCGACTCCTCCTCCTTGGATGCGGAATCAGATCTTTTGATACTTGACAGAAGTGACAACATCCAGCTTGGTCAACCAAGGTTTTCGAAGAATCCCATTGTAGGGAGATGGGTCACTTACGATCATGACCATTTGCTTTGAGATAACTGGTGGTGTTTTCACGTCAAGTGTGATGTGGTCGATAGTAGTCGAGGTGTGACCATTGAATCCGGTGAGTACCTCTACTTAGCGTATGATTGTTCTTTCCAAGCCCATCTTCTAAATGACTGAGAGTTGAAGTAGATTGATTGCACTTCCATTGTCGACCATCATTTTGTCAATTATAGCATAGGCTAGTTGGACAGATACTACTAGTGCGTCGTCATGTGAAAAATCGACGCCTTCTGCATCCTGCTCGGTGAAGCCAATGATGGGTCAGGGTTGAGTGTTGACTGCATGGACCTGTGAGACTAGAAGAGCTTGTTGGATCTTTCTCTTTTTGGAGTTGTTGGTGGCCTCGAAATGCTCAGACTCGACGAAGATGCCATTGATTCGAATCGTCTTGGTAGACGGCTCTTCGTCATCATCTGCATTTTTTTAGGCTGTGCAGCTGGCTTGTCCAAGTATCTATCAACCTTGCCTTCTTTCACGAGTTTTTCTACGTAGTTCTTCCAAGTGTAGCAGTCGTCGGTTGTATGACCGGGACCTTGGTGGAATGCACGGTATTTGGTGTGATCCAACTTGGAAGTATCTCCCTTTGATTGTTTCGGCAGCTTGAACCATGGCTCATTCTTGATGTCGCGAAGGGTTTGGTGGATCAGAATTGAGAACTTAGAGTAGTTCTTGGTCGTCTTGCCTTCTTTGGTCGTGGGTTGGTCCCTACGTTTAGCCTTCTGCCTGCTTTTGCTGGACTGCTTCACATCCTCATTCTTTTAAGCCACTGCCGACTCTTTTCGAGGCTACTCAGGCACTTTGTCTACTCATCGAGCCTTGTCCCAAAGTGCATGCTTCTCTGCTAGAGCAAAGGAGTCTACTAGAGTTAGATCTTCTTTCATGATCATTTCGCCGAACAATAGGTGGTCTGTTGGGAGTCCTTTTTGGAAGGCTGCACTTGCCATCGAGTCATTGCATCCGACGATCTTCACCTTCTCTACTTTGAACCTCTTCACGTAGAAGTGGAGCGACTCCTTTGGGTTCTCTTCTCGTTGAACAAGTGGTTGAACTTTTTCTTGATCAAGTGCTAGAATAAGTATTCTTTGATGAAAACCAAGGGAAAATAATCAAAACTCCGGATTGATCGTGGCGACAAGGTGTGGAACCAATCTTGCGCCTCGCCTTGCAAAGTCGTGGATATCTTGCACATAAGAGCATCGTTGTTCCGGTAAACGACCATTGTGCTTCAGTAATGCTTCAGGTGCCTCTTCGGATCTCCATTTCATTTGAAAGATGTGAAATGTGGCATGCTAAACTTACGTGGAGACTCTGCCTGCTCAATTATGTCCGTGATGGGTGACCTGCTCATTTTGGTCATATCCCGTCGTACTGCTTCATCGGCCACTTCGTTGCGTTGGAAATCACGCAATCGCTCGTTCTCTATTCTTCTTCCTGATTTTGCTTCTGTTGGGGTAGCAGAGCTCTTGGCTACCCCCAATCTTGACCTGCTGGTGTAGGGTCCTCTTCTACATTCTTGGCTTGTCTATGTTGCGGCTGCGGTGCATAAGGTAAATTCCTAGCAGGCGAAGGGGTTTTTCGCAGGCTGTTGGTTGAACTTGAGCCGGATTGAGTGACTGCTTCTTTTCGTCCATCGTGCTGCCTACTTCGATGAGATATAGAAGATCTTCCTTACGAGCCTAGCTGTAAATGACCGCTTTGCCTAGAAGGCTGCTCATGTTGATCATCGGAGTGTGGTCTCAACCATGAGTGTATACTCGTCCGTGGGCCTAGTCGAGAGTGCATGCTCCTCCGGCGCTAAGACGGGAGTATACTCTATCTCGGGGGCCCAGTCAGGAGTGTACGCTGTCTGAACGCTCGATTCGTGGCTGGTTGGGACAAGTGTTGTTCGCCAGTCGAATTGGAAGAGCTTGGAAGAAATGTGCCTTCTTGAGTAGTGGAAGGGTGGTAGACTCCAGGCACGAGATTTGAGTTGGAAAATGTCAAATTTGCGAGAAACATGTGGTGAGAATGCCCCCCCTAGTTCAATCGTAGGTCCTAAAATTTGAAGCCTGGATGGTTGAACTAATCTTGGGCCGCTTGGGAAACCACGGGAGCAGGCTAGGCCGTGGGAGTAGGCTGGGGCATGGGAGTGGGCTGCTCGGCATGTGGAGCACATTGTGTGCGAGGCTTAGGCTAGGCTTGGCAATGCATTGGGCTCGTGTTGGGTTTGGACGGCACGGGCCGGCTTCGCTAGGGCTTGGGCCCTTGAGGGTTGAAATGGCACGACTTAGGCCGTGGTTGTGGTGCCATGAACCTTACAATCAGTGCCCACCATGATGGTTGCCACGGCGGTGCCTTATGGGGGGTGCCGCTCCACTTACCGCTATGATGAACCTTGTATATCTCCGCGGTCCTAATCCTTGAATGTTGGAATTTCCATTCCTCGAGGTTTCCGAATCTCTTGCCATTGTACTTTTCTTTTACATTTTATCAAAGGATTTTTAGAAATAAAAATTCGTAAAATAAGAACGTACGAAAAATCTACAAATAGGCAAAGAAACAAGAAACCTTAGATGCGAGAGTCTTCTACGAGCATGTGACTCAACTCTCAATGAAAGCACCAATTTGTGGATGCGAATTTCTTCCTCCTTGTTCTTGGACAAAATTTGGACAAAATTGCACCTACAAAACAAACAACACCTTTGGTCAAGGCCAAAAGTCTCACGCGCCCACGATGAATGGGGGGAGGCTTTGGCCGAAGAACCTCCGATGCCAAAGTTTGAATTTTGAGGGAAAAGTGTTTGAAGAATTTAGAGAATTTAGCAAGAGATTTGGAGTTGAGTTTTGGAGAGAATGAGGGGGTTTATATGGGGGTGTGGCCGGCCCTCTTGGGGAGAGGAAAGACCGGCCACTTGGATGATTTTATGGGTTACGTTCTTGATTTGTGGTTAATTAGTTAATTAGTTAATTAATGGAATAATTAATTAATTAATTAATTAGCTAATTAATATAATAAAAGAGGAATGATTTGGGGGTTACCTTGGGGAGAAGATATGATGAGGATGGATGAAATAGGTTATAAATAAATACCTATTTTGGGCACTTTTGACTTGATTGAAGGATGATTGTCCACTGCTCGCACGTAGGAATTCCGGTGTTCCTTGAGGGTATTTTTGTTCTTTTCACCTAAAAATCCACATGTCGCCTCTTGATTATATTTGGCTCCACGATAGCTACCACTTATAGATGATAATATAGCCGATGACACTAGGACTAGGAGGAGCACATTAAACATGAAAGAGGATTCCTTCATATTTGATGCGTCAATAAGAAAGCTTACATAGTGTTTTACTTGGCAAACGTAATGCATTTATATAAGAATAAGAACTTTGAATGAAAATACAAGAAAATGTGTTGCCTGCATGGCATCATGTAAATCTGTGAGACTAACTCTCGTGAGAGCAGGGCAGACGACCTCGTTTTTGTTAGTACTGACTAGATTGTAATTGTTGAAGCATGACCATTATGCATGGGACAGGTTCCGTGAATCTGATGAAAATCAAACCAAAAAGTTTATTGTTCCAATATGGCCCTGTACATGTTTGGTCCTACTTTTCTTCAATCTAATGATAATTACAAGGGAGCTTAAAAATCTCTCAAATAGGTTTGTTTGAGTAACATTCTATTGACCATAAAAACTACCAAGCCTACGTGGCGCGCAGGCCGAGTAATTAATAAGCTAACTACGTCCTTTGGTTGTGTGCCTACTCATCGGCCAAGCTCGGTCGGGGAGTAAATTTGTTGATGTTGCGTTAAGCGCGTTGTTGACTTGTTGATCTCACGACTATGGTCGAGGAAGGAACACGTCTCGGCCTTCGGGTTCTAGAGCCTGAAGATAAGACTGCTAGTTCTGCGAAGTTCAATTTCAGATTCGGCTTTCAACGTGCCAAATGTAGTAACCTGAAACACCTCACTTCGCCGAGAAGGCTGATGAGATGACCTCTGCCAGTAAGGACTCGAAAATCCTTCTCGACCGAGACTTGGATAGATAACCAGTCGACCTCGATGCAGTGTTGTTTATCCAAACTGAAGGTGCTCCACGATCCGCTGATTCTACGACAACAATGTTGTTTATCTAAACTGAAGATGTCACCGGTTGCCTTCACAGTGTTGTTTATCCAAACTGAAGATGTGTTGGTGGAAAAAGAAAATAAAAATCTCGAGGTTGTTCAAAGGTTTCGCGTAGAGCGAGAGCTTGCGCAGGTCAGTTTGTGTGTTGAATTTGAGAGGGTTTATGTTGCCACTGCATCCTCTATTTATAGCAGTGAACCCACTCCTGACCAAACCAGAGATGTATTCAGACTAGAACTCCTTATCCTAATCTGATTATGATTAGGCCAATCCTAGTCCTAATGGGTTTCTTAACTAAACTCTATAATGAACCAGATTAATTCCCTGATTCTCAGCGCCTTTAGCTTTAAGACCCCTTGTGGTATCAGGATTCAACCTTCGCCTTTATCCAAATCAGTCATTCTCACAAAAGAACTAAGCCGAAATCGACCAGATAACTCTTGGTGTCCTAGCCGGCCCATGATAGACTCGAAAAATCTCTGGACCGGGAGCCTTGGCCATATTGTCATTTTGGGCCTAAACATTGCCCCCTCACTTCTGAGGTCTTTGGCCTACAACTCTTTGGCCGAGTTCCGACCTTGAAGAAGTGAAATCAAACCCTTAATGTATCTTTTGAAAGACAATGAAAAGTCTCGAACATTCCATCCACTCAGGTTCATTCATGAAGCATGATTGCACGATCTTAATTTTGTCAGATGCTCTGGCACGTGGCAACTATTCAGCTCACTCATCAATCTAATGATGACACCTGAACCGTGCAACCATCGAAATGTCCTTTCACCATTAAATCCGTCGCTGCACACAAATGTGCAACCTCGATTCATGAGTTTTTTTGTCCCTTCACATGGATCATTTGAACATTTATCACAATTACCGATTCCTCTAATCGATTTTATCCCTTATTTTAAATACTAAATTGTTGATCTTTCCCCCCAAAACGCCTATAAATACTCAACTCTCTTCATTCAACATTTTACGCCTCCAAAACCTTCAAATCTCTTCGCCATTTTCTCTCAATTCTCTTCGCCATTCGCTCTCAAACCCAGGAAACCAGCCTTTGATACCCAAAAAACCTTCATCTTCTCCAATGGCCACCAACGCTTTCATTACCAAGTTGGTCGAGGAATGCAGTAAATGTCAAAACATCACCGACCGAAACACAATCAAAACCATCCTATTTGAGGATGAGCTAAATGCCTCATATCAAACCCTAGGCCCATTGTTCAAGGACGATGTTCCAGAAGAAATCACCGAAATGCTCAAGGAACATTGTCTAAAACCCTTATTCCAAGGGTATGACTGGTCGAAATGGGAATCGGCTAAACCCCAAGGCGTTTGGCCCTCGACCACTACGGCCTGGGCTGCTTGGGTCACTCGGATGAAGCCACATTTTGTTGATGAATTGAGGGCTCTCGGCATTTTTGATGCCATCAAACTCTCGACCATCGAAATGAGCTTGGACCGAGAGCTTGTGATGGCTGCTCTGAGCTTCTGGTGCCCGGCCACAAATATGATGGTGCTTCCCCTTGGCCCCCTTGGGCCAATAGTGATGGATATTACAGCCATCCTTGGCACCTCTCCTACCGACCTCCCAGTCGAAAATTCTCTTTCCGGGTACCAATTCGACTTGGACCTCAAAAGTATTTTCGAGGACTGTGCCGTCGAAGTACTGACAAAAGGAGACCAAAAGTCGTCGAAGGAAGCCGCGCAGAAACTACATAAGAACTTCTTTAACTACAATACCCTGATCAACCACTACGCCGCCTTGGAAATTAAAGATCTTAGGGAGGGCGAACACGAAGCGTTCTTTTTCTACTGGTACAACAAATACATATTTTGTGCCAAGTCGAATAAGTGTCTGACTGAGAATATGCCTATCACTGAAGCCTTGGCGAGTGGCCATGTCCTAGTCTCAGTCCGGCAATCCTCGCCAACCTTACCAAGTGCTTGGCCGAGATTACAGTGGGGAAAATTGACCCCTACCAAAATAGCCCGCTCTGGATTTTTCAACTTTGGTTGCAACTTTACTTCTGGACGCCACGACCAGACCTCGCAAATGTCAATTCTTCTGAAGCCATGGGTCTCGAGCTAGCCTCCGACCTATTCCTTCTTACTAGGCCGAAGAGATATTCAAATACTTCTTCGGCCTGAAGCCATGGGTCTCGAGCTAGCCTCAGACCTATTCCTTCTTACTAGGCCGAAGAGATCTTCAAATACTTCTTCGGCCTAAAAGACTTGTCGGAAGACGAATTCCAGATTCGCCGTCGTCGGAAGTACCCTTCTTTAATTGTCCTTCTAACATTGGCATGGGAATACTCTGAGGAGGCTGACCTCTGAGCATCCTGGGGGTTATTTATCATCACCCGAGACTTACCCTATGGTTGTGAGGCTCGATGAGGGAGCTGGGAAGTCTATCACCCTAACTTCCTGGCTCATCAACTAGGCTATCTTCAAGGATGCCATTTGCCATTCCTTACTTCTCTCTCCCTCTTGAGCCCATAACACATCTCCAGCTCCTCAGAGAGGGAGTGTGAAGTGGCCGAGAAGGAATTTAGAGAGCGGTGCGCCAAATTTCATTTTCGGCCGAAAACTCTAGAATCCCGATGTGCTAGTATCTTCGTCGATTGGTGGGATACCTATACCAAGGATTTCTTCAAAACTTTGGCCGAGGAAATCTCACAGAAACTTTTCAGCGACCGGTCCAAGAAAACTCTCGCTCCAAAACCCAAAGAAACGGCCCAAGGTATATACCTTTTACTTTCTTTGTTCATTTATTTCCTTTGCGCTTTATTTTGATTCGAGCTTAGTGTCTCTAGGTGGCCGTACCATAAAGAAGGTCGAGGTGGTGGCAATGGTTGCGGCTAAGAAGAAACTTGCCCCTCATGTGAAAAATGTGATAGGCGATTTGCCTACTCTGCCTAGCAAACGACCCTGCCCGGAAACCGAAATGGCAGGAGACGCCCCTTGCCCAAAAAATACGTTAAGAAATTGGCTAAGAAAGGGGAGCGGGAGATTTACGTTATCTCTAGTCAAACTACGGGAGCGACTGCTCCTAGCGTTTCTCTTCCTCCTCTTGTTGTCGAGGCTTCGGCCACGGTGCAACTAGACTCAGCAATTGAGCCGACTATCAATCTGGTTGTCAAACAGCTTGCAACTTCAGCACCGGCAGCTGCTCACGCTGAAGCTGGCCCGGTGGCTGCGACCCCAGATGAGGCGACTTCCACAGCCAAGAAGATTCCCTCCCCTAATCCAAAGAAAGCTCCAGCGGTCATCCTGGAAGAAGAGGTATAAAATCTTATAATGTTTTTCTGTCTAAAGTTGATTGTCTAATGACTAATCCTTTTTTCCTAAGAGGATGAGAGCGAGGGACCCCCGTTTGTGAGAAAGCCTTAACCGTTTGAACAGCTACCCATCAATCATCAGTCGATGGTCGAAGCGGCTGGCCATGTCAGCCCACCATCTGCCGAAGCGAGCACGGGTCATAAAGAGGTACCTTCTATCAAACCAGAAGCGACGGCAGATACGCCTATTCATCCCCAAGATCGGGACCTCGGCATTCCTCCACAAGGGCTTGTGTAAGAACCTTCATCACCTCTTTATTATCCTTCTGCTTTAGAGAATTAAACCAAGAAAATATCAAATGCCAGGTGCCCAATTACTCGTTTCACCAAAAATTCTATGCACCGAAGGGTGTTATCTATATTTCTTGGCCGCCTTAGTGGCCATCGAATGTGGATTGCCTTCATCGGCCGCGTGAACTAAGAGGCTCTCTTAAACACTAAGCTCGGCCACTAAGTTCTTTAGGTTCGAGCAACGAACCAGCAGATATGGCCAATGTCTCCTCTCGGCAGGTCTATGACGACTTCCTTATCTGCTATTCTTTTGAATTCTTCATCACTAAACATATATATTTTTTTTATATGCAGCCTTAGTGGGAAATCAAACTCAAAGCCCTTCTTTCTAGCACTTCAGGGGCAGCCGGCCCTTCTGCCACTATAGCCGAATCGTCTACTTCAACAGTCGAGTCAAATGCTCTTGCCAAGCTATAGGGGCTCATGTCTCTCTCGGCATCTCAAATTCTCGAACGCAAAGGCCTCGACTCTGTAGGAGAATGTTTGAATGACCTTGCAGCTGACGGCCTAGTGAGGAATGAAACTATTGGTCTATCTTCTATCTTAGAATGAACTCGAGAATACTTTAATATTATTGAAAGAGCTCTTCGAACAGAAGACGACTTTAAGGCTGCATCGGTCGCTCAAGAAGCTCTTCATCCAGAGGTCGAGGCGATAAAGGCGAGGAATGAACAACTGGCCAACCTCGGCCGACAAATTGCCGACCTTAACCGTCAAATTGCCAAACTCCAAAGTCAGAGGTCGGCCATTGCTTCTGATCTCACAAAGGATTTTGAATCAAGCAAGCCTCATTTGACTGAATATACGGCTGGCGCAAAGTGGATCCAGCAACTGAAAATGGACAAGAGAAGTCGGCAAGCTGAAATCACAATGGGCAAAGTAAGGTGGTTAGAGTTGAAAGGCGCCCTCGAAGCCTTCCTTCCAAGTGATTGGATAATATTTTTTCAAAAATTTCCCATTGATTGGTAGTTTATGAATCATACCAGTTCGATCTCTGAGGTGGTATGCCCTCTTGCCAAGAACTTTGTGTACGATGAACGATCCTTCCCAATTCGTTGACCATTTCCTGAATCTAGGGTCTTTAATTCCTATAGGCAACACTGTTTGCCAAACTAGCTCCCCATCGCCGAATGTTTTTTGTCTGACCCGTCAGTTATAGGCTCGCTCGGCAATCTTTTTCTGTTCCACCAATAAATTATAAGCATCAAGCCGAACCTCCTCCAAGTCTTCTAACTCTCGTCTCATGACCTGATTATATTCGGCACTGAACAAACTAATTTGCTCAATAATGAATTTATACTTAACTCGACTGGTAGTATCGCGTCATGCCCATAAGTCAATGCATACAGGGTCGTCCCTGTTGCTGATCAGAGCAAAGTCCAATATGCCCATAAAGCCTCGTTCATGTGTTAGGCTTTTCTTTTATCATTTTTTCGAGAATGCCAATCAAAACTTTATTACTTGCTTCAACCCGTCCATTTGCTTGTGGGTAGTACGACGTGGATTGTTCGAGTTGGATTTTCAACTTCGCCGTATATTCTTTGAACCTATCGGCTGTAAAGATTGTGCCGTTGTTAGTTATGAACGTTTCTGGTACGCAGAATCTGGTCACATTGTTTTCTTCTATAGAATTGTAAACTTCCTTGGATGTTAATTCGACATATGATTTTGCTTCGACCCATTTAGTGAAGTAATCGGTTGCTACAAGTATCCATGCATGCTTTTCTGCTCCAGAAGATGGTGTAATTTTACTGGTTACATCCATGGCCCATCCTCTGAGTGGCCATGGTTTGGTGATCGTGTGGAGTAATTCGGCTGGGACTGACACTGTACATACCCTCTTGTGTACTCGATACAATCTTTCAATATACTCGGCCATAAATAACCGTGTCGGCGAAACAGCCAACGCATCTTACGTCCAGATTGATGAGCTCCGCATATTCCTTCGTGCACTTCTGTGATTGCCTGCGCAGCCTCCTGTAGGCAAAGGCATAGTAATAATAAACCATCTTCCCCTTTCCGATACAACTCATTCTGGTATGACACGTAGATTGTGCATTGACTCTTGTCCTTCGGTCGTGTTTTTCACTTGGGTTACCGAGATATCGCATAATTGACCTTCTTCAATCGTCTGGTAATGCCTCGACAGCGCAAACATCTACAGAAACCTTTTGTTCCAATAATGAAGGTAGAGACATGACTCATTTACGGATCACGCGATCGTGTTCGAGAATCTGGTGATTGACCAATGCCAGCTATAATCGTCGTACTATTTATATTTCCCAGCCTAGTTTGCCCCCCAGGAGTTATGCTCCAGAGGCTATTTGTGCCAGTTCGTCCGCATCAGTGTTTCAAACACACGAGATGTGCTCAAATGTGATTCCCACAACCGATTCAGCCAAATAGTTGGCAACCATGTGATAGGGCGCCAAAGTACAACTCATGCAACGAAAAGTGCCATTGAGTTGGTTAATCACAAGTTCTGAATCACCAAGGACGAGGACGCGGGTTTCTCTTAAGTCGTGAAGGACGTTAAGGCCGATGATAAGAGCTTCATACTCGGCCTGATTATTCGTACAATTGAAATCTAGCTTGAGAGAAAATACCAGCGGCAGTGATCTGGGGATTAAATGATGATGCCAACACCAGCCAAGACCGAGGTGCTAGAGCCATCAAAGTACATCGTCCAATAACTATCACGTGTTTCTACCATGCCAATTTTGACTTCATTGCCCCCAAAACCATATGAAGAGTATCGCATAATCGACCTTCTCCAATCGTCTGGTAATGCCTCAACAACGCAAACATCTATAGAAACCTCTTGTTCCAATAATGAAGGTAGAGACATGAGACATGTACGGATCACGCGATCGTGTTCGAGAATCTGGTGATTAACCAATGCTGGGTATGATCGTCGTACTACTTGTATTGCCCGGCATAGTTTGCCCCCCCAAGAGTTGTGCTCCAGAGTTTATTTGTGCCAGTTCGTCCGCTTCAGTGTTTCAAACACACGAGATGTGCTCAAATGTGATTCCCTCAAACGATTCGGCCAAATAGTTGGCAACCATGTGATAGGGCGCCAAAGTACAACCCATGCAACGAAAAATGCCATTGAGTTGGTTAATCACAAGTTCTGAATCACCAAGGACGAGGACGCGGGTTGCTTTTAAGTCGTGAAGGACGTTAAGGCCGATGATAAGAGCTTCATACTCGGCCTGATTATTCATACAATTAAAATCTAGCTTGAGAGAGAAATACCAGCGGCAGTGATCTGGGGATTAAATGATGATGCCAATACCAGCGGCAGTGTTCTGAGTGCCCTTGGGCAACGTAAGGCAGATTTGTGAACATCGGCTTCAGCGATGAAGATCTGGTTGTAGCCAGCATGGCCGTCCATGAGGGACATCATTTCACGATTGGCAACGGCGTGAATTAACAAATCTAAAATTGGCATTGGATATTCATCTTTGGGGGTTGCTAAATTCAAATTACGAAAATCGATGCAAATACGTAGAGCGCCGCTTTTATTTAACACTGGTAGGATATTCACCAACCATTCGACGTATTGAGCAGCCCTAATAAACCCAGCTTTTAAAAGTCAAACCAGTTCATCTTTTTTGCCGAGTTGTACTTCGGTCGAGAATCGCCGAGAGGGTTGGCGAAATGTTGTACAACCAGCTTTGATACATAATTCATGCTCGACGAGATTTCGATCTAGACCTTGCATCTCATGGTAACTCCAAGCAAAACAATCTTTAAATTCGTTAAGTAAATTACAAAGTTCAGATTTCATGGGTTGGGATAACAAAAAATAATAAATAATGGCCGAGGGCCATCGGCCGTTCCAATATTTATTTCCTCTAATAGGTCTTTGACTTGGGGCCAACTATCTTCAAGCTCGGCCGGGGTGGCTTGGACGTTGTCAAAGGAAAGGACGGGACCATTATCTCCTTTCGCGAGAAACTCCACAAGGTTTACGCCCGAATTTAGTTGTTTAGAAACAGTATACCAGTGGGCTAACAGTCGTTCCATAGTAGATGAAATCGCGGCCCGGTATTCTGCTTGTTTGGTGTCAGACATCGAGATCGGTAATGAGGTCAGCTAACCTGAGTCTCGTCCAATCCTGGTGAATAGTCTCGGCGCCAACCTCGATTGCTTTCTGAACAGAAATTTGAGTCGACCATTCTTCATCGTTAAGACCTTGCGAAGTGATGTAGCCGACGTGGTCATAGTAGTAACGTGCCTAGATCATGTTAGCTTCGAACGGCTGATTGTCAATCGCATGAACCACAACTGATTTGTCGTCCCAGAAGATGAGGACTTGATATAACAGCGAAATGATACAGCCTGTTTGATGGATCCAATCCCGATCGAGCAATGCATTATATTCAGTCTTTGAGTCGATTATGAAGAATGCAGTCATATGATTGCGGTCCGCGATATTTACTTCTCACAAAAGTATACCCTTAGTCTGGGATTTGTCTTTGACGAAGCTACTCATGGTGACCCCTGACAGAATAACTTCATCGTTAGAATGACGTAGTGCTTTCATGATGGAGACAGGCATGATGTTGACCGTTGCTCTGCAGTCAATGAAGATTTTGGAGACTGGATATCCTTCGATGTGAGCTGTAACATACAACAGCTTCAAATGATGAAGATTGGCCAAGGAAGAGCAGGGAAACAACTCGGTAAGGGTTGCTTTGAGTTTGTCTTCTTTGCTTACTTGCTCGTCTTCCTCCATGATGACGAAGTCGACTTGCGTTGCTTCTTCGGCAACCACGTCACCATCAAAGAAGTTTGGTTAGGACGTGGTTGGCTGAAATTCAGTCAGTAGAACGTGAACTATGCTAATTTCTATGTTTTCAAGAACCGAATGGCCCATTGAGTCATGGACATAGTCTTCCAAACCATCAAGCAAAGTATCCTGTCTTTGAGTGTCCTCGACCTGATTATTTTTCTTTTCAAGTATTTGATTATGTGGTACATCCACGTGACCAGTTTCATTCTGATTGTTATCCCCGAGCTCGCTCGTCGTTGGAGACCGATCTTGTTCCTACGACGCCTTACGTGCACTCTCCTGATAGGTGATTTGGGCATCCCTCGTCTCTAGGTAAGCATCTAGGCGTGCAACGCACTCTTTCTCATCGATCGTCGAGGGAGAAAGGAAGCTGTGGGTTCTATACTTGTATATGGATCTACGCGAAGCCGAGAACTCGAGCTTCACGTATATGCTGGAACCTGGCCTTCATCCCTGGATCAGTGGTTTTTTTAATAATCTGCTCGACATTAGGGCAAGTTCGTGCCAAGTCAAGCTTGACACGCCTTTGGTAGACCGTACAGGTCATTAGCATAATATTTCTTGTGAAACTCCCGCATGTAGTCATTAGCATAATATTTCTTGTGAAACTCTCGCATGTACTCCAGGGCTTCGCCGAGAAATGGGGGGTGTAGATTTCGTCGGACTTTTATTAACGGCTCTTGTGAAGGCAACGGAGGAAGTTTGCTTTCTGCTTCCTTTTTGAAATGTTCGAAACAAGCCTTCATCTCCCCAGGCCGAATAAGAAGTTTGATGCGCTTCTCAGATTCTTCTATTGTGGTCTCAAAATCATGATTAATCACCTTTTTTTCCTTAAAGTAATTCGGCCATGATTGTTGGGGGTTGTCGGTCATCTTCGTTATCTGTTATTTATTTCGGCTGCCACTTGGAAGCCGAGGTGGCTCAAGCCGCTTGTCGACAGGCCATGCAGTCTATTCGCTGTCGCTGATGTTTTTGAGATTTAGAGAATGCAGTATACACACCGGTACGAGAATTATAACTATACCACCGTTGGTCGCGTGGCTCAGGCGGTTTGAAGGTTTTCTGGCTCGTGGAAGAATTCGAGTTGTTAGAGTTGCGCGCATAATAGTCCTCGTTATAAAACAGTGTGTCGAAGTCAAGGCGCCACCTGGCTGAAGGCGGCCTGTCGATCTGTGTTTGAGGATCGAGCCTATTGAAAACTCTTTTGCGTTGGTCTGCGCAGAGCACCTTTTGAGGTGTTGTTGCGGCCATAGGAGGTGGTCGTTGTATTGTGGCCTGAGGTGGTTTCTCCTTTGGCTCAGTGAACAAAACATTTGCCTTACACCCATTACATAAAATCACCAGCCCATCCGCTTCCTCTGTGCTGGAGTCTGACATGGACTCGACGATAACTGGTCTCGAAAAATCTTTAAGTGGCTCGTTTGAAAATAAATCAATCTTGAGTTGTGGTGGAGAGATCTGCTTTGGGACGTGTTGTATCGGAATGAACTCGGCCTTTCCTTTTCCTTTATCTCCAGGTAGACGAGCATCTACCATGTTTATTGTCGTCGTAGGAAATGGGTCGATGTCGACGCCCATTTTCTTTTCTGGAAACTTGAGTTTACCGTTGTCAGTCAAGGTTTGTATGGCGTCTCGAAACATGATGCAGTTGTTTTTCATGTGCTTGTTCGAGTTATGGTACTTGCAATACTTTTTTCCTTTCATTTCTTCAGCCTTGGGGATATTATGCCCAGGCCGAAGTTTGATAATTTTGGCAAGTAACAGTTGATCGAAGATGGCATCAGCCTTACTAATGTTGAAAGTATAAACTTTTGATGTTTTGGTGGTAGATTCTTCTGGAGCCGGGTGAGATTTGGCATCTTTGGGATTGGCATGAGCCAACACCTTGCATATATATGGTTTGTCGATTACTATCTCGGAGTAAATAGTCGTATTGCTCGACATGCTGAGCTAGTTCGTACATGTCACGGAAGTTTGCCCCCAGGAATTTCTTTTTCTATTCCACGTCTAGCCCATTTAAAGCAAGCCGAACCAATTCGACTTCAGGGAGAGGTGCTCAGCACCAGTTACCTTGTAAGATAATCCATTGGTGACTCATCAGATGCTTGAGCCATCCTGGCCAATGAAGAAACTGACATTTCCATTCTCGGCCAATAGAATTGCTCATGGAATTTTTCGACTAGTTCTCCCCAATTTTGGATAGAGTTAGGTGGGAGGTTGATGTACCACGTAAACGCCGAGCCTGTCAACGAGAAGTTAAATAGTCGCATTTTATGGAGGTCACTATTAACATCTCCACATTGCGCAGTGAACAGAGCTACATGTTCTAATGAGGATAGGGACAATTCTCCAGCAAAAAGGCTGAAATCCGGGATCTTAAAGCGTCTAGGATATTTGAACTTTTCTACATAAGCTGGGTATGGATAGATGAATTTTGGGAACTTCGGCCCTTTTTTTAAAGTCGAATCAATCATTCTTTGGATCTCGATTATATCGACGGATGTTGTTTCTGCTCTCTGGTCGGATCTGTCTGATTTACTGCTTGATCCTTCTCTTATTTCCAAGTCGATCGTTTTGGGCCGAACAAGTCTTGTTTCGGCCTGTATCGTTGATAACGGATTACTTTTAGGTGTAAGTTGTAAGGAACGATCGGCGGGTCCTCCGTCATAGGCTTTACTAACCAATAGTTCGAACAATCTGTTGTGTGCATCACCATTACTACGTATTACCTCAAGTATGTTTTTTACCTCTCTGTTGAAAATCTGAGATTGCTTTTCGAGTCTTCTTCAGAGAAACGATCTAGTTGGTGGATCAGAACCGTCACCACCATCGTTATCACAATCCTCAACTATCCCTTCAATTAAAACGCCCTTGGTTTTGTTAGGGGTTTCTGCACTATGAGGCCGACCGCCGAGACAAACTTCTTTTTCTCGGTGTGTCGCACCTATGGTCTCAGATGTCACGGCAACATGAGGATTCTGTGCTTGTGACAAGTCATCTTACCCTGGGTTGGTCGTGGACTTTCCCATGACTGTTTTCTTTTTAAAGCACTGTGTCCCACCGGGCGTGCCAAAATGTTGACCCTAAAAACTACCAAGCCTATGTGGCGCGCAGGCCGAGTAATTAATAAGCTAACTACGTTCTTCGGTTATGTACGGGGTGTGCCAACTCGTCGGCCGAGCTCGGTCGGGGAGTAAAATATGTTGATGTTGAGTTTATCCAAATTGAAGGTGCTCTGCGGTCGGCTGATTCTACGGCAACAGTGCTGTTTATCCAAACTGAAGATGTCACCGGTTGCCTTCACAGTGTTGTTTATCCATACTGAAGATGTGTTGGCGGAAAAAGAAAATAAAAATCTTAAGGTTGTTGAGAGGTTTCGCATAGTGAGAGAGTTGCGCAGGGCAGTTTGTGTGATGAATTGGAGAGGGTTTATGTTGCCACTGCCTCTTCTATTTATAGCAGTGAACCCACTCCTGACCAAACCAGAGATGTATTCAGACTAGAACTCCTTATCGTAATCTGATTATGATTCGGCCAATCCTAGTCCTAATGGGTTTCTGAACTAAACTCTATAATGAACCAGATTCATTACCTGATTCTCAGCTCCTTCAGCCTTAAGACCCCTTGTGGTATCAGGATTCAACCTTCGCCTTTATCCAAATCAATTCTTCTCACAAAAGGACTCGGTCGAAACCGACCAGATAACTCTTGGTGTCCTAGCCGGCCCATGATACCCTCGGAAAATCTCTGGACCAGGAGCCTCAGCCCATATTGTCATTTTGGGCCCAAACACATCGTTATGGAATATGTTCTTTTATTGTTTTTTAATAATTTAAACAGTCTAATTTTTAGAATTTCTCTCTTCAATATTATTCTTGCAAAATTTATCGAAATTCAAAATCATTTTTATGACCACTTAATTAAATGTTAGTCTCTTCAGATTTGTTCAAGAGGTTTCAGATTTGTCCATTGTTTGGGGTTATAAGTAAAACAGTTTGAGAGGCCATTCATTTTTTAGAACTATATTATAATTCTTAAAAAGTTTCAAATTTTGATAAATCTCTTGTGCAAGATTAAAAATTAAATATAATCGTTTGACTCTGTGTTTATGTCAGCATTCATATTCACATTACAATTCACTTTCAAAAATTTGTTTTTTTCATTAAAAAAACATTACTCTTTTAAAATCTCATTTATATCTTCATTTCTTATTGTTTTAATTAAATTGAACTTCACATAATTGAGCGTCAACTAAACTACTTTTGATCCTCCATCCAAATTTAACCCACTGTATATTCGGATCACTATGTCAATCCATGTGAAAACCTATTATGTTTCAAGCATAAGAGGAATTCTACAAAAGTATGATTGTACGTACACTATGATACCTAAACTAATTCATTGCACCTAAATATACAACATACTTAAACTAAGGTACCTAATGAACAAAATATTGTATCTAGACTATTGTACCTACACAATGGCACCTAGTCTAATGAATGTACCTACATTAGGTACCTACACTAATATACAATGCAAAACTGTCATATGAATGAAATTTTTTTAAAAATCTTCACCTGTAACCTGTGCATGTGTGTCTGCACCCCTCTGAGTGGACGAGAAAGAAAGGATTTCTTGAGCAACCCCCTAGCACTACTACAATTAACAATTTGCACGACGAAGTAGAGTTTGTTGCGCAAAGACAAAAAACATCGCCTGAAAATTAGCATGGCGAAACCTTCGTCGCGCGGAAACCATCGCGCGAAGGTCGTGAAATAAGGGTTTGTGAGACGTAGCTTACACCGTCGTCGCACAAAAGGGATTTGCACGACGACAATAACCTGCGCCACGCAAAATATTTTATGTGATGCAGCTTGCTCTCATTGTTGTGCAAAGATAGGTGCGCGACGTAGGTTATTATTGTTGCGCAAATCTGTTTTGCGCAACGTAGATTACGCCATCATGGAACAAAGTTATTGTTTTATTTTTTTAACAAAATATTTTTTATTTAATTTTTATAAATATTTTGATTAAATTATAAAGAATAATTATTAAACCAAGAAAAAGTATTTAATTACAAAATATATGAAAATGTATGTACAAGATGTCCGAATAAGAAAAAAAAACTACAACAAATAGTCATTCGGGTTTGATGCATCAAGCTACTGGGAGGTCGAAGGTGGAGTAGGATTAGGTGTTGGCATCAAGATTTGGAGGCCAGGCATCTCGAAGGCCTGTAAGATCATGCTCATCTTTTTGTCCAGGGCCACAATCTAGGCTTCCCAGGCTACAATCTGGGCTTCATAGGCTGCAATCCTATCTTTCAGGGTTGCCACTTCCTCCGTCAGGGCGACAACCTGTCTCGTGGTCGGTTTGGAAGAGGAGACACCCGTCTCACAAACCTGCGCCTTCCCCATCCCCCGAACAACCTTGCCATGATGACAACCGAGCATCTGATTGTGATACCCCGTCCTTAATTTGACCTTTTTGTAATATTAAATGGTGTGGATTTACCAAAATGCCCTCGTGGCAAGAATGTTGACTTTAGTTGACCACCTCATCGAAACGCATATGACTAACTTTCTTAGTTTATTCTTATTGTGCTCATCGCCATGAACGCACGGGCGCGAAAGGATTTGAATTTGGAGCTACAACGAAGATTTTACATTTTCGAAACGTCGAAAATTTTTCGGGTGTTCCTTGAAGAACGAAGATTCTCATTGACTTGTCGGTCAACGTTGATTGTTGACCGTCAACGTTGACTTTTTATTGACTCTTTTTCGGGTTTCGACCGGGACCCCTCTTAGACTAATTTCAACGTCCTAATTTCAAATCTGAGCTCCATTTTCCCAAACTCAATCGTTTTAGTAGAGTTTTATTAATTGGTCCCTTTATGTGCTTAGGTGCGTTTCGTAGTGGTATTTTTGTCCTCCCTAGTTCGAATAACTCTTCGGCGACAAAGTATCTGTAAGTGGATCCCTTCCAAAATGCATGATTTAATTACTAGAAATCCATACATGAAAAGCATGATTTTATGACTACGTTTTATGAAACGTGTATTGAGTTATCGGATTTACGCTTTATGAAATATCATGCTTTATCGAATTTACGTCGTTTGAAATATTTATGAATATATATACTTATGAACATGGTTTATGATGATGATTTGAGCTAGAACGCTCATCTAGATTTATGATATGATGTTTGAGCTATTGAGCTCTGATGATATATATTTTGGAAAGATTATGTTCATGATTTTCTGTGCTTACTTAGTGGATATTCATACAATATGCCTTTGGGCGGAAGATATATGTGCCTTTGGGCGGGCAATGTAGTGCCTTCCGGCGGATAATATATGTGCCTTCAGGCGGGTGATGTAGGTGCCTTCGGGCGATTATGATATCACTACTAAGACCATCTCCAATGGTTGGGCTAAAAGCCAAACATTTTAATTAACCTGGAAAATTTAGCTTTTAGCCCAGAAACAGTTTTTCTGCTCTAACCGTTCTCTAGGTATTGCACCATCTTCGGATGTTTTACCGTGTACTCTACAGTAGTTTGGTTGGTGATTAGCTGGGAATCAAAATGAATTGCGAGCTTTTTCACCTCCAAGTCTTTTGCCATTCGGAAGCCTGCCAGTAGGGCCTCGTACTCTACCTCGTTATTGGATGCTTTGAAGCCTAAAGTGATCGCCTGCTCGAGCATTGAACCGTTTGGGGTGACAAGGACCACGCCTGCTTCCGAGCCTTTGTAGTTGGATGCGCTGTTGACATACAAATGCTAAAAGTCTCCATCGGGTGGAGCAGGCGCGGCTAGGGCTTGCTCGGCTGCCTCTGAGGCGTCGTTGGGTCGCTCTATTGCGTTGCTTAGGCTAGGCGTGAAAGCGTGGTACGGAGCCATGAAGCTGGGGCCATGTTACACACAGCAAAAAATGCTCAACTGCCGGTATTGGGCCACTATAGAGCTGAATTATGGAGCAAAGGTTGGCTAAGGCCATGTGACGCGCAGCAGAAGATGGTGCTCAATTGCTAGTACATGTTGCTTCTAGTGTTCGTTTACCCTTGGCGCGCCTTTTGGGTTTAGATGTTGTGTTCATAAAAAAACTTTGCATCTACCAGTGTCTGCATCTTTATCGTCGCGCGTCTGGATTGGGCGAAATAGTGCGTCATAAGGATGACTGTGTGTGTCTGAAGGTATAACTTGAGCTTCTAGGTTGCAACAACTATCACCAAAGTTAGGTTTTGAATTTCTGGTAGCTGGTTTTTGCACCAAAGAGAGCTTTTGAATTGTTGGATACAGGTAGTCGGGCCCCCAGCTCTTCTCGTATGAAGATAAAGCTTATTGCTGCTTTAGATGCGGCTGTTTGTCTAGCCAGACCTTGAATCTCCTTTAAAGTAGTGGGGGACTTCATATTCAAGATCGCTCAAACTTGCCTTGAATATGCATCGGCGAGCCTTGTCCAAAAGTGCATGCTTCTCTACTAGAGCGAAAGAGTACCAGAGTTAGATCTTCTTTCATGATCAATTTTTCGAACAGCGGGTGCTTTGCTGGAAGTCTTCTTTGGAAGGCTGCTCTGGCTATCGAGTCGTTGCATTTGACTATCTTTGCTTTCTCTGCTTTGAACCTTTTTATTTAGTGTGAAGTGTCTCTTTTGGGTCTTTCTTGACATTGAACAAGTGGTTGGACATCTTCTTGATCGAGCGATAAGATGAATATTCTTTGGTGAAAACCAAAAAAAGTTCATTGAAACTCCGGATGGATTGTGGTGACAGGGTGTATAACCAATCATGAGCCTCACCTTGTAGAGTAGTGGTGAATATTTTGCACATGAGAGCGTTGTTGTTCAGATAAATAATCATTGTGCTACGGTAATGCTTTAGGTGCCTCTTCGAGTCTCCATCTCCTTTGAAAGATATGAAATGTGGCATGCTGAATTTGCGTGGAGGCTCTACCTGCTCAATCTCGTTTATGAAGGGTGACCATCTTATGTTGGTCATGTCACATCGTAGTGCCTCGTCAATCACCTCGTTGCGTTGGAAATCACGTAATCGTTGGATCAGGGGTTTCTCTACTTCTTCCTAAATTTGCCTTTGTTGGGGTAGCGAAGCTCTTAACTGCCCCCGGTCGTGACCTACTGGTCTAGGCTGCTCTTCCATGTGTTCCACTCATCTACGTCGTGGCTACAGTGCATATGGTACGTTCTTAGCAGGCGAGCGAATTACTCGTAAGCTGTCAGTTGAACTTAAGCCGGATTAAGTGACTGCTTCTTTCCGTCCGTCGTGCTGCCTACTCCGATGTGAGGTGAAGGATGCTCCTTGTTGGCCTAACTGCGAATGAACACTTCGTCAGGAAGGTTGCTCATGTTGATTATCGAAGTGTGGTCCCAACCGTGAGTATGCTCGTCAGTGGGCTTAACTGAGAGTGCATGCTCCTCCGCATGCTTAGACGAGAGTATACGCTATCTCGGGGGCCCAATCAGGAGTGTACACTGTCGGAACACTCGGTTTATGGCTGGTCGAGTGGCTATTTGCCATAACGCTGCTGGAAAGGTTCTTCGTCTGCCTTTGTCCTACTTCAGGATACCTCGTCTGGGGCATGTTGCATCTTGGTGTGCTACAAGGGCTGATTCACCAAGGTCGTCTGTTATACGAGGGCACTCGTCAACTCTACGACTTGTCAAGACAAGTGTTGTTCCCCATTTGGGTTGGGAGATCTTGGAAGGAATGCGTCTCTTTGAGTAGTGGAAGTATGGTAGACTATGAGCGTGAGATTTGAGTTGGGAAATGTCAAATCTGTGGAGAAATAGAGTGAAAATACCCTCGGTTCAATTGTTGGCCCAAAAATCTAAAGTTATGATGGTTGAACCAGTCTTGGACCTGTTTAGGCTGCTTGGGAAGCCACGGGGATGGGCCGGATCTTGGATTGAGTCGCGAAAGCAGGTCAGGTTACCGGAGTGACGCGGTTTGGGCCAACTCGCTTTGGGATTGGGCCCGTGTGGGTTGGAGTGGTGCGGCTTAGCCTTGGGGCGCAATGGGGTCGCTCTGACCTTGGGCCTGCGAGGTCTGGGTTGCTTCCTTGGCAACTGCAGCTGCAGCTACTACTTGGGCCTCCTTGCACTGGGTCTAGCTGGACTTCCTTGTGGCGCGGACCTGGACTCGTGTGGTTTGAAGTGGCACGAGGCGCTAGGCTGCCTTCAACGCGACTTGGTCTGGCATGCCTTGGGCTTGGGCTTGCACTGCTGGGGCAGCAGCTTAGGCTGCCCTTGGTGCTTCGGCTCATTACTCACCGTGAGTTGTAGGCCTGCCAATGGTGGGTTGGAACGGCACGGCTTAGGCTTGCAAGCCTTAGGCCGTTGTCTTGGCACCGTGGGTTTGGGCTTTGCTGAGGGTGGCCATGTCAACTGCTGCCATGTTAGGTGTCGTGGTGGCTGCCGTGGTGGTTGCCATGGTGGTGCTCCGGGGTGGTGCTGCTCCACTTGTCGTCATGTTAAGCCGGTGTTGATCCTCGTAGATAGTCGTGGCCCAAATCCTTGGACATTGAAAGTTCCGTTCATCGTGATTTTCGAATTTCTTGTCATTGTACTTTTCTTTTATGTTTATTCAAAGAATTTTTGTATAAAAAATTCTAAAAATAAGAACGTACGAAAAATCTACGAATGAACAAAAAATTAGAAACCTTGAATGCGAGAGTCTTATTCGAGCGTTCAAGACTCTCAATGAAATCACCAATTTGTGGATGCAAATTTCCGCCTTGTTATTCTTGGAAGAAAATGCACCTGCAAAACAATTAACACCTTAGGTCAAGGCCAAAAGCCTCACGTGGCCACGATGAATGGGGGGATTTGGCCAAAGAACCTCTGATGCCAAAGTTAGAATTTGAGGGAATAGTCTTTAGAGAAATTTGGAGAATTTTAGAAGAGAATTGGACTTAGGTTTTGGAGAAAATGAGGGGCTATATATACGGGTGTGGCCGACCCTATTAGGAGAATTGGCACCGACCACATTTGGTGGTTTTGTGGGATTGATTGCAAGATATTATGAAAATAATATCTTGTAATTACTTTAGGTAATTAATCAATTAATTAGATAATTAATTAATTAATTTAGGTAATTAATCCCAATTTGAAAAGAATAATTAGGAGTTACCTTGTGGCTGAAGATTTGATGAGGAGTGATGAAAGTGTTTAAAAGAATACCATTTTGATCACCTTTGACCTCGATTGAGCTGTTATTGTTCGTTGCATGCGCATGGGAGTCCTGGTGTGCCTCAAAGGAAATTTTGTCTTTTTCACCCAAACGTCCATGTGTCACCTCCATATTTTTCTTGATTATTTTTTGCTCCACAACTGTCCCCTATCATATCTCCAGGGCGGTACCCAATATCATCGATGATATTGAACCCACTTGCTACACACAAGCTGTGAAGAGTGATGCATGACGTTCTACAATGGCTGATGAAATCAATGCTCTCTTGAATAATCACACCTGGACCCTTGTTCCTCCATCTCCCCACCAAAACACTGTTAGGTGTAAATGGGTCTTCCGACTCACTCAAAATCAAATCCTCCATATTCATCTCACGACGTTTTTGCTTGAGATAAATTTTGAAGTCATTCCAAGAAGTTGGCAATTTCTTGATTAAAGCCTTAGCTTGAAAATGCACATTGATCATAGATCACTTTCTAGATTTCTTCGGCCTGAGAGAATAGATTTTGAATCCACCATAGTATATTTGAGGAACTTACCGATCACAAATTTCTTTAAACCGACATCATGAATCTTATACTTTTTCTCTAAGGATTCCCACAACTCCTTTGCAGTTTTGCACAGAGAACAAATGTTGTAGAGATTGTCTTCCAAACTATTCAGAATATAGTTCTTGCAACAAAACTTAGAATGATTCCAAGCTTCAATTGCCATGACTGCCTTTTTCATCATTAGATTCTCATTAGACTTCAGAGCCTCTTCCTTAACAACATGAGCGAGATTCATGGTTGTCAGGAAGAACAACATCTTCTGTTGCCATCTCTTGAAATCTAGCCCTTTGAATTTCAGAGTATTTCGGCCTAATGCCATTCACATTCACAGATTGTTGATCCAGGATTCTGTTTCAAGATTATTGGATATTTATCAATAATCAATGATAAACTTAAATATGCTAATAAACAATAAATGTAACTTAATAGATTGGCAAAGTATAAAAACGAAAGTAATATTATACAAATAAAAATGAAGAATGAGGCTTGCGTATCGTAATGACCTTGAAACAAAAATTTGCACCTACTCTGCGCTTGTAGTTCTGTAGATATACATGCTTCACCAAGATTCAACAACCTAAACTAGAATTCCCACTGGAAAACTTAGCTTTTAGAGAATTTTAGTGTGGTTATCTCAGTATGCTTTGTATGGAATGATGGATGATTTTCGATGGTTGGATTGATATGCAAATCCATGTATTTATAACATTAATATGCATGTTCATCAGAGATATCATTTTGGGAGATGACTGTTCAACGTAAAAGGGTGTGTGGCTTCAACGTTTCTCCGAACTTTTCAGACTTCATCTGAAATGATGAGTCTGTTGAGTTTTAAACGCTAAAATATTTATATCCTAAATTAAAATATTAATTAATAGATTTAATTTTTAAAACCCGAGCCCCAAGGCCCAAAGCTCATCTTTTGACAATTAAACATATTTTAATTATATAAAATATATTTTAGTTATCACGCAGCAAGCCCAAACCTAAGCTTCAAGCCCACTTTCACTCCCAATGGTCCATCTTTCAAATCGCTTTGTATGATGGACAAGATGTTATAAAGTGTGTGAAACTTCATAACTTCACCAATGTGGGACAAATGAGATGGAATGAAATTTCCACTCAAAAACTCTAACATACATTTTAACGTTTTGTTACGGTCATGAATTTTTTAAGTTTCAAGTGGGAAAAGATAAAACCTCAAATTGTAGGTATGAGGCATTACAAAGGTATATGTTGAAGAGATGTGCTTATAACATCTTCTACATTAGGTTTTGTCAACCCATGGTTTTGTCAACCAATGTTATAAAACATAATGCTTAAGTTTGGCATTAAATTGAACCATATTATTGCAAGCACATTGTGTGGCTTAGTCCAGTCTTCCACCCCTTTAGTGTAGATAATATCGTTTGTTAAAAAAAAACAAAAAGCATTCAATAGAACTTTCCTCACATGTAAGTCTTATATCAGCTATGAGTTTATACTAAATCATTTAAGGAAGCACAAACGACTGATTGTAATCTTGAATAATTTTATGTAAGTGCAAATGAGTGATTGTACCATTTTAGTTTTAACTTTTAATTCTTAAAATTTTGTCACGAGCACAAATGGTGAATGAGTTTTTGTTTGATTTGCGCTTCAATTCATTTTGTTGGCATAAAATCAAACTAAATCCGCAATTTTTGCGAAAAATTGACGTGAGAACACATTAATTTGTTTTTATTTTGTTTAAAATTTAGGGAAAAATGAGTGCAACATCCCAATTCTTCGAATTCACATTAATATTTAATGCGAATTTCTTCAAACAACTTACATGTTAGTAAATAAAATAGCGTTATACATAAACTCCTAAATAGTTATTTCTTGTACTAAGATTATTAGGGAACTGCACTAAGGGTTATGGTCTTTCTTTTCAACTTACTGCGTTCCGAGTACGAACCTTCCCCCTCCTCTTATAAATTAATGTAAAATTGCTTATACGAAAAAAAAATAGTAGTGGACATTAACATATAACATACTCTTAATGTACTTTTACAGACAAAAATTAAAAAGACATTCAACATTATCTCCACCCAGCTTCTTGTACAACCCAACAAAAACACAACAAATTTACATCTAAAACAATCTCTATCACATTACTCCTTGCACAAGAATTCTTATCTATTTCATCAATAAAGTCTAAACTTGAAAGCAAGCAAATAAACAGGAAAACAAAACAGAAAGTACAGAAAGCACTTTAAGCTCAAGGATTACAAAATAAGTATACTTATGTACAAATAAACTAAATAGGACTATGTTCAAAACTACAAAGATTGAATTATTTTGTCCCATAATTTCACAAAAACCGTCACCCACCTCCCATGTCCAAATCCTTCCAACCAAATAAATGAAACCATATCTTTAGATATATCTTGTTTTGTTGAGTAGGAAAATACCATATATATATATATGAAGACTATATTTTTGTACTATATGTAGGACTCATGTTGAGTTGTTAATGATTTTGAATTGAAATCACTTACAAGGCAAGTACTTTGTAAAGATCACGTTGAAGCCACACACCCTTTTTAATTTTTATATCTTCTTTGTCAACTTATGCTACAATGGTTCCATGATCTTTGTCCTTCATTGTGATTGAATACAGATTGGCAAAGATCATGGAACCATTGTAGCATAAGTTGACTTTTGAAAACTCTAATTCAGTAAGATATATAATGCACTTGCTTTGGTGGGACAAACATTTTGAGTTAATGGTGATTTGGTGAATATCTTAATTAACTATAAATCAACTATAATATGCGGTTTTAGAGGAACCTTGATAACTATATAATGGGTGTCCCTACTTTCAAAAACTCATATTCCATTCTAAGCAAACCCTATTATTGCTAGAAGACTCTTTTGCCATTCGCAAGAGTCACGTCTTCCGTATTCTAAGATAAGTAAATTGAATTGATTTATTGTAATTTTGGTTTATCAAATCCATGATCCTAATGTCTTGTTGTTGTTTAGGATTTCAAAAACATCATACTTGTGGTATCAGAGCCACACAAGAAGCTTAGGGTTTGATTTATAGGTACAACCAAATTTGTGTATTGAAGATGATTCGCATGCTAAAGAAAAAAATTTCTTATTGTTTTGGTTGGATGCATTTTACTGTTCTATCCTATGAAAATTGATTTTGATGCTTCCGCAGTTTTGTGTTGGTGTCAATAATTTTCTTGTTTAATAACAAATATAAAACTATTGTTAATTAAATGAGATAAATCAATATTTATTTATTTTTGACAAAAATATATTTTTAATTTGAATTTTGGTTAATGTATTTGAACCTCGAAATTCCGTTATGGTTTCAACCCTCTCAAACTTTGCAGCTAGAATGACTCGTTGTTAGGAGAGAACTTGGGTAAGATTTCACTTGAATTATAATTTTGTACCAATTACAATTTAGTTTTGTTAGGTTAGTTTTGGCTTCAAACAAAATCTCTTCTACCCGAAATTCTAAAACTCTAAAAATCCATTTTCTTGCGATCCTGAGGACCGTATTAAATTTGACAAATAAAAGCTTCACAATATCGTTAGGGTTTTTTTTATTAGCATCCCACAATCTTATGAATACACCCTACTTTTTTGAATTCTTGTTGAATTCCTCTATTAATCTTATTTAAATTTGAAAAAAAAAAAAAAAAAAAAAAGAAGAAGCAAACCCAGCACCCACCAATGCTCCACCATATTCCTTTCTCGACAGCCAAACAACATGCACCACCATTAACGAATTTCCATTGATCTCAATAATTCAATTGTTACAAGAATGTAGTCTTGGTAACTTTATGTACCCAAACATATGTCGATCCTATAATTACAATTAAGGAATGCTTCTATGCAAGAAGCACTTTTCCATATTTTTTTTCTGCCCATAGCCATCAAGTAGACATCATTGATTTCGGCGTCTGAAAATTGCAGTTTCTACAAGTTATTAAAGTTCCAAGAGGGGAGGGGAGGAATGGAGCACCGAGCATGGATCAACAAAGTGGCGGCAGGTGAGCGAGATGTCAGTTAGGTGAAATAGTATTTGGGTTTTTTTATTATTTTGAACCGGTGGGGTGGGTTTAGTAGAAGTAGGGTTAAAACTGAAATTAAAAAGAAAACAATTTTAAGTGTGGGGTGTATTCATAAGATTGTGGGTACCAATAAAACAACTATTTCGTTATGGCTTTTGATTGAATGATAAGGCCCGCGCCAAGTGATTGTTCTTATTTCCTTGAAAATTGTTCAATGAAGGTTGATGCCAATTGATTGATGTTTTGAAGACTCCATTGTTGAATATTGTTAATCTTGAAGTTGAAATTGTAGATTACTGTTGGAAGGTTTGATTCAATTGAATATTGTTAATCTTGAAGTTGAAATTGTTAATCAAGATGTCTGATAAGTCTGTAAGAATTGAAAGTTTGCTTGGGATGTTAACTATCAAATTACAAGATTACAATTTTGTGAAGTGGAGTTACCGATTTCAGTCGGTGCTAAGAGGATATGATTTCTTTGACCCTTTTTTTTCTGGAGAATCGATGTGTCCACCTTAGTTTGTGATTAGTACTGAAACTAGAGTCACCAAAGAAATTACAAAAGCTTATAAATCTTGGGTTCAATAAGATATGGCATTGTTACCTGTGTCTACTATTTAGGCAGAATACCGTCACCCATTGTTACTAAGAAACTGAAAGAAACCTCAGAAACGGAAGAAAGGGGGGAAAGTGAGGAAGAAACAGATGTAGAAATAGAAACAACTTCTGAAACGAAGGGGACTAAACAGGAACAAGAGGGATCCACCGAAGAAGATCCTTCCCCTTCCTTTTTTTCGGAAGAAAAGAAGGATACGGACAAAATCGATGAAACGAAAGAGATCCGAGTGAATGGAAAGGAAAAAACAAAGGATCAATTACACTTTAAAGAAACACGGTATAAAAAAAGACCCGTTTATGAAACTTATTGTTTGTTAATTGCCACTTTATCGGATGATGCTATGGAGTAAGTCATAGGTTGTAAAACTTCACATGAGGCTTAGACTTTCTTGCAAGAAAGGTATGCTCATGTGTTTGTGGCTTAGGTAAATCAACTCAAAACTGAATTTCATACAATTCAAAAAGGACGTGACACTGTAGACAAATATCTGCTAGGGTTGAAAGCTATTAGGGATCAATTAGTCTCTACTGGAGAAAGGGTTACACATAATGATGTAGTTGTGGCAGCTTTATCTGGTCTACCACCCGAATTTGATAGGGTGAAAACAGTCATCTTAGCAAGGGATACTTCTATCCCTTTGAAATATTTTTTAGCACAATTTATTGGTGATGAGTCCACTATTGAGTCTAGAATCACCTCTTGATTGGAAATATGGCTGCGATGTATGTTCAAGGAGACCAATCTAATAATAATGCAAGTAGGTATAAGGGTGGATATTAGGGTAATGGTTACTCACATGGAGAGAGTTCTAACAGCAATAATGGTTTCAAGAGTTCATTTACAGAAGATAATCAGGGATATCAAGGTGCTTCCGGTTATGCTAGTAATTGAAATAGGTCTCGAAACAGAAATGGTGGTAGTTTTTCAGGATACTATCCTTCAAACAGGAATGGTTTTGGGTCTTTTAACAATTCCAGACCTTATTATAATAACAGACAAAGAGGAGGAAGTTCTTTTGGCAATTCTTACTCTAATAATGGTTCTATGTCTTCTTGGAATGGTAATACAAACTTCAAAGCTCATGTGATTGTTGAATGTCAAATTTACTCCAGAAGGGGGGATACTGCACCAAATTGTTTGCTTCATGTAAAATTTACATAATCAAAGTTTTCTACAACCTAATTTATCACCCAAAGAAACCAAGAGTGAAGTTTTAGGATTTAGGGTTTCGTTTTGTTTACGGTTTACCTAACAAAGGATTCAAGAGATCGAGTGATAGCTTAATATGTCATACGTGCTTCGAAATTGTGTATGACTCGAATCAAAACAAAATATATTGAAGGCATTGAAATTTTTTCTTTACCTCGTTCTTGGCCAGTCACTCAAGTTAGATTGAATTTTTTTTTGTTTTTTTTTAATTTTTCAGTTTTATTGTTTAATTATTTGATATTCATTCAACATTATTATTTTTCAAGGGTTTTTTATTGACACTCCACATTTTGTTGACTACATCGGGTATAAATTCTAATATTAAATAACTCATATATCTTGTTATAAAATGACTATTTAATATAAAATGACTATTTAAGTCCTAAAAAATACACTTCCTAAGAACGTTCTTTTAATAGCAAACCTAATAATAATTCAAGAACATGTTGAGATTTTTCTTTTTTCCACGTCAGTCTAAGGAACCCACGGGATTTTTCGTAAGGGAAATAGATTGATGTTAGTTGAGGGTTTAAATTTACATTATTTCATATTTAAATTGATTGATGATTGATGGGAACTTTTGTTAATAGACTTTAGGATTAACACTCTTTTTTTCATCTTATTATACAATTATATAATGGAACGACACTATAAGAATTTTTTTATTGTTGTGAAACATTCCTAATTGAAGTATGATTGTGTAAATCCTAGGTTAGATTAAATTAGGGTTTATCCTTTCCTATTGTAACTTATATTCCTTGGGGACCAAGGGATATCCTCTCATCTTATTATTATAAATAAAGGTTCAATGTAGGAGGGATAAACACACAATTCCCCTACAATTCTACAAACACACATCTCTCTCTACTTTCTTTCTCTGCCGCCGGCCCTCTCTCCCTTTGTCAGATAAAATAGACCACAACATGTTATCAGCACGCTCCTACCGCTGCGCTTAGGAATCTGACGTTGGAGAATTTTCTGCATCAAACCAGTTCATCCATATCATCACGCAATCAGGTTCTTTCAAAACAACGGCTTTTAACTCGATATTTTGCAAGCCCTGATAGCATGAACATTCACCATGATGCATGACCCAACTTTACGTTTTACGTATTTTAGATTCTACATAAATTGCGTATGCCTCATAACCATAATTGCTGAAATTATGTGAATTTGATATTGGTTATGAATTGAATCTTACATATGTACATGCATCGAAAATATTATTTTGCATATGCATCACTGTAAATATGTGCTTCATTGAAATATATTGAATTTCATATGCATATAATTGAATTGAAAAAAAAAAAGAGAATTTTTTTTTGCGATTGGGACCTAGGGTTCTTTCGAACCCGTGACCACCATCCTGCAGATGGGGTCTCCACGCAAGCAGAGAGCATGCAGCTCTCCTGCTCCCCAGAAAACCCCACACCCAGAATCCCGACACCTTTCATGGTGTCCCCGACCATGGAGTGGCATGCAGCCACAACCCCGAACCTATTGGTTCTTGTTATCAACGACCTGAAGTCGTCCCATGTCGGAAATTGAACCGAGATTCATCGGAATCTCGTCGGAATTTTTTCGAAAATTCGATTTCAATTTTTAGGGTTTTATTGTTGTTGAAACATTGAGATTTTCTTATCTCAGTGGTTGTCCATGACAACCGTGACTCACTCCGAGCCCCAACAACCCCGACACGACCACATGCAGTGGCACCGTCCCAATTTTCAGGTCTTCTTCCTCGGCCAAGCAAACCCAGCGCCGCTGGGTTGTTCTGTTTCTATCAACCCGAGCCCTAGTGGGCTCCAGCTCCTCGGCCCGTGAAAGAAAGAAAAAAAAAACAAAAACAATTTTTTTTTTGTTTTTCTGGGCTCGCCTGCAACAGCCCAACCCGAAAAAAAGAAATTTTTTTTGCTGCCTACAGCAGCCCATTTCTCTTGCCATGTCTCCCCGTGAGCCTGCAGCTCACCCATGAGCCACCTGTGGGCTTTGCCCATACTTTAGGCCCCCGAGATTTTATTATTTACTATTTCTAAATAATTTGGGTTTTATATTTTTCACCCACACTTTAATTTGGCCCGAAGTCCAAATAATTCAAATTCAATTATAATTACACACCTAAAGTTATATTTTTGCATATACTTGTTGCATATTTGTTTGCATATATATTTGTGTTTGCCTGCAGGAACATATGAACCTGAAGTTCATAATTATTTTGAAACCTGAAGTTTCTTACAAACATGCCTTGTTTGAAAACCTGAAATTTTCACTTAAACAACTCACCCATGAAAACCCGTAGTTTTTCATGCAAAACTAAACCAATACATGTCTATTAGAACCTGTATGTTCTACTCCTACGTGAATGGATTGATTTTTTCTCCATTACACTAACCACATCTTGTCCATCTATTTTGTGATAGGAACATGTCAAATTTGAACAAACTTGACTTTACCGCTTTGGAGGTATCTGGAAGGAACTACCTCAAGTGGGTTCAAGATGTGAAGCTCCACCTCACTGCAAAGAACTTGCGTCCTGCCATTGATGAAGCAACGGATAAGCCTGTTGGCGAAGCTGAAAAAGCCACTGCTATGATCTTCATTCGAAGACATATCCATGACGCTCTATAAACAGAGTATCTTGCTGAGGAGGATCCACGTGCATTATGGGTCGCTTTGGCTGATCGCTTTGATCACCAAAATGACATATTCTTGCCTGAAGCAAGACACGACTAGCAGCACTTGCACTTCCAAGACTTTAAGTCTGTGAATGAATATAATTCTGAAGTTTGTCGAATCCAATCACTTCTCAAGTTTTGCAATGAAACTTTGACTGAAGAGGATCTCCTGGAGAAGACCTATTCGACCTTCTCTGCTTCTAATATTGTCCTGCAGCAACAATATAGAGCTCAGAAGTTCACCAAGTTCTCAGATTTGATCTCTGTTTTACTTCTTGCTGAAAAGCAGAACCAGCTGTTGATGAAGAATCATCAAGCTCGACCTACTGGGGCTACTGTTGTGCCTGAAGCACATTATAGCACTAATCAGCACCCAAAACGCCAAAAGAGGCATGGTAGGGGCGGCCAGAAGCCATCCCACCAAGGTCAATAGAGCCAAGGCCCACTCAAGGGAGGAAACAAAGCCCAGAAGCGCCCAAACCTCGCTCCCCAGGCCCCAAACTTCAAGAATAAAGGCAAAGCACCTAAAACCATGGATGACGATATGTGTTATCGCTGTGATTCAAAGGACCATTGGTCTCGTGTTTGCCGCGCTCCCAAGAAGGTTGTAGATGAATATCATTCTCGTCGTAAGAAGTTTGAATCAAACTTCATGCAAGTGGACGAACCGGAGACTACAAAGATGGAGGTTTCTGATTTTCAGGCGGATACCACCCCTATGGAAGATTAGACTCTTAGACATAGACTTATTTTTTAGTTGAAATAAGACAAATGGGGCCGAATTCCACCTAGTGGCCGAACCCCCCCCCCCCTTTGTTTTTGGTTGATTTTTGAACAATTTTCCTTTATGTTTTGGATTATTAGTTGGTGATTTGTTTTGGATATTCCGTTTTAATCCTTGAATAAATAAAATTATTTTGAATTGATAATTGTTTTATAAACTTTTATGCATGTGACCGATTCAAATTAATTTTTCATTCTAGGTATGACTAGTGGGAAAGTTAGTTGTCTGGCAGATAGTGCAACCACGCACACAGTTTTGCGCGAACACATCTATTTCACTAACTTCATACCTAAGAATGCACCTCTGACAACCCTCTCAGGCCCATCCAACCTGATAGAAGGATACGGTAAGGCACGTATAATGTTGTCCAATGGTACCATTTTGACCATTGCTGAGGCACTATATTCCCCACGTTCCGGAAGAACATTGCTAAGCTTCAAGGATATTAGAGATAACAATTACCACGCTGAAACCCACGTAGAAAACGGAGTTGAATTTTTGTGCATAATTTCCTACGAATATGGCCAGAAGCGTATTCTAGAGAAGATGGAGCGTACCCCAAGTGGTCTGTATACTACGACCATACGCCCCATAGAATGCCACTATGTAGCCGGCCCTACTACTGGGACCGCGCACGAAAATACACTTTGGCATGATCGTTTGGGACATCCTGGACGAATAGCGATGCGCCGTATCCTCAAATCTTCACACGGGCATCCACTAACCCGAAGTTTAGATTCGATCCAAGGAATCGCATGTCAAACATGTTCAATGGGAAAGCTTATTACTAAGCCTTCTTATGACAAGATTCGTTCGAATCCTCCCATTTTTCTACAACGGATTCAGGGGGACATTTGTGGACCGATTCACCCTCCATGCGGACCATTTAGATACTTTATGGTTTTGGTTGGTGCTTCCACACGTTGGTCACTCGTGTGCTTGTTGTCCACAAGGAACGCTGCATTCTCCAAACTGTTGGCTCCGGTTATCAAGCTCAAGGCTCACCACCCTGATTATCCGATCAAATCTATTCGATTGGATAATGCTGGAGAATTCACATCTAAAACTTTTGATGACTATTGCATGTCGGTTGGGGTTGAAGTTAAACATCCTGTACCCCATGTTCACACCCAGAACGGCCTGGAAGAGGCTTTCATTAAGCGCTTACAAATGATTGCTAGATCGTTGGTCATACGTACCAAGCTCCCGATCGCTGCTTGGGGCCATGCAATATTACATGCAGCAAAGTTGGTCCGCCTGAGGCCTGTTGCGACACAACCATTTAGTGCCCTTCAATTGGTTACCGGATACGAACCCGACATATCGCATCTGCGCGTTTTTGGTTGTGCGGTATATGTGCCGATCTTGCCGCCCTTACGTACAAAAATGGGGCCTCAACGAAGGATGGTGAGGTATATGTGTCGGATATGATTCTCCTTCGATTATTCGTTACTTAGAACCTTTGACAGGCGATCTGTTTACCGCTCGTTTTGCGGATTGTCACTTCTATGAGACAGTCTTCCAGTCGTTAGGGGGAGATAAGAACGTCCACGTTCCTGAAGAACGATGCGAATTATCGTGGACGACTCCCACTTTGTCTCATTTAGATCCCCGCACCACTCAGTCTGAAACTGAAGTGCAGCGCATATTAGATCTTCAGAGCATAGCTCAGAGCATGCCAGATGTTTTCACCGATCTAGCGCGCGTGACAAGATCACACATTCCAGCTGCGAATACGCCTGCAAAGATGAATGTACCAAATGTACGACGGACTACCCTCCTGGAAGCCCGGGACACCAATTTTGGTGATCCACGTACATTAGCGGCCCCTACACAAAAGCGTGGCAGACCCCATGGTTCAAAGGATTCACACCCCCGAAAGAGGAAAACCACGGCACAAGGTCCTGAAGAACCTACCGTGAATCCGACTATCGCTTACTCATTCTACCCAACTCATGAGGAAATTCTAGATTATGGAAGCGTCCTTGAAGAGACGAATCCTCCTCCCGAGAATCGTGAGATTTCGGTCTATTATGCTAGCTTAGATGATGTGTGGCGTAGAAATGAGATGATTGTCGACGATGCATTAGCATTTGCAGTAGCTACTGAGATCATGTTGAGCGATGACATTGAACCGCGTTTCGTTGATGAATGTCGACGTAGAGCTAATTGGTCAAACTGGAAACAAGCAATCCAAGTCGAACTCGATTCGCTTGCGAAACGTAAGGTGTTTGGACCTGTAGTTCCTACTCCTCCACATGTGAAGCCCGTTGGCTACAAGTGGGTTTTCGTTCGGAAGCGTAATGAGAAGAACAAAATTGTGCGTTACAAAGCTCGTCTTGTTGCACAAGGTTTCTCACAACGCCCCGGGATTGACTATGATGAAACTTATTCACCCGTTATGGATGTGATTACTTTTCGCTACCTTATCAGTTTGGTAGTTTCCGAAAAACTGGATATGCAGCTGATGGACGTAGTAACCGCATATCTCTATGGGGATCTTGATACGGAAATTTACATGAAAGTTCCCGAAGGACTTACATTGACTGGTTCAAATATTTCCAAACCTCGGAACACGCTCTCAATTCGGTTGAGGCGTTCACTCTACGGTTTGAAGCAATCCGGAAGAATGTGGTATAACCGTCTGAGTGAGTATTTGACTAGTCAGGGATATGTGAACAACAAATTATGCCCTTGTGTGTTCATTAAGAAGTCACATTCCGGATTTGCGATTGTTGCAGTATATGTCGATGACATGAATCTCATCGGAACTCCTGAAGAGCTCGTGAGAACTGCCGCGCACCTGAAGTCGGAATTTGAAATGAAAGATCTAGGTAAAGCATTGTTCAGATGGAATCCTAGTACATCAATCGAACTACACCCAGAAGGTGTTGCACCGCTTTAATGAGGATAAAGCAAAGTCTTCGAGTACTCCTATGGTCGTTCGTACGCTAGATGCAAAACGAGATCCCTTCCGTCTGAAGGAGGATGATGAAGAGATTTTGGAGCCTGAAGTTCCTTATCTAAGTGCAATAGGCACTTTATTGTACTTAGCTCAATGCACTAGACCCGACATCTCCTTCGCTGTTAATCTTTTGGCAAGATACAGTAATGCACCTACACGCAGACACTGGACTGGAGTGAAAGACATCTTCCGTTACCTTAAGGGTACTGCGGATTTGAGCTTGTTCTATCCCTACGAATCCTTGAATGATGCCGTACCATGTGCTCCTCAAGTTGATTCTCGCCTTGTTGGTTATGCCGACGCAGGATACTTATCTGATCCGCACAAGGGGCGCTCTCAAACGGGTTATGTCTTTACCGTTGGAGGCACCGCAATATCTTGGAGGTCAACTAAACAGACCTTAGTTGCCACTTCGTCTAACCATGCTGAAATTCTCGCCTTACATGAAGCAACTCAGGAATGCTTTTGGTTGAGAGCAGTAGTGGGCCATATTCGAAGCTCCTGCGATCTTTATCCTATCGTTGATGTCCCGACGACGATCTTTGAAGACAACGCAGCATGCATCGAACAACTCAAGAAGGGTTACATCAAAGGAGACAACACCAAGCATATTGCACCAAAGTTTTTCTTTTCACATCAACAACAAGAGCAACAGAAGATTGAAGTCACGCAAATCCGTTCACAAGACAATCTGGCTGACCTCTTCACCAAATCACTGCCGAAGACGACGTTTCAGAAGCTTGTTCATGGAATTGGTATGCGTAAACTTTCTGAGTTGTAACTTTGCTATTTCTCTTTGGAATTATGTCAAACTCAGGGGGAGTATCCTGTAGATACTTGCTTGATCTTAATGTACTCTTTTTCCCTACGATTAGGAGCATTTTTCCCACTGGGTTTTTGCTACCTAACTAGGTTTTAACGAGGCACCCACCTTGGGCTGGTCATATCTCTGATGACGTCATCTAGACGTTTCTTTTGACTTTGCATTTCTCACGCATTTTTCCTTAGACTATGGATTTTGTCCCTACTCGGGTTTTTACCATAGCCTTACACTATGTTTGGATGAAGAAATTTAAGATTACTAAGGAATTTTAAAATGACAGAAATTGAAATGACGAGATTTTATTTTCTAGAATTTGTGAATTTTCTTGTTTGGTAAACCTAAAAGAATAATGGAATTGAATACAGAATTTGTTATTTTTAAACTCTCAATCGTAGAAATTGGGAAATGACATCTATTTACATGGAATTTAAACTTGGGAATTGGAGGTCCCAAATTCCAAGTTTTTTTCCACGCGGAAATTCTAAATTTCTATGTTTATGAATCCAAACAAGGGAATGGATGCATGTCAATTTATAAAGGGTTTATATCACAAATGGTCCCTGAAATTGACCCCATCAATCATGATGGTCCCTAAAATTGAAAATCGATCAATGTAGTCCCTGAATTTTAACTCGCGAATCAATGTGGTCCTTCTGTTAGTGTTCCGTCCAAATTAACTTTAAAAAAAGGTTAGAGAACCAATTTTTCATGGTAAAATGATAAAAAAAATAACCCTGTTACTTATAATTTTACTTACTACATCTCTTTTCTTTTTTCCATCTTCACTTTTCTCTCCATTTTTTCATGGATTTGGTGCTAAAACTAAAATAAAAACAAAAAAAAGTGGTTCTCTAACCTTTTTTTGGTCATTTTACCATGAAAAATTGGTTCTCTAACCTTTTTTTAGTGTTAATTTGGACGGAACACTAACAGAAGGACCACATTGATTCGCGAGTTAAAATTCAGGGACTACATTGATCGATTTTCAATTTCAGGGACCATCATGATTGATGGGTTCAATTTCAGGGACCATTTGTGATATAAACCCATTTATAAATTCTGATTTTTACCTAAATTCCAAGTTTATTTCCTTCATCCAAACATAGTGTTAGGGTTTTTTAGTGAGACTTAATACTTATGCAAGTTCCTACCTTATTGAGAATAAGCGTTGTTCCTTGGAATCAGCACTGACGAGTCGACTTCCTCAACTTCTGCATGACGCTAAATCTACCTTGAGTATTTACACACTCAAGGGGGAGTGTTGTGAAACATTCCTAATTGAAGTATGATTGTGTAAATCCTAGGTTAGATTAAATTAGGGTTTATTCTTTCCTATTGTAACTTATATTCCTTGGGGACCAAGGGATATCCTCTCATCTTATTATTATAAATAAAGATTCAATGTAGGAGGGATAAACACACAATTCCCCTACAATTCTACAAACACCCATCTCTCTCTACTCTCTTTCTCTGCCGCCAGGCCCTCTCTTCCTTTGTCAGATAAAATAGACCACAACAGTTATCTATATTTTTTAACCTTTTATCCTTTTAAATTTCGTTTCTACCTCGACAATTTCTCAGTTCGCTAGTGTGGGTGAGGGCATATTCGATTGCCACATAATCTGTTTAGAAAGGTACACTTGGCGACAAGCGAGCAATGGGGGCAAATAACAGATCGTCACCTTCATCTTCAATGTTACTTTTCTACTTCAATATCACTTCGAAAATCAATGTAAGGCCTAATTGGATTAATAGTGTCTGTGATGATAGGGTTGTTAGAAGATAGCCTAAGTGGTAAAAACAAAACAAAAAAAAACAAAAACAAAACAAAAGTTTAAACCCTTGTGATGAATTTTGTTAAGATTTAGGCCCAAAATAGAAAATTTCGTCAATTCTCTATTAATTGTTAGGACATGAGGCACACATTTGAGACTAAGAAGATAAAGTTAGCGTCACATGTAAGCCACACATGCTAACTATTAACGGAGAGTTCTATTTTAGTTTAATATGTGTGGCTCACGTGCTACTAATTAACGGAGAGTTGATGAAATTTTCAATTTTGAGCATAAATACTAACAGACTTCACCGCAAAAGCTTAAATACTTAATTTTTAACTACAAGAGCTATCTTTCAACTATCCTTTCACCACACGAACTAATAATCCAATTAAGCCATCAATGTGAGGTAGTCATTCTTCCGTCCATTTAAACTACCACTAAATATCAAACTGATCATTAATATCTAGTTTTGTATTTACACGAGTCGTACTTGAGACCTGCCCCAATAAAAGACGAGACACTTAGCGGGCCAAATTCCTGTATTTTGTATTTGCGTCTTTTTCATTTAACTCCACGTAATTTGTATGTGAAACTTGAAAAAAAATTGTGTAAACTAATATATCATTTGACCGAGAAAACCAACCCATTTGTTCTTTTTGTTTATTTTGAGTCTGAAAGGACCAAATTGTAAGAATGCTTTACTTGGTAAATTAATCCACCACGCTTTAACTAATAAATCAATCCACCACTTGCACAAAGTTGAGCATTATAGCGTATAAACCTCGAGTATTTATGGGTTTTATTATTCCTAGGATGCCAACAGTCACCCCAACAAAGGGGGTAAAAAATGTATTCCCATCCGAGACGTCTTGCATCAATCTTTCAAATCACAATTTGACACTTATGCACACGTATTTAACTGAGATTCTCAAGTAACTAAGGAACGACTACTTCAGAGGACACCACAGCATCACATAGCACAGCCGCAGGTGGTAAAACTGACGAACCTAAACGAAACAAGATACGAACAGAAAAAAACAGGAATTCTGGATCCGAATACCTTTCAGAAGCTTTAACCTGGGTATTTGAAGGAGGCTCCAGAAATACACACACAAAACAAAATAAAATCTTACACGTTACTGATTTATATAATGCAATCCAAAAGTCGAAGCGAAACTAAGACGAATCTCACATATTATTTTACCCTCTCATACAAATTTCAGAAACAATCTATGTCCACATACTAGTTCATAGTCATCAGCATATACGGATAGAGGATATTCCTTTCATTCTAGGCATCTCAACACCTCAGTGATAACCAAGGGGAGCCGGTGCTTCTCGCAATTCCTTGCCCTCGTAATGAATGTCCTGCAAAGCAAATAACAGACAGATTATGAGACTCCAGAGGTATTTGGAAAACATGTGAACATGGTAGCATTCGTTACATGGGCGTCACACAGTGGAACATATTGACAAGATTCGGCGAAAATGGAACTCATTGCATCTAAAAAAGTGATAAAATTGTAGAATCAATCAAAGGGCATGGACATGGAAAAAGGTATTTAGTACTCACAGATGCAAAATGGTTGACATCACGATGATGAGCTTCATCAGCACGAATCACAGTAATGACATCCTTGAGGTTCGCATCTTTAGGTAACCTCCAGTAGTCAATAGCAATTGCAGGAGCCTGTACGTTTTCAATCTTGCCACTATCGATATCCTTCAAATACTCTGTATAAGAGTGTATAGCCTCCTCCTCCAGATACCCAACAATCCTATGTGCCAGTTTTGGGGAAATGATATAAAGACCAAAGAAGGCATTGAAGAAGACTCCCTGCACAGCGAGAACCAGCAGTCTCTCGTACCACACGGGCTTCACAAGTTCAACCATTGTCATCAGGTGCATTCTCTCGTTCTCTGCCTCTTCGAGTAAAGCCTTGATCCAACCACCACTGTGCTGAAACTTACGCAGAGACCTTAAGTGCAGCAGCATTCCTCCGACCATGCCAGGGACAGCTGCCACCGTTTCCAACATCATTGCACGGCACCCATACCGTCTCTGAAACATATAATCCAATAGATGAAAACGCTTGTACTAGTGTTTGTGATAATACAGTAATCCCCAAATCAAAAAAATAAAGATTCAAATTTTGGCCAACTTATGATCAACTTGGTGATTCATGAATCCAGGTTATCCTCTCCTAATCTTGCTTTGGTTTTAATTAATACAACGGAATTGGCTACAGTTGCGTATTTAATACAGTAACAAAACCTGAAAGAAAATATCCGTTGGAATCCGAAGAAGCTTGACGGTCCTCAAGGCAAATCTGTCTAGAAAAGTCTTCGGCACATGGTGCTTGCCCAGATCGATGGATAGGTCCGCCCTATAGGTTTCCCATGGCTACACTCATCAAACAAAATTCAAGCACTTCAAATTCCAAAAATCAAATTATATTAAACCAACAAATCAAGCAATAAATTATATACTTCCGACTAGTCCTCCTCCTCCTCCTCCTCACCATGAAGCAATTCCAAGGCCACTCGCTCCCGTCCTCCTTTGTGATCTTCGGCCTCTGAATTCCCCAGTAGTTCGACACAACGACGTTGCTGTCACTTCCTCTCTTGCCCCCGTCGGCCACCGAGCTCCCGCTCTCCTTCTGCTCCTTCTCCGCCGACGTAGTCCCAACCGGCGGCGCAACAGGTTGTGGCGCGCTGCTCATCATCCTCATCCAGTAAAATCCGCTAAACCCGTCGCCGCTCCCACGGTTCAGGAACTCCGCGCCTTCCAAGGGCCTAGCAGCGACCGCCGTGGAAATGTACCGGTTGTAGTTCCGGGCACTGCGCAGACCGCCGACCAACGACCTCACTGCGATCCGGTTCATCTTCGCCGGTCCAAGAGGGTTTTAGATCGTGCACGTTTTAGGGGTTTTTGGTAAGAAAACGGTTTGGATTGTCGCTTAGCGTGATGGCTTTTGGGGGGTCATCGAAGACCAACCACTTATATTGAAGAGAAGCAGAAGTTACTGGAAGGGGGGTTTTGGTTGCCTGCTTCGCGGGAACATCTTACCATTTTTGGCCACTTGCTTGGAGCTCAAGTACGGAATTTTCTATTGTCTGGATCGCGTGGATCTCGCTGGAGGATGGGCCATGGCGGTTGTGGTGTGAATTACGTAACTGCCCTTGTCCGGAATTCCGATTATATGGGAGTTGCAGCGGTGACTGGTGGTGATTCGGGCAATAGCGTGGCTCCATAGACATTTCGCCACGCACTCAACTTACACGTGTACGGTGGGGAAAGCAATTGCTGCGGGTGAGGCAAATTATTATTTCAAACTAGAAAATGTCACTCACATGAGAAATATTATTTTTCTTTTTATTTTTATGTTTCTCAAATTTTTTTTTTTTTTTTGTAGAGTTATGCAGGCATTAAAAAAAAAGGATTTGGATCCTCTCCTGGGCCCAAGGACAGGATCCTTCTGACCAAAACACATGGGCCGCTGGATGAAAATTCAACGGTTATAAACAGGGGATCCCTTTAAAGTTATAATAATTATAGCCGTTGGATTTTCATCCAACAATCCACGTGTGTAGGTCAGGAGGATCCTCTCCTTGGGCTCAGGAGAGGATCCAAATCCAAAAGGAGAGGATCCAAATCCAAAAAAAAAAATTGGTGGCAGTTATCTATATAAAAAGAAAAGGAGAGGGAGAATGAGTTTTTTTTTTTTTGGAAAGTAGTCAATTCATAACCAGGCAAAGATGCCAAACAAGAAACAAGAGAGCCTACACCGAGGTAAACAAACAAAGCAAAAAAGCTAAGAGAGGTAGTGCAATGAGGGGAACAAGACGCTGCATCTAACGTCCCAACTCGCACAAACCAGCTAAAAAAAAACTACGGGGGGCAAGGAAGGCCATCATTACAAAGAACAAAAACCAGAGAAGATGGGGGTCTATCGACCCATATTAGATCACATGCTTCCCTACAATTACGCGAAGCCAAAGCATTCGCAACCGAATTGGCCTGTCTTGGAATCCAAGACCAGCGGCAAAATTGGAAACCCAAACCCAAACAAAAGCATTTACTTAGAATGGGAAAGGCCTCCCAACTGCCAATCTTCCCCCGATCCAGAAGGCAGGAGATAGATTCAAGGGAATCAGACTCAATACAAACCGAGGTCCATCCTTTACTAATCGCCAAGTTACACCCGTGCAAGATTGCCAAGGCTTCCGCTTGGGCCACGGCAGAGGCCACCGCATTATGTCGAGTAGCAGCCAAGAATCTGCCCAAACCATCTCGCACAACAACACCTGTGTATCCCTCCCCCTTCCAGAGCCACCCAGCTCGCATCCACGTTTATCTTGATTGTACCTTGTTCTGGAGGTGACCATCTGACCATACTATCCCTCCCGGGTTGTCTGTTCGCATGATGGGTGCTTGGCACCAAATTAGCACCGTTGTAGGACGAGACCGATCGATTTATAGCCTCAATAATTCTGCCTGGGTGGATCACCTGTTTGTTGAAAAGAAAATCACATCTTGCCTTCCATATGTGCCAGCAGGTGAAGGCAACATAAGCCAGCCGTTGCATCCTCCCCTCCTTAGTTCCATTGTCCGAATCATGCACATTAATCAACCAATTAGCCAAGTTTGTCCCAGGGAAGCATTGTGACCGTAGGGAGAGATCCCCCCCAAACCAGACCGCCATAACCCACGGACACCACAGGAGAAGATGCGCCACGGATTCGTTGTGAGCCAAACAGATAGGGCAGGTAGGAGAAGGAGAAGATCTTCGAAAATAAAGAGATTCCATGGTAGCAAGAGCCGAGTGTAGAGTCTTCCACATAAAGAATTTGATCTTTGGAGGGGTATTCAAGAGCCATAGTTTCTTCCATAGGTCAGTAGGAATAGACGAGGCAGTGTTGGGGCGAACAGAATTGATGTTGTTTCTATTGATGCACAAATAGTACCCAGATTTCACCAAATAGGATCCGCCTTTCACAGCAGGCCACACCAGCCGATCCTTTTGGTTCGGATCTCCAGTATGCAGCTTCAAGATTTCATCCATCTCCAAGTCAGTCAAAAAAGGTTTTAAGAATTGAAGCTCCCACTCCCCAGTATCCGTAGATAATAAAGAACTTACCCTCAGATTTTTTGATACTTGAACAGCACCCAACGGGTAAGGATGACCCAAGGGGGTAGAAGGGAGCCAAGAGTGTTGAGATAAAAAAATCCATTAGAAAAATTAAATTGGGCTTCGTTCCGAGAAAAACCCATTGATGCCTAAAGCCCAACCATCAAGTAGCTAAAGTCCAAATATAGATTAGACCCCTTTTCTGGTAATAATAATAATAATAATAAGGGTTTATATCACAAATGGTTCCTGAAATTTACCCCATCAATCATGATGGTCCCTGAAATTGAAAATCGATCAATGTAGTCCCTGAATTTTAACTCGCGAATCAATGTGGTCCTTCTGTTAGTGTTCCATCCAAATTAACTTTAAAAAAAGATTAGAGAACCAATTTTTCATGGTAAAATGATCAAAAATAACTTTTCCATCTTCACTCTTCTCTCCATTTTTTCATGGATTTGGTGCTAAAACTAAAATAAAAACAAAAAAAAATAGTTCTCTAACCTTTTTTTGGTCATTTTACCATGAAAAATTGGTTCTCTAATCTTTTTTTAGTGTTAATTTGGACGGAACACTAACAGAAGGACCACATTGATTCGCGAGTTAAAATTCAGGGACTACATTGATCGATTTTCAATTTCAGGGACCATCATGATTGATGGGGTCAATTTCAAGGACCATTTGTGATATAAACCCTAATAATAATAATAATAATAATAATAATAATAATAATAAAGGGATAAAAAGGGGAGCAATTGCTCCATGCTGGAAAGAAAACTGAAATGGGAAAAAACGGCAACAGATAGTGGAGGTGGTTCCAATTCCACAACCCACACCCACTTCCTTCATCCAAATTGTCAAGAAAAAGTCTATAAAAGACTTGTCTCTGTCGAGCAAAAGGGGAAGACAGAAATCAACACAAAAAATCGAGAAACAGAAAAAGATAGCAACCAAGGAAAGGAAAGAGAGAGAGAGACTGTAGAAATTGGGAGAGAAAGGAAGCAACGAAGTGCTGTCTGGAGAGGAGGCGATTTCGAACCGAGTTTTTCAGGGAAGGAGAACAAACTACAAACAACAATCAGAAGGTACAAAACCTATGTTTCTCTTATCTTCATTTTCTTTCCGGAAATATTGTTTTGCATGTAAGTGTTTTCTTGAGTAAACTTTAGTCAGCAAAGAACCCTATACGCTGCAGCCCCTCCTTCCTTCCAAAACGCTGCGACAGCCGTCAATCACCAACATAGCCACAATACCGACTGTGGAGCCAAAAATAATCACAAGGCGACACGTGGATTTTTTGGCAAAAGAGGACCAAACTACCCCTTGAGGCACGCCGGGATTCCTACGCCCGAGCAGCATGTAATCATCCCTTAACTAAGTCAAAAGTGCCCAAAATAGGTAACAATTTAAAGCCTATTTCATCAAGTCCTTACTATGAGGTACTTCCCAAAACCTAATTCATTCCATATATTTTCTATTTCATTATTTAGCTAATCAATTAGCTAAATAATATATTCCTTCCATATCTCCTAAAATCTTCATTTAAAATCATAATAATTGACTAATTAAGGGATTAATTGCCTAATTAATCCCCTAATTGTCAATTAAATCACCCATTTAACACCAAAATCATGTCAAAGGGCAGCCATCCCCATCCAAAAAGGATGTCCACCATGCTTTCTACCTTTTCTATCATTTTTCCCTTTTGATTACACTAATTAGCTAGCCAATTAATTCCATAACCACCAAAACATTCCCTTTATGTTTAATTAGCCAATTAATCATAATAAATTGGCTAATTAAACCAAAATTGAACCCAAAATCCAACCTAATGGCCGGCCACTCTCTCTCTAAAGAGAACCGGCCTATCCCTATATATATGCTCCCATTTTCACAAAAGATTCATTCCAACACTCTTGCAAAAATCCCAAAATTTTCTAAACACTCTTTCTCTCTAAATTCTAACTTTGGCATCGGAGGTTCTTCGGCCAAAGCCCCCCCATTCATCGTGGACGCGTGAGGCTCTTGGCCTTGACCAAAGGTGTTAATTGTTTTGTAGGTGCAATCTTGTCCAAGATCAAGGAAGAAGAAATTTACATCCACAAATTGGTGCTTTCATTGAGAGGAAGAAATCCACACTCGTAGAAGACTCTCGCATAAAAAGGTTTTTTTCTCTATTTTCTAGTGCACTTGTATTTTTTCATACGTTCTTATTATTAGAATTTTTTATTTTGCAAAGATTCTTTGATAAAACGTAAAAAACGAAAAACAATGGCTAGAAGTTTAGAAAACTCCATGAGTGAAAATTTCAATATTCAAGAAATGGGATCATGGTGATCCACGAGGTTGAATGTGACAATAAGTGGAGTGGCACCACCACCACGAGTTTCTACCACAGGAACCACCGCGGTGGCTACCACGGTAACCACCCACGGCGAGGTCCATGGCGCCATCACCACGGCCCTAGCCGTGCCATCCAAGGCCATGGCCCAAGCCTTGTTATTCCAAGCCCAACGCGAGCCCAATGCGTTGCCGAGCCGAGCCCAAGCCTCACACCCACGTGTGCCACACGCCAAGCAGCCCACTCCCATGGTCCAGCCTGCTCCCGTCGAGCAGCCCACACTCGTGGTCCAACCTGCTCCCCCCAAGCAGCCCACTTCCGTGGTCCAGCCTGCTCCTGCCGAGCAGCCCACTCCCGTGGCCCAGCCTGTTCTCGTGGCTCATCCTACTCTCATGGCCTTTCAAGCAGCCCAAGTCGGCCCAAGATTATCTCAACCATCCGGACCTACCATCGAGTCGGGCGCATTCTCACCATATTTCTCCGCATATTTGGCATTTTCCAACTTAAATCTCGCGCCCGGAGTCTACCACCCTTCCACTGCTCAAGGAGTCACATTTCTTCCAAGCTCTTCCAATCCAAATGGTGAACAACACTTGTCTCGACAAGTCATAGAGTTGACGAGCGCCCTAGCACAACAGACAACTTTGGTAAACCAGCTCTTGCAGTGCACCAAGATGCAACGTGTCCCAAACGAGGTGTCCCGAAGAATGACAACGGCAGACAAAGAACCTCTCCAGCAGCGTCCCGGCAAGCAACCACTCGACCAGCCCCGAACCGAGCGTTTGGGCAGAATACACTCCCGATTGGGCCCCCAAGATAGCGTATACTCTCGTCTTAGCGCATGGAGTAGCGTGCACTGTCGACTAGGCCCACAAACAAGCATACACTCACGGTTAGGGCCACACTCCGATAATCAACATGGACAACCTTCCAGGCGAAGTGTTCATTCGCGGCTAGGCCCGCAAGGAGCATCGTCCATCTCGCATCGGAGTAAACTGCATGATGGACGGAGAGAAGCAATCACTCAATCCGGCTTAAGCTCAACCAGCAGCCTGCGAAGAATTCCCTCGCCTGCTAGGAACGAACAACATGCACCGCAGCCGCGACATAGACGAGCCGAGCACATAGAAAAGCAGCCTAGACCAATATGGGCAGCCGAGAGCTCCACTACCCCAACAAAGGCAAATTGAGGAAGAAGTAGAGAGAATCTTGACCAAGCGATTGGGCAATTTCCAACGCAACGAGGTCACCGACGAGGCACTACGATGGGATATGACCAACATAAGCAGGTCACTATTCACGGACGAGATCGAGCAGGCAGAGCCTCTACACGAGTTTAGCATGCCACATTTCACATCCTTCAAAGGAGATGGAGGCCTGGAGAGACACTTGAAGCACTACCGAAGCGCAATGATCCTCTATCGAAACAATGACGATCTCATGTGCAAGATATTCGTCACTACTCTACAAAGCGAGGCGCAAGATTGGTTCAACACCTGCCGCCATAATCTATCCGGAGTTTCAACGAACTTTCTTTGGTTTTCACCAAAGAATATTCATCTTACTGCTCGATCAAGAAAAAGTCCGACCACTTGTTCAACGTGAAGAATAACCCAAAGGAGTCGCTTCGCTACTATGTGAAGAGGTTCAAAGTAGAGAAGGCAAAGATAGTCGGATGCAACCACTCGATAGTTAAAGCAACCTTCCAAAAAAGATTTCCAGCAGACCACTTGCTGTTCGAAAAATTGATCATGAAAGAAGATCTGACTCTGGCAGACTCTTTCGCTCTAGCAGAAAAGCACGCACTTTGAGACGAGGCTTGCTGATCCAGATTCAAGGACCGGAATGAATACCTGACATCACCTCCCAACTATCCAAACCGGAAGCAACGGAGGACCTATTCGCATGTTTGACGGTATCTGAAGCAGCAATAAGCTCTACCGTCATACGAGAAAAGCTGGGGGCCAGACTACCTGTATTCCACAATTCAAAAGCTCTCCTCGAAGCTACCAGAAATTCAAAACCAAACTTTGGCGATAGTTGTTGCAACTCGGAAGCTCAAGTTATACCTTCAGACGCACGCAGTCATCCTCATGACGCCCTATTCCGCTCAATCCAGACACGCGACAATAAAGGCGCAGACACTGTCGGTGCAAAGTTTTTTTGATGAATGCAACAACTCAACTCAAAAGGCACGCCAGGGGCAGACGAACATTAGAAGGACGCACTCGGAAACAAGTTTTGTCCTCGTCACCCCAAAAGGTTCTACATAGGAGCAGCATGTACCAGCAGTTGAGCACTACCTCCTACTATGTATCACACGGCCCCAATCGACATTTGCTCCATAATTCAACTCTAGAGTGGCCCAATACCGGCAGTTAAGCATTTCCTGCTACGTGTAACATGGCACCAGCTCCACGGCTCCCTACTGCGCCTTCACGCCTAGCCTAGGCAACACAATAGAGCAGCCCAACGACGCCCTGGAGGCAGCCGAGCACACCTTAGCCGCACCTGCTCCCTCAACGGAAATTTCTGGCATTTTCATGTCGACGACGCATCCAACTATAAAGGCTTAGAAGCAGGTGTGGTCCTTGTCGCCCTAAACGGTTCAATGCTCGAGCAGGCGATCACCTTAGGCTTCAATTCATGTAACATTGAAGCAGAGTACAATGCCCTACTAGCAAGCCTCCGAATGACAAAAGACTTGGCCATGAAGAAGCTTGCAATTCATTCCGATTCTCAGCTAATCACCAGCCAAACAACTAGGGAGTACGCGGCGAAACGTCCAAGGATGGCACAATACCTAGAGAAAGTACGCAAGCAACTTGAGGCATTTCAGACTCTCACTCAAGTTCCGCGAGCAGACAACGCCCACGCAAATGCACTAGCCGGCTTAGGCTCCGCCTTCAACCATCAACTCAAAAGCTCTATTCCGGTAGAGTATCTAGACATGTCGAGCATAGAAACAGAGCCAGCAGTCGAGGTGTCACAGGTTAGTATAACTTCAAATTAGCAAAATTCCACTATAGACTACCTGGTCAATGGCACATTCCCCATGGAAAGATTAGAGTCTAGAAAGCTCCAAATAAGGGCAGCACGCTACTACATGTGGAATGGTATTCTCATCCGAAGATCCTACACCAGACCACATCTCCGCTGCCTAACGTCTCCCGATGACTTGAAGGTTTTAAGCTCAATCCACGAAGGCATTTGCGGAAACCACTTCGGAGGTCGATCCTTAGCACAGAAGGCTCTTAACGCAGGCTACTACTAGCCTACCACGCACCAAGATGCTAAGGAGTTAATACAAAAATGCGACCGCTGCCAACGCTACAAGTCGATACCAGCACTTTTTACGAGTAAGCTACACCCACAGACGAGTCCTTGACCATTCATGCAATGGGTAATTGACCTGGTAGGACCTATGCTGCTCACTACTGGGGGCAGAGGCATGATGATCATGGCAACCGACTACTTCACCAAATGGGTAGAAGCAGAGCCCATGACGACCACGACTCAGAGCGCTTCGTATGGAGGAACATCATTTGCTGATTTGGCATCCCTCAGTTCATCGTCACCAACAACGGCCCGCAATTCGCGTGCGAAGATTTGGCGAAGTTCTTCCAAAAGTATAGCATCAAGCAGCATATGTCCATGCCAAGATATTCTCAAGGGAATAGGCGAGCCGAAGCATCCAACAAGATGATCCTCTACTGCCTCAAGAAATCCTTCATCGACAAGAAGGGAAAATGGCCAGACGAATTCCCCAGATGCTTATGGGCATATCGCACCATCAAAGGACGAGCAACTGGTGAAGTTCCTTTCTCTTTGGCATTTGGTTCAGAAGCAATCATTTCTCCCAATGTCATCGTGCCAAGTATCAGCACTCTACTGCCAAGCATTGAGTGGAACAGAAATGAAATGGCCACAAGCTTAGATCTGGCAGAGTAGCAGCTTCTCTCCAGCTAAAACAAAAGGGGCCAAGGTCTAGTAATTCTAGCCCGAAGATCTAGTCCTAAGAAAAGCAGTCATCACTGCCCGCAAAGAAGGTTCCAAAAAGATGGATCATATATGGGAAGGTCCGTACAAGATCAGCAGAGTAGGCGGCAAGAGTAATTACACCCTCGCCACCATGAAACGACAAAAAGATCGACAAATAGTGGAACACCTACAATCTGAGGAAGTCCCATGTGTGACCTACCGCTACATCAAAAGCCCGAAGACTCAAGCAGCTCGATGGGCACCACCTCACAAGCCGAGGATTATCCAGTTGTTATACAGTTCCTACCTTACAGCTAAGTTCTCGTTCGTTTCACTCATTTTTCAATGAGGAATTCAGAAGTAATCACAACTTGGCTTGGCTGCATGTTTACAACAACTGATCACTCATGCACTTCAAAAGAAGACCGCGCCCTTCCTAGGAATTCACCGCAACCCTCCACCCCCCCCCCCCCGAGGGACCAACCATGCTCTCCAGTGTGATAGGGTAAACTAATTCCCCGACACCCACATGGGTCTGCTCTCCAGTGCGAAAGGGTAAACTAATTCCCCGACACCCACATGGGTCTATTCTCCAAAGCGGGAGGATAAACTCTACACTCTGAATATCCAGACGTGGATGAGCCTAGCTGCCCTAGTATAACTAGATGCACGATGGCTTGCGCCGAGATTCCTAGAAGTAGCCACAATGGTCTTTTTCAAGGCTTAGCTAACTGAAGGATTTTGGGTCTCTTGGCCTAATCCGCAGGGAACCGGGCCCTAGAGACGGAGGGGGCACATTACGCAGTACATCCGATGGACGGCTACCCTGGAATCCTAAAGCTGCTACCGAGTGCACTAAGGTAGCCTACGGTTTCCGAAAGACTGCCTACGGCTTTCCCTTGGAGCAATAAAGCCGCTCTAGACTTATACAACCGCACATTCTTGTGAAAGGTTAAACAAGCTAGCGTGCATATACGAAGTTTTATCGACTGCTGACATGGTACGTAGTCGATAAGCTTCACCTCTACCAAGAGCGGAACGACTTACACCAAGTCCTAAAGTGTTATGATACTTGCTACGCAACCTACGAAATTGGAGAAAGCCAAGGTTAACAGCCTAGTGGTCACACAGATTTTTCTGCTTCTGTAAGTAAGGCGTCTGGCTGCCGACCCTATGGCTAACAACTTTGCAAAGTTCTACACCAACACCTACTGCTGCATAGGCGCTTGTTTGCTTATAAAAAGGTAGCACGCATGCCACTGGTCTATAAAGTCTAAAGGTGAGGGCATGAACAAAAGAAGCGAAGATGGAGAAAAGCGAAGGAATCAAGTTTATTAAATTTTCTAGCAAAATTGATAAACAACTAGCAAAGACCGAAGGAGTTCAAGCAAAGCAAAAAGCAACAATGGAAACAAAGAAAATCCTAAAGACTACCTAGAAGACTACTCTTCAGCAACTTGAACACTCCACGACAACTTGGTCGCCACACCTTCAGCAGCGGCACCATCCGGCGCTTCACCCCCAGTTTCTCCAGCCTGGGCACCAACATCTCCAACTACTCACCAATGGAGGCCTCAAAAGTAAAGGTGAACAAGTATTCCGGAGAAATAGAGAAGGTCTCGAAACCTTGAGCCCATCCTTCTCACCCTTCAGCTGCTCATTCTCCTCGAGCAGACCAACACGGACGCACTGCAACTCATCCACTTCCTTCTTCAGACTTTCGTTGATCTTCAGTACACCTTGAAGTTCCAACACTTGGGGTTCAAGCCTATCGACAATTCTCTTGAAGTGGATCACTTAATTATAAGCAGCAATCAACTCTTCATCCTTTGCATAAGCAGCGGAACGAAACTCAGAAACGGCACGCTCAAAATCTTGAATCTGAGGTATGTAACATCTGATCTCCTTCTCTGCACTTTCATACTTAACTTGGATCGCTTCAAGCCTAGTCTTCAAGTCAACGATCTCTTGGTAAGCGGTCTCAAGTTACAGAGAAGTGGGGGCAGATATATTAGACCTCTTCAAAGCAACGAGCTCATAATCCAACCTCTTAAATCTCCTCAGTCGAGGAATAAGCTTCAGCTAACATAGTCTTCGCCACCTCCTTGGAAGCCTTGCTATATCTACATCATAGCAAGCAGATCAGTCATTCTTTATTGTGTCGTATGCTTCGCAAAGGATCTTGGGCAAGCAAACCTTTTTAACGCCATCAACAAACTTGGCACAAGCGTCCATGTCTTCAAGAAGATCTGGTTTCAAGAGCACACAGATCTCATCAGCCTCCTTAGAAGCAGGCTTAGTGGCTTTTCACAGCTGCCCACGCAAGCAGTCTCTTCCTTCCCAGCAGGCGAATCAGTCTCGGTAGCAGAGGAAGTGGGTCTTGGCGCCACCTTAACAATAGAATCCATCTTATTGCTCTTTATAATAGCAAGTTTTTTCAAAGGTGAACCAGACTTGGTTCTCAACAGACGTCTTGGTACGGACTTCAGCACTGGGGGCATGAAAGGACCTTTACGCTGAGCAATTCTATCAGCAATCGTACAAGCCATTCTCGACATGGCAGGCACCACATGCTCAGATCTAGTAGCCTCATTTCTTTTCCCATTAGAAGAAGTCATGTCAATCACAGATCTTTTGGCAGCAGGCAGACCTTCACAAGCAGCGGATGAAGTCTTCATTTTTTCCCAACCATCATCTCTTGAGCAGGCGGGAATATCTCTTCTTTCCACCTTCATTCATAATAGGCTACACGACATATTTCAGACAAGCCAATGCATCCGCCTTGATCCTCTTTACCTCCTCTCTCGGGAGCAGCCTACTTTTCTCCCGACAAATAGGACTAAGCAGCTAACACCATTCACGGTACTCAGCAGAGGAGCTCAACCCAGCATTTTAGCAGGCAGGAGACCTGCATGCCCAGTATTCCAGCAACCCATGAAGCCCGCGACCTCCTCATTTCTCTCAATCGCCAGGTTGGCCCGCGTCTGGTCCAAGAGCCTAAAGGATATGAGCCATGCGGCAACCCTAGCACTGCACCCCAACGCCTCAGTTCGAGGCCCCAGTCGCACAAGCTGCCCTTGGCCCTAGCCAAGCCAAGCAACCCAAGCAGTGGCCTTTGCCACAACACCTCCTCGGCTCATGCCGAGCCGACTTCTGGCCCCTGCCAGCCGACGTGCCGCACAACCCCGACGGTTGCCCCGCGACAGCACTATCCAAGAAAAATTAAATTTTTCTTACATCGGTGCGGCACGGAAAAGATAAAGAAATAAGCGAAAAACTGTCTTTTGCACCGGCAAGATGTAGAAGATTGCTAGAGGAGGGGGAACAAATATCCTCTAAGCTTTCTCTCTCTTGTAGGGTAGAATAAATTGCTCTCCAAAGTTGATTTAATAACCCATTTAAGGTGGACTTAAATAGGCTTTGAGGGAAATTTATTTCCCTTTCCTAGAAGGACCTAATTTCCAATTAAAGAGGGAATCTACATCAAAATAGGAAACAAGCCTATATTTCCTAAAGCAAGAAGATCTCCACACCTGCTGTCTTTTCCTGCGAGCAACTCAACAGGTGGGGGCATTTGTGCAGCCAAAAATAATCACAAGGCGACACGTGGATTTTTTGGCAAAAGAGGACCAAACTACCCTTGAGGCACACCGGGATTCCTACGCACGAGCAGCAGGCAATCATCCCTCAACTAACTCAAAAGTGCCCAAAATAGGTAACAATTTAAAGCCTATTTCATCAAGTCTTTACTATGAGGTAATTCCCAAAACCTAATTCATTCCACATATTTTCTATTTCATTATTTAGCTAATCAATTAGCTAAATAATATATTCCTTCCATATCTCCTAAAATCTTCATTTAAAATCATAATAATTGACTAATTAAGGGATTAATTGCCTACTTAATCCCTAATTGTCAATTAAATCACCCATTTAACACCAAAATCATGTCAAAGGCCGGCTATCCCCATCCAAAAAGGATGTCCACCATGCTTTCTACCTTTTCTATTTTTCTATCATTTTTCCCTTTTGATTACACTAATTAGCTAGCCAATTAATTCCATAACCACCAAAACATTCCCTTTAAGTTTAATTAGCCAATTAATCATAATAAATTGGGTAATTAAACCAAAATTAAACCCAAAATCCAACCTAATGGCCGGCCACTCTCTCTCCAAAGAGGACCGGCCTATCCCTATATATATGCTCTCATTTTCACAAAAGATTCATTCCAACACTCTTGCAAAAATCCCAAAATTCTCTAAACACTCTTTCTCTCTAAATTCTAACTTTGGCATCGGAGGTTTTTCGGCCAAAGCCCCCCCCATTCATCGTGGGCGTGTGAGGCTCTTGGCCTTGACCAAATGTGTTAATTGTTTTGTAGGTGCAATCTTGTCCAAGATCAAGGAGGAAGATATTTGCATCCACATTGACGGCAACATTGCAGCAGCCACGTCATTTCCAGAATCGTTATTCGATCAATGAGCCCAGGGACGCGGCAGGCTCCATTTTCTCACCGATAGCATAAAAAAAAGGTGATCATGAACGAAGTCCTCTGTCGTGAAAACAACTGCAGTGGCTGCCACATGTGGAGTTGAAATGGTTGCTACTGCTCTGTTTTAGGAGCTCATTGGGAAACTTCGAACCAAGAGTAAAGGAAAAACGACTCAAAGAATTTGGCAGTTGCTGCTGCTGACCAAGTTTCTTTCAAATTCTGTCTAAATTAGGAATTGGAAGAAATGATCTCAAGCAAGCAAATAAAAAGGTGAAGATGTGAAGTTTGTCGTGACTCTAATTAAAGACTAGTTTGACCCTATGAGAACAAATCAGAAGCTGAAGAAAAGAGAGCTTGTTTTAAAATAAAAAAAGCTTAGCACATGGTGGTTTCCAAATGAGCAGCTCACATTAAATGTTGGTTCAAAATCTAATCAAAAGCATAGAGACAAAGGCTACAAGCCAAAAAGCAAAGGAAGGGAAAGAGTTTAAAACTCAAAAGGAAAGACAAGTAAAACAAGTCTTTTTCGCAATAAAAAAAAAGGGGCGAGCTTTCATGCTTTCAAAGATCTATTTCAAATAGGATTGAATTCCTACAAAACCTATTGGAGAAGGAAACTGCAAAGGAAGAGGAAAAATAAAATACCTCTCGTGCAAGTTTATCACAAGTATGGCCTCCATCAAGTTAAAGTTAAACATGGAGCAAGAAATGATACCGAGCCAAAGTCAAATGCCAAAATATCAGTGGTTTATCAAAAATGACCCGTTAATTTTACTTGATGCTTAAATGGTACAAAGTCGAAACAAATGGCACGAAGCCACAACAAGACTCAAATGGCACGAAGCCGCGTTTTGCTCCAATGGCACAGAGTCCTTGCTCGCACGAGCTGAAACTACATAGGGCACCAATGTGCTCCAATGGCTCAAAGTCCTCGCCCGCACGAGCTAAAACTGCACAAGGCATCAAATGCTCCTTGCCTGGATGAGCTGAAACTGCACAAGGCATCAAACCCCAACAAATAAGTAAGGAACTATGAGTGACTTGATCCCTCAACGAGGGTACGTAAGCAATCTAAGGCTCGACCAAGGTGCAGTCGTAAAATCAAACACCCAAATCCCCAAGTTACAATTTATTCATATTGGAATCAAAGGGTATTCCTTTCCCAAAAGAAGGGTTGTAATTAATAGGCGCATGCCCTAGAATGGGCCGAACTCGAATTAATAAAACCCTGATATGTACTTCAGACGTCGTTTTAGAATGGAACAACATTTGTTCAACAAAATCATGATTGCTGTTTGCAACCATGATTCTTACTTTGTGCAAAAGAAGGATGTTTTTTGTGCTATGGGTCTCCTTCCTGAGCAAAAAATTACTGCTGCGTTGCGGATGCTTGTGTATGGAGCATCTGCAAACCAAGTGGATGAGATAACGAGGATGGGGAAATCAACCATTCTTGAGTCCCTGATGAGGTTTTACGGAGCAATCGAATCTATCTACACAGCAGAGTACCTCCGGAAACCTACTAACATGAACTTGCAAAGGCTTCTAAAGAAGGCCGAGATGCGAGTTTTCTTGGGATAATTGGAAGCATCAATTGTATGCACTGGACGTGGAAAAATTGTCCAAGTGCATGGCAAGGCACTTATGAGGACAAAAAAGGAGCAAAATGTATCATTTTGGAGGCAGTGGCATCTTTTGATACATGGATTTGTCACGCCTTTTTTGGGGTTCCGGGGGCTCAAAATGACCTCAACGTGCTTTCCCAATCCCCAGTGTTCAACGATGTCATGCAAGGAAAGGCACCAAAAGTCACGTATTGCGTTAACGGACGTATGTACGACGGGCCATACTACCTAGCAAACGGCATTTACCCAAGGTGGTCAACATTTGTCAAAACAGTGCCACGTCCGCGAAGTGCAAAGGAAAAACACTTTGCAAGCTGTCAAGAGGGGTGCATGAAGGATGTGGAGCGTTGTTTTGGTATCCTCCAAGCTCGTTGGGCGATCGTCAGGGGTGCTGCTAGAATGTTTGATTTAGAGTTACTTCGATCCATCATGATGACGTGCATCATTCTTCACAACATGATTGTGGAAGATGAGTTCGATTATGATGCTGTTGATGACTATGAGCCAGACAAGATGAACAATTCAAGAACACGGATATATTGTGCGCATGACACCACCGAAGAACCCGTGCAACACGAGCCATTAGAAATGGATGGACGTTACAATGAAAGGCTCATTCAACGATATATTGCACGTCAAAGGCCATATATGCACAATGCTCGGCAAATTGACTTGATAGAGCACAAGTGGGAATTGAAACAAGCTGAAGATACTTAAGTTTATTTACTGTGTTTGTTTGTATTTGGTGTGTTTATTTAATTTTATTTGGTGTTTTTTTTGTAGTGAGTTTTTTTTATTATTTGGTATGTTTATGTAATTTTATTTTGTGTGTTTTTTTTAGTTCATTTAGTGAGTTTTTTATTATTGGGTGTGTTTATGTCATTTGAATAAAGATTCTCTTATTAGTATAAATATATTACCAAATTAAATAAATTTACTCTCACTTTAAATAAAGTACTAAATTCAATAAATTGGAAACAACATAAAATACTCTATTCAATAAATAATAAATTACAACCCAAAGTGATTGGAAAACTATGGGCTCCGATTACAAAAAGTACTCTATTCATCATCACTTAACCGATTTGTGGTGCTAGGATGATCTTCTATTTTCGTGCTAGGACCATCTCCTCTTGCTCTCGCTTCTCTTGCACGCCTTCTTCGCACCACTTCCGCTTTCTCCGACTTCCAAAAATATTTAGAATTTGGAGACTTCCCTTCTAAAGGCGTGTTCATAATCTCACGATCTCGTTGAGCCATTCTTTCTTCTCTAACATGTTCCCTTTCTTGCCTAAGTAGCTCTCTTTCCCTCTCATTAGCTTGAAATGCTCTCTCAACAGCTGCAGCTTTTGCCTCATCTCTAGCCTTATCAGCCTCAAATTTCGCCATTTCCCGCGCCAAAGTCAATTCACCTTGGCGAGCAAGTTCTTCCATGTACTTTGCATAATCATTCTTGGAAGCACTCCCTTTTCTCTTTGAAGCCATCTTACCTTAAGGCCTAATTGGATAACGGGTCGACCCCGACGCTTATTCAGGGGGGCATTTCGGGCACTTCTTCTGCATCATCTTCATGAACATGGGAGCCATCATCGGGTGTAGAGTATAGAGGGGTGCTGTTCATGAAAACTTCTGGACCGACAGGCATAACTCTGAATATAGGACAATCTTTAACAATATTCCAACATTCCCACCGGGTGAATGATTTGTTTTTGGTTTTGGTTTTGGTTTTGGCATTATACCAAGCTTGTGCTTGAAGTTCCTACACAATGCGGGAGAAGAAATAATTATAATGAAAGTAGGTAACAAATAAATAATACAAAGAAATAATTATATTAACGTAGGTAACAAATAAATAATACAAACAAATAATTATAATCAAAGTAGATTACAACTCTAGTAGGATGATATCTAGTCTAAGGTCTAAGAGATATGGTAGAATTCCATAAGGATATTTGAGATATAATAGGATTTACACGATCACATTCCTAATCTAATAGTACTGCAACATAACTGTAACAGCCCCCCCCCCCCCCCCCCCGAATTTGTACATTTATTTCCCTCGAAGTTGCGAAAGTACAATTTTACCCTCGAGAGTTGGGTTGTATATTTTTTTGGGCTAAGTAGAGAGGCCCAAAAGTTTGTTTTGGACCAATAGTGTTAGTTCCTAGTTTGTGGGAACCAATTAGTGTGAGAGTTAGGAGGTTAGGGCTTTAATTAGTTAGGTTAGTTTAGTTTTGGACCAATTAGGATCTAGACTTTAGATTTTGTTGGGTTGTTTGGTAGTGTGAAGACCACACACACACACACACCCATCAAAAAACCCTTCTCTCTCTCCTCTCTCACTCTCGGACTCACTTTCTTCCTCTCTGCAACCGTACGGACGAGACCCAAAAACCACCTATTTCCCACAGATCATACCTGCAGAGACCATATTCGTGATCCTTGTTAGTCCATGAGCACAACCATAGCCTTAGCTGGTTGTGAGACCGTCGAAAACCCTGAGAACCCAAGAACACCGTCGAGTGTACAGTGAACCAGAAGAGATCGTGGAGGTTTTACATCTTTTCAAGGTCCAAAGAGGTATCAAAACTTTTTCCTAAGTATTTTGGGTGAGTTTTGATTAAGTTTGAACGTCGAAAAACCCGAAAACTGGACTTCCCCGAGTTGGTCACTATTCACCAACTTTTTATTGGACGATTTTCTTCGATTTTCAGGACCATAGCAAGCTTTAGGAGGTTCTCACGATGCTCGGAGTGCATCGTTGGATTTTGGACGTCGAAATCGCGAGATCGACAAGTTTCAAGTTTGACTTCACACTTTAAAAAAAATTTGATGCCTAGAATACCCCTATTTGATTTTTTTTTTTAATAAACCCTATTTGAATGTTTGATGTACATAATTAATGTCATGTGGATGGATGGTAAGGGAGAATTAATGATTTTACAAAAAAAATAAATTCATTGCCTAATATATAATAACATAAAACATGTCTAATATATGTTATTTATACATGCTTAATTAAGTAAATAAAATTATATTTTACATATTAATGTAGGTAAATTATTTCTCTCTCACACACACACATGTATATATATAAATGCCTGATATATGTAAAATTCATGCAAAATAATTTACCTACAAAAAAAAACATTTGATTCAAATAGTGCACCTACTATTAAAATTTTAAAATGTTAGATTGCCTAAAAAAAAAATAATATACCCAATATATGTAAAGTACATGAAAAATAATTTACCTACATAATAACAAACCCATATATACAAAATACATGCAAACTAATTTACCTTATAAATTCATTGTTTAATTTTTAAAAGAAACAATGTTTCTACTATTTTTTTTTCCAAAAATAAAGTACCTACTATTTAATTTTTACGAAAATTGTGTACCAATTGTGTAATTTAAAAAAATTTACATATTGTTTATTTTTTTTATGAAAATAATGTAACTATTGTTTTGTTTTTTTACAAGAAACAATGTATCTACTAGTTTAGTTTTACCTATTTTTTTTTAAATTTTCACATGTTAATGTATCTACTTTTTCAATAGAATGTACATTGAACTGATTAGATTTGGATTAGGCGATTTCACACAAAAGAAGAAAAGAACTTCTTCTTTTTTAAACTTAAAAGCAAAAAAAACTTAAACTAATTGAATGTTGTTGACAAACAAAAGACAATAAATTAAAAGTCTACAACAAAAAAAGGTAATAGCCATATTAATGTTGGTGGCATGGTGTTGTAAATAAATTTAAATGTATGGACATCTTTTATCTTACATGAAATCAAGTTCAACATTTTGGGCTTTATTTAAAATTTTTAATATAGGTGGGTTTATGTCTAGAGTTCAACAGTTGTAAGAGGCTAAATCTAAAGCATCCAAATGTATAACCTAGCAAAAACGGGCCAATATTTTTCCTACTTAAATATTTTGCTTCTGTTAGATGTATCTTTGATATGCAATCCTATCACATTACAAATTGGCAGACACCCATAAACCCCAATGCATAGAAACACAAATACAAAGATGAATCAAGTTAGGGTGCTGTTATTGACATTCTATTTCACCGTTGCTTGTGTGGTGGCAATGCTCGACACACATGCTCGAATTAACGATGTCTCTCTAGACGCACATGTCAGTATTACCAATGCTCTAGCTGCAGGCCTCGATCTTACTGTTCATTGTAAGTATGCGGACGATGATCTTGGAGAACATTTGATTCGTTTTGGAGATCCTGCGTATAGGTTTGATTTCAAAATAAAAGTTCTCGAAGGAACACTATTCTTCTGTAGCTTTTCGTGGCCTGGCCGATCCCATTCGTTTGACATATTCAATTTCGATGAAGATAAAGACAGGAACTGTGTATGGTTGATCAAACCTGAGAATCCATGCAGGATCAATACCGACACCGGTACTTGTAATTGCGTACGTTCATGGAAATGAGCACGAGAACGTTTTGCAGCCACATGATTAGAAGAAAAAGTTCAACGGAACTGGACGTGTCAAGTCTTCATATAAAATGAAGCCATTTGTTCAACTTTTTGTATTTCTGTTTGAGTAATAAAATATGAAATTTATGCGTTTACTTTCAGTATTTTTTTTATGTTGTTTTTTATATATAATTGTTAGCACTAAAGAATTAGAAAATCAGACATGAAATTATATGAAATTTCATTGTAGTTAGTAGGGTAGTTGTAAGCAGTAAATTTAGATATATACCAATCATAAGTTTAATGATGCCCTTTCCTCTCTCCAAAACTATCTTTCTCTGCTAAAACTCAAACCTAGGCCTTTGGCTTGGGTATCGGTAGCAACCACCCCACCGCCGGCTCTTGCCTTTATGATTTCTAGCACGGACTAGGATTCTATCCCTCATAATCTCTCTTCCCTTCCCTTTCCTCCTATTTAAATAGTTATGATTAAGCCAACAACTTGTTTGAAATTTTTTATATAACGAAAAGACAAAAAGGAAAGTGTGAGACAAGAAGAGGGAAGACGATAGTAAACATCTTGTTTTGAATTTTTTTCTAGGATTTTTATCACAAATGGTCCCTGAAATTGACTGTCACCATCCTGAAATTGAAAATCAATGTAGTCCCTGAAAATAGATGTCGCAAATCAATGTGGTCATTCCACCACAATATTGTTAAAATTTCCGTTAAGTGCTGATGTGGCACATAAATAGTTATAACTGAGGTGCGTCTATTGTTGGTTGAAAACTACTTCCAATGCCCCTCTTAGGCCTTGATTAAGCCTTGTGCCTTTGAGAATTTATGGTAGAGATTTCTCTTCGGAGTAGGTTCTTACTATAAGAAAAAAAAAATTATTGTGCAAAAAGGTATTTAGACAACTTTTTAGATTAATTATTAAACCCACATCAACACATAACAAAAAAATTTACAAAATAGTAGCAAAAAGATCATATTGATTTGCGACAACCATTTTCAATGGCTACAATCATCGATACCTGTAACTCTAACATACTCCGCCTTCGGGAAATGGCAGAACACAACTTAAGATCCAACTGCGCAATAATTCTTCGTAGCCTTTATGGCTGGATCTAACATCCTCGTTAGACTGCCTACATACCCTAAATAGGGATCAAGCCATTCGTAGTTCATTATTTCACTATACTCGAATATTCATTACATAAATCGTTATGTCCCAACAATATACCACCATGCATATCATGCAATATTTCAAAGAACAAACGATGAAGCACAATCATATTATCTAGCCATATTTATCAACAAGTCAAATCATAACAATAACAATGATATCCAACATAACAAGCCCACATGACGATTAACATTTCCACTTCATCCATCACCTAAATCATCATGTTTCCCACATAAAATCACAATTCATAGCGTGTAACATATTAAAGAATTAACAATGCACAATATTATTCTCTAGAAACATTGATCAACTAAAATAATCATAATAATAACAATCATATCCAACGTCATTCCACAATCCTGTCAATTAATCCATTCATGAATCAAGGATGCAAGATCTTAGCATTTAACTACGTTAATCAATCAATACGATAACATATCATTTCACGTATTTAATTAAAGAACTCTATATAATTCCCTACTTGGATTATAAGCAACAACATGGCAAATCTAATTTATATTCACAAGGTCTATTGTGGGTAATTCCCATTCACTCGAATCTAGGGTTCTAGACTAACCTTTTGGAAATGTGCAAGAGTAAGGATTCCGAACCACTCAATGGAACCAAAATATCAATCGGTTTCTCGAAATCTACCCAGACCTATTGCATGTAAAATCAGTGCCTACATCATGGAAATGGTGCACTGGGCAAATCAGAACTTAGATAAGTTGCGAAGCTCGGGTAAGTGACAATAATACAAGTATGTGATATTCAATAAAAATAGACCATCGATCACAATCTATAAACATCAAGTATAGAATCATGCTTTATGAAATCATAATCCAGCCGCTGAAAACTCCGAAGGAGTCACCCAGATTTCCAACGACTTTTCTAGTTCAAACCACAAGATTCTCAAAAACCATTGTTCATATGTACATTAAAAACTAGGGCTAGAGAGACGCGGTTCGGCTGAACCCTACATAAGTAACCAAACAGGAAGTGGCTCCCCTAAAGCGGATTAACCAAGCAGAGCCACCCCTGAGAAGGTAACCAAGTAGGCAGTGACCCCCCAATGCGGATTAACCAAGCAGAGTCACTCCTACAGTTGTTAGGAAGTGATCACCCAATGCGGATTAACCAAGCATGATCACTCCTAAGCATCTACGATGCATGGACACGGGGAAAACTCAATGTATCCCGTATCTGACACGCATAGATACAGATACGTACAAGATACGGGTGGATACGCGCCCAATACGTATCGGAATGAAGGGATACGTTCTTTACTAATGAGATACACATATCATACTGTCAAGATACGCGTATCATACTTTTCGGATACGTTTTAAACAAAATCAGAGGATAATCAGAAGAAAAAAAATCCAATAGATCGGCACAGAATCGTGATTGATTCGAATTAGATAACTGAAATGATTGTTTAACTATAAATCAAAACGATTTCGAACCTCAGAAATCAGACTTGTCGTCTGCAATTGCTTCGTCTGTCCGTCGTCTTTATCTTCTACGTCTGCAGTTGCTTCGTCGTCTCCATCTGCAACTGCTGGTGAGAGCCTTCGACTTCGTTTTCACTTTGTTAATTTTGAAGCTCAATCTGATTGCAGAACCCATCTATGAAATTGAAAGAGAACCTGCTTTTTTGTTTTTATTCGAAGCTAAAACCCCCCTTTTGCTTTGACTGATTCAATCTGAAAAGTGTATCTGTTATGCAAAATTGAAAAAGCCAAAAGCCACTTTTGCTTTTTGTATATAATATTATTTTGTATTTTGCATATTATAAATAATATACTATTGTGCTTTCATGATATTTAGATTATAATATTTTATGGATATGCTTTCATGATGTATTTTTTATGGATATGCTTATTTTACAATATTTTAGATATATTTTTATATAGTTTTAATTGTCGTATCCTTGACGTACCGTGTCTTCAATTTTAGAAATTTGACGTGTCCCCGTGTCGTATCCCCGTATCTATGCCCGTGTTCATACATCCTAGCTAAGCATACATGGCCATAAGGATCCCCCAACGCGGATTAACCAAGCACGATCCATATATAGTATGGTCTCCCAATGCGGATTAACTAAGCAGGACCACTTGTGACCCCCCCCCCCAATGCGGATTAACCAAGCAGGGTCAATATAATCAGTAGGTAGTGACCCCCCATCGCGGATTAACCAAGCAGAGTCACACCTACAGAACTATTAGGAAGTGATCACCCAATGCGGACTAACCAAGCATGATCACCCCTAAGTATAAATGGCCATAAGGATCGCCCAACGCTGATTAACCAAGCGTGATCCATAAATAGTATGGTCCCCCAACGCGGATTAACCAAGCAGGACCATCCATGTATCACTGCTACATGGTGCAGTTAGATCAACACACAAACCACTTACCCTTATCTCATCCGCTAAGATTTACATCGTAATCACTTGCACTATCAACTTCTCACGACCACTAACTATCTTATCATACAAGCATAAAAGTTCTACATAATACTTCTCATAAGATTCTGGGTTCACATCGTCATAAAAACAATCATACACATCATACTAATCATACATATCTAACCACATTTCATAAACGTTTCCAAGCTACAGTCGAATCACAATTAATAAACATAGATCGATGCTAAAAATAAAAATAACAATTCAATAGAAAGCACATTTAATAAACAAGTATAACTCAATATGGTGCCACTAATACATATATCGAGACACACGTCAACCGGGAACGACACGTCATCGTGATGAGCCAACTAAGCTCCTTCAAGCCTCAACAACAAACTAGAGATAAACGACACTCTAGAGTAGAGCACATTGACTAGAACGTCAACCGTGGATAAGGTAGGTCCATTAAGGTCAACAATCTAAGGTTATTCAATGCGAAGATCCGCCCATCGGATTTTCGATCCATAAGTTCTCAAAGGTCCAACAATTGATAACTAGGGTGCTCACAAAATTGTACGACGATCCAACGATCGGATTGTCGTCAATCACACAAACAAGTGGTGGGCCAATTTGATCACCACACCAAACAATTGAATTTTGGGAAACCGAGCTAGACATAGGTTCATAGGGTCACTAGAAGGTATTCGGTACTTAAACAACACTTGGATCCAAGTTAGGTGCACAGTCCTGTCGTATAGACCACTTTCAGTGGGTTCGACTCGTAGGTGACCCGCGATTATTCGCACAGTCTTCACGTGATTGTAGCACTAGAGCATATTATTATACACCCAGTCCTGTCATATAGACCACTATAAGTGGGTTCGACTCGTGTGTAGGCATGATTGATGAGCTAGAGACCAGCTGACGAGTTGTGCAGTTATTATTGCATATGATTCACTTACCTGATGATTTGATATACATGGCATGGCATATTCATGATTTGACTACGTATTTTGATGATGATGTTTTTAGTTGAGATATAGTATACGTATATACTATTTTCTGGGAAAGTATACAGGTTTTACGGCGAGGAGATATAAATGTTGTTTTGAAATGATTTTCGAAAGACTTTGTTTTTGCCAACTCACGCTTTTGTTTTGCGCCCCTCCAGGTTCTAGGTAGCGTTGGTGGTATCCGAGGCAGCAGCCGTGATTCTGACAAACCTTCACCCATGTAGGACCCAAGGGATGTTTTTATTTAAGTACTCCTTATGTTCGACTGCACCTAGACAATTACGCTCTGATTGTGTATTAACACTTCTTGTTTTCGGTTTTTTATTTACTCGTGATTCTTCTTATATTAATGATTCCGCACTGTGCACATGGCTACGTCAACCTCACGTGACGGCCATCATGCCTCGATCTCGGTCGGGGTGTGTCATAGAATATATTGTATATATTAATATGGCTATTTTATTTTATAATAAATCTTTTAGTAATTAAACTTTAAAATTATCAAAATAATTTTTTTCTTAACGGGTCGAAATGGGTTACCCACGTGTTATCCGCGTGTATACCCGTTAATGACCCGTTATTAACGGGTCACCCGATAATGACCCGATTAGTTATCGTGTTAACCCGAAACCCTTTATTTTCGTGTCATGTCAGAAACTACCGATTCTTGTACCAGAGCAATTCTGATCCGCCTATTGCCTCTATTGCCATCTACGCCATAAGACTTGTCGTATTTATGTCTTCCACTTTCATACCATTCCAATCTTACTCTTTCGGTTGGCCATATCTGCCAACATCCAATACCCCATAAAACCATACCCGTTGGAATCACCCAACAAATTTACCCACAACCTTCGGAAATTCCTCATGTCGACGGAATTAATAGTCGTATATACCTATATCCCTACCTCCGCTGCAACATACATTGAATTCCTGTCTTGCCGTCGCGTTGCACCGACTAGGCCGTGCCATCGTCTCTTCCTCCTTGCATTTTGCTCTATCATCTCTCTCCGTCTCTCTGTGAGACACATAAGCTCTCTTGTTTCAATAAAGAGAATTTGTTCAAGCAGTAATAATATTTTGCGACTCCAAGACCACTGTTTCAGCCATGGTAGCTACTCCGTCTTGATTTCCCCGTGGAGTCTCTGTTTCTCGATCAAGTGGATCTAAAACTAGAGACAAGGATAAGCATACTAGAGACACTTGTTTCAAGTTGCATGGATATCTTGATTGGAGGGTTCAAAAGGAAGGAAAATCAAAAGAAAAGCATTGGTGGATCACAAGCATACCTGACTACACCAATGCCTTCCGTACCTCAGGTAGATCAATCTGCTCACTCAGTTTCTCCTATTACTGCTTCCACTTCCTTACACAGGTAACTTTGGTTTTGCCTTGCACACTACATTTGTTCCTCCCAATAAACCTTGGATCGTTGATTCAGGGGCTTATGACCACATGACCAATCATCGTACATGGTTGTTTCTCACGCTACTCCACCTTTAAATACCGTTAAAGTTGCTAATGGTATTTCCACTCCAGTGCTTGGAGCAGGGCTAAGACTACTATCAGGTAGATAATCAATGTAACACCCTTTAAAACTTTAACTTGCTCAAGCAAATGGAAAGAACTTGTTTAAGTTGCTAAGTATATGTCACCTATTATCTACCATATAAGAAAACACTACGTTTATATTATAAATAACAGGGGGCAAGCCGAGAGGAAAACCAGTAAATCTACGAACTGTTTTGTTCCGAATGGAAAACAAAGTAACTGCACAAAAAATTCACAAGTTTAAAAACTACATTACAGTCATGGACATTATATGGCGAGCAAGAGCTGGATCTTGGTTCAATAGCTCCCTCAAGTTGCTCTCCACCTCTGCAACCTGTTTCTCAATGTATTCCTTTGAGGTCTGTCCAGAGCACAAAAGAAACAATTTATTTCCGCCAAAGTCCAATAGATAAAAAGTTCTAGTCTTTAAATTATCACATAAACATGACATCGAGTTTAAAAGCATATAAAAACAGATACTGGACAATCTCAAGCTGAAGCTGTCCCATGAAAGCCTCAACCAACCAGCAAGTGAAACAACAAAACCTCCCAAAACAACCACGAATGCATATAATAGCTGAACTAAAAACAAGTACCTTTAGCCTTCCTCTGCATGGTTACGAAATTCCAAAATATGAACAAAATTGAAGGCTATGAAGATCTCAAAAGCACTCGTCCCCACAAAACCCCATTTTCTCTAGATTATAAGTATGTTAAATTTATCTTCTTCAGCCTTACAACCGAACTAATTGGTTTGTTTAATTCTAAATGTTAAAACATTTTGACGATTTCTTTCTTTAATATTAGAAAGATTTATACGACATTTATAGCATTATACAGTTTTTGACATCTATTCATATGTAAGCTAATCAAATGGGGCACGCTTGCTTTTAAGCAGCCCTAAAATGGAAATACTACTTCACATGCCAAATTGTGAACTATCATATTAGCAAAAGGGGGAGAGAGAAGGGGGTGAAGATTGTCTTTGTTTGATGTATTCACTAGCAAAATGTCACCCCAACCCAGTAAACTTCTTCTGGAAGACTTAAATGTCAAAAGACAGAGCCTTAGTTGTGAAATCAGTTGAAGGATCAGTTCACCTTGCTAAACAAGGTTCAAACAAGATGATCACGTTCTACCCATTGAAAACTTCTAAAAAGTACAAGATATTGTTTTCTCATCCATGAATTTGGCAAGTATTTTGACACTCTTAGGACATAATTATAATGTTCTTTCCTATTATTACATCATTCTTCTATTTACCATCATGACAAATAACATGGCAACAAATAAAGATGGTCATAGCTTCATACAGATCTTTTTAGGCTTCTTATTTCACATATCTCAACGTCTTGGACAGATAAACTGAAACTAAGACCAGCAACATATAGAATTTATAGATTCAAGATAAGGAAACCCATTTATCTGTGGCATTTAAATGGATGAAAATCAACAATATGACGGAGCCTTTACACGGAATGAATGTTGTTATATGTCTTTATAGCGGAGTACAATTTTATCTGTGGAGTCTGGAGAATGCAAAATGAAGTTTCCTAGGCAGAGATGCACACAGTAGAAAACAGGTTCCTAAATTGGGACTAATAGTGAGGCAAAGCAGAATCTGCAAGCTCGTTATTACTGAAACCAAAGTGTATAAATGCAACAAATTTATTGAGCATTGACATCTAAACTTTGTAGTGGTATCTCTAAAAGGTGTATTGAAATCGAAGGTGTATATATTAACTTTCTTCCCCACAACCATTACGAAACAAAATAAACTATAAAGAAAGAAAAGGGACCGTTATTATTCAAATGAAAGCAGAGATATACCTGGAGCGAGGCGATTGCAGTCTCACTAACACTGACTTCGGCTCTAACACAAACCTACCCAGCATAACAAAATGTATCATCAGACTGTATATCAGGCAGCTCAAAAATCAACAACAAGACCTGAACAACTCTATCTAATTTCATGTTTAAATCCGGAATTCCGAAACTCACGTTCTCCCTGCAAAACAGAGTTACCAACAAAATTCATCAAACTTAAACCCAAAAGACATCATAAATATAAAAATCAAAATCCCAAAAGAAATGGGTCACTTTTTTTCCCTAAATAAACTGAGAACAGAGAAAATGGGTTGATTGAAACGAAGTACCTATAGATTTGTAAGTATTTGAATCATCGGATAGAGGCCGCAGCTCCTCCAAGGTTAGAAAAGCACGCTTCTTTTCTCCTTCCTTGTTCCGCATCTGCGTCTGCATCTGAAACCCACCTCAGTTCTCAGCAAATAACTTCAATTTTCACCACCTATTTAAAATTTATTAATTAAAAAATAATCTGGATAAATAAAAAAACCTGCTTCAATCTCGCAGTGAGCTCGATCATGCGCCCTTGAATCTCCAAGAACGCCTGTAAAACTTTGATTGTTCTTGTAATTAGTGGCGAGCGAGATAAAGTGGAAAATCTAGAGAGAGAGAGAGAGAGAGAGGGACTTACAGCCCTGTTGGCTTCGTCGGCCATTTTTGCAATTGAAGCTTCTTTAGTCGGAGCGCGACGGAGGCTGAAAAATCAGAATTCTGAGCTCGCTACTCCTCGTCAGTGACTCGGTCATGATTGGGTAAATGGGTTTTGGGTATTCGGGTTCGGGTTTGGGTCTTCCCACTTCCAAGCCCAAATTAGTATTAGGATGCCCATCAATTCATAGGTCGTGCGTCCAAGTCTTTGCAGGGATCTTTGTTTTGTTTACGCTAAACGCGTTTTTTTGTCGATATCTATGAGAACCTATCAGTTGCACTCCGATGTGACCGGTCATGCATATTCCGCTCACAATGCGCACGTACTATTGTCTTCCGCAACTGCGATAAAATGTCATATGTTTATAGTGTAATTAGATTAGAGGTTTTAGGTTCGATTCTCGTTAAAGGCGAGTTTGAACCATATTATGTTAGTCTATTGTAAGGCTAAGTTCATTCCCTCTACGATGATGTAGATAATATCGTTTGTTAAAAAAAAAAAAAAAACTATAATCATACGAGTAGTGCCTAATCATATATGATTGATTGATTATTAACATTAATTATATGTATACCATTACCACCATTTAATTTTCTGTTTTAATCATGTTAATGATCCAAAGGAGTTAAGAACTATAATTATGTTATTTAATTGTCTTTTAATCACGTATGAATGAATGAATCATATAATTGATTAATAAATGAGAAAGTTGTTCGCGTTGCCATTTTTGCACCATGGGTTTGTGGGCTTTAGTTATCAATAAAACAAGGACACTTTTTACCGAAAAATAAAATCAAGGATACGTCATACAAAAGTGGATTAAGCAAACAAGGTAAGAGGAAAATGCGAAACAAATACTTTGACGCCAAAAGCCAAGAAAGTGACATATTAGCTCGTCGGACTTAACAAAGTTCAAGAAATGCACACAAGATTTTTTCAAAAGTGTGATTCTTTAGGGATTATTTGATTATTTTATATGTTTGGCATAATTTTCGTGCCAATATTATAAAATATTGTGGAAAAAAACATAAGGTGTTAAATAATTCATAGAGAATTTCTTTAACGTTTCCTAAATCTTTTTGTAATATCATTTTTTGGTGTAAGGCCTTTGGTAATTCTACTTTAGACTTTAAGACGAAATCAAGCCTTTAATAAAAACAAAAGTTTTTAGTGTTTGGTGGCTCTGGTTTAGACTCTAGACTTGAAGTCTTTAGTAAGAGACAAAGAAACATATAATTTTAAACTTGACCGTGATCACATATGTCGTTGATAATTGGTCGATAATTCAATTTATAATTAATTTAGTCAATTTATAATCAATCACATATATTGTTGATAAATGGTCGAAATTAATGATTGAAACTTGATTTATGATCAATTTAGTCAATTTATGATCACGCATGCTGTTGTAAATTAGTTTCTATTCCTAACGATAAAAAAAATAAATGTCTGTTTTCCAATACCAAAAAATGAAAATGATTGTTTCTTTGAATATGGGAGACTAGGCTATTCGTTGTCTTCGTCGGTCTCACGTAGACGACTCAGCAAAACACAAAGCAAAAGGTGACAGAATATTGCAAGTGGATTAACGAAGTGGACTAAAACAAAAGTACCCCCAAGAAAATAACAATTCACTCCCTCTTTGATTTTTCTATTGACAAAAAACCCAACTCATATTTAAATTTGCATAGAGACTAATCACAGCGTGGTAGTCTAGTAATTAGGAACGAATTTCATATTCGTATTTTATATGATACGTTCTGATTCGATTTCTGACATATCAATGTTGGGTAAAAAGATAAACTGTTTAGACGAAGCTACCAGCTTGTCTTTTTTTTAAACTTGCAGCGAATTCAGTACGTTTGGTTTGGCGCTTTCTTCGCCCCAATGCCCTTCCAAACATGACAAATAAGGGCCAAATCTTTCTCTCTCTTCAACAACAGCTTACCCCGTCTCTCTCCTCATTTTCACCGCTCTCTCTCTCCTCCCTGTATTTATCTTCTCCTCTCTTCAACCTTTGAGTGGCTTTCTGGTGGCCCAAGGAAAACAAACCAACAGAACCAAACAAAAAAATAAAGGCACAAACTTTATCTCCGTATCCCGGCCACCCACATCGGAACCAAGATCGAATCCGGACCCGAATTCTCAGAAAACCAACCTCACATTGACGATTGAGAGATGAACCCACAGTAGATATGGATGTGGGTCGTTGAATCTTTTCAGTTGTCAATGCTAATAGTTGGAGGAAGTGAACGGGTTTGAGATGTGAAACCGGATTCGGGTGCGGATACGGGCTTGGTTTTCATATTCATGGGGATTTGTTTCAGTTCTGTAAAGGACCAGCATTCCAATTATACACACGCCAGTCCTCAAGGTATTATTTATTTCATCATACAATTGCATTTCACATTTAATACCGGAAAAAATTGGAAAATTGTTGCTCATTACATTTTGTATATAATGTTGCTTGCCGCCTTTAAATGCATTTTGCAGTTTTGGAACCTTTTTTTTTTTTTTGCAATTGCCATATTTTTTTGGGTCTCTTAATAAGGAATGACTCACAATGGCAGGGAAAAGTTTGGGTTTTTTTCTGCGGGTACTCGTAGGGTGACTAAATTTTGGAAATTAAAGGACATGAAAGTTGATGATTGATTTATTACTTAAGCGTTAATAAACGTGTTCATTCCTATGAACGACACATCATTTAATTTACAAATTTAGTCTTTCTAGGATTACTTTTTTTTTTTTTGCTTTTTTTAATTTGTTTTTGAAGAACCAAAGTTTTCTGTTTTTAGTTTTTGTCCTTTGTCACATTTTCTAACTAGGTGATTGGATTTGAAGCATTTTATTGAAGTTTGTGAATGTGAGAATGTATGTGTCAAAGGTGGATAATTTTTAATGAAACATCATAGGATTCTGATGTTGGAGTAGGTTATGTTTTCTTTCCGGGGGTGCTTTAGAAATCGCAAGTATTTTGTGAAATGAAGGTAAGAGGTTGTTGAACTTCTTGTGTACTTCTTGAACATGGTTCGGATATATGTGAAATGTCCATTCTGTGCATTTTCTGCAGCTAAAATATTTGTACTTCAGTTTCCGTATTTCAAAATTCAAAATTTTCAAGCGCGTTGATTGGTTGAGAAGAAACTAGAAATTGTATTCGTTCTATGTTAGGATAATGGCCTGCTCAACAAAACTAGTAATGTGTGGACTTTTCGGAAATATTGGGTAACTGATAGAATCACTTGTCTCTTCTTCTTGTGAAAAAATTCAAATCGAGTAGGAGATGACTCCGTTGTATCTTCTGAAGCTCCATGCAGAACATCAAACACCACTCCTTTGGCTTCCAAGAATGTCAAAGACCTTCGCCAAAGCCCCGGATATATCAATGTCAGCATATTTACTTACGATGAGATGAGTTTGGCCACAAAACATTTCCGGCCAGATCTAATTCTTGGTGAGGGTGGGTTTGGAGTTGTATATAAAGGAGTTATTGATGATAACGTGAGGACTGGATTCAAGACCACGCAAGTTGCCATCAAGGAGCTTAATCGAGAAGGGTACCAAGGTGATAGGGAATGGCTGGTATTTGACTTATCTTACCCTTTTATGTTATTTATTTTCTGGGAAATGAGGCTTTATTGTAGTTAATTTTTAAGTTGTGCAAGTGAAAGGTTTTAATATACTTGATTTCCATACCATTCATAGATTGCAGATTAACATTGTCCCAAGCTATCCCTTTTTTCTTTCTTCGTCTCATTTTGTGGTCATGGTACTATCGTAATAGATTTAGTCTAGCATGCTTTATGATCGGGTTATTCCCATAAGTTCTCTTTGGAGACAAAAAAGTGAAACATGTGTGGTGCATTTCGTGTTTTCCTTAAATAGTGAATTGGCTAATTTGGGGAAAAATCAAAGAGATATAAGTTGATTTTAATTTTCTATTGCAAGGATCTTCTCAAGGAGAGAAAAAAATTAGAAAATCATGGCCTGTGGGCTTTAGAAATGAATACAGTAGATGATCTTTCCGGCTTAAACAGGTAGTTCTTTCAACAATTCCCAGTGCACTGGACAGGATAGTTGGAAACCAGGAGACTTTATCATCTGATTTCTATTAACATTTTCCCTATGCTTTAAGATTACTTTTTTATACTTTCTTCATTGATTGTTGGTCTTGCAGGCAGAAGTTAACTATCTTGGACAGCTGAGTTATCCTACTCTTGTGAAGCTGATTGGGTACTGCTGTGAGGATGACCACCGGCTACTGGTCTATGAATACATGGCAAGTGGCAGCCTGGAAAAACATCTTTTTCGCAGTAAGTGTTGTGTGCCATCAGAATTTCATGAGATATTAAGAAAAATGATGTCTTATGCCCTCTATTTCTCATGTGTCATCCCTAATCCATACGCTCACATATCATGTACCGCCTTTTAGTACTTCTTTTTTCTTGTCTTTCCTTTTTGGGTAGTTTGTACTCTATTTCTCAATAGTCAAGACCTCCTTCGGAGTGTTACTATTTAGCTTCTAGAATCAAATGTGTTTCACACTCTTAATTTAAGAATGTTAAAAGTCGATCATCTAGCTTGACCTGTATCATTTTCTTCTTATCTTTATGATAAGACTTATTTTCTGCTTTACATATTTGTTTCACTTCAAAATACTTGGAAACTTGAAACCTGTTCATGGAGACGGACACTTTTTCATCCTCCCTTGTTTTATGTTGGCCATGAAATGACTTTTATTAGATTGTGAACCAGCGTAGTTTTTCTAGTGGTTCAACGTCTGGAATGTTATGGAGCATTGCTTATAAATTATACCAAGTATGCTGCAGGAAGTGTACATGTAGACTGTATTGTAAATATTGAATTTTCCTCAAACTGCATATTGATCCCCTGAAACTACTAAGATATCTGGAAATTATTTTTGGGTATTCTAGTTGATACTTGTGACACATCAAGAACTTACTGCATATTGTGATTGTAATCATTTCTTTTGTTTTGGGTGGTAGGAGTGGGCTGTACGCTTACATGGTCAAGAAGAATGAAGATTGCTTTAGATGCTGCGAAAGGGCTTGCTTTTCTTCATGGTGCAGAGAGACCAATCATTTACCGCGACTTCAAGACATCAAATATCTTGTTGGATGGGGTTAGTTGTCTTGTTATCCTTTATATTGTGTTCATAACTGTTGAGCATTTTACTTGACGTGCCATTAGAAATATTTAAAAGAAAATACTTTCGCATTGAAACTCAAACCAGGCGATGAAGTCCACATGAACGTTAATTGTCATGATCCTTTATCTAATTCTGGCAAACAAAGACGGGTGTTTTCTGATTGAATGCTATTATGCATGTGTTTTTTTAAGGAAAATGAGTGATTTCTTGTGAATAACTTGTGCTGGTTGTTTTTACTGAAATTTGAATTATAACATGCAGGATTTTAATGCAAAGTTGTCAGACTTCGGCCTTGCAAAGGAAGGGCCAATGGGAGACCAAACCCATGTTTCAACACGAGTGATGGGAACGCACGGATATGCTGCTCCCGAGTATGTAATGACTGGTGGGTTGAGTTGTTTCTTATAAAATGTATTTTCTTTTCTTGATAGGAAGTTGAACAGACAAATATCTTTTAGCATTTTTCATAAAGATATGCAAAGAACTGTCATGGATGTTATACATGGTTGACTAACGTCTGATCATATGCATTGGTTTTCATCATGGTTTTTGTGCTTGTGATTTAAAGGAAAAATTTAGAGCAAGTTATTTGAATATTGATAAGAACTGTCCCCTCTCTCTTCCTCCCTCATGTTCTCTCTCCATATACATCAATTTGGCGAGTGCGTGTGCTTTTATATGAATGCTTTTGCAGATGAAACAATATCAATGTCAAGCCTATCTCAACTTGGTTTTTATAGGAGTATACCTTTTAGCAAGTAATATGGGCTTAATTCCTTATCTATTGTTGGTAATTCTAATATTTACATCATAGTATGCTGTGACTGAGTATTAAGTTGATCCAAACAGGGCATCTCACCGCTCGAAGTGATGTTTATGGATTTGGAGTGGTACTTCTTGAGCTGCTCATTGGAAGAAGAGCAATGGATAAGAGTAGACCCGGCAGAGAACACAACCTGGTTGAGTGGGCTCGCCCACTCTTGAATCATAATAAGAAACTTCTGAGGATTGTAGACCCTAGACTGGAAGGGCAGTACTCACTTAAAACCGCAATGAAGGTGGCCAATTTGGCGTATCAATGCCTTAGTCAAAACCCAAAAGGGAGGCCCCTTATGAGCCAGGTGGTTGAAATGCTGGATTCTCTCCAGACAACAGGAAACGATGAACTTCAAAGTGGAGAAGGTGGTGTAACTCTTTATGAGGCTCCCGCTCCCAAGGGAACCTTTGGAACTCCGGCCAGGAAGAGAGACCCGAACAGAAGAGGCGGTGAAAGGGGAGGAGAGGCACGTAGAAGGAGCAAACCGGGAAATGGAGGGAGCAAGAGCGAGCCTATGAATGATATCGATAGTAGTAACTTGTCTCCAGATTTTGTGACATGAAAAGTAGCTCCGACAGGATGGAGGGTCTGTCCATTTGGTGTTTTTGAGTTAAATCCATGCCCCGGGGCGGGGCGGGGCGGGGCGAAATTTGTGATTAACACTATGTAATTCATTTTCTTCACATTGTATTGTAATCACTATCATGTACGAATGAGATTATAATTTAGTAGAGCATCTCAACTACTCACCTTTTCTCTTTTCATTTGTTGTACCTAATAATAGCAGAGTGTCTAAATGTACCCAGAATACAAACCGAAAAGTACAACTGAAACAAATGGTATTTTGACCATAATAAATTAATAACATCCACCATTATTGAAAACTCTCTGTGGAAATGAAAAATAATACATCAATTTTATTTGAACTCATATACTTCTTTCATCACAAAACTTAAACTTTTAATTTGAATTGTCATTTTTGTCCTGTTGCATAATTATCATCAAGTACAAGATAAAATTAACAATAAAACTAAAATTTGTCAATAAACCCACACTCAATAATTAAACCCTACCATCACTTCAAACCCTACGTTCATTCTAGGTAAAAGGTAAAACCTTAAGATGTTCTCACATAGAAAAACAAGGTCTTTTTCTTTTTTACTGCCTTCAAAAAAAAAAAACAAGGTCTTTTTGACCAATTGATGATGATTTTCAAGTTTTGAATCCTGATATGAATCGATTTATGCAAGTTTTTTCTCGTTTGATTTCAATTTTATTGGGTTAGTATCTTTCATTGTGGGAACGGTTCGGGTGCCCTTAGGAACAAAATATTAGCATAAACACATATTGATTTTACTTTTTTAATTTTTTTAATCATTTATATGGGATTAAACAAAATCAGCACATGAAGGATTTTTGTTTTTTTTTTTGAGCAAAAGTACGATATTCATTAAAGAACTTATAATACGTACAAATTGAGGATAGTGTGCATTATGGGCCTCAATAAAAACATTTATGCGTACTATGCATAAGTGTTTTCAAGAGCACATTCCAAATTATTAATAAAATCCAAGTGGTTGAAAAAGTGTTCCTGAAAAAATAAACCCGACATATGTAGAGAAGTGGTTTTGCTAACTAAACATCCATCACATTCATCATATTTCACTTCTTACGAGTCATCACCATCTTTTTCCATAGTTTATGAGTATTGGAGCTTCAATGCTGCTGAGAACAGAAACGCTCCCGGTTTTCGTGACACGACGGAGAGATGGATGTGCACGTTAAACTCCGTACTATAGGAAAGGAAATTCTAATCCAGGAAAGATTCTAAATGACCCGACTATCAACCCTCATCTGGCTAAAATTATACAAATTACAACAACAAAGCTTTATCCCACTAAGTGAGGTCGGCTATATGAATCCTAAAATGCCACTGCGCTCGGTTTTGTGTCATGTCTTCCGTAGATCCAAATGGTCTAAGCCTTTTCTGAGTCTCTTTACAAGTCTTCCTAAGCCTTCCTCTACCCCTTTGGCCTTGGGCCCTGTCTCATTATCACATCTTCTAACCGAAGCGTTTGTAGATCTTCGTTTCACATGTCCAAACCACCTAAAAATGTACAAACACCACTTAAAATTTCTAAAACAAGTTACCAATCTGAGTCTGCAAGTTCCATAACACAGCATAGCCTTGGTTTAATATCTGACTGTCACGAGCCTGCAGAAGTAGGCAATTATGGTTACCAAAGGCAGGTGGACGGATAATTCGTCAAGACTGCGTTAAAAATGCACGTGTGGGGAATGCAAACACAAAGGTTAACATAGAAATGAAATTACCCCATAAATGGTGTAACTTCACGGCTAACTGAGTGACAGATCTTCTCTCTGAAGGATTGGAAAATTCCATATTCAGAGATTCCTCGATAGAAGACAAGAACTCTTGCTTTGCTTTCGCTGGCAGGCCAAGGTAGTTTGGTCCACGCTTGGTGCTCAAGTCAGCAATCTAAACGAGCGAAAATCGCATTAAGCATTAACATTTCAATTTGGAACACATTTTGGTTTCTGAGTAAAAATTACGTTGCCTAAATAATGTATAAAAGCACTTGCCTGCTGCAACCAAGGAATTGTGGTGTTGATAAACCTTTGCTCTAGGAGATATGAAGCTAAAGTGCTGAGAACATCCCTGGCAGTTTTAGGCGACAAGCGCTCCAGAACTGGACCGGTTCCTTCAAGAAGCTCAACCAGAACAAAGAGCTTCCACATATGCAGAGTCGAGGTCCCCTTCACATAGAAAACCTTTCACTTGTTTCCAGAGGTTATTCTTACTATCTACAACGTTTTGTCTAACTTTGGCATTAGAAGCTGAAGAAAATATAGCATCCGTCCTTGTTTGACCATTACTTATCCTCTGTGTCCCCTGCCCAGGAATTTTCCGAATGTCTTTCCCAATAGGATTCCGGGTAAGCTTCCCCCTATTATTACTCCATGTTTCTGTACCGTGTCTTGCAGAATTGTTTGTTCGGCTCCTGCCAATTGTGTTTTGCTCCCAAGTATCAGAATGTTTCACTGACAACATTCAAGGTTCTGAGCTAATCGGTCTACAACATCCTCTAGACCCACCAGCCACCACCCTTGTTTGAAACACAGACAAGCTATCCAGTATGCCAGAAGAAGACTCTTCTTTTTCATCCATAGGCACATATTCATATCCAATTCCAATGTCCTGTGTGCTTGTAACATCGGTGCTCGTCCTTTCTTAAGTCTTTGTAATAGAGCTACCTTCAGATTCTTCATTCTCAAATTCCGGCAAAACTGCAACTTCAAAACTTGGACATGTCTTTTTAAGAGCAACTCCACCCATGGAGCCTTTCCCCCAGGCAACTCACTATGCAATTCACCCTAATAAACAGTAACTGCCTTAAATGAATAGTAACTGCCATAAATGAACAGTAATTACCATTTGCATCTCCACCCATGGAGCCCTTCCCCCAGGCAATAAACAATTAAAATATTAATATTTTTTTATCATCCAATTATAAAATATTAATATTTTTTTCTTTAATAATTTTATATATATCTCTCTCTCTCTCTCTCTCTCTCTCTCTCTCTCTCTCTCTCTCTCTCTCTCTCTCTCTCCAACCCCAACCCACCCCTACAAAGAAACCCAGAAAAATTCCCCACTCCCCCCCCCGGCCGACCCACATCCTTCTCCTCCCATCACCACCGCAGCCCTTTCCCCGTCACTATCTCAGCCCCCACCCCATTCCACCTTCTCCCTCACTTCCCTCTTTCTCACTACAACTACAACTCCTCTTCTCTCTCTCTCGCTCCCGCTCCCTCCCGAACCCAGATCCATCAAAACCAGACCCGCCGCGACGACACCCCCCAACCCCCCCCCCCCCCCCCGGCCGCGACGACGACCCACCCAAGCTCCCTCCGGTCCCTCGCTCCCGCTCCCGCTCCCTCTCTCCCTTTCTCCCTCGCTCTCGCTCTCTCTCTCTCTCTCTGTCTCTGTCTCTCTGACACAAAAAAATAAAATAAAATATTGCAAAGGGCTCGGGCAACAGGCCCGTCAGCTCCCCACCCCCTCCCTGCTCGGGCTCCCACCTCTGCTCGGGCTCCACACGGTTGGACTGTCCTCCACCGGCCCTCAGGCCCCTTGGTCTCCACTGTCCCCCGAGCAAGAGCAACGGGTGGACTTGCTCTAATGGACGAAGGGGCTCTGCTCCTAGTTAAGGCAGTAATAACTTTCTTGAGTGCGACATCCTTCCGTCCACATTCACTGGCACTGCCGCACCACTAGCAAATCCTGTAAATCCAAAGTAGAAAACAACAATTAAAGCAAACCAAACATTATTGATTACTATACCATCATGAACTAAACGTGAGAATTAAAGATTTAACTTTTTAAATTCCTACAATCATTTCACCGTTCCTTGAATTGGATTTGGATCCTCTCCTGAGCAGATAACATGGACACCTGGATTTTGATCCAACGGCTATAATTATTATAACTTTTAGAGGGGCTCCATGTTTGTAGCCGATAGATTCCTTGTTATCTGCTCGGGAGAGGATCATTAGTGTTTTGAGCGTCACAAACTTAAATCCAAAGTATTTTCTTCAACATTTACAAATCTCCAAATTTTTGAAATAACAAACACTCTAGGACCCTAGAAATTTGAAACCAAGCACTTACAGATCATATTCTCCGTTTGTTCCATAGTGGAACTACCAACATTCAGAATTACTCGCCGGATTAGGAGGCTTTCGCGTTGCTACGTCAGAGCCAAGTACCAGAGCTTCCTCCTCTCCAATTTTCTGGCGCTTTCTCGACAACCAAACATAAAATCTAGAGAGGAGAAAATTTTGAAAGAATGGCTTTGAGACTACCGAAATTTGAAATATTGTACATTATAATCTCATAGAGCGTTTCCGGGACAGAGTTCGAGAAAATCTGAGAGAGGGACAGAGAGTGAGTGCTTTTTTTTTCTTTTCTTTTTTCGGAGAGATAGTGGGGTTTGGCTTCAAATTTCGCGCTCGTGTTTGGGTTTTCAAATTTAGAAGGATAATAATACTTGGGTGAGAAATGCTAATTGCACTCTAGAAATATTTTTTATCACCAACCTCAAGTAATGGTAATGTTCACCACTATATTTATTATATTTAGATGAGTTTAACTTTCAAGATCTTTGTAGTGGATAGACATAAATCTTAAAATTTAAGCTCATCCAATAGTAATAATAGGATGGTGAACATTACCACCACTTGAGGGTGGTAAGCAAAAATGTACTATTGCACTGCATGTGGTCCAATATTCTAGTCGGTAGGATTTCCACATACGTCCTGGATTCAAAACTTCCCCATGAAGTGGCAGAAAATTCATTTTTGAGAGATTTTCCCTAGCATTTCTCACCTTTTGTTGTTGTCCAATGATATTTTAACATATGTTTTCTTGTTTTAAAAATAATAGACATGTTATTAATTTTTTTTTTGGCTGTTTGCCCAAAAAAGGATTCCTCCCAGACTCGCTAGCCATGTAGCTTTCCTACCCCTATTCCATCATTTGTATAGTGACACGTGGTGTACTACCTCGTGTGCCGAAAAATCTCTCCTCCTTAAATTCTAGATGGGGCCCACATCTCAAACAAAACAAAAAAAAAATAGAAATGTTCAATAACCATACCTTGGAAATGCAAACAAGGGCAAAAATTCTATCTATTATCTCATCAAATTTAAAAATTTTATTTGATAAGTCTCAGTTTACTATCCTCATGTTTCGTGGTTTTCAACATAGTACATCAAGTTTTTTTGGTCCCAGAATCATACCTAAAATGTTAATTTTGGGACAGTCTCATACATCTGTTAGTCAAACTGTTAAATCTGCCGTTAACTGTTGACGTGACGCCTATGTGGACAATGACTGGGCGCCACGTGTCACTAAGGGTCCACGTGGATTATTTATTTATTTTATTTTTTTGAGAAGGGGTTCAAAAAAAAAAAAAAAAAAACACCTCGTCTTCTACCTTATCTCTCCACAGCTTGCACTTTCAACGGCATCAAAAACAACTTCTTTTGCCCGGGAACTCAAGTCGATAAGATTGGGTTTATGCTTTATGCAAGAGCGATGTGCTCTGCTGGAGGAGGAGAATCAGAGGCTCCGAGATGGGATTCAAACCTGGTTAGGGAAAATCAATGCATCCACCAGCTTGTGGAGTACCACCACCTTACCTCCCAAGACCTCTCTGCTTCATGTGACCAAGTTGTACAAGGGTTGTGCCTAGACTTCTCGTCTCCTCCACGACCGACAGTAGGCGAGGCAAATAGTGAAGAGAGCTGTCGTTGTCAACATCGCTGCAGACAATGTGGACTTCATTGGAAAATCACCACCAAGAGGAGAGGAGATGAGGGTTTGGTGGGTTGGTGCAGAGGAGAGAATAGAGGGATAAGGGAGGAAGGAGGAGAGAAGGGAGGGTGGTGCAAGTTGTAGAAGAGAGAAGGGAGGGAAGGGGTGTGAGTTGCAGAAGAGAGAAATGAGGGAGAGGGTGAGGGGGGATGAGAGAGAGAGAGAGAGGGTGCGGGGGGTTGGGGGAGGTAGAAGACGGGGGCTTTTTTTTTTTTTTGATTTTTTTTAAACATCTTCATAACCATACATAAAAGAAGGAGATGGATTATCAAATGTCATAGCATCAGCAACAACATTGAGAACAAAAAATAAAAAGAGATGATCTGAGAAACCCATCTCCAAGAAATATTGATGCATTTTCTGTAATTCCATCCGCACCCAGAAACAATGCAACAATTACCCAAGTGCCCCACTACCATCTTAAACTTTATCAGCAACCCAGAATTGAAATACCGAAAAAGGTGAGAGCTTAGAGGTTACTAACCCTGTAGAAATGGGGGAAGTGGTTGGAGAGACCAAATTATTATCTGGGTTGCGATAGGTGCAAGCTAATTGGAATGAGGTTTTGAAGTGCTCGCAGCGGTTGCGGGAGAAGGTGACGCTCTGTTTGAGGACGACGGTGCGGTCGACGACAGATTTTGTGCAGTGGAATTTGGTGGCCACCACAACAAGATGCTGCATCTATCGATTTAGAATTTTGATACCCGCCACAACTGGTGTTGAGTTAAGCCAACTGGTGTTGAGTTAAGCCAACTGGCGTTGAGAGAGAAGGTAGAGAACGTGGTTTTTTTTATTGAACCCCTTCTCAAAAAATTAAAAAAAAAATCCATGTGGACCCTTTAATGACACGTGGCACCCAGTCATTGTTCACATAGGCGCCACATCAACAGTTAACGGCAGACTTAACAGTTTGACTAACGGATGTATGAGACTGTCCCAAAATTAACACTTTAGGTATAACTCTGGGATGAAAAAAACTTGATGTACTAAATGTTGAAAACCACGAAATATGAGGGTAGTAAACTGAGATTTACCCTTTTTTATTTTACGATTCTACTCCTCATGTAAGAACAGGAAGCAAAGTATGAGTAGCTAGGAAGAAAAGCCAAGAAACCAGGCAAGCACTTGAGTCACCTCACATCGTCGTTTGCAACCCCTCTCCTCTCATTGTTGGTAAAAACTATTGTTCTAAACCTCCTGCATCTTTCTCTCTTTTCTTCACTACCTTGAGACCCAAATCTAACCAAAGCAAATTAAACACAAAATGATGACGGGACCAAATTAATTCGAAGCCCACTTTCAAATTTAGCACAAGTTCTAAGACCCATTTTTAAGAAGGGAATGCGACTGATGAGAAATGTTTAATGTGGGGGTGAAATAGGAATTTAAGGCCATCTCCAACTAAGCCCTCTGGCCCTCCAAGATATTAATATTTTAATAAACAGTACAGGGCCATATTTGCCTCCATCTCCAACCGAGGGACAAAGGGCCAGAGGGCTCGTTTTAGCCCTATCACAAAAAACCGTCTCCAACCGAGAGCCAAAGGGTTATAGGGCCAAACATAATTTATTATTTAAAAACTACAACTTAAATTCAAATCCAACAGCTAAGTGACGTCAGCTAGTGGTTGAATTTGAAGTTTTTTTTTGCTATAAATAGGGTGGATATTGGGCTATAATTCACACAACTTTGAATTTAATCCATTTCAATTCAATCTCTTTCAATTCAAGTTTGCAATGAATTCCAACTTTGGATCCTCTTCGAATTCCAACTGGGGGTCCTCATCCAATTCCAAATTGGAAGAAAATGGGCGCAAATGAGACGAGAAGATGAGGAGTGTGATGAAGAAGTTCAAGTAAGGCGCAACAAACAAAAGAGAGGAGCAGTCATGGCTGCGGCCATGGTGTGTCAGCCAACTGAGGAACAACCTCAATGGGGTGACTCTGTTGCTAGTCGCTCTTACAAACCACAAAACAGAGCGATGACACATGTTAATCTGATGAACAACTACTTCAACCCCAACTTGGTGTACAAAAGAGGATTTCAGACGTCGCTTTTGGATGAGGCGTCATGTCTTCAAGCATTTACTTCGTGATGTCCAGCAGGTCAATCCATACTTTCGACATAAGCAGGACAAAGCAGGCCACCCTGGTTTCTCACCTCATTAAAAGGTTACTGTTGCACTCCGAATGATGGTATATGGCTCCCTAGCTGATTCGATGGATGAAACCCATGGTATGTCTGAGTCTACATGCCTTGATACTCTTGAACAATTCTGTGACACAATTGTTTAGGTTTACAAAGAAGAGTACCTCCGCGAGCCAAATCAAGATCTGAATCGGCTCCTTCGCAAAGCTGAAGACCGTAGGTTTCCGGGAATGATAGGGTCATTAGACTGCATGCATTGGGATTGGAAGAACTGTCCCACCGGATGGCAATGAGGCTTTAGCGGAAGGTCGAGAAAGCCAACTGTTGTGTTAGAGGCGGTTGGCTCATATGACACATGGATCTGGCATGCTTTCCTTGGAGTCCCTAGATCCCAAAATGACATTACATTTCTTGGGCGTTCACCCCTCTTAAATCGCCTGACGGAAGGTAAAGCACCTCAAATTGACTTCTACATCAACGACCGTCAATACAATATGGGGTATTACTCGGCAGATGGCATCTACCCAAAGTGGATGACACTTGTCCAAGCAATTCTAAACCCTAGGAATGACGCGGAAAAGTTATTTACCTTACACCAAGATGCATACCGGAAAGATGTTGAGAGAGCTTTTGATGGTGGAAGATCATCAGCAAACCGGCAAGAGGGTGGAGTCGAGAAAATTTGGACTCCATCATGATGTCTTGCATCATATTACACAATATGATAGTGGAGGATGAGCAAGATGGGTATATTGATGGAGAGTCCGATGACGACTAAGAAGATCCAAATAGGTCAAGAAAAGCTCGTGCAAAAATATATGATGGGCCTAATTTGCCTTTCAATCCAAGAACTGCCAGTATCTCTATAAATGAGTACATGAGGCGTTATAGAATGATACATTCTCGTGCCACAAACAAGTACCTACAACAAGATCTTGTTGCACATATTTGGGCCAAAAGAAGCATGGAGTAGGCGTTTAAGTTTTATGTTGTTAAATGTTTTTTAAAATGTTGTTTAAGTTTCATGTTGTTAAATATTTTTTTATGTTGTACAATTTTTATGTTGGTTAATGTTATTTAATATTATTTCATATTGTTTAATGTTATTTCATGTTACTTAATTTAATGTTACTTAATTTAATTTAATGTTGTATAATGGCTTAGGAAGTTATAGGAAAAAAAATAGAATTTAAAAAAAATATATGAAACAAATTTTGTAAAATAGAAGTTATAGGAAAAAAATAGAATTAAAAAAAAAATATGAAACACATTTTGTGAAATAGAAGTTATAGGAAAAAAATAGAATTTAAAAAAAATATGAAACAAATTTTGTAAAATGGAAGTTATAGGAAGTTATGGAAAAAAATGGAATTTAAAAATGGAAGTTATAGGAAAATTTGTAAATAAAAAAAAATAAACTATAAAAAAAATTAAAAAATAACGGCTAACTGACGTCACCTAGCCATTATATTCAAAATTGTCCATGCTATTTGTGTTGGTTATAAACGACACTATTTCCTTTATTGTTGTCGGTTAGAACCGACAACAAAACCGACACAATTAAAAAAAATTACAGCCAGCCCTTTGACCCTTTAGCCCTTTCAGATTCCGTAGGGCCCACGAGCCCTCTGGCTTGGCCCTTAGAGACGGTTTTCGGGCTATTTTCGACCCTCTGGCCATCTGGACCCTTTAGTTGGAGATGGCCTAAATTTGATGAGACACTGAAGGAACAAAGCTTGTTGCCGTTCGAATTTCCAATGCATAATTAATGAATAATTTGTACCTTTTTTTTGTTTGTTTAAGACATGGGCCCTAGCTAGAATTCAATGAGGGGCCAAAAAGCTACTTGGCTAGAGAGTCTTGGCGGAATCACTTGCTAGCAACTCCTTTTAATTGGGTCAAATCAAAAAATGATTACATAGACTCTATGCTTGGAAGGGCATTTTGTTTTCACAAGCTTATCACGTCCGAAGCATTCTAATTTATAGTTTTCAAGTATACGTTGGGTTAGGCATTTTTTCTGGTCAGGTGATTTGGACTCTTGTGTTACTCCCTTAATTTCTTGGCATGTTTGTTGTCGCCCAAAGCATCTTGGTGGCTTGGGACTAAAAGGTTTAACAGTTATGAATTGTTCATTTCCTTTAAAGCATTGTTGGGACTTCTAGTTTCTTCATATCTAATGGCTCTTTTCATGCGTGCTCGCTTTTTGAATAAAGGTTTGATTTTCTACTTATAAAAAGTTCTCTGTGTGACTGGGTTTTAAAAAGGTTCTTCTTATTATCTCTTCACATTCAACTTCAGTTTTGGGTGATGGTTCTCAAATTTCTTTTTAGTCCGATAGTTGGGTGGGCAGGCCTTTGATTTCTTATTTTGAAATCCTTAATGCTCTTGCTTATACGACCAAAGACTTAGTGAAGAGACTTTATATGCGGTTCTCATTGGGAGTTGCCGGCTGATTTCATTACTATTTTCCTTGAGGTGGTTACTTTAATTATAACTACTTATCTTCCCTTGCAGACATTTATGGACTCTTTATATTAGTCTGGTTCTCTCCTTAATATTTTTACAACTACAAAGGCTTATTCTCACTTGCTTAACTATGATATCCAGGTGCCATCGGGGAAAATCATCTAGTCTCATTGGATTCAACCAAGGCAAAGTGTTACTAATTGGAAAGTCCTACAAGACTGTCTCCTCATTAATGTGGTGCTTTAGCATATGAGAGTGTCAATGGTTTTTTTTTTTTTGGAATGTCCTTGGACGGTGGATCTTTGGTCTTAGTTGTTGGAGCTGTGAAGTCTAGACTTAAGTTTTTTTATCTTCCTTATCAATATTGTAATATACCACACATGCTCTCATTAAGGATTGTTGCTATTGGAAATAAATGTTCGAGGCTTTGGCACATCACCTCAAAGGTTTGTTCATGCATGCATTTAATGTTCTAAATTCCTGTTACACTCCGACTAGTAATGTTGTCTCGTCAATATTGCTCATTGCTTTCACACAAGCTGCCACGCAATTTAAGACTGCCCACATGGGCTGACTGACACCTTTTTGCTGAGAGCCAGTTTTTTAACCTTGATATGCTTAGATCGTTTTTTATTTTATTTTTTTGTGTTGACAAATGTCCTTGTCCTTGTTGATTGAAAACAAACAAGCCCTTTTGATAAAACCAATCCTAGGTTTCATTTCTTACTTGGTTGTTTAGATTTTATGTTTGAGAGAGAGAGTGAATTAAAGCTTTGAGCTTTCCCTCTTCCTCATTAATGAAACTCTAGTTGCCAAACCATTTTTCATGCAGAATATTCTCAATCATTGAGAAATAGGTTTGCATTGTTTTCATGGTCTAGCTTTAAGTTTCAAATCGTCAATAGACCCTTGTTTGGATTCTCAATTAGTTTCTTCCTTCAACTATTTGACCAGAGATACTAACTTGTCTTGAATCCACATTTCATATCATCTTCATCATCAGATCATCCTACATCGTGTTGGTCTTGGTGCCACAAGAATATCTGTCTGGTAACAATTTCAGGAGCTTTTTTGTCATCCCTCTTTATTGGTAGGATCAATGTTACAAGTTTTTTTTTTTCTTTTTCCAAAAGTCTTCTTTCAACTCTTTTTTGTTCAACTCGAAAACTTTGGATTATAGTAGCTTGTACTTTTATATGGGGTATTTGGTTTCTTCACAATCAAATTAGGTTTGGGGGCTAGTTTGCTTCATTGGGTTATACCAAGTGCTGGCTAGGGCTCGGTTTTGTGACTTGGCACTAGTGTGTTTCCCAAGCATCGTTTTCAGTGTTGGAGTTTCAAAACAGGTTCACATGTTGCGCAAAAATAAAAATTGTTAGTAAAGATAAAAATTTACACTCATAAGTTGACTTGTAATTAAAATACTTAAACACAATCACTGTCCCTGCCAACGACGCCGGAAATGTGGCGTGAATAATTAGACCGCTAACAAATAACAAATCTAAACACAAATTCAAACCTCATAAATATACGAATCGAATAAGATAATATAATGACAAGCAAGGGTCAATTGCACAAGGATGAGATTAATTAAAGCAAAAATAATATCAACTCAAAAGTAGAATCAATGACTCTTTTTATTTTAGTTTCGTATTATGACTCAACTAAACACTAAAGCATTAAACTAAAAATCACAATTTGGTTGATTGATGAGCAAACAAGAAAACCAATGAAACAAGATAGTAAAAGAAAGAAATAAAACACAACAATGAATGAATGATTGTAATGAATTAGGATTGTAATCTATGGATGGTGAGCCTAAGGTTTCGGAATCCACACTCAATCATACGCTTCTCAACTCAATGCTCCGTTCATATAATTCCAAATTATTTCTTGAAGTTTACCTACAAAAAGGTCTTGATCCAACTCAATTTGCAATTGTTTCCCATAAATATGATTTCTCCCAATGGTCATGGTAAGAGTCAAGTAATTTTGTATACAACTAGCCTATGGTCAAGGTCGAATTTAATATCCAACAATCCGTTAAGCTCTTTGGAAACGATAAACATACACACCATACAAGTCTAGGTTGTGCTTATATGCATATGCAATCTCTAAATCGTTGTGCTTATATGTAAGGCAAGACGATCACTCAACACAAACAAATACAATTATATCTATGGAATAATGATAGCTAAGTATCAAACCATATATAATCAACGATAAATTACGTTTTGAGATTCAAGAACACAAACATTAAAATTGCATCAAGTTCGCATTGAAATTGAGAAACTAAATCTAAGTGTTTCATTCTAACCTTTGTATGAGAGGTTTAGCTAGACATAAAAATAAAATACAAAGAAAAATTGTTCAACAACATAAGCAAAACACTAAGTAATACAAGCATAGGTAGGAGATGATGACGCATATGACACGGCAAAAACGTGAGGTTGTGAAGATGAAGATATGCTTGATACTTGATGAAGAACTAATGTCTCGAACATGAATGGAATAAAGGACAGCCTTCCTAACCTCTCTCATGCAAGTTACGCAGATTTCCCCACCTTCTGGGATTGCAGCTGTCAGTCTCTCTCCTTTTGTTGCTAAAACAGCCGACCCAAAATTAGGGTTAAATCCCTCTCTCTTCCTTGCTTTATTTGGACTCCAAACCACTCAAGTAAACCCAATTAAAGTAAGTAAATATCTTTTGAGCCCATTGATCAACACATGTGTAATATATTTCAATATCATCGACTCGTAACTCTAAAGCGTTGTGGTCGTACAAGTTATCAGCACAAACCCACGTAAAATCTTTGACTAAGCAGCAGTCACCTAAAATTCAATAATTTCTTCTTCAGACCTCAGAATCATGAGATGTAAAAGTGTATGAAAACTAGACACACAGAGCTTTCTATCCATATATGGCTCACCACCTGGTTCGTTCTAAGCTGTTCTCCAAAAATTATTCTAGTTGACGTATCTGCACAGCCATATTCCAGCACTTGAACAAAATTGCTTTCAATTTCTTCAAAAATTCTTCCTTTATCTTCTTTTGTACCAATGACCTACAAAATACAAAAATAACGTAAATGACTCAAAAAAAAAAAAAAAAAGAACCCAAGCAAAAAAAATAGGAAAAGCTTGTAAAAATAATGACCAATTAACCACTTATTATTGGGCCGCCACTTTCTATTGTAGCTTCATCCTTTATTCCAATCCATTGGAAGTTGCTGATGGCTGGGTGGCTTAATAAGGTTAATACTGATAGGTCTTGCACCAACGAACTTGTTAAATTTCTGGGGATCGTTCGCTCTTTGGAGGTAGGGTGCTTGGTGCTTGGTGCTTGGTGCTTTTGCATCAAATACGAAATTTGTAAGTTCTTGCCTTTATTAAGGCTGTGCATATAGCTTAGGACAGAGACCGGAAGCATATATGGATTGAAACAGATTCCATGTTCATTATTCATTATCTTTTCAAGGCTCCTAATGCAGTTCTTTGGTTCCTTATGGTGGATTAAAAGAAGGGTTTATATCACAAATGGTCCTTGAAATTGACCCCATCAATCATGATGGTCCCTGAAATTGAAAATCGATCAATGTAGTCCCTGAATTTTAACTCGCGAATCAATGTGGTCCTTCTGTTAGTGTTCCGTCCAAATTAACACTAAAAAAAGATTAGAGAACCAATTTTTCATGGTAAAATGACCAAAAAAAGGTTAGAGAACCACTTTTTTTTGTTTTTATTTTAGTTTTAGCACCAAATCCATGAAAAAATGGAGAGAAAAGTGAAGATGGAAAAAAGAAAAGTGATTTTTGATCATTTTACCATGAAAAATTGGTTCTCTAACCTTTTTTTAAAGTTAATTTGGACGGAACACTAACAGAAGGACCACAATTATTCGCGAGTTAAAATTCAGGGACTACATTGATCGATTTTCAATTTCAGGGACCATCATGATTGATGTGGTCAATTTCAGGGACCATTTGTGATATAAACCCTTAAAAGAATTGTCTATGGTGACTTTGTCAAACACGGTTTATATGTACACATATTTGTCGAGAAGGAAATCAAGTTGTAGATTCTTTATTGGGTCAGATAGTTATGCTTATTAAAAATGGTGGAAAAGGGATGGGTGGGAGGGTTTATGGGTGTAATGGTCCTCACTCCTACGAAGTTGTTATGTGCCTCGCACGCGATCATTGTCAAATAGCTAATCTCGCATAATTTCTCTATTGAACTTATAAAAAAAAAATGGTACTAAGTATCATCCAATTTAGAATGGGAGAAATAAGAGGATGGGGTTTTTGGACCATTAATTAGAGCTTCGGTTTGAAAGAGACACGTGGAGCCCTTAGGCAGCTCCTGACCTTCTTAACATTAAGAGCATTTCCACCGGAGCAAATATTGCCCGGCACCCAGTCCAAAAACAGCCCAGTCTCCAGTTTTTCGTCTCCAGCCCACCCATTTGCCTGGCACCCAGCCTAAGCCAGGCAAGAGCCCAGTCTAATTTTGACAGACCCATTGACCGGGCAAAATCTCTTTCTTCCTCTTCCACTCGGTTCGAAAGGAGATCCGATGCTCTTCATCTTCTTCTTCCTCTTCCACTCCACGGCTCTCACTCTTCTCTTCAGTTCCTCGACGCGGGATGGCACGGGTTCGCGTGCCGCAGGTCGGATCTCGTCGCCTCTCTGCTTCTCGCTGGGGATCTTGGTGCAGAGCTCCGCGACCACCGCCACACCTCCCTCGACCCGAATTCGACTCCCTGGGTGTGGAGCACCTCCATGGCGAGCTCCGGCGAGGAGACCACGACGAGGTTGCGCTGCCCCATGCGGAGGAGGAGGTCCATTTTTGGGGAGCGTTGGTGTGGTGTTGGTGGGTGTACAGAGCGAAGAAGAAGAAGAGTTTGGGGGTCGGAGCGAAGAAGAAGAAGTGGGAAGATAAATATTAAAAATTAAAAATTAATAATATTTTAATAAAATTGACTAGGCTATTTAGTTTTAGGGGTGAAGATGCGTTGGTCTATCACTGTTTATTGGGGTCTATTACTGTTCATTTAAGTGGATAAATGCGCTGGGTGCTAGCACCCAGTCTTAGGGGTGGAAGTGCTCTAACGAAGATCTGGATTCCTTTTTTTTATTTTTTCTGAATAATATTTGAGTACTGACATGTTAATAAGTGTTTTTATTCTTATGATGCTTAACTTATAATAAAGAAGATACTCTTCTTTTCGGATTTCAAGCTAGCTCTCAATCATGTCTTTTTTCTAGACCTGACATTCGTGTCGTGTTCCTGTGTTCGTGTCGTTTTCGTGTCATACCCAATATCTTAACGGGTCGTGTCGTGTAACACCCGTTAAAATAAACGGGTAAAATGACCCGACCCGATCCGAAATCGACCCGATAATATTAACAAGTAATATGACCCGACCCGTTAAGGAAAATATATTTTAAACCAATAAATAATTAAATAAAAAACATAATACTTTTTTTGAGTAAAAACGCATTTTTCTTTTTAAGTATTGTCACATCCAAAACATAAAAACGGATTTTTCTTTTAAGTGTATATTTACATATCCAAAATAAGAGCATAATAAAAAAACATTAGAACATTACAAAATATCAAATGTTCAAAAGATTTGTAAAATTAAGGACATTGGAACATTAGAACATCTTGCACATTTTCTTCCAATCAAACCCTTCAATGTAGAAGTATAAAAAATATATAAACGCTCGTAATAACAAACTTTACAACTTTCGTGAAGAGCTTAATTTCGAAATTCGTCACTATAATCATATAAATCATAGATCAAAATGTAACCGTTGATTATTGTTTACATTTACGCTTCATTTTTCTCATCAAATTTTGTTTTTTTGAGATTTTCTTTTTTGAAAACATGATCTATTAGAGGATGCAAGAAGATGAACGGTTTGGATCTTTGATATTATGTTCAGAGTTTTACGATTAGTGAAAATATTGCTTGATGTTTATAAAGTTTCTACAAACTATATGACATCGACTCATATTTCAGTTAACCGTAAATATCAAAACGTGATATCAAAGATCTGAACTGTTCAACTTCTTACATCCGCCAGATGATCATTTTCAAAAAAGAAAATTTAAAAAATGAAATTCAGTAACAAGAATAAAGCGTAAATGACAATCGATGGTTAAATATAAATTTAAGGTTTATAGATTATAGTGTTGGATTTCGAAGCTGACCCCTTCATAAAAGTTGTAAAGCTTGTCATTATGAGTGATTGGATATTTTTTTTACATTTTTTACACTTCTATAATAATTATTATTAATTTTATTAATTTTGCCCTCAAATAAAAAACATTATTTATGAGGGTTTGGAGGATTTTAAAGATCTAAACAATAATGTAAGTGTAACCATTATCTACTCATAGAGGAATAATGATGAATCACAAGTGTTTATATATTCTTTCACATTTTTCATACTTGTAAGTATGTCTTCTTAGTTCTTGCCTATACAAATACTATACTAGTTTATTTTAATTTTGGACAAGAACATGTTAAGTAAAATTTATTATCCTAGTAATGATAATAAAGAACTCTCACAATAAAAATAAATAATGAGTAATTTTTTTTAAAACTTATATAGAATAATAATACAAAACTATATATTTAATATAGAATATATTGTATATATTAATATGGTTCTTGTATTTTATGATAAATTTTTTAGTAATTAAACTTTAAAATTATCATAATAATTTTTTTCTTAACGGGTCGAAACGGGTCACCCTCGTGTATACCTGTTAAGAACCCGTTATTAACGGGTTCTTAACGGGTCACCCGATAATGACCCGATAAGTTATCGTGTAGACCCGAAACCCGTTATTTTTGTGTCGTTTTCGTGTTGTGTCATCGTGTCGTGTCAGAAACTGCCGGGTCTACTTTTTTCTCGTCTGAGAACTGCCATTTTCGCACTATTCCTCCCCACTAAAAGATAACATTTTAACAAAAATAAAATAAAATTCCCAAGAAATAAGAATGTGATATTAAATGTCAAAAATAATTAAACCAATGCAAAAAATTTAAATCTGTTTGATGGAGGTTTCGTAATGGCCAACCAAATCGAATAATGCAGTTTAGTTTTTTCTTCCTAAGTGATGCTAGGAAACCACATTTTGTAGACCATATTTAAATTCGCTCTTTATTACAGATGTTGTTTACATGTGGTCTACCGAATGTGACCTTACCTACCATTTTCCATTATGTTTAACTTCTTTCAACATTCAGGCATACATTGAAGGGCATACAGATATGACTCGACTGGTTTCGTAACTCATAAACGTTCTACCTCCACTTACTTTATGTTTGCTGGTAGAAACTTTGTTACTTGAAGGAGTCTGAGTATCGAAGTATGTCATAGGTATTTTTAAATTGTTAGAGATTACACGCATGATAATTGAGATGGGTTTTAAACCTACGAAGCCTATGAAGTTGTATTGTTATAATAGGACTACGATTATTGATGCACACAATCTGGAGCAACATAATCGAACGAAACATGTCATCGTTTTTTAAAAGAGAAATTAGAGACCACACTTTGGGTAAGCATTGTTCTAAAAATCCCCACCTAGTGCCGTCTAAGCCATGCCTACGCGCTAGGCTGCTGGTCACAGCCCCCATTAATCCCTAGGCGTTTAAAAATTAAGAAAGGGCACCTAGACCTGCTTAAGCGTCTGCCTAGCCCGCCTAAACCCGCCTAGGTCGATAACTTGCATTTTGCATTTTATTTTTTCATAAAAATGTAAGGGACTTGTTGAATACTTTGATAAACACTCATTATAAGCTTGTTCCCTATGTTTTCAATATGCTCTAATACTTTATATTTTATTATGCAATTTATGTATCCCAATACAATTATGTGTTTTTTTTAAGTATAAATAGGCACTTATCTATATAATCTATAATAAATTTACTTAAATCAACCTAGTCCACCTAGGCCCCTGTTTAGTTCCCCCTAGGCGCTAGGCCCCAACCAACCATCCGACTAGCACCTAGCGTCTTTTAGAACCTTACATGCTTGGACAGGAGAAAGTCCCTGAGCAAAGTGACCTGGAAAATTACCATACAAGAAACTACCATGTTAAATATGCAGATAGGTTCTCCAGAGTGGTTTGGATAGAGGAAAGTTGTCCTTGAATTGTTCTAAATTTTATTTTTCTTCACTTGTTAGTTTTCTGTTCCGGTCTACAGCTCGTTACTTCGCGATGCTTAGTTGACAAAAACAGTAACTGAATTTGAAATACATTGGTACAATGTCACACAAATTAGTGGCAGAGTTAGCTCACGAAGCCGGCAAGACACGACAGCGGTATTCACCCAATGCCCAGATGGGGAAGATATTCCGGTATGCAGCATACGTGATCATACAGTTCCGGTTGAAGACACCCATGATTTCCTGCAAAAGAAAATATTGAAGGAACAAAAAAATTAAAAGGTATTTGCCAGCGTTGCTTCATTTCCGTAAAAGAGTTACTAATGTCCTAAGGTTTAAGTTGCACTGCACATCTTTGGCTTGACATGGTTTAATCTTAGACTGCACGTACACTTGTTCGATACGCTAATCCTTCACTAAAGAGTTAAGCTATCTTATTAATTTCATTTGTTCATATCCTACCACGTGAAAATCTTGTTTTACGAGGAAGTATTCACTAGAAACCCAAAAGACAAGAAAATGCAAATTAGAAGAGGCTTTAGAGCACTTGTTCAGAGGTTATGCATCTTAAATAGTATATTGTATTGGAACAAACAATGATGTACCTCTTGAGGAAAATCTCCATTCTCCATTTGAGAATTTATCAAAAATCTAGCTGCACGGTGCAAAGGTGTTGGGTCTCTCTCAGCCTGCTCCAATGAGTAAGACACCACAATAAGAGAAGTGCAACCATTATGAATAACACCAAGGAAAGCAGTGAAAAGCCCAATCAGCAGGGAGTAAGTTTTATGGAGTTGACCATTGGCAGTTTTAGAATTGTTTAGTTGGAGAAAAATGTTAAAATTGTTATTGAAAAATGCAGAGGATTTCTATGGATATGGCCCGATTTTGTGTGTTCTATGGTATTCAGAGTCGAATGAATTGACTCGTTTAGACACGCTTCTTTTTTCTTAACACGGGATTAAAGCATGGATGTATTGGACTCAAATTGTTAGAACTCGGAACTAAAGGGGGCTTATGTGGTCTGATAAAGTGCTAGTAGTATGCTGTGAGTTTCGACAGTAGAGGCTTTGTTTGTGTGTTTGATGGATTTCTGGTCCATTTTAGTGGTGTCGATGTTGGTAAATTCTGACGAAATTATTTGTTCTCATCCAAAAGAATAAACACCTTGAATCAAAGGTTGCGACACCAGAATAAGTTGAATAACAACCTACCAATGTACATGAAAGTATTTGGTAAAACTACATGCATACCTGGCCAGCATCAATAAGAGCCAACATGGCCCATCCAGTATTGACCACATGAGACCTATCACCCTCAAGATTTGTGTACACCTGTAGAGGAAAAGCAATAAAAACATTAGATGACAAGAATCACGTAAAACATACCAAAATTATACCGACAACCAATTTAATATTGCCACCTCATACAAGACGCATCCCATTACTATCAAAGTTACAATCTCTTCGAGAGTCTCTTTGTTGACAAGTGAACGTGCTATCGCAAACATTATGAATACATTGTAAAAAGATATGCTTTTTTTTTTTGGGTAATCAAAATATATGCATTTTCAAAAACACATGTTAGAAATATTCAAACCTTGCTAACCTGTTCTCTTTTTAATTAATGATAAAAGTTTTACCAAAAGAACAGGCAAAGGACCCAACACGCTGATTCAGTTTTCATGGCTACATAACCATAAATTGATGAGAAGGAAAATAAAAGCTTCATTTAGATTCAGAATTTTAATACACAGAGACACTACAAACATATGTATTGTTATATGCTTTTATCGGAAACAACTAGCAAATCAGACAGTATTTGGCCTAAACCCTAGCAAACAAGCACACCAAACAGAATAATTCCTAACACTGATTAATTAAAAAAATAATCAATTTAAAGGAATTACGAGCTAAAATGAGGCATACAACAGAGCTTGTAATTCAGGATTGATGAACCTAATAATTTATAGAAAATATTTGAAAAATAAGAATGATGTAAAATCAATGAACTTGCCTTGTTTTGACATGATAGATAACTCTCTGACCAGCCACCAGAAGCAAGTTGTTTTGATAGCACAAAATCACAAGCTTTCCGGATGCTGGAACTATTGTTGTAATTTTTTCCAGCAGCCACCAACCCTTTTACGCCAAACCATGTACCATAAGTGAAGCAAACCCCCCAAGAACCATACCTGTTCAGCAATTTTGGAAATAACATAAAAAGCATGCACATTGATTGATTGAGCAAGATCTTGGAACTACTAGATCAGAGAATAAGAAAGCAGCTAAACAGAGCTTATAGAGAAAGAGACATGGGGCTAACCATGAACCATCAGATGCTTGTATCTTTTCAATAAACTCAACAGCTCTTTTGATACAGTTTTCTATTTCTTCACGCCGATGACTAGGATATAATTTCTTAAATGATACCAGAGCTTGAATAGAAGCTGAGGTACATTCAACATACCTACAGAGACATGCCATAATTACTTAATTGCTAAACTAAGTAAACTGGAAACAAACAAAACAGAAGATATAAACAGATGCAGTTCAAGGTGCCGGTATCTTACGGATAATCAATTACAATGTCACCGAAGGTTTCAGCAGGGTTGATCAACTGGGAAAAGAAAAGATACAGTGGATTAGGTTAGTTCTCCATTATCTCAGGGGGTAATGGTGGCTTCAACTTAAACCATTTTATGAGTCATGACTCATGACATACAACAGTGACTTTTTCCAAGTTTCAAGTAATATTTAACAGAGAACAAGTTATAATTTTTCCTAAAAGAAAATGTTGAGAGCATAAACCACATCGATGGTAAATTTTTCTTGTACATTTTCCATTGTTCATGGAGTGGTTTTCACTAGTTTATAAACAACAGAACCTGTGTAAGGGGTTTGATAATATGCAATCACAAAACGAAGAAAAACATGTTTTCCCTATCTTTCTAGATTATGTTAAGATGGAAATGAGCACAAAATACAAATGAGCATGTTCCTTTTCAGTCGCTAACAGATTCTAACACTTATTGAGGGAGGAGTTATTATGGCAGTCGTATTACTGAACACATGCCACACAAATTTGAGCAGAACCCACCAAAATAAAATGATGAAAAGTGAAAGATAATTGGGAGTCATTAAAATGAGACTACCTCCAACCAACTGTACGATCTTGTGAGCTCATATGTTGCAAAGCCACCATCACCATTCTGCAATCACATTATAATAAATAGCTATCAGTGATTAAAAACTTTCAGATCATAAATCAGTTATTACAGAAAAAAAGCAATGATGATTGTTCATAGGGAATATGCATATGGGGAAAGCACAGAAAAAAGCAACGATGAGTATTCGTAGAAAATATGCGTATGGGGGGAGAAGTGAGCTTCATGATCAATTAGCACAGGGCACATTTTGATGTAATAATAGGTCAAAATAGAGAAGGCATTGTCACACACATAAATGTTCTCCTGGTCACTAGGTGACCAAGAAATGCATGGTCACTCACCCTTGAATTCAATATCATGGGAGGAGAATAAACGGATGTACTTTCAATGTTTTAATCTCAACTTTTGATATCAAATCCAAGGGTGGGTCACCATGAATTCTTGGCCACCAGGTGACCAAGAGAATGGAACTCGCATAGCTCATTGCAACTCACCCTCCACATCGGAATTTTAAGGGTCACTAGATTCATTTGTGGTTTCATCCTTCAGTCTCTAGAATTTTGTAATTAAGAGTTGGAAAAATTCAGGTAAGGTTCTAGGTAGGTGCAAGTTAGGATACTGATTTTAAATAGGTACTACAAAATCCTGTGCTTCTGCTGCTGTGGATGCTGATGATGATTATCTTGACATTATTGATAAATTTATGAGGTATTGAATCTAGAGATGGACAAATCTAGCATAGAAACGGGAGTGGAGCCTCAGATAGAAAGCTTAATGAATTGAGAATAGATATCTTGTATTATAAGTTAACCTTAGTGGAGGACTGATGTAAGTTACCCTTCTTTTATCGTTGTTAATGTTCATGATCTTCAAGAAATGAATATATTATAAAAGCAAAATGGAAATACAACTGCAATAGCCAAAAATTCTAGAAAATCTTAACAAAATTGATTATTGTGAAGTTTGAAAAGGTTCTTGTTCAAGAATTTTGAAAAGGTTCTTGTTCAAGAATTGTAATCATCTTATACATAATAGAACTTTATAACAGAGTCATACTGGTATGCAAGCTGCATATGTCCCACTTCTAAAGTCATCATTAAGTGCATTAATAAGTAGCTTTAGAGATGCCATGGGGGGTAGAAAATTACTACACTTATCTACTTCAGAGTTCAGACTATCATGGCCTGAGCTAACCTGTAATGAGAGTATGACATTGACAGCATCATAAAGCCGCTTTTTATCTAGTGGTTCACCAACAATTCCTGATGGAATTTTGGACAATGATAGAACAGCCTGAAAAAGAAAGACTTAGAAATAGTGAACAATGAGTAAGCAGATACAGTGTGTTCAACTGACCAACACTCACTTTCAATCCTTCAGCAGTGCAGTCTGAGATGGGCCATCCATGATCAGCAGTTGAGAAAGGCCAAGCACCCTTTGAAATGTGGCGATACCAATAATCAAGATCACCGGGACAATCTTCTAAAACCTTGAGAGAAAATAAACAGTCAATCATGGATATGGTGGGCCCATCAAAGTGTAACAGTATTAAGAAGCAAACATGAACTTGGATGCACAATGTCACCACCTGTGAATCTTTTATGTATTGATGTCCCTTTCTTAGAATTGAACCAAATTCTTCTATAAGGTTGGTTGCGATAATTGCTTGAACAGAAAAAGAAGTGTCCCACGCCTGGCTTCCATTATACCCCTGCAGTAAATTCATAACATCAGGTTGCTCGGCAGAAAACTCATCAAAAAATGCTGTTTCAATACGTGTTGTAAAACAAAGTCAGCATAACTGAGTTTAATAAAAATTTCAGACTTTTTGTCTTGGTAAGAAGGAACTCAATGCAATATCTGGATAATGAATAAATCACATTTTGAGGCTATTAAAACTTCAAAAACATGCTCAACTTCCTGGCAATTGTATTGTATATGATCATCACGCGTATTTTTGTAGAATTTTTTTTTAACATTATCATATTATTGATGACTACTGAATACAATTAGAAAGATCAATTATGTAGCAAGTTTTATGATAAGCATCCTAAACAGCTGTAAAGTGTCAATGGATGGGATACGATCCAGAAATATGGAAGAATAGTTAAAAATAGTTGAAGGTAAGATGGTAGCATACAGACCTGCATTTTCATGCCATCTTCAGCAATCCATAGGTAATCATAGATTCTTGGAATATGCAACTTGAAAGCCTCTGAATTCGGATCTTCTGCCCAACAGCAAAGCATATTTAAAACCTGCAATACGCAACAACCTCAAACTCTAATTGACATATAGAAATATGCAAAAGGATTGGGAGGAACTTGAACTTCAATAAAAAAACCAAAATGACAAACTAATGAACAGTAAAAACAGTCATCCAGACAAAGGACCAGATTTATTAAAGATCAGTAAAGCATTCAAGAACCTAACTAATAAACCATTCTAGACTTAAAAATTTTAATAACAGCATTATCATCATAACCAACACCAAGTTTGGCAGGCCGAAGAGTGTGACAGAAAAAGGGGATGGAAAGATAGGTGAGGAAAAAGGACAATTGGGGGGAGGAAGAGCCTCCAGACCCACCAAAACCATACAAAATCAACTGAAACCGAATAAAGGACTAAATCTAATCTTTTATATTAAACTATTCTTCCTCTCTCCTTCCTTTCAACCCAACAAGAGAAGGAAATATTTAAATCCATCTCTCTTTCTATCATCCCATGTCTACTATCCTTTTCCTCCTTTCTTACTCTCCATCACCTCTTCCAAATGTAGTATAAGTGGCAGCACTAAAACATTACGTTTGCTCCCCTTAACAGACAAAGTTTAAAAACAAGTCTGTACAGCACCGAACCACTTGGATATGTACCTTATTCACAGGTCCAATGCAAATATAACGAGTATTCTCATCTTCATAATGTATGTGCTCAATTGCAGTGCGAAGAGCCTTTTCTCTCAACTTCTTCCCAGGCCAACGCAGCAAGATTGGCTCAACAGCCATATGAAGAGAGGACCAAAGTATATCCTGTACGAGGGGGTGTGGGTAGTACAAATCTTCCTGCAAAAATTAAAGAATTTAAGTTTCTAGTAAGCAAAAATAGATCAATGAGAATGGATACACAAATAGTTGACCATATTCCAACTGATGGAACAATATAAATATTGCAATCTGCTGACTATATCCACAAGGTATTTAGATGCATTCCTTTATTTTTGTAATAAGAAACAAATTAATTTTCTTGTGAGAAAAATTAGGATCAATGTCAAAGTAAAGACAGATAGTTCCGTATACCAATTGATATAATAATATAAACATGCAATCTGCAACTGCTGACTGTAATCCACTAAGATGTTTGGAACACATTAACTGAACTTTGCTCATGAATGGATCATTATTTTAATAGAAACACAGTGATACATAGTAATAGGTAGAAATATGAAAAGAATATACACAACTATAGTAAAGCTATCAAAGAAGTAGATATTAGCAGTCAAATTTGTTACACATAAGATTTTAGCACTGATTTGATGACATGATTAGTTTGACCAACCTTTGCACACTGGTTGCGTGCCTCATTCCAATCTATTTCATGGTAGGGGACATTAAAAAGTTCTTTCCTCAAAGACAAAACTGTTGGTGTGATTGGGCCGACAAACCTCTTCCCATAAAGGTAAGACATTGGCAGATAGACCATCCGGCAGTGACACCACATCCTTCCTGCAGAGTAATGTGCAAACCATTTCTCAGTTATGGTATTTACTAGATGGTCAAAACAATTATTCATGCATGCCGCAAGAAATCTTTATTTGAAATTTTACAGCTGGAACTTCAATTTGATTAAACAATAACCACACTAGTCGAGAATGTGGCATTTGAAATCTCAATAGTAGGACAAAGAACGCAATATTTAAACTGAACTTTGAGAAGTGAAGAAGGCCCAGCAGAATACAGCATATTCTATTTATTGTTAGAAGAATGCTATATCACTGGCAAGATGCTAAAAAAAAATAAACCAGAGGTTGATCACTTCAAAATTGATGCTGATGAAATAAAAAAAATAGGCTCAGAGTTAAGCATAAAATGTATGCTATTGAACTAATATGACAACCTAAGCTGTGTTGATTGCCATAATTGATAGTGCATCACAAGTTATGAGGCCATGTCTCTATCAGCCACGTTAGAGAAATTGCAGAAAATGCCTTTTTTCCCCCTCTTGTAAGAAGCAATCACTTATTCTTCACAAACACAGACACAAATACATACAGGAAAAACACTCATCCACGTAGAATGAATTAAAGGCAAGAACCTGGATGGATAGGGAGCATGTATGGAAGAAGCCATATCTCAGGGGGCAGGGGATTGTTGCCAGACCATTCAAATGCTCCAAGTACCTATTACCATCCACCAATGCTACGATGATTAAATATTGCACTAGATTGAGTACATATAGAACTCTTTCCAGCACAAAATAGTAAAAGACGCGAAGGTCAGTTATTCCAACAAGATGAAGGTTAAGTTCTGAACTGATAACCACATTTTCCCCCATGACGTAATTGCAGTAGCACCACCATGGTCCAGAATCCATTTACGCCCACTCTCCATGGCTCCTTGTCCATCTTTAGCTCCTTCACCAAGCAACCTTAAAGTAACATAAGTCAAGACACTACCAAACATAGTACTCGGGCCCTCAATGTGCAGTCCCCACCCACCATCTTTGTTCTGCAATTAAACATCTCTAAATTAACAAATTTTGGTCCCACGTGCAGAAACTCTACAATACGAGATCTCTGATAAACAACCAAAAGTTTAGCAAATAATAAGGTACCAGTGAAAAGGTGCATGTGCCCCAAATTTAAAATCTAAACTGATCCTTGCCTGATGATTGTAAAGGTATCGACAGATCTCCTTCTTATGCTCATCTGATAAAACTGCATTTAATGCCCCAGTTATAGACAAAGTAATCACCTGATCATTTGATGGGAAAAAAAATATCAGGAATGACAATGATTACATTTATCGTGAAAGAAAAAATCAAAAATTTTAGTGGCCTCCAGTGTACTTTTATGTTCCTGAAGGCTAAGAAATTGATCTAAAATACAACCCACTCCATTTTGGGATGACCGGGAATATTTTCCGCAACAAAAGACTTTGCCATTAGCAGCATCAGCACTTACCAGGCCAGGAAGTAGAAACATAGGACCTCCATAGTCCCCAGGCCAATGTCCATCATGGGCTTGAAGTGTTGAATGGTAACTTATACCCCTTCTTAATGTATTTGTCACCGCCTCTTCAGTCACATCTTCAGTGTCTTTTACTTTGACCTGGGGTAAAACAGCACGGCCTGGGTTCTCCTTGGAAAACTATATTTTTGTGAGGAAAGATAAATGGTTATAATGAGTGATGGCATTTAGACATTATATAAAAATAACTTTATATACAAATGTTTGAGCATTAACAATCTCATTCACCATTCCCCTCAGAGCAAAGCAAAATAAAAAATGAATCTGTCATATGAATAGTCTCCCATGAAGCTCTCTCAACATGTTTTTTATCAAGAAAAGATGATATAAATCTCTGATGATTTACACAAAACAGTAATCAAGGAGGCAGCTTCATTTTCGGGATGAGTTAAGCAGCCAGTTGTAAAATCTTGACCACTATTCTAACTACGGAAGGATACGAAATTTTAGATTTTATCTTATATAGGAGACGTTTAAATCTATTTTATATTAGAAAACTTAAAAGCATAATTAATTTTGCAATAATATTGGACAAGAGGTCAAAGGGAAAGAGGAGTCTTCTGCTGTTCAAACTTAATAACTCTTTCGATGTAACCCACAAAAGATAAATTTCTTTAAACCAACACAAAAATGTTCTTTATGGAAATGCAAAGGTGAAGGCTTATGATTGCATATTCACTAACCTTAGAACTCAAGTCACAACAATATAACCTATAGCAGTATAATGTACAGAAATAACCAGTTTATGTTTAATTATTCCACCTATTTAATGGAAAGCACCATGCTTCTAATAAGTTATCTTAGAGCTCAGGCAATGCTTTTAGATAGCCAGAAGTACTTGTGGTAACGTTTGGCAAAACATATTTAAAGCTGATTTCTGGAAAAACACCCAGCATGTGCTTCTTCAGGAAACACTTCCAAGTTATTTTCAAGGAAAAATATTTGTTGTGTTTCTAACAAAAGTGCTTATGAAAGGGGCCATTACACAATATGCCCTTTGCATTTAAAAATAAAAAAGATGAAAGGTATAAGGTATAAGGTGTACAAGATTTATCGTTGACTACAAGTAGATAATTTTTTGCAGGGTGCTTACTGCTATTTAGTTCAATTTAGTGATTCAAACTTTACGTTATAACCAGTTTCAGAATGGATGAAAAGTGGTAGTTTTAGAGTTGACCACATCTAGTTACACACTGGCTTGCACTTGTTCCTGTTGGTAGAATTTGAATTTCAGAAGAGCTTAGCTCAAAGTACTTCAGAAGTTTTTTCAAATGAAATTACAAACAAAATGGCACTAAGTTGACGTGTTGGCTTGATATTAATAAATATCTCAAAAACAAAATAGTTGCTAAAGGAGTCAGCTGCATCCTAACAGCATAACAATTACGATGTTAACAGTAGAGAGCAGGTTGAAAACCATCTATAGAAAACGGAAATCAACGATTAAACTAACATTATCATCATAATTTTTATCCACAATTTTGCTATTGTTGACTCTTAAGACTTTGTGACTTTTTCTGAAGCAATTGGATTGTCAAAGATTAATAATAAAGACAAATCCCCACTTAGTTTACAAAACTCATCCAAGAGAGACAACCACTTTAGGAACTCTTCTGGAAGACTCAAAGTCTCAAGAGTGTTCGCCGCAACCACGAGACTGTTAATCTGTTATCACCTATCAGATCAAAACAAAAGTACCGTGACGCAAACAAACCCACAACCACTTAGCTTTCCAACCACACCAACTTCAAAAAAAACACTCAAGAATTTCCCTTTCTCCACCACAATCTCACAATTCAGTCCACCACGCAATCCATTATTAACTAATTACTCAGTCAAACCAAGTTCTTTTTTCTTGTCAACTTCAACTCTAACTCCCTAACATATGATATCACAACAAACAATATAAAATCCATACATTCACAATCAAGCCTTCAAGAAACAACTATATCCATAAACCGAAACCAAATTGCGAAAAATCGAAGCAACCACTCTCGAAAAAAGCAGCAGAGCTTTCGTTTTCATCAAACCAACAACGCAATCAATCGGAGAAAACAAACAGAGCAAAGAATTACCTGAATGCGCATGAGCAAATCGGAGCTGTGCTTCTTAGCGAACCGATTGTTGTGGTAATTCTCGCGAGCTCTCTCAATCTCGAGGAGCTCTTCAGGGGTACCGAGCTTGGGATCGAACTCCCAGACTTGCCTGCCCACATGGTTGTTGAGTGTGCGCAGCCATGGACTCCCTCCCTCCGCAATCTTGAGCTTCCACATTTTCCTGTTTTCTGTTTGGTTCCCGGGAAAAAAAAAATAAAAATCCAAATGCCAGAAACAGCAATAACTTAGAGAAAATTAGGCAAAAATTCGGAAAGTCGTTTGCTTTTTTGGGATATTTGAGATCCGAAAAGCAAATGCTTAAGCTTTACCAGATTGCGATTTTCTCAGGGAAATGTAGAGAAAAGTTGCAGAGCGCGTCCAATTCAATTAACACATACAAACAAACCTCTCTCTCTCTCTCTCTCCCTCCCTCCCCTACTTAGTGACTGAGACGTTTGGAAAAAGGAGTTGAAGGAGGCATGTGGCAATTTGGATTCACAATTTCACGGAGTGGGAGACAGAGTGTGACAGACAAATACACCGTGATTATTTTTGGCTGCATTTCAAAACACTATAAAATCATGATAAATTAGAAGCCACGAGAGATAAATTTTTTAAAATTGAGGACTTCTCAATAAACAATTTAAGATGAATGATTATGGATAACCTCAATAAATAATTAGGATTAATGGTTATGGAGAATCCTTCCAGAATGTGATGTAGGTGGGTTTAGGAGGAGATAAATGTTGTGACTTTTTGTGTTAACGATGCACTCTTATGCAAAGAAAACGTTTATTTATACGGTTGTTTTAAGATGATTTTTACACTTTTTTTAATTGCTTACTCATTTTCTTTGTTTTTCGTTATTAAATTAAATAAGCCAAATGAAAATAACGGTCATTATTAGATAAGAGTGTGTGAAAGATAATAAAAATGTGTGTATATCATTTTCTATGATTGTATATTGACACAAGATAAGACGACATAATGACAATGTACATGTGTCATTTAGTTATGGAGTGCGTTATCCACACACACTTTTTACTTTTTAGGGTTTAAGGTTTAGGTACACACCTCTTAATTTGAGGTCGTCAGATCAACTGAATTAAAGATCAAAAAAATGAAAATTAACAAGTAGTGTGTAAGAAATAAAAAAGACTGTATTAATAGCACACCCCTACATTATTGTGTCGGTCGTCATTTAATATTACGATTACTCCTCAATTATGAGTGAAAAGCTTTATTCGAATATTTAAAATAATAAATTTATAACCAATTTATTCCATCATCTTTTACTTTAAATATATGGTTATATAAAGGTTTCTGCTCTTCACCATTTGCAGAATTATTAAAGGTTTCTTGCTCAAGATCCTCAAAGGATCATGAAAGTTTTAATACTTTATTAGTTGACACGTGAAATTTAGGAACGTAGAGTGACAATGTTGACTGTTCCCACTGTCATTGCCTCGTGGGGGTTTTGAGGGGCGGATTCTTTTCCTAGAGATCTTAGGAATTTCGTGATCGTGATCGTGAATCATGAATCGTACATAGTACAATCAATTTTTATTAGGTATTATTCATATTTAATTTTAAATTTTAAATTTTAAAATAATTTTAACTACAAGATGTAAAATAAACGTTCACGATCATGAGATCTCTAGAATCCTCAAGAAAATAATCCCACGACCTGACACACCCCGACCGAGATCGAGGCATGCTGGCCGTCACGTGAGGTGACGTAGCCATGTGCATAGTGCGGAAGCATTGAAGTAATAAGAAATACGAATAATCGAAAGCCGAATTCAAGAGTGTTAACACACATTCAGAGCATAAAGTCTAGGTGCAGTCGAACATAAAGAGTATTTATACATAACATCCCCGAAGGGTCCTACATGAGTGAAGGTCTGTCAGAATAACTGCTGCTGTCTCAAATGCCACCGACAACGCTAGCTAATACCTGGAGGGGCGTAAAACAAAAGCGTGAGTGGACAAAAACAAATCTTTCAAAAACTTTTTCAAAAACTAACTTTCTAACCCCTCGTCGTAAAACCTGTATACTTTCCCAGAAAAATAATAGTATATATGATGAGGGACCATCTGAACGGTCACATAACATTGCAAAAGACAGACCAAGAAGGGACATTAAAAGACCCATCAAGTTTCAAGATTAATTATTCAATAGTTTGGGAACTGGTGGTTATTAAGTTATGCCTAGAGACTTGTTTTATGCCTTTATTGTAATGTTTTGTCCTTTTTTCTTCCCTATAAGTTTGCTGGTAGCAGGAGTTGTATGGAGTTTTTGGAGATAAGATAATATAACTCTATGAGTTTATCAATCAAAGAACTCTATTTGCTTCTAGTTGCTTTATTGCTTGCTGCTTCTATTTCCTATTCTCTGCAGGATAACCTGTCCTGCATCAAGTGGTACCAGAGCAAATCCTTGGGACCGCTGCTGTCAACCTTTCTGTAGACCAATGGTGCGAGGTGGTCGTCGCGGTGGACGTGGTCCGGGACGCGAAGCTCGTGATGTCGAGAATGAGGATTTGAGAAGACAAGTGCAACATTTAGCAGAGCGATTAGAGCGCTTTGAAACCCGAAGCCGTCGAGATGATGAACTTCTTTCAGAGGATGATATCAATCCCTTCGGGCAGCCCAACGACAGGTTCAACGATATCAATATGAAAGTTGATATCCCTAAATTTGAAGGGAGGATTAAGCCCGACGAATTCATAGATTGGTTGAACACCATTGAGAGGATCTTTGATTACAAAGACATCCCTGATCACCGAAAGGTAAAGGTTGTAGCCATTAAGTTGACCAAGTATGCATCAGCTTGGTGGAAGCAATTGAAGGTACGAAGAGAAAGGATGGGAAAGTCTCGAATTAGCACATGGGACAAAATGAAGAAGGAGTTGAGGAAGAAATTCCTACCTGAGAACTACATCCAAGAATGGTACTCCAAGTTGTATAATTTCCAGCAAGGTGGAAAATCAATAGATGACTATACTGAAGAGTTTGATTTACTGATGGTTCGATGTGGTGTGGATGAGCCTAAAGAGCAGACAATAGCTCGTTATTTAGGAGGACTGCGTAGAGAAATCCATGATGTCGTTACCCTGCAACCTTACTGGTCTTATGATGATGTCTACCAACTAGCCAAAAAGGTAGAGAAGCAGCTGAAGCAGAGGAGCAATCGAACAACTGGAGTTGGTGGGTTTAATGCTAATCGGAAGGAGCAATCTTTCGAATCAACAAAGGCAAAGGAAAAGTTAAATCCCAATGCCTTTGATAAAGTAAGTGGCAGCAAAGACGGTGCTAGTAGTAGTGCCGTAAAGCAGATTGCAGCAACCCAACGATTGCCCAAATGTTTCAAGTGCTTTGGTTTTGGACACAAGCAAGCAGATTGTCCAAATCAAAGTTTTGTCAACCTTGTTGAGGGGCAATTGTTTTTGGGTGATTCCAAAGTGGATGAGACACCCCCTGTCTATGATGAATATAAAGGAGACGATGAGGACATCACCTGGAGTGACCATGGAGAAGCTTTGGTTGTCCAACGAAGCATGACTACTGCACATGTCGACAACGATGACTGGTTACGTCATAACATTTTTCGCACTAAGTGCACCACCAATGGGAAGATTTGCAATGTGATAATTGATGGTGGGAGTTGCGAGAATGTTGTATCTCAAGAGATGGTCGACAAGCTTAAACTAAAGACAGAAAAACGTTTTGTTCCTTACAAGCTCGCTTGGTTCCAAAAGGGAAATGAGGTGCATGTTGATAAGCGATGTCTAGTCTCATTTTCTATTGGGAAAGTATACCAAGATGAAGTGTGGTGCGATGTCGTACCGATGGATGCTTGCCATCTTTTGTTAGGAAGGCCTTGGCAATATGACCGAAAAGCTCTTCATGATGGTTTCAAAAACACCTACACCTTTGAAAAAGATGGAGTGAAGGTAATATTGGGGCCTTCAAAAGAACTGCATATAGTCAAGTCTGAAAAGAAGATGGGACTAATCTGCCTCACCATGGCAGAATTCATGGAAGAAATTGAAGAAGGTGCCTCCGTATATGCTTTGGTGATCAAAGAGGAGAATGTTGGGATCTCTCTTCCACCTGGAATCGTGTCTTTGCTGCAAGATTTCTCTGATGTGATACCAGATGAGCTACCTGCTGGATTACCACCTATGAGAGACATACAACACCAAATCGATCTCATTTCGGGATCTAATTTACGGAATAAGGCTGCTTATCGGATGAGCCCCAATGAACATCGAGAGCTACAGAGGCAAGTCATGGAGTTACTTGAGAAGGGATTGATTCAAGAAAGCTTGAGTCCTTGCGCCGTTCCTGCCCTTTTGACCCCAAAGGCTGATGGAACATGGAGAATGTGTACAGACAGTAGGGCGATAAACAAAATCACAATAAAATATCGGTTTCCTATTTCACGCCTTGATGATATGTTGGATTTGCTGAGTGGCGCTCAGGTGTTTTCGAAAATTGACTTGAGAAGTGGATATCACCAGATAAGAATCAAATCGGGAGATGAATGGAAGACAACCTTCAAGACAAGAGACGGGTTGTATGAATGGCTTGTCATGCCCTTTGGCCTATCCAATGCCCCGAGCACGTTCATGCGCCTTATGAACCAGATATTTCGACCTTTTATAGGTAAGTTTCTGGTTGTCTACTTTGATGATATACTGGTGTATAGTTTGAACAAGAAACAACATGTTGAGCATCTTCGACAAGTTTTTCAAGTTTTGCGAGATCAGAAACTGTATGCTAATCTTAAGAAGTGCCACTTTTTGAGTGAAAGTGTATTGTTCTTGGGATATATTATTTCAAGTGATGGAATTAAAGCTGATCCTGGAAAAATTGCCTCCATTGTTAATTGGCCAGCCCCGGCAAATATTCAAGAGGTACGAAGCTTTCACGGATTAGCCTCTTTTTATAGGAGATTCATCAGGAACTTTAGCTCTCTTATTGCTCCTATAACTGATTGTTTAAAGAAGAATGCTTGTTTTGAGTGGACTAAGGAAGCAGCTGCTAGTTTTGAATTGATAAAAGAAAAAATGACAACAGCCCCTGTATTAGTTCTTCCAGATTTTGAGAAGGTATTTTCTCTAGAATGCGATGCGTCACATAAGGGAATTGGTGCTGTCTTAAGTCAAGAAAGAAGACCTGTTGCCTTCTTTAGTGAGAAATTACATGATGCAAAGAAGCGGTACTCAACATATGATGTGGAATTCTATGCTATAATTCAGTCTCTGCGACATTGGCGTCATTATTTAATCCAAAGAGAGTTTATTTTATTTTCTGATCATGAGGCTTTGAAGTATATCAATGGTCAACATAAACTTAACGCTCGACATGCGAAATGGGTAGCTTACTTGCAAGAGTTCACTTTTATTATTCAACACAAATCAGGGAGTCAAAACAAAGTTGCTGATGCCTTGAGCAGGAGATCTTCTTTGTTAACTTCTATGCAGGCATACGTGATTGGGTTTGAAATGCTTAAGGAGCAATATGTGGAGGATCCTGATTTTAGGAAGATTTGGTCTGATTGCCAAAGTGGGAAAGCTTCTGAGTTTGTGTTGCAAGATGGGTATTTATTCCATGGCAACCGGTTGTGCATACCATGATGTTCATTGCGTGATGTTATAATTTCGGAATTGCATGAAGGGGGTCTCGCTGGCCATTTTGGGCGTGATAAAACCTTGGGACTTGTTGAGGAGAAGTTTTATTGGCCAAAATTATACAGAGACGTGGCCAAGCATGTGAGTAGATGTCGGGTGTGTCATGTAGCCAAGAGTAGATCCCAAAATACAGGTTTGTACACGCCTTTACCTGCTCCGGCAGCACCTTGGGAGGATGTATCAATGGACTTCGTATTGAGGCTTCCAAAAACTAGACGTGGGACTGATTCCATACTTGTTGTGGTAGATAGATTTTCCAAAATGGCTCATTTCCTGCCATGTAACAAGACTTTTGATGCCACCCATATTGCTGACTTATATTTCAGAGAGGTTGTCAAACTCCATGGCATACCCAAGTCCATCACATCAGATCGCGATCCTAAGTTCATCAGTCATTTTTGGAGAACCTTATGGTGAAAAGTGGGAACTCACCTTCAGTTTAGTAGCTCCCATCATCCTCAAACCGATGGCCAAACTGAAGTGGTGAATCGATCGCTCGGGAACCTTTTGAGAAGCTTAGTTGGAAAAGAAAAACATAATTGGGATTTCACTTTATCACAAGCTGAGTTTGCCTTCAACAGGTCCAAGAACCGATCAACTGGAAAATGTCCCTTTGAAATAGTTTATGGACTTATTCCAAATGGACCTCTCGATTTGATTCCTCTGCCAGTAACTGACCGTTTTAGCGGAGATGCCAATGATATGGTAGCACACATTAGAGACCTACACTCTCAAGTCACAAGAATTCTGGAAGAGAGCAATGAGAAGTATAAGGCTTCAGCAGATAAACATCGCAGACCTATGGAGTTCAAAGAAGGTGACTTGGTGTGGATTAATCTTCGCAAAGAAAGGTTCCCACGTGGACGGTTTGGCAAACTTCATGATAGAGCTGACGGTCATTTTCGAGTAATGAAGCGAATTGGTGAGAATGCATATCAGTTAGAGCTGCCTGGTAACATGGGAGTGTCTGCAACTTTTAATGTGGCTGATTTGCAGCCATATTATGAAGACATTCTGGAGAAAAAGTCTGACTCGATGGCGAGCCATTTTCAGCCAGGAGGGAATGATGAGGGACCATCTGAACGGTCACATAACATTGCAAAAGACAGACCAAGAAGGGACATTAAAAGACCCATCAAGTTTCAAGATTAATTATTCAATAGTTTGGGAACTGGTGGTTATTAAGTTAGGCCTAGAGACTTGTTTTATGCCTTTATTGTAATGTTTTGTCCTTTTTTCTTCCCTATAAGTTTGCTGGTAGCAGGAGTTGTATGGAGTTTTTGGAGATAAGATAATATAACTCTATGAGTTTATCAATCAAAGAACTCTATTTGCTTCTAGTTGCTTTATTGCTTGCTGCTTCTATTTCCTATTCTCTGCAGGATAACCTGTCCTGCATCAATATACATATACTCAACTCATTTGAAAATCATCATGCTAAAATGATTCGAAACATGAAAATGCTAACAAGTCATTAATATGCCATCGAATCCAAATGTATGCCAAACCATACCAACGAATCAAGCACATGCCAAACTATGCCAATGAATCAAACATATGCCAATCACACTATCAAATCATGAGTATGCCAACCAATCCAACATATGCCAAACTATGCCAACGAATCAAGCATATGCTCTATCATACCATCAAATCATAACTCAAGTGAAGTAAACTCATCATCGATAATAACATGTCCACCGTGTGATCAGCACGACTGGAACTATAGCTCATAATGAATCTCATCATCTCATCCTAATATATATCCTGCACACATGTCGAACTCACTCGAGGTGGTCTATACGACAAGACTGGGTGTAATCTACTACGCTCTAGTGCTACAATCACGTGAAGACTGTGCGAATAAGTTGCGGGTCACCTACGAGTCGAACCCACTCAAGGTGGTCTATACGACAGGACTGTGCACCTAACTTGGATCCAAGGCGAGCGTGCGGTGCGGAGAGGTGAACAACACGTGAAAGACTGGCCCTGGCCCTGGGCAAGAGCACTAACACCGGGAGTGCAGGTTTATGAGCTATCGATGCATCTCAACATCTCGTCAATCTCGTTATCTCAACATTTATTTAAACACTCAGAGGCTTACCTGAACTTACCTTAGCGTCCACAGCACCAACAATCATGCGCATACAATTTCATGATGCATTGGCACTCCATAATGCATAATAATATCATGATGCACACTTATTTCATCATGCATACTCAAGAAATATAACAAAGGTATGATGGCATGGCATTTCATTTCATAAACCATTTCACATGTTTTCTGGGAAAACTCAATGTATAAGGTATATACGGAAAACAAAAGCCCACTCACTGATAAGTAGATGGATCGTAGCCTCCTTGTCTAGCCTGGCTACGCTCGTCGTCCGGATAGGTTTCGCCTATGTGAGAAACAACTATAAAAACGTTATTTTAAAGCACATAAACGAAACTAGCTAATAACTTCTCAAACAAAGCTCAAATGAGGTGTGTGAATATACCAACGTGATCTACACAACCTCAGGAACAACGTGATATTTTTAGAAAAATTTTCCTAAGTCTCACGCGCCGAGGAGAGCACGGACCTACGCGCCCCCACGCACGTCATCTTCAACTTCCAGACACCGGAACAGTGCCACCGGCGCCGGAAAACTGGGCAATTTTCTAAGTCTTTGTTCTCTTTCATTTCTTACCCAAATCGCATGAAATAAATGCCAAAAAGAAGCTTAAGACCTCTTGTATCACATTACAAAGGTTTTAAGCCCTAAAACGTAAGAAATCACGTCGGAAATTACCTCGAACTCCGGCACCAAGCTGCAACACTCCGTTCTCGAGCTTCCCGTGCGCCAATTCTTACCAACGATGCACTCCGAGCATCGTGAAGACTTCCTTGAGCTTGCTGTGATCCTAGAATTCACAAAAACTCAATGGTTTAAAAGTTGATGAATAGTACTCAAGTCGGAGGTCCGTTTTTCAGCGTTTCCCGACGTCCAAAACCATTCTAAACTATGCCAAAATGAACTAGGGATCTAGGAGGTTACCTTTTGGGTCTTAGAATGCTGTGAAACCTGCTCCAACAGATTGGGTGTACTGTACACCCACGGTTCAATTTCCAGCTAGGGTTTTCGAGGGTTTTGTGGCTCGAAACTGGTATGGTTGAGCTTGTGTGAACCTGAGGAGTGGAATGCCACTCTTGCCTGCTTCGATCTACCAAGTTTTAGGCTGGTTTTGGGGTTGTCCGTACAACACTCGGGAAAGAGAGTGTGAGAAAGAGAGATCCGAGAGTTGGGGAGAGAGAAAGAGGTAGCTTTGTGATGTGTGGTCTTCACACATCCAACACACCACATCTTAACCTAACCACACCCAAAAATGGTTCAAAACTAACTAAGGTTACTTATCCAAAACCTTAGAATTATTTAGGTTCCAAACTTCAACAAAACAAATAACGTACAAGGGCAATTTCGTCAATTCATAACCGTCGAAACATAAGGTTTTGGGACGGGCTGTGGCACGACCACCTTTTCCATTTTGAGAGACTATATTGATATTGAGAGAATGTTTGAATAGTATTGGATCATGATACAAATGGATCTCCATGTGTCATGCCATGTGAAACACAAGAAGTTGGTTTGCAGGAGACAAAACTTGGTATTTAGAGTTTTTAAGCCACCGGATCTTCTCCGGATCCTTTTGATAAGGATTCTGAAAATTTATAAATCGTATTCATTCATCGTATATCGTACAGTTAATTTTTGTCAGGTACTGTTTGTATTTAATTTAAAATGTTTAAAATGATTTCTGACCGTACGATGTACGATGAACGGATATGATTTACAGATTCCCGGAATCCTCACAAAGAAGATCCGACAAGGATTCAGATTCGTTTTTTAGGACACACCTCAACAGAATCGATGGAAAAGAAAGTATAAATGGAAGTTGAAAATGATGATAAAATTGAGGCTTCTTTGTAAAATTAATTTGTAATATGAGAAGTAATTTAATTATTTATAAATACATGTACAATTTCTTCTTTTTCGCTGTGTGATTCATATTCTTGACATAAGGATACATATTCCTTTTTCGCTGGAAGTTATCAATCATACTGAAGTTGAATAAGATAAAGTGATGTTATCACGTAGGGATGACATGAATGCAGTTGGCAGAGATGTATATGGTACATGGGTAAATTTCTTGTGGGGTTACATCATATCAAAGCTGGTCTTTCACCCTCTTAACCATATATTTTATATGAATGACAATTGAACCAATGATCGAGCCATAAATAATCTTTAAAATTCTAAAGCTGCAATGTGTACTTTTTTTTTTTTATAAGAATGCTCTTATTAAATTAGTAAGGTACTCATTTAAGTTCAATCTTCGTTAAGACATGAGCAGCCTACTACGACGTCATCAAACTCTTTTGCCCATGACAAAGACAAAGGTTAAAGACATTAAAGATATGATTAGTTACCAAATTCTATCGTTAATACTCTCATAATTGAATATCAATTTAAACATAGAAGGAATCTCAATTATATACAATCAAGATACTTGTCAGATAATTCCAAGATATTATCTCATAATTAATATATTTAAGATTATTCTTTCCTCATTCATTACACGGATAACTCACCTTGGCCAATCAGATGCAGCCATGTGTAAGGCAAGACACTAACCCTATGGCCAGATCTAGCTCTATAAATATCTTATCTCCACTAATTTCTGGTAAGCTTTTGCTACGCACTTAAGCCTTCAACTCTGTTTTCAGAGAAACTGACTTAGGCATCAGAGATCTATTGGCTAACCCCCTCCAACTTGTGGGCGCGTGAGGCTTTGGCCTTGATATAGGTACAATTTTGTCAAGACTAAAGACACGAAATTTTGCTACCATAAATTGGTGTTTTCATTGAGAGCTCGTTTTAATATGCTCGAAGAGGCTCTCACATTCATTCTTGAGATTTTCTATTACGTTGAGTTTCCCTTAGATTCGTAGTTATTGAATTTTTCCTAGAAAAGTTCCTTGATCAGTCCCTGGGAAAAAGATACAATGGTAGGAAATTCTGAAACCACGACAAACAGAACAACCTACCTCGAAAGATACAAACCAGAGGATGGAGACCAAGACGTGGCCTGCGCTGAAGCTCTTCGAGGCTTAACACAACGGCAGAATGAGCCCTACCGTCGGGGAGCACCACCGTTGCCCACTGCAACCCAGCCAAGGACAATGACCACTGCAGCAGCAATAGCCCAAGCTGAGGCTTAGATGCATCATAGGCAAGACGTCCAGGAGGAAGCAACCCACACTGCAACTATAATCCATGATGCCAGGCCTGGATAAGAACATCAAGCCTTGATGCCCAAGAGGCTAAGAACGAGCACATCGCGTAGTAGAAGCACCACCAAATCTCCCTATACTTTTCTCTAAGAATATTGAAAATGTAATGACAAGCAAAACCCAAAAAATGTATTCAAGCTTACCCAACAAATCTCTCCTCCAAACACTTCGTTGTTTTCTTTCAGTTATCAAGATAGAGATTTCGAAGAACCAGAAATTTGTCATACATGTGTAGCAGATTAAAAGACCATTTTCTGTAGCTCAAATCAAAAGGTTGTCTTCATAAAAGTTGTTCGTTAACTCTTGAACTACAATATATCCAAAATTAGAGATCCATAGGAGCAGTACAACCTCAGAAACCCACGTATAATTAGTGACTATTCATCACTTGTCTGAATAGGCCTATTGTAAGCTTCAAAAATCCTTCAGAGAAGTTGTTCCTTATCATTTCTCCCATAATATATCATTATACTAGAAAGATCCAATGGTCCATTTGTTCCAAGATATGAAAATACTATCACAATCATGAAAATCTGCATAAAATCCTACAGTCATGTGTGGAGCTTCAAAACTCTAACTTCCTGTGCTCAGAAAAACACTTCCTTCATAAAATATGTTCCCTATCATCTCTTCTATATCATAGCCACAAATCATGACAATCTAATGTACATGATGACCTGTACGTCGGTTTGAGCAGCTGATGTACGGTTGAGCTAGCCTTTTCGGCCAACCTCTTTGTCTTATCAACATCTCTAGTTAAAGAGGAGTTTAAGAAAGGAATCAAATAAGAGAGAGAGAGAGAGAGAGAGAGAGAGAGAGAGAGAGAGAGAGAGAAAGAAAGAAAGAAACAAGAGTGTTGTTTTGTATTTTGGTAGATGTGAGAAGAAAAGGAAGAAAGAGAGTGGTGTGTGAAGGGTGAGTGAAAAAGAAAAAGAATTCAGAAGAATTGAAAGACAAGAAAAGAGGTTTGGGAAGGTTTGGTGGGAGTTGAAACGAAATAGTGGAGTGGTGAGAGGGAGTTAGTTTGGGAGAAAAAGAAAAGTGAGTTGGTGTGAGTAAAAGAAATTTTATCCACACTAAAGAATAAACAACAAAAATTAATAAAAGAAAACATATAAGAAAGAGTTAAATTTACCTAATGAAAAAATCAACTGAAGGAGGACAACTTGATGGTAAGATAATCTTTTACCTACTTAGCTTTAATTCTTGATCATCTCATTTTATTTGACATGAATGGAGCTTTATGTGTTTGGATTGCTAAGTGAAATTATTGTTTTACACACTACATTTTGAAGATTATACCATGAGGATATTGGCTTTGATATGTTGCCTTACATGTTACACCCACCCCCAAATTAATTTGTAATTTCTCTAAGTTTGGGTTATTTTTCTTTTAAAATTGTTTTTGGATCTTAATAGGTGTGCCTTGTTTGTTGTCCCCCGAGTCCAAGCCTTTCACTCTCTCTCTCTTGGTCTCACTCTTTCCCTCCCTCAGCTCTCACCCTCGTTCTCTCATCTCTCTGCAACTCTCTCTTTTTCTCCCCGAGGACCAACCCATACACACCCGTGCCCACACCCTATCAACGACGACAGAATCACCATCATCACCACTTTAGCTCTCTCTCTCTTCGTCTCTGTGGAGCACACAGAAACTCTGGCGTGTTCCTCGTCCTTCCATTTTGGGTAAGCCTCAAAACACTCCAAATGCTTCTCTTTTCATCCATGTAGTTCTTTTTTGACCCCGTGGTTGTGTTTTGGACGTCAAACCACGAAGAAACACGTCGAGGAGACTTCCCCGGATTTTCGGCAAGAAATCGACGACTTTCGAGCCAATTTCCGGTCAAACCATGGCAATTTGGCCAGCATGCAAGGTATCAATCTCTTTGTCTCGCTGAGTACTATAACTTTCCTTTTTGTTTCACCCAATTTCGTTGAGTATTGAAGAAGTTATATCCATTTGAATCTTACCCAGTTTCCGGCGACCTCCGTGGCTTTCAAGGCATTTTCTGGCCAAACTACGGTGAGTTAGACGTCATGCAAGGTACCATTCTCTTCGCCTCTTCGAGAAATACAATTTTCGTTTTTGAATCAGTCATAGTTACGAATACCTTTGTCAATGCTTATGAATTTCACAGAACTTAATGATCTTTGATATGTATTTCTATCATGCTGTTCTAATAGGGAACTTGAGAAGAATAATTTGGTTGCGATGCGATGTCCAATTCAATGAACTTAGGAAAATCTGATGGTTAATTAGTGCTGTTCACGGTTAACTTGGGGCATTGTCATTCATGGTTTATAGGAAGGATAACTGGAAATTGATTCATATGCGTATGTGTCATGTGTGGAGAAGGACCCTCTAGCTAGCCATTCACCCATTCAATTCACCTAAATTCGTGCAGATTGTGTTAGTGTCTTGTTTTTTTTTACTTTAAAATCGTCCAAACCAAACCCCCCTTTTATATTTTGTGTCGAAGTGTTTGTTTTACGTTAGTTTTCATTCAAGTCTGTTTCTTTTAAGTGTTTTGTGTCAAAATAGTTCAAATTTCGTCCAAAATCACCTCTAGTGTCTGTTTTGAGTTAGTTAGTTTGTTTTGTGCTGTTTTGAGTCATTCTAGTTTGTTTTAAGTCTTTAGAGTCTAATTTTCTGTTTTTAAGTCTAGTTTAGTGTTTTTGAGTCTAATTTGAGTAGATTAGCTATCCCTCCTAATCTCCGGCCTAGAACGATCTCTACTTACATATATATTACAATTGTCGAAAAGAGGATTTAATTTGTGTGCTAAGCTTTTATCACATCAAATTTTGGCGCCGTTGCCGGGGATTAGTAAATTTGCTAATCACCCTGTTTTGTTTATTTTACGTTTGATTTAGTTTTCTTTCTTTGATTTTAGGTACTAGAGAAGCAAGACATGGCAATTGCTAATCTTCAAGCTCAAATAGCGAATCTTACTTCTCTTACGTCGCAGTATCTCGAAATTACCACAATGCAAAGAGCCCCTACATTTGATGTGTCCTATAGACAAGGATATCAAGCTAATCAACGTCCACAAAGAGGTTGGGAGAGTGTCAATACCTGGGGTTATCAAAGCCATAATCAATCAAGGAACGACTTGTTTTCCAACACCTACAATTCAAATTGGAGCAATCATTCAAATTCTATATGGTGGGAACCTCAACAAGCTCAACACAAAGGGTATTGGCAGCCATATGAGGAGTTCTATTCAAAACTATGCAGCCACCAGAGCCTCCCCCGCAACAATTCCAACCGAATTCAGGTTCGTCAATGGATTATGATCAAATTCTTGAAATACTAACCTCTTTGACACAGGAAGTACAAAATCAAGACAAGAAGTTGGGCGAATTGAAGAATCAATTTGGAGAGATCGCAGAATTTATGGGACAAATTCAAGAACAAAGTGAACTCTCCAACTCAACTATTGTAAATTCAACGGGGAGATTTTGAAATCGTTGAAGCTATCACCTTGGCAAGTAGTATGGAGGTTGGAGATGAACCCAAGACGTCCAACCCAAGCCAAAACATGGATGAACAACTGCTGCAAGAGGAAGAAGAGGATGACAAAGCAACGGCAAGGGAAGAACACCCCTTGCCGCAGCCCCCTAAGAGCCCTATGCCGTCCAACTCAAGTAAGGTTGTTCCAAATTCAATTCTTTATAACCCCATTCCACCAAATGTCTCTATTCCTTGCAGGTTCTTGCAATCCAAGGAAGAAGAATGTGAGAAAGGCATCTTCGAAACCTTTCCAAAGGTGCAAATTGATATCCCGATTCTTGGTGCAACAAAGCAAGTTCCAGAATGTGTTAAAGTTTTTAAAGAGCTTTGTACAACAAGAAGATGGATTCAAGAAAAAGAAGTGGATGGGGAATATCTAACACCAATCAAGAAGGTTGTATTTAGACCCACCATCAAAGAGGGAATTGGAGTGGATCACAAGAGACATGCTACTACCCTAAAAACACCCAATCTGGCCGAATTTTCTAGTCCTAAAACTTTTGAAGTGGTGTTTGTCCTTGAATTCTTGCCGGAACACACAGGTAAGCCACCTCCCCGAATTTCAATTTCTTTTTCTGCTAACATCTTTATTTCAATGATTCAGGCACCCAATTTAGAATTTAAACCGGATCATTTGAAGTATCACCTTCCATTCAAAGATCAATTCCATGCCGTGGGCACCTATGGAGCTTAAAAGGAGGTATCCGTCCAATTGGAAGACATTAAAGCAAGCGCTTCTTGAGAGGCAACCCATGCGTTCAAATAAAGAAGACGTAGGAATCTCCGGCTCCAAAACCAGATTTGCGTTCCTAAACCCTAATCTTTATTGCTTTTACTTTGCCATTATTGTCATGTTTGTTAGTTGTTTATTTGCTTGCTTGCGTGTGAGTCCATGCTTGAAACATTGAGGACAATGTTTGGTTTAAGTGTGGGGGGGGGGGGGGGTAAACAAAGTGTTTTTCATTGATTTTCATGGGATTTTATCACCTATCACTTCTAAAGTTGTTTCTCACTATTTTTAAGTGTTTTTAGTGTGTTTTGAAGTGTTTTAATGTGTTTTGAAAGGAAAATACGAAAATATGAAAAAAGGAAAAATTGTTTTGAAAAACCCAAAAAGAGTCGTGTGTTTGTTTGTGTCTTAGGGTACCTTCCAACACAATGATGAGGATTTGGTTTTTAATTGCATGACTGTTAAAGAAAGTTACAAACATGGGTGGAAGTTTGATATGCTCTTTGGTTAATGCTTAGTTGTAGTTGTCATTTACGAATTCACATGTAATCACAAAGAAAAAAAAATCAGCTTTTGTAACATGCTTGAAGGAAGAAACTCAAACTAACGCTACAACCCTGAGAGACTTGAGCCTATGCTTTGTTTGGAGAGTTATTAATCTGTGACATTCTTGTTTTCTAAAGTCGTTGCATGATCTCATTATTTCTTTGCTTGGTTGCTACTTAGAATGCGTTTTTCATCATTTTAGTTCCAAATACTAGAACTCATACCCGTTTCATTCAAAGCATAAAATTGATTAGCATAACAAATAACAAGATGAAGTTGTTTGGAGAGTTATTAATCTGTGATTCTTTGTTTTCTAAAGTCGTTGCATGATCTCATTATTCTTTGCTTGGTTGCTACTTAGAAGGTGTTTCATCACTATAGTTCCAAATACTAGAACTCATACCTGTTTCATTCAAGGCATAAAATTGATTAGCATAACACATAAACAAGAGGAAGTTGTTTAGTTAAACTAGAGCCAAAAAGCCTTATCCCTTGCATTATGTTTTGTAGGTTTAAACCCCGTTGCGCCTTATTTAGCCTATTTTGTTGTTAGCCTACGTTATCCATACCTAGCCTAGAATAGGACTATCCATACCCTTGTTCTTAAAGAATAGTGGAGCATGACTTAGAGGGAATTCCTTTTGATCGATATTATGCAGAAAAACAAGTGTGGGGGAAAGTTTTTGTTGGAAATCTATGAATTAGTATGATTTGTGTGCCAAAGAAAAGAGCTCAAAAAGAAAAAAAAAAGAAGAAAAATTCGTGAAAAAAGAAAAAGAAAAGAAAAGTGTGTCGAAAAGAAAGAAAAAGTGTTGAAAAGAAGTGAAAATAAGCTCTAAGTGTTGATTGTTGAAGAAAGGATCCAAATATGTGAAATCCGGCCCTAAATGTGCATGAATCTTCCCCATGTGTTTAAAGTTAGTTTCTGCCATCAAGAGTGAATTCTAAGTGTCAATTTCATTACTTGCTTACTATTGCTTTAAGAACGTTTGTTTTTCCTAACCTTTCTTTGTTAGCCAATACCCTTAGCCCCGTTGCAACCCTTAGACTTCAATCTTGATTGTTATTTGTTTCAATATGTGGAGGTTGGAATTGGTACAAGCATATGGTATCCCTGGTTCTCGCGTCTAAGTAGTGGCATTCCATTCATGAGATCATATATATACACATACATTAATAATTCCAGAAAATGCCTTCTTTGTTATAACATATGTGAGTCCTAGTATAGGGAGTGTAGTCAGAAAATCTGTGTGAAAAAAAGAGAGTATCCGGTGAGGAATTGAGTGAATTCTCTAAGACATGTTACTACATTCAAAACACTATTTTAATTGATTAAATGCGAGCTAGTAAGTGGTGACTGTGATTAAGTATGTGCTCGAGGGTAAGGATAACTAAAATCTGTGGGAGTGGTGATCTTTAATATGCTATGTACCTTTGGAAATCCCTGAGGCAAACGTTGGAAGGTTTAGGTTATGTTTTGTTTGTTTTTTTTGTTTTGTTTTGCTCGAGGACTATGAAAAGCTAAGTGTGGGGGAATTTGATAGGAGCATATTTATGCAACTTAGTTAGCTTGTTTTCTTGCATTTCCTTAGTTAGTTTATACTTATTATAGTGTTTTAAGCTATTTTTGTGTGTTTGTAGGTTCAAATGGCAAAAGTTGGCAAGAAAGTGCATTTTGGAGCGTTTTAGAGCAGTTTTGGGCTTGGAATGGATAGCTTATATATGGAGCAAGGTGGATGGACGAATTTGAAGACCAAGAGAGGCTAGGAATGTGCTAAAGAGATGGAGAAAACAAAGTCAAGATAAGAAGATAAGAAGTCAGCAAGAAACATGGAACATTATCCCAAACATTATCCAAAACCTTATCTTATCTTATCCAAACAACCTTATCTTATCCTAACCTTATCCTAATCCTATCGTACCTTATTTTCAGCTACTAAGAAGGATTCCTATTTATATTAGAACATCTAGAACCTGATTTCTAGAAGCCACATCCTATTCCTACAAAGGTGTTGCACCTATCCCCTTCTAGAAGGCCAAATACCTACTGCAAGACCTATTCCTTATCCCTCCTGGTTCCTGCCTTTTAGTTAACCTTTTTCCTTGGGGATTTGGAGTGCCAATCCTCTTCCAAAACAACCTTTGAGCCGTGCCTAGTGCCCTATAAATACAAGCCTTGCTGCAGATTTTCATCCAGAGCTTCAGAGACAGATTTTTAGAGAGAAAACACAAGTTTCTGCTGCAGCTTTGGAAGGAGAAGCTTGGAGCGTTTCTAGGTGTATTCTATCCTTAGTTTTTAGTTCAATGTTTGTTTTAATTTGGTTTTCAGTTATGTGGAACTAATTTTGTTTTAGCTAGGGGCGATTTCAAAGCCATGAACATATGTGACATGAATTGATTACCTTAAGTTATTATTTCATAAATCGTGAATGCAATTTGCTTAACTGTTTGATTGATAACTTATTCTTGTATGTGGGTTAAGGGTGCATACTTAGTTTGCATGCATGAATTTGATTCTAGAATATAAGGGAGTTTCACCTAATCGTTATGAACTTATATTCATAAGTAGTGGAGGTTGCTAGTCACGATCGCGTTAAGTAAAATTCCTGGCAGGAGTATCATGCAGTCATAGTTACGAATGCCTTTGTCATTGCTTATGATTTTCACAGAACTTAATGATCTTTGATATGTATCTCTATCATGCTGTTCTAATAGGGAACTTGAAAAGAATAATTTGGTTGCGATGCGATGTCCAATTCAATGAACTTAGGAAAATCTGATGGTTAATTAGTGCTGTTCACAGTTAACTTAGGACATTGTCATTCATGGTTTATAGGAATAATAACTAGAAATTGATTCATATGCATATGTGTCATGTGTGGAGAAGGACCCTCTAGCTAGCCATTCACCCATTCAATTCACCTAAATTCGTGCAGATTGTGTTAGTATCTTTAAGTTGTTTTTTTTTTACTTTAAAATCGTCCAAACCAAACGCCCCCCCCCCCCTTTTATATTTTGTGTCAAAGTGTTTGTGTTACGTTAGTTTTAATTCAAATATGTTTCTTTTAAGTGTTTTGTGTCAAAATAGTCCAGATTTCGTCCAAAATCACCTCTAGTGTCTGTTTTAAGTCAGTTTGTTTATTTTGTGCTGTTTTGAGTCATTCTAGTTTGTTTTAAGTCTTTAGAGTCTAGTTTTCTGTTTTTAAGTCTAGTTTAGTGTTTTTGAGTCTAATTTGAGTAGATTAGCAGTTCCTCCTAATCCCCGGCCTAGAACGATCCCTACTTACATATATACTACAATTGTTGAAAAGAAGGTTTAATTTGTGTGCTAAGTTTTTATCACATCAACTAAGTCCTTACCAAACTCTAAATCCTAACCGGCCCAATATTCTATCGACTTTTACGAAATTTAACCGGGACCCTTCTTAGGACAATTCGACGTCCTAAATCCATTTCTGACGTCCGTTTTCCCAAATTCAATTGTTTTAATATAGTTTTATTAATTGGACCCTTTATGTGCTTAGGGGCAATTTATTGTGGCGTTTCCGTGTTTGCTAGTTTGCGTGGCTTTTCGGTGGTTAAGTATCAGTGAGTGCTTCTAAAAATGCATGTTTTAATAGTAGAAATGCATACATGGAAAAGCATGATTTAACAATTATGTTCTATGAAACGCTTTGAGATAACATGCTTATGGAGGCTAGTTTGAATTATTACTATTTTCCCTATAACCCATGTTCTTTATAGGATATCTGATGGATGACGATACAATATTTAGAACATGTTTCGAACACCTCTTTATAGTATAGATGATGGATGACTTTATACAATGAAGTTGTTTTTCAATATATGTATGGTCGATGGTTTGTACTTACCTAGTGGTCCTTATTCCGCTACGGGACGTAGGAATAGATTCTGGTTCGTCCCGAGCAACGGTTTGGTGTTGTCATAGGGCCTGGAGTGTGTTTCCTCTGGCTATTAGTACAGGGATGGGGAGCCGGCATTGGGCCTAGGGGTAATTTTCCTTTGACTGTCTGCTCAGAGACGGGGAGCCAGCATAGGGCCTGAAGAGTTATTTTGGACATTCACTAGCGATTATTATATATGAGTTATGATTTGAGACATTGCACGACATGCTAGGTTTCAGAAAACCTGTGTTTATCATGATATATGAGTTTTCATAAAACCTGGGGGTTAGTATATTCATAAAACCTGTGGTTCGCTTTGGGTCCCGACCACACCCTCACGGTTTTGTTTCTGGGAACTCACGCGAGCAGAACTTCCCAGTGGGTCACCCATCCTGGGAATGCTCTGGACCATTCTCGCTTAACTTCAGAGTTCCTACGGAACCCGAAGCCAGTGAGCTCCCAAAAGGCCTCTTGCTAGGTAGAGATGGGAATATACATATAAGGCTTACAGGATCCACACCCCTGGGCAATATGGGATCTTACAATCCACCCCCCTTAGGGGCCCGACGTCCTCGTCGACACATTTTCGGCCAGGGATTGGCTCTGATACCAAATTGTCACATTCCGGCCCGGGCTCCACCACCACAACCCTGGCTCGACACCGCCGTAGCACGATATTGTCCGCTTTGGGTCCCGACCACACCCTCACGATTTTGTTTCTGTGAACTCACGCGAGCAGAACTTCCCAGTGGGTCACCCATCCTGGGAATGCTCTGGTCCATTCTCGCTTAACTTCGGAGTTCCTACGAAACCCGAAGCCAGTGAGCTCCCAAAAGGCCTCATGCTAGGTAGAGATGGGAATATACATAGAAGGCTTACATGATCCACACCTCTGGGCAATGTGGGATCTTTCATTACATATGCATAAGCATTGGTGCAAAGCAAGACAAAGAGTTGAGTTGTATTGACTATTGAGTTGTGAAGATATTCAAAGGATGGACAATGCCTTGAATATATAATAATGAAACGTTGTATATGTCAAGCATCGGGGGAAGGGCTTCAGTATACAAATTGGGCGTTGGGGAAAGTGCCTACATAAATAAGTGAAAATTAAGAATTTAATTATAAAAAGTGAGCTTTAGAGATGAATGAGTGTTAACTCATATTCTATTGTATTCAGAGCCAAGTGGCATAAGAAAGCTATGGGACGTGTAGGCTTGTGTGCCTTAAGGTATGTGTTAACGAGATTAGAAAGGAGTGAGTGCATTCATGCATCTCATTTGCACATATTTTTATATTTGCATGAATTACTCATTTCAATAATAATTTTGTTGGTAATTTCGGTTGTGAATTAATTTGTGCACTAATGGTATTCTGATGCGTATTTGATACATTTTATTGCTGTGCTTTGAAAAAAAATTGCTTCTGCTGTGCTGTGAGAATAAGCAGCTGTGAAATAAAGCAGCAGAGTATTTGGTAAACTTTTTTGTAAAAGTGCTTTTGAAAAAAAAAAGCAATATTATAGTGTTTGATAAACTTTTATGTAAAACAGATGTGAAAAAGCTGGTTTTTCAAAGCTGGGTTTTGCAGCTTTGTGTTTTTGGCTTTTTTTTTAACCCAAAACTGTGAAAAAAAGCTGAAGCTGAATGTTTACCAAACATAAAAAAACTGCCAGCTTTTTTTGATAGCCACTTTTTTCAGAATCACCTCAGTACCAAACCAGGGCGTAGTAAACTGAAGCATTTATTACGTAAAAGTTGTTAACCATGTGTAAATAGTACATCTGGTGGTATCAGAGCTTAGCGACTAAATACCCTAGAATAGTACCTGTGGTGGTTATCATATTTGTTGAATAGTCTTGGATTTAGAATTCCATTGTTATGAATTTCAGATATTTACATTCTTATTCAAAATCAGGATTAGATTTTCTTGACTAGATGGGTAGTTTCTTTATGAAGTAGAATGTGAGTATAGACTTTTACTATTAAATTACAAGAATTCCAAGTCACTGGAAGAATTAGAAAGTGTAGAAAGTAAAAATATATATATATATTGTTGTAGGCATAATTTACTGAACAATTATGGAGGCCATAGAGAAAGAGGGGGCATATAGAGAGAAGAGAGAGATGTGTAATTGTGGGTGTATGATATTCCACCCCATTGTGCCTTTATTTATAGTAGTAGGAAAGGTTAATTCCTTACCCTTTAGGATTACAACATTTAATAGGTAATCTACTTCTAATAGGAATATAAGAGATATTTCAAGATATACTAGGATTTACACAATCACATTCCTATTCCAATAGGACTGCAACACTCCCCCTTGAGTGTGTAAATACTTAAGTAAACAACGCATCAGGTCTTCAGCGATGAAGTAAGTACAGTTGATGAAGTCGTCAGCACAATGGGCAAATGCGAGTCTCAAATGAACGGAAAAAGGTATAAAAAAGTAAAACTCACAAAACCTTGCTATGGTAAAACCCAAGGTGGGAGAAAAACCCATATACTAAGGAGAAAAGTGAGAAGTTGCATTAAGTCAAAACTATACGTCTTTTGAACGCAAGTAGAAGAGCTCACAAGGTATGATCAGCCCAGGATGGGTGCCTCGTTAAAACCTAGTTAGGTAGCAAAAACCCGGTGGGAAAAATGCTCCTAATTGTAGGGAAAAAGAGTACATTAAGATCAAGTGAGTATACTTCTGGATACTTCCCCTGAGTTTGACATAACTTCCAAAATGAGAACTACAAGCAGTGCATATGATAGTTAGGCATACCAATTCCACAGACAAGCTTCTGAAAGGTTGACTTCGGCAGTGACATCGTGTAGAGGTCGGCAAGGTTGTCTGGGATCGGCTTGCATGACTTCAATCTCCTGATGCTTTGCTAATGTAGATTTAGATGCAATATGTCTTGGTGTTGACTTCGTTGATGTATCATGGCTTGGTCGGGTTAATACATGCGGCATAATCTTCATGGATTGTCGTTGGGACTCAACGATAGATGAAAACACATCAAGTACTTCGAAAATGCTCAACAAGAACTTCTAACCATGTCTCACTTGTGGCTTGGTGAAGTAAGGTGAGTCTTGGAATGATTCGAAGATTTCACAACTAAGGTCATATCGTGGACCTCCAAGATATTGCAATATCCCTAACGGTAAAGACATAACCATTCGGGGATTTTTCCTTGTGTGGGTTTGATAAGTAACTTGCATCAGCATAACAAACAAGGTAAACATCATTCCGAGGATCAGGGGGTTGGATCCGCTTGAGATGCGTTGGGATTTGATTTGCCCAAATTTGTAGTACCTTCAAGGAACGTCTTTAATACCAATTCAGCGGTTGCGTGTAGGCGCGGTGCTGCATCTTTACCAAGATCAACAGCGAATGAGATGTCATGTCTAAATACAATGAGCTAAGTACAACGAAGCGCAAAGTTGAACTTAGATATGAAATTTTGGATTCCATAACCTTTTCAAGAGTCTCATTTGCATATAACGAATGGACGATCAAAGGTATACTCAAAGGTAACACATTCAAGGTGTAGTTCGACTGGTAGACCAAAATACCATCAGAACAATGCTTCAACTTCGGGTTAAGGCATAAACGAGTTTTCCAAAGATCATTCATCTCAAATTCCGTCTTCAAGTGCGAGTTAGTTTTCTCAAGCTCTTTCCAGAGTCTTAGTGAGATTCGTGTTAACGACATAAACTATAACTCTAGCAATTCGGAATAAGACTTCATAGTTTAACACGCAAGGGCATAATTCATATCTCTGACTGATCAAATAATCACGTAGAGGGGTATACCACATTCGTCAGATTTTTCAATCCATAAGTGAACGCCTCAAAACGAGTTAAGAGGGTGTTCCGTGGTTTGGAACTATTTGAACCAGTCCATGTAATTCTTCGGGAACTTACATGTCAATCTCTGTATCTATATCCCCATGGAGAAAACACTAACCACATTTTATAATGCTGCTATCAATCACAGGACGTTTGAGAGAAACGTTACGCCGTAAGGTGTGCATCATATCGCACTATTTCATTCATCTCATAACACTTCCTTTCCCACTTATAGCATAACAGGGTTACCTTGGGTAGTGTAGGAACGACAAGTCCAATACACACTTTGGTAAGGAATTTGACCTGAATTGTAACTTTAGTTGTCCAATCAGTTTTACGTTGTCACTTAATCAACGGAACACGGTTCGATAACGTCGCTTTTCATTTATGTCGGTAGTTACCATATAAGTGAAAACATCATCGATGATAATCTCATTTCAATTCCATTTAGCTCATCCAAACTAGTATGCTGGACCAAGAACTTCAAGTCTCGGAAGTAATCCGTATTAATCTCATGAGATGGAAATGATTTGAGATAGCGATCGAGTTTAGATTCATTGTTGTACCGTGTATTCCTCTTCCAGGGAAGTGAATCCTACAAATCGAATGATCTGTCGTGCTATAAGCCAAGACAGATTGATTGGCTATCCGTCAGTGTACCAGATCGTCCAACAGGGACGTCCAAACTGTCCAACAGAGGCGGCACACCCTCCAGGGATGTTGACTCGACGTTTGTTAAGTACGTCTATCCTTACAGGCATGTTTGCAGCTGGTATATGATCTCGTCACTTTAGCTAGATCAGAGGAATGCGTCTGGTGCAACATTCTGAAATATAGAATTCATCGCACTTGCTTATCACATTTGTGCGGTATGGGGATCGAGATTAGACATAGTGGGCAACGTCCACATAAATTCGCGCCGTTCTACCGGAACGTTGACATTCTTATCTCCCCCTAATGGCGGGAAGACTGTCTCATTAAAGTGACAACCCGTAAATGAGTGGTAAAGAGATCGCGTGCAAGGGCTCAAAGAGAGCTAGTGTGAAGGAGAATCATGATCGACAAAAGATACACATCCTTCTTTGAGGACCTATGGTGGTACATTGCGGCGGCGCACCTTGGCACATGGAATGCACACCTAAATGTGTAAATACGAAAATTGTCAGGTTCGTACCCAGTAACCAACTATAACGTCATATAAGTTGGGTGGCAATGGGCCTCAAGGCGGACCAACATTACTGCGTACAAGGATTGCATAGCCCTAGGCAGAAACCGAAAACTTGGTACGTTTACCAAAATTCGGGCGATCATTTAAATTGCGCTTTATGATCACTAGGCGAGGTTATTTGGGGTGAACATGGGAATTCGATGTTCAATTAGAAACCCAAAATGACATGCAATACTTTATCGAAAATTGTCGATATAAACTTTCTGGCATTATCCAATCTCCCGGACCTTAAGGGATAAGTAGGGTGGTGAGCCCTTAATCGGCCAGGGGGTTTAGCAGTAATGTGTGTGGATAAACATGTGACCAGTTTGTCGATTCATCAATCAAAACCATAAGTCTTTATATGGTCCTCATTTTGGTTGGATTAGTCCACATATATTCTCTTGAATCCACTGTGAAAAGAGAGTCGTTTCGTATCTTTGCAAGGGATGATTTAGAAAATCAAATTTTACAAACGAGCAGACTTCGGCAAGTGTGCTTGTAAGCACAAGACCCTTACTTCGGGTAAGGAGATGCGTCGTAGCATCGTTGGTCGACCTAAGTGTCCCAAAAGGTCGTACCAAAGCAAGTAAATTGCTCAATCACCTAGCTCCAGGCCGGCCACATATGGCGTGTGCCCCAGTTGGGGAACAACCCATTGGCCCCAAATCAAAGCTTCAGGCTCATTTTTGGAAGTGCTGCAAAGATATTTCACTCTATTTTCTTGAGTGGTTTCATTTATGATCATTATCATCTCGAATATCCTTAAAAAAATCAACGTCAACGAGAATTTAAGGTCCCTTAAATGGTGATTTAGTACCATTCATACAACGAGGAGCATGCCATTGCTCTTAATCAGGTTGGATAGACCTGAAGTCGTTGTTAGAGATGTGATTTAGGTATAAAGTTAGTGTGCGTAGTATGCATTCATCCAGACAACTAACTATCCCACATTCCTACCTAATCACGTGTTTAATTGAATCGGTCACATGTACTAAGAAACACGATTCAATTAACTCATACTCGAGGACAATATCAATAAGATTATCCATAAGTAAAACATTCACCAAACTTGAATCCAAGAACATGGAAAAATGTTCACAAAGTAAGTGGTTTAAGAGGATTCGGCCAACAAGGCCATCCATGTCAAAATTATGCTCTTCCAACGATGTTTGGTGGAGCAAAATTAGTCTCACATATTGACTACAAGAATGGTACTTCTCAACGACATTAGTAGAGGCACAAATAGGTGCATAACCAACAATCTATTCCATCGAGACGGAAGTAGATTCTGCAGGGTTGAGGTTTGGGAATACTATCCCTTATTCTTGAAGTTTTAGGTCTTAGGTACCAAGGATCATGGTTCGGGCATGATGCCACACCTTGGCAAGCCCTGATTCTACCATATGTTGTAAAAACAAACTATAAATTGGATTGTGAGAAAGTATGCCATTCGGTGTATCCCTGCCGAAGCAGTGCATCACCATTTGGTAGGCTTTGACCGAACTGGGTCAAGCTATTCGGTAAACTCTAGCCGAACTGGATCCATACCTTTCTTTCACGTTTGTTGTAGTAATCAGATCTGAGAATTTGGTAAACTTCCGCTTTCTACACTGCTGCTTCAGGGGCGAGTGAGAAACATGGAAAGACGAGAAAATTATTCTTCAGTCAAAATTCGATCAGATTTATAAACTTCAGAATTGAACTCATTCATGGATATAATCATGGTGTGCTTCAGGCAATGTCTTTCATGATTAAACGGTCCTTAAGAGTGAGCCAAAGAGCCATGGAATCTTTGTTTACTTCCGTTAGTAATGCTTCGGGCATAAGTCTTCGAATGAAGATCATGGCAGAGGCTTATTCAACTCTTCCATGCCATTGTTGGCGTCAATGATTGCTCAGCTTCGTGATAGTCAAGTGGAGATTCACGTCTTGTACCCCACATAAAGTGGTTTCTATTAGAAACGTCCAAATTAGGAAAATCGAACTTGTGACGGTTCGACAATCCACTAAATTTGAGGGAACAAGATTGTGATTGGTCCTATGGGAATGAATCATCCATAAGCATCAAAGTTATAACATTCGAGTTCTATGACATAATTTGCATGAAAAATATCGGGTGTTCATGAGTGTATTGTTTTATGAAAACTTCGGGTTTCAAAGGCACTAAATTTGAAACAACAGGTTCAATTTAGTTTATGAATGCTTAGTTCATAAAAGAGAGGTTCCTGCAAGAACACAGAATGCAATAGACAACTAAGTGTAGTGGATTTGGGTTGCTTCAGGAACTCAAGTGTGAGTGCTTCGGGACTACGAAAGTATGTTACGGATCAAAGTATAAAAATAAATTATTGAATCGTTAATGTCCAAAAGTGATCTTCAGGTCAATAATTTTGGATTCATTATCAGATTAATGGACTGCAGGTCACTTTTAATTAATTCAATAGATCGGGACCATACGGGGTCCATTGTAGAAGCAAAATAATATTAAAATAATATTATTGGATTGAAAATATAGCCCCAAAATAATTTGGGCTTGGTGCCGCGGGAAAAAGGGCACAGGTTGGGTGCTTTGAGCATAAGGCAAGGCCCAAAAGTCCTTGGGTGGTGGTTGTAGGCCACGGGCGAGGGAGGGAAACCCCAGCTGCAAATTTGGGCCAAGGGGGGTGCACGGGACAAGGCCCAACAGAAGCTGGCCTTTTGGGTGATGCACGGGAGGACAAAGTCCAGCCCCGTGGGCTGGTGTGAAGGTTCGAATGGGAGCCCAGCCGCATGGGCTGGCTTCTTTTGTTGCGAGCCGCAAGGAACCAAGGCCTAATCAAGTGGGATGGCACTAGAGGGAGCATGGATGTTGGCCTAGGTGTGTACGGGACAAGAACCCAACAAGCAAAGCTTGCCGTGGGTTTGGTCTGGGTCCAGGAAAGCTGCAGGCTTTCCACAGAGAAAGAACTAGGGCTGCAGACCCATTCCACTCAAGCAGGCCGAAGGCCTGGGGATCCATGTGGGTACAGCAAAGCCTAGAGGGCTGCTGTCGATGTTGTGCCACAGGCGGTGCCAAATTATGTCCAAGTTCCCTTTTTTTCTTTTTTCTTTTTTTTTCAAAAAATCCCTTAGGGTTTAGGAAAACCCTGAATATGCTTCTCATTGAATTTGATACTTTGACTCACAAATTCCACATAACAATTTAATTGTACGATGCATGAAACAAACATATATATATATTGACAAATATATGAACATATACAATATATATATATCGGAAGGAAAATATAAACATAGAGGGTTCATGCATCATGGGGAATGTTTTCATGCTTCAGAGTCGTTTCAAATATCTTCCTTTATTTTAAGCGTACCTGATTTGCAGAAAACAATAAAAGCCTTTGAATTTGTAGAAGTTCCTTCTCATAAAGCCGGAATTGCATCTCCAATGCGTTGTATCTAGTTCAAAACAGAAAAATTAAATTGAATCAATAACATGTAGATCAATTCAAAATAATAAATTAATCACAAAAAGAATGATTAAAACATAATACTCCCCTGATTGAAGAATAAACTCTCTTTAGTGCAGCGTCAAGAGCGTGCTGATAACGTGTTGTAGGCATAATTTACTGAACAATTATGGAGGCCATAAAGAAAGAGGGGGTGTGGCATAGAGAGAGAAGAGAGAGATGTGTAATTGTGGGTGTGTGATATTCCACCCCATTGTGCCTTTATTTATAGTAGTATGGAAGGTTAATTCCTTACCCTTTAGGATTACAACATTTAATAGGTAATCTACTCCTAATAGGAATATAAGAGATATTCCAAGATATACTAGGACTTACACAATCACATTCATATTCCAATAGGACTGCATATATATATATATATACACATATATATATATGTGTGTGTGCGCGGTCGCGCGCGTGCGTGTGAGTATGTGTCCATATTTTTATATGTATGGTGATCCATTTCTTTTGGAATTTGAGTTTTGTTCAGAAAACGTTGAAGTGTTTTAATGGTGTTCCTTTATTCCAGTATACTTATTTCTATAATGGTTTTGTAAAAATAGTAATTTAACTACTTATTGTTGTTTTATTGTAACAAACGATATTAAATATCTACAAGGGTGGGGAGTGAGCAAGTGGCCCTCTACCACATTGATAGAAAGGAGTGTTCTCCTTGCAACACGGTGTAGGTTCAAACCACATCGGCTCTCTAATCTAACGTCTAATATAACAAATCCATCATTTGACAATAAAATAAAGGGAATGGGGGAGTACTAAGCCTCACAATGGGCTAGCAATAATGTGGTTCAAATTCACATTTGGCGAGAATCGATTCTAATACTTCTCACTTACTAGTGAAGAGGAATACCACTTGACGGTAGTACTAAGTGGCTACTACTTGTTTCTGTAATGGTTTTGTAAAAATAGTAATTTAACTACTTATTGTTCTTTAACACTTACAATTTGTTCACATGAATATGTTTTCTTTAGTAGATGTTTGCAAATTTTGGTGGTGAAACGAATTCAGATGTAATTCATTCCTACTCACAAAAAAAAAAGGTCATTGCGAAGTGAAATTCTCGTTCCTACGCAAGTTGGTATTGTCGATATTAATTCTCATTCCTATACAACAATGGGTTGTATGATGAGCAAGTTAAATCTCATTCCTACATAGTTTTGACAGGGGGCATGATGAATCTGAAAAGAACTGCCTACATATCTCTTGTAAGAAGAGTTGAAAGTATTCCCACAAAGCTACTCATCTGATGTAATAGCTTTTGGAATACTTATTATGTTAAACTTTTATTTGTTTAATAGAATAGCAAAACTTATTGTTAATCACTATTTATTGTATCATGTGTTTAAGCCATAACAGAATCCGAGGAATGCCTACAACTTAAGAGAGAAGTGATCTAAGTAACTTAGATTAATGAGACATTTCTCTTATGTTCATTCCTAAAACATTCCTAGCCATAGGATTGTCAATTGGGCATTGACAATCCTCTAAGGTTAATATGTGTTATGTTGACTCAAGCGGGAGTATGACTAGTCTCAAGTCACTGAATTTACTGACTATATCATATTCACAATCTGTATTGCTTTGTGAATTCCCTTTTCTTCAAACTAAAAAATGCGACGAAGAAAGAAAACTTTGTTCTTCTCACGTAACTGCAGTGGTACAATTTCATTAGTTGTACTACCATTGCGGTTTAATACATTATCTTCAGTTGTACTTCCCTATGTTACACTTCCATTAGGTGTACTCTCACTAATCTTACAATCTTTTAGACACCAGGTAAGGATATTTCATTTTCCCCCATCTTTGCTTAAAGATTGGAAGATCCTTTCAATGTGAAGAACAAATTTATAGTCAATTCTATTGCAATTTAAATGTCACAAGAAATTAGTCAACCATTAAGCCTGTATCGTAGACAACCATCTCACCATATGTGAGAAGTGGTGTAAGCTAATTGAAAATTCAAAGTCGTTTCTTCGCTCATTCAATTACTTTAGGGTTTTACGGACTAATTGTAGGTAGCAAACTTTCAAGAAACGTCTCCTACTAGGCTGGAAGAGTAAAATTGCACCTACACCACCTTAAATGGTGAGATATTACCCAAAACTTCCAAAAATCCTTTCCAAGGGATTGGAATTCTACTCGCAATTTCATGGTTTTCCAAGAAAAGTATAATAGTCTTAATTTTTTTTATTATGTACATATAAAGCTGTTGTTAAACCAAGGCTTTACGAAAATGTACAATAAAAAAATAAATTGCCCTTGATTAGTAGGAAGAATAATAAGTTTTTTGGGAAAACATGGGGAGCATCTACTTAATGCTCTCAACTAAAATAAAATTGGAATTGGAGTGAATTAGCTCACTAATTTGAGCTAGATTGAATAGCACTCTCTTGAGGCTTCTCCAAAACTTACTAAAATTTCCAAGTATTGTTGATCACTTAGTGGGTGGGTCAAGTAATGACCTATCTCTAACCATTTTGATCAACTGACTTTTAGCATTCCATATTTAAAGAAAAAACACATTTAATGTAAGTTGAGGAATAGTGTAGAACAATAATTCCGCAACCTAACATAATCGTCTTAAAATTATAAAGTATTTTAACTTCTCAAATATTTTGGTAAATCAAAAAATATTCCAAACAAAATATTGCTCAATCATGAAACGTTGATGAAATGTTCTAAGTCCAAATTAAGGAATGCGAACTCATCTGCAATCTCCTTACATTTCTGACATGGATCAATCACTTAGTACTTCAGGGAATAGAATTAGGTAATCAAGTTATCTTTTCTTCATTTAAGTTCTCACCACATATGCTAAAATTTCTTCAAATACAACTAGAAAAGAAATACGAGCTAAATTTGCACCATGTGTATACTTCATTAAGTAGAGAGTTAATATTGAAGATCATTAATAGTACTCACTCCGTGACGACCCGTCCCCAAAAATTTTAATTTTTATAAATGAATTAACGAAAATGCCATTCGAGGAAAACACATTGACTGTTGTTGACTGCCGTGTCATGTCATGTAAGACTCATTTTCTTTGCATATTCTCGTAGTACTCGTTGCTACGGACTCGTGGGCTCAAACGGATTGTGATTTGGAGTTATAACGAAAGAGTTATTAACGTTTAAAGTTGAGGATATTTTTGTAAATTTAATTTAATCTAGAAAACTTCAACAATTTTGGAGCAGTGGGGAAGTGCCACGCGTACGGCTGGATGTTGTCTTGAGGAGAGATCGATGGCTGTGATAAAAAGGGAATGAGAGAAAATGAGAGATGGTGGGGAACGGAAGGGCCAAGGAGAGAAAGGGAGAGAAGGAAAGGACGAATGGGAAATAGAAGAAAGGAGGGGAAATGAGGGAGAGGGGAGACACGGGATTATCGGCCCAATCCCCTTTTTCCAACCCGACCTAGTTTCGCTGCGATTTTTTGACGATTTTCGTCTGTTTTTCCGGCGAACCACATGACCTAATCACCTAGAAAACATTCCTTATTGTTCCCTCTTTCCTTTACACCTCAAATTTGATGGAAATTAGCCCAATTTCGTGAGAACCGCACTGGTGGGTGAGAGAGAAGTTTGTCGGTGATCCACCATTTGTGAAACAATCTCTATCAATTACCACCACCAAAGCACTTCCCTTGAGGCCTGGAACAAAGCCCAAGCAGTGGAGGAGACGTCGAAGCAAGTTGGAGGTCGAATTGTGGACACCCAAGTTAAGGGTTTCAGGCGAGTTTGTGTAAAATTGAGGTGTTTCCCGACCAAATTGGCCTTAGTCACTGGTATGAAAGTTGTTTCTCTCATTGAGATCTTCATTCCTGTAAATTTTGGTAATTTTTAGAAATAGTTGAATTTTCCGGCGAGTAGGGGAGGCCGACCGCCTCCCACGGCGGCGCGTGGCTAGTGGGCCATCAATACTATTTTTTGGCTAAGTTAAATGTCCTAAATTCAGTTTGATATTCGAATGACGTAGGTTGATCGTTTGAACCTAATTTCATTACGATACGTGGTTTGGTCAATATATGAATCGATGATCCGACCGTTGGATCGTCACTAAACTTTGACACATTATAATACATAATATTTAAGGACATTAGAAACTTACGGATTGGAAATCTGACGTACGGATCTTCTCAAATTGGATTTGTAAGTTCATAAAATAAAACGTGAACTGCCACTTGGTTTTGGCAATTGGCGGAGATCCAACCGTTGGATCGTAAAGCAACTTTAGTATGTTATTCTAGAAGTATAATGTGGATCTTTGAAAGTTATGGATAATGTGGATCTTTGAAAGTTATGGATCAGAGATCTAAGATGCGGATCTTTCGGATCGAGCTACGTAGTGTTGTGGACCCTACCGTCGATCTTTGATTGACGGTTGATTTTTGGTCAATGGGTCTCAAATTATTCTAGAACGTCCTTGAGGATTTGTTTTATGTGAGTTACGTATTCTATTGATAATAGTTCTGAGATGTGATTTGATAATTGTTCTAGGCGCCGGTCGTTCGTGACGCCTCGATATTCGTGTTAGAAAGTTGTAGCGCGGACTCCAGTTGAGTGGGCTTTTGTTTTCTATATATATGTATATATGCTTTCCGATTTCTAGAAACTTTTTTTTTTTTAAAATGAATTTACGATTTAAATGCCATGTCAAGGATGCATTATATTTTAGTATTTGCATTAATATAGCATTGGATATTATTGAATGATGCTGCGGAGTCCCAGGTAAGCTTCAGGTGAGTACATTATGATGGTAGTGATTGCATTGTGTATGGGTATGCATAGATGTATTTAGAACTCATTATCCTACACCCCGATGTTAGTGCTCCGCCCGAAGCCAGGGCCTAGCCTTCACGTGATCGTTCACCTCTCGCATCACACGCTCACCTTGGATCCAAGGCAGGTGCCAGCCTGTCGTACAGACCACACTAGTGGTTCCGACTCGTAGGTGACTTGCGATACTTCGCACAGCCTTCACGTGATCGTAGCACTTGAGCGTACTTATTTAAACCTAGCCTATCGTACAGACCACATTAGGTGGTTCCGACTCATGTGCAGGATTTTGGTAGATGAGCTATAGGCTCAGCCGTACAGGTCACGTTAGGTGACTCCGGCTGACATATCATTTTTCATTGATTTATTTCACCTGACTTACTTATTTCATTTCTGAGATACTTGACATGGCATATACTTGGTTTTCACTACTCTCGGGTATGATTTCTATATACGTACGTATTATTATTTTCTGGTAAATTATATGGGTTTTACGGTGAGGAGTTATTACATTTTAAAAAGAAAGATGTTTTAAAAAACTTAGTTTTTGCCCACTCACGTTTTCTGTTTTGCACCCCTCCAGGTTTTACTTGCTAAGGTTCGTATCGACGAGGATTCTTCGCGAATCTCAGTATAGATGGCTGCTTCTGAGGGTATGATTCTTACCCACACTACTGTACTTTACTTATGCTCTGACATCGCGTGTGAAATGGTTCCATTCCCGCTCACCGCACACTTATGTTTTTAGGCACTTTAGGTTTAAATTTATTCACATTTTCCACATCACCATACTTTATGGCTTCGTCACCTTCTAGGTGTCGGCCAACATAGCTTGATTCGGAGTCCTAGTGGATATTCTGGGTCGGGGTGTGTCACTCTCAACAACGAGATGTCTTCTATAAATGCTTGAGCAATTTTATCTCTCTCTCTCTCTCTCTCAACTTCTTGAATTGTCTTACTTTGAGCATGCCAACTCGAGGGCTTGTGCTTGTGCAAGGTTGGGTTTTGTGATATAAGGGGAACATGTGCATAAGAGGGTTCTGATAAGTGGATTTAGGGGTGGTGTCGAGTATCCACAGTGTTTAATGGTATGCGTGAGAGGAGTGTTGCGAGTTGGAATTCGCTGCTTGGGGGTTACGTATGGTGTCGGAATGTTGATGGGGCACAGAGGATTTTTAACGAGATGCCGGAGAGGAATGTCGCTTCGTGGAGCACCATGATTGTGGGGTGTGCTCATAACGGGGTGTTGATGAGGAGGCCTTGTGTGGAATTGGATTAGGTGGAACTAGTGGCACCTTTATCAGTTTGTTGCCAAAATATAAGACTTGAATTTGGTAAGGTGAATTCACTGGTATATTGAAGAGCGATTGTAGATGAAATCGTAGCTTCTGTTGGTGATTGTATAATGCAGTCATACATATTTATGCCACTTGTTAATTAGAGGTTATTTTAGGAATAATAGTGGGTGAAGAAATAACATTTAAATTTTTTAACTTGTTATGGTGGGTGAAATTATATAATGTGGGTGAAGAAATATGACAATGGAATGGGTTTAGTAGCACTCTAGAGTTTTTAGGTGAAGGTTGATTAAATAAATTTTTTAATTGTTTTAGCCGTTAGATTTTTTTTTACCCTTTGGGTGAATTTTGATTTAAATAATTTCTTTTAATTGTTTTAGCAGTTGGATGGAATTTAGGCTTCACTTTCTTGTGGGCTAGCCTTTTAGACCATCTCCAACCCTTGTGAAGCTAAAATTTTGCTACATAGTACTATGGTCTACTAATATTCCTCTTCACTTGTGAGCGAGAGACCTTAAGTTCGATTCTCGCTAAAGGGGAATTTGAAACACATTATTGTTAGCCCATTGTGCCAACTCCTCCACCCCCTTAAAGCATCTCCAATGGAGTCCTTAAATAGGGACAACCACCGTATCAAATAAGTATAAAACCAATATAGGGACAAATGAATCTCCAATGGATCGGAAAGTGAGTCCCTAAAGTAAAGAGACTTACCGAATACATAGTGTATGTCCTCACATATAAGGATTATATAGGGACAACCTTGAGAGGAAGACGAGGCGCACAAATCTTAATTTAAACTTTTGATGCTTTTAATGCTTTTAGTTTTTATGCTTTTAATTAATTAAAAAATGGTTAACATAAACATAAAATGGTGCACCTTGAGTGGAAAATGGAGTCACAATATTGATTGAAAATTCTAAAACTTTTAATTAATTAAAAAAAGGTTAACATAAACAAAAAATGTGTAACCAATCAAATTATCACATAAAATCATAAATTCAAATTTAGGGATTCTACTATTAAGACTCTACCATTAGAGGCAATATTCCTTTAGGGACACAAAAATTCTCTTTAATTCCTTTAATGAGTACTCAAAAGTGGTGGTGGGTGGGAGTTCCTAAATAGAGACTTTCATTGGAGATGCTCTTAGAGGAGATAATATCATTTGTTAAAACAAAAAACTAAAATTGGGTTTCAAAAAAAAAACAAAAAAAATAAAAAACTAAAATTTAGGTTTTAGACTAACTCAATCATTTTCTAATGGTTGGGCCTAAAATAAGATTTAGGTTAAAACCTAAAACTTGGGCAAATTTAATTCAGAATTTAGGTCAGGGTTAAAAGGATGGCCCACCAAAATTTAGGTTTTAAACTAAATTAATCATTCTCCAATAGTTGGGTCTAAAATAACTTTTGGGTTGAAACCTAAAGTTTGTGCAATGTTAAGTTTTTAAATACATTAAATTCAACGGCTGAGGTCGAATATAATTAAATCTAATGATAAAAAATTGATCTAACAGCCCAAAATTAAGAAGTTGGACCTTCGTTTTAGTTTTTCTGATTATTTTTTTTATTTGTATGGTACTTGCATGACAAATGAAGGCCCAGGAAATCAATAATAGAGTAAATAGGGTGATGTGTAGTTGATAAATCGATAATACAGGACGAATATGGTGTTAGTGTCGTATGGTCTATCCGCCCGTCTTGAAAGCGATACGTAGTTCCTGTGAATGCTACGGTTTTGTCCCTCAGAAGAGAGCTTTACACCATTCCATACCACCAGGTTGACTGGAATCGAGCCAGAAGTCAATCTGTCAATGTAAATTCGTTCATACTATACTACTACCTACATTATCAGTTTCTCATTCGTAAATCCTAAAATCGTTAAATATAGGGATGGGAGGGGATTGGACAATAAACGGCATACCATGCTCTTGTTTCGTAGTGTTAAAAAATTTCACGTTAGAAAATTGATAAAACAAATTATAACGTGTAATACATGGTTTCATATTATATCCATCATGTTAGACAAAACTTCACTCATGCTGGGCTAGTATATGTTAGAGTTTAGTTTGTTATTAGTTATCTTGCGGGCCAAGGATTAGTTACTTGCCCATTAAGTATTTGTTTTAGGGTTTTTGTCTAGGGTTTGCTTTAGTCTTTCTCTATATAAAGGCCTATTTGCATTTGGTATTATCATCAATCAATAAACATGGTTTTTCCGCTATAAAATTCAACTTGGTATCAAGAGCAAGGTCGCCGTACTCACATTCTTTGATTTTGCATCTTTGCACCTGCATCAGTCTGCATCTGCATCAGTATACATAACCAGATCAAAACTCGTTTGTTCAAGTCGCCTGCTTGCTATCAGGTATCTTGTTTCTTAGTGTTGTCATGGCATCTGCAAAGGATGATTCCGTATAAGCTATTGGTGTGAAATTGAATGGAAATAATTATGTGTATTGGGCGTATGTGATGAAGAATTTTTTGATTGGAAAAGGTTTGTGGGGCTATGTTTCTGGAATGATTTCTATTCCAAATAACCCTAAAAATGAGAAACATGTTGAATTGTTAGCTGCATGGGAGATGAATAATTCAAAGATTATTACTTGGATTAATAATTCTGTTGATTTGACTATTGGAATGCAACTTGCTAAGTTCTCAACATCTAAGGAAGTTTGGGATCACTTGGCAAAGTTGTATACCAATGCCAATTTTGCTAAGAGGTATCAATTGGAAATGGAGATTCGTACAATCTAGCAAGGTGATACGAGTATTCAAGTTTTTTATAATGAAATGACCACTCTTTGGGATCAACTTGCATTGATTGAGCCTAAAGAACTTGGCATTGTCGAGCTCTATTGTCAATATAGAGAAGAACAACGTCTTGTTCAATTTCTAATGCCTCTTCGGGATGAGTTTAAGACACTTTGTAGCTCCATCCTTCATCGAACTCCTATTCCATCTGTTGATTATGTTCTTAATGAGTTACAAGCTGAAGAAGTCTGTGTGCAGTCGCATAGGCTCTCTTCATCTTTGTCAAATACTTCAGCATTGGCTGTGGCAAGATCTCGTATTAGAACTGGGGTTGCTATAAATGAGTGTTCTTATTGAAAAGAGAAGGGGCATTGGAAATCCCAATGTCCGAATAGATCTCAGCAACATGAATTCTCACATAAGTCACCGCTTGCAGCAGCAACAGCTTCTGTTTTGCATTTTGCAACTGATTCAGAATCTGAATCTAGGAAAGATGATTGGACATGGTAGTTTGAAGTTGGCATCGGCATCGGCATTGGCATTGGTATTGGCATCGGCATTAGTACTGGAATTTGGAATCTTGCATCTACATCTACTTTGGCAAACTCATGTCTGTGTTCCGCCATGAGTTTGACGGGGGGTGTTGAGTTTAGTTTGTTATTAGTTATCTTACGGGCCAAGGATTAGTTACTTGCCCATTAAGTATTTGTTTTAGGGTTTTTGTGTAGGGTTTGCTTTAGTCTTTCTCTATATAAAGGCCTCTTTGTATTTGGTATTATCATCAATCAATAAACATGGTTTGTCTGCTATAAAATTAAACTGTATATGGTTAAGTTGAAAACATAATCGGTGTTAGATCATTGACTTGTCTTTCTCTAACTTTATTAACATGGTATATCAAAGCGAGTTCCAGTGGCAACGCGGTCTTACTTGAGTTATAAAACAAATTATAACATATATACATAGTTCCACTACACTGAGACTTTTTAATAAAAAAATCTCGGGCTAGCAGGTAGTTAAGTTGAGGATAATGTCGGTTAAACTATTGACTCGTCTATCTGAAACCTTAACATTCCGCTCCTACTGTCCGAGCATGCTAATGCGCATGTGAATAGACTTTTATTAAGGCACAACAAGTACGATGAATGGATCTCATTGCCATGTTCAAGTTAGACTGAGAATGTGTGATGAAGATAGAGTATGAGAGAAGTGAATGAGTGTAGACTTAGTATAATGGATCTCGATACATCAATTACAAAACTTTGGTTTTGATGAAAAGAGCTTCAAATTTAATTTTCTACACAAACTATTGAATAATCCGTCCTACTATTTCACGAAAGCTTGACTGCTTAATCACGAAATGTGTATGTTATTACAAATTTAAGTAATGGGATTCGTTGTGCATCCACTTCTCTAACAAAATAAGAAAAGAGCAATATTCTCTTATTAGCAAAGAAAACGCCAATGGATCCATGCATAATTCTTCTAAACAACACCTTTGCTCTAAACAATGTCTCCTACATTAGGTAAAACCCCACAGGAAGAATAATAATAATGTAAGTGCTACGAGTGATAAGTCCATATTATACTATATATTTTACCTAATCTTAGTTATAATTTATTGGTTATTTTGGTAGAATTTTGATACTTTGTTATATATTTCTAATGTAGGACATTCGAATTTCTCTGGAGCAAAAAGTGATCAAACAGATGAATTTTGGAGTGATTCCAATTGGAGGATGTTCGTGAGTCTTTCAAGATGATTGTATCAAAATTCCAGATTTTTCTACCTAGCCGTTTGACCGTGACGAAGAAAAGAAGACCCAGTGCACAGCTTTCCCAGATTGACGTTTTCGGACATTTTGGGTATTTTGAAGGCCGAGATGGCATATTTTGAGGAAGATTCCTCTGAGGATTTGTAGGGGACATCTGCAGTTTTCAAAAGAGACCTTTTGGGAAAAGACTAATTATGGAGCCAAAAATAATCAAGAGGCAACATGTGGATTTTTGGGTAGAAGAGGACAAAAATACCTTTGAGGCATAACGAGATTCCTACGCGCGAGCAGCGGGCGATCATCCCTCAACCAAGTCAAAAGTGCCCAAAATAGGTAACAATTCAAAACTTATTTCATTTATCCTCATCAAATCCCTTCTACAAGGTAACTCCCAAATTATTTCTTTCAAATTATGTTAAATAGTTCTCCATTCTTTCCAAAAAAAAAACTACTTCCAATTCTCTTGCTAAAATTCTTTAAAATTCTCAAACACTTTTCCCTCAAAATTCTAACTTTGGCATCGGAGGTTCTTCAGCCAAAGCCCCCCCCATTCATCGTGGGCGCGTGAGGTGATAGGATTAAAAGCACACCACAAAGTAGCACACAAATATCCTATTGATTTTCCATATTAACACTAAGATTTGTCAATTGTAGCATATGAAAATAAGGGTCTTTCCCGCAGAAGATTGTTTTATCTAACTACTTAAAATGTCACAAAAACTGGGCTGCTGTCCCTACTGACCAGCCACCGAAAAATAATTATTAGACCAACTTACACTTATCTAAAGTCTACGAAATTTTATATGCAGATACTAGACACACGGAACTACACTCACACAAATTATTGGGATTTTTGGAGTTGATTTGATATTTAAATTAAATCGAACAAAAACAGGACAGAAACAAATTTTAAGTAGTAAAAATAGATTGTAGTTCACAAGTTAAGAAAACGAGTTAGGGGAAGTGCTATCCACCACCAAATAATCATGCAAACATGTTATGTTTCATTCAAATTCCTTTTATTTCCGGATGAAGATGCTCAAGTTGGCTCAATGTTAGAACTCAACCTATTACTCTTTCTTATGTGGTATGTTAAGAGAATGGCGTTTTCAACTTAACTTAGTCCCTAGCATGCAATCTAGAATGGCGTGTTCATAGATTTAACAAGTAGAAATCATTAAAAACGAAAAGAGTTTGAGTCATCACAAGGCATCGTAAGTACTGGCGTTGTCTTACTTATCCTAGAAATTGGTTCACATGTTAATCGCAATTAACAAGTACTACTCTAGAACATATGTAGGTCCTCATTCGACAAGGGCAGGCACACACATATTCATAGCATTAGAATCCTAGATATGCTTACTAAGTATGCATCCATAGAAAACACATAAAGAATTCATCAATGAGATAAGTAGTGAGCCAATTTTCATCCATTCATAAAAGTAATTCAAACAAAATGTCATAACAAACTTGCAATCATATTCGGGGCTTCAAAACAGCCCCTAACTACTAAAATTTAGTTACACATAATTCTTAAGTTAAACCAAAAGATAGACATGAGTTTGAGAAGATAAAACCGAAAGAATCGAGTCTCCTCTTCTCTCCTTCCTCGTCCAACCTCTGCTGCCGCTGCCCTATGCCTTTCCTCAATGTTGCTGCTGCCTCTTTTTTCTTCCTTTGTGCCGCTGCAACTGCAGCTTTCTTTTCCTTTTTTTTTCTAATTTTTTTCTTTGCTTTTTCTTTTGCTTCCCTTTGCAACCTGCAGCTTTCTCCCTATTTAACTTGCTGCCCATTTTCTTCTTCTTAATTCACCCACTAATAGCCATTTAGTGTTGACAATAAGTGAGATGAAATGGTAAAACAATTGTAACTCTTTAGGTAGCCTTTATGCCCATTACTCCCACTTAATCCTCATCTTCAATTTCATTTCCTCTGATATTTGAATAGAGGTCAGCTGACTTGTTCTTTACTGCATCAGTTTTGGCTGCTAGATTGATTGGGTTTATTGCTTTCATTTCAGTTACAAACTGCTCAGCCTCTTGTCAACCTTTCAGTGTTAAAACGGCTATAACTTCTTCTAGAAAAATGATATTAACAATCCGCGAAATGCTCCAGAAAATAGACATCCGTAGCTTTCCAACCATATAAGGCTCATTCTCTAATTCATTCTGAGCTGTCCGCAACTTTCTTCCAAAGTCAGCTGACCTGCACAGGCAGTTTTGACGAATTTGTTACTTAAAATCCCATTTGTGCTATTTTTATTTTATTTGCTTGAAAAATCCTACAAAACACAAAAACAAAGTAAATAGCTCAAAAATATAAGGAACTAACTAAGAAAAGACAAGTGAATTTGATGTAAAATATATATAAATATGAGCTTATCATGAGGCTCTTGGCCTTGACCTAAGGTGTTATTTGTTTTGTAGGTGCAATTTTGTCCAAGAACAAGGAGGAAGAAATTTGCATCCACACTAATTTTCTGAGAACTCCGAATTTTAGTTCAAATAGGAAACCTTTTATTTTCTATTTTATTATTTTATTATGTTTCCTAGTTTTATTCTAAGACTTTTTAGGGTTTTATTTTTGTAGTAGTATAAATAAAGATATTTAGCCATTAGGGTTAAAGAAAAAAGAGGAGGAGAGAACGCACACACTACTTTGGAGCTTTTGACGATTCAAGTTTATTTTCAAGATGTTTTCTATCCATGTTAATAATAATATTTTATTTTATCATTGTTAGTAACTAATTTCGTTTGCCAGGGCGAGGCCACGAGCCTTAGCAAGAATATGTAGTTTCTTTTCAATTTGCTTATGAAATTATGCATGCAAGTTTTGAATTATTAATCACCATGTTTGAAACGATCTAATTGTCTTGATGATTGGCCACCATTAGGATATTTAGAAAAGTAATTTGATGCAATTTTGGCGGAGGCCTGTCCCTGAAATTGGCTCTGGCTTCTTGTGGTTAATATGTGTAACTTCTTAGGATGGACGAAATGTCTTAAGGTTATATGGTTTTTCAAAAGGATTTCACAAAACTTAATAAGTCTTGCATGTTCACTAGGGGTACAACTTAGGTTGGGCCAATCCGAACCCGCCCATGTCCAACCCGAGTTTAAACCCGAACAAGCGGGTTTTTTTTTAGTTATAACCCTCTCGACCCAACCCAATTTCAACCCATTCATTGATTGGGTTGAGTTGGGTTGATCATTTGCCCATCCATTCTTAACCCAACCCAACCCATGAACCAAACCCGAATGTGGCCCATATCAATTAAGACTCATATTACACCCAAGTGGGCCATGTCCAAAAATCCACATCCTTTCTAATATTTTTTTAATAAATTACCCCTCCAAACCCTAAAGCTATATATTAAATTGTTAGTCTCCAAACCCTAAATTCTTTGTGTCGAGAAGCCAAGCAATTGCTCAGGTCTACCTCTTTCATTCTACAGCTCTGCCTAAACAAAATAGTAAGCCTTTTCTCCTTGATCAATGGACCTAGTGGTTTAATCATATATAATATATATATATATATATATATATATATATATATATATATATATATTACATAATATAATATAATACATTGCAAGTTTGATTAAGGAGCTCTTTCGAATCATATCGCATGAAAGTGAAGAAAGAATTATAAAAAAAAAAGATGAAGAAGTATTCTAGGTAATCATGCATGCATATATGATAAAATCTCAATTACTTATGTATGATTATACAAATTTAATTAAAATTTTGACATCTTTCTTTCTTGTATGTTTATGTTACTTCCTATCAACTATTTTTGTTGTCATATGTTAATATTTTTATTTTGTTTCATGTGTTAATTGTTCAGGTACATTTGATTGTCATATATGGCAGAACATAATCAGACAACTACTCCAAGAGAGCCTCTGCCAACTGCTCCTGTAGAGCCTCAAAATGTTACAATTAAACCTCAGGTACCATCTAAACGCAAAAGAGTAAATGAACTCAAGTCTAAAGTTTGGGCATATTATGAAGGATTTCTAAACACTGATGGAAGTAGGACTGGTGAGGCACAATGCACCTACTGTAAGAAAATATTTGCATGTTCTAGCACCAATGGAACCACTACACTTAAAAGGCATGCGGAGAAGTGTAAGAAGTACCCTTATAAAGGGGACAAGAAACAACAGCTCTTGTCTTTTACAGCAGCAGAGTCTCTTTCTAATTGGAAATTTGACCAAGAGCACTGCCGAAAACTCTTTGCTAGAATGATTATTGTTGATGAATTACCATTTCGTTTTGAGGAGAAGGAAGGCTTCAAAACATTTATGAATGCTGCACAACCAAGATTTAAATTGTTGTCACGTACAACAACTACAAAAGATTGTGTTCAATTGTATGCAGAGGAAAGAAAAAAACTGAAGGAGATGTTTGAATCTTCAAATTCGCGAGTGAGTCTCACAACTGACTTGTGGACTTCTGTTCAGAATCTTGGATATATGTGTCTTACTGCACATTTCATTGACAAAGATTGGGTGTTACAAAAAAGAATCATAAATTTTCGGGTGGTTCCCACTCCACATCGTGGTGAGGTCATTGCACAAGCTCTAGAAACATGTTTATTGGATTGGGGTATAAAAAAATTATGCACACTCACAGTTGATAATGCAAGTTCAAATGATACAGCAGCAACAAGTTTGGTTAAAAGGTTCAGTAGGAGAAATAGTTTGTTGTTGGATGGTGATTTTTTTCACGTCAGGTGTTTTGCACATGTCTTGAATCTTATAGTTAAGGATGGACTTAATAATGTAAGCACCTCATTAGCTCGTCTTCGTGCATATGTAAAATTTGTATGAAGTTCTCCTTCAAGATTGGAAGCATTTAAGAAGTGTGCAAGAGAAGAAAGAATTGCCTCTAAGAAGTATTTGTGCCAGGATGTGCAAACGCGTTGGAATTCAACTTAGATGATGCTAAATGCTGCTCTTGATTTTCAAAGTACATTTGAGCGCTTGCATGACCAAGATGCAAATTTCAGCATTGAGTTCAAGAGGGAAGATGAGATGACTAATGATGATTGGAGTTCAATGAAAAATTTGTCAAAGTTTCTGGAGCATTTTTATATTGTTACAAAGCGTGTATCAGGGTCTCACTATACCACTTCCAACTCTTATTTTCTTGAAGTGAATATGATTCAAACTCTTCTTTCTAAATGGACAAAGAGTGATGATGCTTACTTTCGTGACATGGCCTTGAAAATGCAGTCCAAGTTTGATAAGTATTGCAACATTGATAAAGTGAATACTTTATTAATCATTGCGGTGGTTCTAGATCCTCGTTACAAGTTGAAGTATGTTAAGTGGTGTTATGCCAAATTTTATGAAAGTAAAAAAGTCACTGATATAATTGCTAAGGTTCAAGATTTTTCGGTGAAGCTTTATCAATTTTATTTATTAGAGAACACAGAAGCATTGGATATTAGTTCTTCTCAAAGTTATAATGTCTCAAGTTTGAATGAAGTGGAAGAACTCATTGAGGAAGAAAGCTCGGGTTAGGACAACTTTTTGAGAGAAGAGAAAATCACAGTAAAGTCTAAGTTTGAGCGTTACTTAGAAGAATCAGTTGAAAGTAATCGATCTGATTTTGACATTTTAGGTTGGTGGAAAGAAAAATCAACTTCATATCATATTCTTTCTTGTATGGCACATGACATTTTGGCAATTCCTATTTCTACGTTTGCTTCCGAATCTGCATTTAGTACGGGAGGTCGAGTACTTGACCAATTTCATAGCTCTTCGACACCAAAAATAGTGGAATCTTTTATTTGTGCGCAAGATTGGTTAAGGAACTCACCAGCCCCAGTTGAGATTGAAGAGAAGTTAAAGATCCTTGAGGAGCTTGAAGCAGGTATTTATTTTAAACTTCTTTTTTTCAGAATTTTTGTAATGAAATAAAACTTGGTACAATTTCATTTACCGGTGTAGCTGATATTGTTGAAGCTTTTGGCAGTGGTGTCTCATGCACTACAGAGACTTGATTCTATTCGGTAATTATTATGTTCTTTTGTATTTCTTTTAGGAGATTATAATACTTGTTGTGATTATATATCATATATGAGTATAACTAACTATTTTGTTTTGTTCTATATTTAATAGGAATGCCTATTATCTTGACTTTCGGAGGACAAGACTTGAGTTGGGTACTAGCTTTGGACAATCAAGTGTTCCTCTTTCTTTTTTTTTTTCTCTTTTGGTGCTAGCTTTGGTATTTCTTGTATTTTAATTCAAACTTTGCAATATGAGTATAACTAATTATTTAGTTTCGTTATATATTTGAAACTGTAACATAAGGCATCAAACCTGAAGCTAGAGCTTGGCCATGATACTGGGCACCTTCTTCTAAGCTTGCTAGGTTTGCACACGCGGTTAGTACGCTACCAAAGTTTAGTGCTAGCTTTGGTATTTCTTGTATTTTAATTCAAACTTTGCATGAACCTAATTAAAACTTGAAAAAGTTGGGCAACCCGAACCCAACCCAAGTAAACCCGAACCCGATTAAACCCAAGCCCGAATGAACCCGATTAAAACCCAACCCTAACCCGAACCCGAATTGTAAAAGTTTGGTTAGGATTGGGTTGACCTTCTAACCCGCCCAACCCGCTCGAATTGCACCCCTAATGTTCACATTCGATCTGGACACCACAGACGGGTTGCATGTTAGATATACGTTCTATGTTGGAGGTTCCAAGTAGGGCATACTTTAGGAAAACCTAACCTTCAAAATATGCATGTGTAATTCATAAGTAATTGGAAGAACTACGTATGATTGATAAGGTGATGGCAGAACCCTAGTGCTTAAATAGATTTTCAAACTATTTTCTTTTGCCTTATTTGACACACCCCGACCCGGAATGTCCATTAGGATTCCGAATCGAGCTGTGTTGGCCGACACCTGGATGGCGACGAAGCCATAAAGTGTACTGATGTGGAAAATGTGAATAAATTTAAACCTAAAAGTGCCTAAATACAAGAGTGCGTTATGAGTGGGAATGAACCAAATTCACACGTGATGACAGAGTATAAGTACAGTACAGTAAAATAGGGTGAGAATTATACCATCGAAGGTAAACGTCTACACCAAGATTTGCCAATAATCCTCGTCAGTATGGAAATTATCAAATCATGTCTCAGAATTCTTATCGATAGAATACATAACTTACATAAAACACATCCCCGAGGACGTTCTAGAATAATTTGAAACCCATTGACCAAAAGTTAATCGTCGGTCAAAGGTCGATGGCAGGGCCCACAACCCTTCGTAACTCGATTCGAAAGATCCACAAATTGGATTTCGGATCCGTAACTTCCCAAGAGTTTCAATAAGCTTCTAGAACAACATTCTAAAGTTTCAGAACGATCCGACGGTCGGATATCCTCCAATTGCTAAAATTAAGTGGCGGTCAACGTTTTATTTTACAAGCTTACAAATCCAATTCGGGACGATCCGTATGTCGAATTCTTGTTCCGTAAGTTTTTGATATCCTCAAATATTACGTATTATAACGTATTAAAGTTTGGTGATGATCCAACGATCGGATAGTCGATTGCTATAATATTCAAGTGGCGGACCTAACGAAATTGTACCCAAACAATGGAATTTCGTCAATCGGGTGTTAAATATGGAATCGGGGTATCCAAATTAGTCTAGGAAGAGCAGGTGTGGTCTCGGCCCATGCTCCACCGCACGCTGCGGCTGGCCGCCCCGACTTGCCGGAAAATTTCACGTACTCTAAAAATTTCCAAATTTCACAGAAATGGAGATCTCAATGAGTAGAGCAAACTTTATACCTGTGACTAAGACCAATTTGGCTGGGAAAAGCTCTAATTTTCCTCGAACCCGCCAAAACCCTAGAAATGGGTGCACTTCAATTCGACGAATTTGCAACTCCGTTGTCCCCAACTTTGTCTGGCGTTTGTTCCGGACCTTAAGAGGAGTTGAATGAGGATGGTGGTCGATGATAATGGTTGTGGCATCGGTGGATCACCGTTCATGGTGCTATTGGTGCCGCCGTGCAGTTCTTCATGAAATCGAGACTAATGTCTTCGATTTTTGGGTGAATATGGAGGAGAGAGTGATGCTAAGTGGTTTTCAAGTGGTCCCGCGCCATAAATCGCTGGAGAAACACCAGAGATGGAGTCGGAAAATGCTCATGGAGGTTTGGGTCGAAGGCTGAGTCACAGGTTGCAGGGGTCCAGCTTGGTTGCTCTGCACCTCTCTCCTTTCTATCCTTTCTTTTCCTTCCCACTGGCCTTGTCCTTTTCTCTTCTTCTTGATTTGTTCCTCACCTCCCTCTCTTCTTCTCCGATTGGGCAGCTCTGCCCAATCCCTCATTTCCGATTTGTTTTTCTTCTTCTCTTAATTTTTTTTTCACCAAATAATTCTAAAATAATAATATAATAATTAGGAGAAATGTATAAAATAATAAATAGTAAACTTTAAAAAATTACTTTTCGGATTTTTAGTTCCGTAAAACCTCCGTTGTAAATCCAATTTCAATTCTACTTACGTCTATGCGTTCGTACCGTCGAGTACTTTGGGAATACGATAAGGTAATAGTTCATACGCGTCATGAACTAGCAGTCAATGAAAGTCAATAATCTCTCATCTAGGGCATTTTCGTCAGTTCACGCTTTTAAAAATTAATAAAACCGTAAAAGTAGGGACGAGTTGTCACATTATTTACTTTGCCAATTTATTTAATTGTTTTTAATTAAATTCGTTTTTAATAGTTTAGGTCATAAAATTACCCTTTTCCAAACTTTGTTTTCAAATAATTAATTAAGATTTGATATTTACATAAATTATTCATTGAATCCCTGGAGAATGATCTTGCTTGAGCTGCTATACTACGATAACCTTGTACTCTTGCAAGTATTTTTATCCATACTTTTGCAGGTGGTAAAATCCCTATCAAGATATTGATGCCGTTGCCGAAGATTGTTTTAAATAATTTGTGTTTATCAACTCTTAGTTAATTATTTTTGTATATATCTTTTTATTTACTTGATTTTAATTTTTTTTTCGGTACAATTTGTTGATTTTGAAAGCAGTGTAACGATTTCATTAGCATCAATGGGATACTTGGGATTTGCACCAACAATTTGTGCTCTTTCCAATTTAAATACCCATGATATTATGTGTTGTCCTCAAAGGCAGTATTTTCTAGAGTTTGTGCAACACTATATCAATATGAAGAACAATTTTCAGAGACCTAGGTGCACTTCCTACTCAAATTTTTACAATCCATCATGGCCAGTGCAACAAAATTCTATGTGGGTAAGCAATCAACAGACTTTTGAGCAGCTCAGTGGGTCACAGAAACCTTCTTGGGAGGACCAGATCACTAAACTGGAGGAATCCACCAGGTTGTATACGGAGAGCAGCACCCAAAAAGATGCAGAATATAATAAATTCAATCGACAATCTAGCGCAGCAAATTGGGCAGCTCACATATCAATTGGCGGAACAAGAAAACGATTCCAATTCCAATGTCTATAATCAACCAATTGCAGACCCGTAGGGTTCAACAGAGTGCTCGAAAAATCAAACATTGAGATGGAAAAAAACCAACGATACTTGGATTGAAGAAAATGAAATAGAAGAGCCATCAGACAGTGACACATGCCCAACGGTACTTGGATGGAAGAAAATGAAACAGCGCCAGCTGACCTTGAACTTTCCCCTGAATCTGCTAATACCCAAGTTATTGAGCCATATATGTTTTTTTTTTTCCAAAGGCCGCAACAGACCACACTAGATCAGTACACTCAAGATTCTATGCAGACACATGCAAAAGTGCACATTAATCTGCCGCTACGGGATACAATTGAGAAAGCTCCAAAGCAATCACTAAATTTCAATTTACCTAAGGTTGCAAAGCAACCAACAAAGCTGTAGGAAAAGCTTTGAAACTTGAAAAAATAGTTCTTGTTATTTTTTTTTTACTTATCTAATTAGTTTTTTATTTGTGATTCCAGGCTGCATTCGGAACTGATGAGGTCCAGAGATACTCACAGTGGGGATGCTGAGAAGACCTCTATGCTAATGGACCCCTTTCACTATCTCTTTTCTCACACTTGATTCAAAATATAATTACATTGAAGTTTGGGGGTGGGGATCCAAGCAGCACAGAGAAGAAGAGTCATTAGGACTATCCATATGCATATATTTTTTCTCCACATACATCCAAGGACTAAAAAATCGATAATATCGGCGAAATATCGCCGATATTATCGTTTTTTGGGACCGGCGATATTTTCAGAGTATTCCATTCATTATCGTCAAAATATCGCGATATTATCGATAATATCGCGAAATTACCTATAATATCGCGATATTACCTATAATATCGCGATATTTTCAGAAGGTGCGAATCGGAGAAGAACGCCGGAGCTTTTACAGCTCTGGCCGACTGTAAAAGAGCACCCTAGACTCCGATCTAGGTATCAAAATGAAATACAAGACGAGAGGAATGTTTTTATAACTTCCGTTTGCTGTGAAACGATCGGAGGTGTTCGGAAAGTTCCTCGACACTCACGGCCTCGCCGGAGCTGGGTGTGCTTCCCAGAGACGGAGGAGAGGGAGGGAGAGTTCAGGAGGGTGGTGGGTCGCCGTGCTTCCTAGAAACGGCCGTGCTTCCCAGATACGGAGGAGAGGGAGGGAGGGTGGTGGAGATGCTGCGGAGGAGAGTTCGAATTTGGGTGTGCGGCGTGCCTGGGTGTGGGTGAGGAGGAGAGTTCGAGAGAGAGAGCTAGAGCTAAGCTAAGAGAGAGTTGAGATCTGAGAGAGAGTGAGGAGTCCGAGAGAGACTCGGGAAAAGAGAGAGAGAGAGATAGGGTGAGGGTTAGTGGCTGCCACGTGGCAGCGTGATGGAGAGTGAGAATCAAGATGGAGGGTCCATATTAGATTAGGATAAAGGACTCAATTGCATAATTTATATAATTTCAGGGAAAGAGTGAAAATATAAATTAATTTGGGGGTGGGGTTTCACTTCTTTCATTAATTACTACATGTTTTTTACACTCACAATGTTTGCCAGCTCGCTATATAATCAACTTAAATCACTTAAATCCATCATGCAATGCATTTCCTTCCAATTTTTTGTGATAAACTAATAGATAATTGACTAAATAAACATCCTGCAAAGTTTCAATAAAAATTTCCAAGTTTTTCTTACAATTTTCGTGGTTTTTATTCAATTTTTATCGATATCGATAATATCCCGATATTTCCATCGATATTTCCGTGTTTTTGAACTACCGATATTTCCGATATCTTCGATATTTAATACCTTGCATACATCAATGGAGACATGCACAAACACAGACGCACAAATAAGAGGAAAGGACACAGATCTATACCTTTCCATTGTAGATCAGAAAGGCTCCAGACATTTACCGTTGTTTGCTATGATGGATCGGCATTCTGCAGCTCCTACACAGGGAGCACACATACACGAGACACTCGTCCTCTAATTTTCCTTAATCTACGACTTGGACTTGAAATTGAATTTAGAGAATGTGAATTTTTACCTCCGAGTGTGTTGACACCAAGATCGGAAGTTTGGGGGTGGATTTCCACCTGTGCCTTAATAGCAGTGAACATATAAAGAAGATGGGACTCCCGGAGGAGCTAGAGGGTGTTTGTTTGTGTTGTGGATGAGAGAACCGAGATAAATGCAAGGTGGGTGTTCGAGAAAATGAGAAACGAGTGGAGGGGTCTTAACGGCTAAGGGTTAGGTTGAAGATTGAGGCTGTTAAGTCAGCTTATGTATTCACACGAGTGTTCCTGCACGTGCGAGGCTTTGCACCTTAAGCTGTTCCACCAGGTCATGGGTTTCAGTCCAGCACGCAACACTTTTGGGTTTTTATTTTTCAGCACCTTCTTTGATGCTCTCATGTCCCAGGTTCGAACCCAGTTGTGTCCACTTCTATTCCTTTTATTTTATTTTTCGTTTTATATCATTTTATAGTTTGTTCTGCTTTGTCTTTGGTTTTATTTTTCGTCTTTCTATTTCTAGTCAATTAAGATCTTTTTTTTATTTTTCTTTTTGTTGTTTTAAGTTTATTTTTGCTTTTTGCCTTCTATTTTCCACATCTTGAGGACAATGTGTGATTTAAGTTTGGGGGGTTAGAAATAAGAAATTTTAGATTTTTTTTTAACTTTTGTGTCAGTTAAAATTTTTCAAGTTTTAAGTTAATATCCATAGATTATTTTAAACGTTAGAGCAAATGGACATGGTGAAGGTTAATCCCACAGTAGAGTCTTTTCTATTTATCGTTGCTTAGACACTAATTCATAGTTATACTTAGAAAATTTGCACATTCACACCAACATGGTTTGTGGGGAGTGAGATTGGAACACTTGTTTTCGCCTTTTGTTCTAAATAAAGTAAAGGTTAGTTCTTGTTACAAATAAATTAATAATTGTTCCACCCGAGACTTTGCTTAGTAACCGGGCCAGTCCTGCCTGATCCACAATGATTCTCGCGTCAAACGGTAGAGTCTTGGCATGAGGCATGGTGGTTAGTTGGTTTTGTAGCCTTTTCAGGTCGAGTTAGTAAGTCCTTAGGGGTGTTCTACTCCTAGTGCCCTAAAGTCCTTGTGGTTTGGGGGTCATTGGCCTAAAGCTCGCTACATGGATTGGATAGAAAGTTTAAGTGAATTGACATTGCACGACCACTACTGTTACTAGAAACAAAAAGAGAAAACAAAACAAAAAAAGAAAAAATATATCTAGTAAGTATGAAATAAAGAGGATGAAAGATAGGGGTTTTAGTCGAGTCTCCTTAACTATGTTGGTTCACTTTCCACCAAAGGAAGTTCATGAATTCTTTTCTAATTGATTCTAAATGGCTTAGACTCTATGATGGGATTAGTTGAAACTTTTCGAAAGATGTTCTAATTTTGAAACGTTTTCTATGTATTCCAACTTGAAGGTGAAAAATGGCTTAGTTAGTTTTGTGTAAGTTCGTAGTTTGTTTGTTTTTATATTTGTTTTCGAGTTTTGGTTTTCTTGAGGACAAGCAAAAAGCTAAGTATGGGGGTATTTGATGAGTCCATATTATACTATATATTTTACCCTAATCTTAGTTATAATTTATTGGTTATTTTGGTAGAATTTTGATACTTTTGTTGTAGGCATAATTTACTGAACAATTATAGAGGCCAGAGAGAGGGAAGGTGCGGCATAGAGAGAAGAGATAGATGTTTAATTGTGGGTGTGTTATATTTCACCCCATTGTGCCTTTATTTATAGTAGGAGGAAAGGTTAATTCCTTACCCTTTTAGGATTACAACTCTTAATAGGTAATCAACTCCTAATAGGAATATAAGAGATATTCCTAGATCTACTAGGATTTACACAATCACATTCATAATCTAATAGGAATGCAACACTCCCCCTTGAGTGTGTAAATACTCAAGTAAATGACGCATCATGTCTTTAGTGATGAAGCAAGTACAGTTGATGAAGTCGTCTGCACAATGACCTAATGCGAGTCTCAGATCAACGGAAGAATGCATAAAAAGTAAAACTCACAAAACCTCGCTATGGTAAAACCCAAGGTCGGAGAAAAACCCATAGACAAAGGAGAAAAGTGAGAAGTTGCATTAAGTCAAAACTATATGTCTTTTGGACGCAAGTAGAAGCGTTCACAAGGGTATGATCAGCCCAGGATGGGTGCCTCATTAAAACCTAGTTAGGTAGCAAAAACTAGTGGGAAAAATGCTCCTAATCGTAGGAAAAAAAAGAGTACATTAAGATCAAGTGAGTATATTTATGGATACTCTCCCTGAGTTTAACAAAACATCCAAATGAGTACTACAAGAATTGCATATGATAGTTAGGCATACCAATTCCTCGGACAAGTTTCTGGAAGGTTGACTTCGGCAGTGACATGTAGAGAGGTCGGCAAGGTTGTTTGGGATCAGCTTACATGACTTCAATCTCCTGATGCTTTGCTAATGTAGACGCAATATGTGTTGGCGTTGACTTCATTGATGTATCATGGCTTGGTCGGGTTGATACATGCGGCATAGTCTTCATGGATCTTCGTTGGGACCCAATGATGGATGAAAAATAGCAAATACTTCGAATATGCTCAATAAGAACTCCTAACTATGTCTCACTTATGGCGTAGTGAAGTGAGGTGAGTCTTGGAACAATTCGAAGATTTCACAACTAAGGTCATATCGTGGACCTCCAAGATATTGCGATATCCCTAACGGTAAAGACATAACCATTTGGGGATTTTGCCATTTGTGGGTTCGATAAGTAACTAGTGTCAGCATAACAAACAAGGCAAACATCATTCAGAGGATCAGGGGGGTTAGATCCACTTGAGATGCGTTGGGATTTGCCCTCATAGTACCTTCATGGTACGTCATTAATACCAATTCAGTGGTTGTGTGTAGGCACGGTGCTGCATCTCAACAGCGAAGAAGATGTCATGTCTAATACATTGAGCTAAGTACAACGAAGCGCAAAGTTGAACTTAGATATGAAATTTCAGATTCCATAACCTCTTCAAGGGTCTCATTTTCATAAAACGTATGGACGATCAAAGGTAGACTCAAAGGTAACACCTTCAGGGTGTAGTTTGACTAGTAGACCAAAGTACCGTCAGAATAACGCTTGAACTTCAGGTCAAGGCATAAACAAGTTTTCCAAAGATCTTTCATCTCAAATTCCATCTTCAGGTGCGAGGCAATTTTCTCAAGCTCTTCTAGAGTCTTAATGAGATTTGTGTTAACGACATAAACTGTAACTCTAGCAATTCGGAATAAGACTTCATAATTTAACATGCAAGGGCATAATTCATATCCCTGACTAATCAAATAATCACTTAGACGGGCATACCACATCAGTCGGATTGTAAGTGAACGCCTCAAATGAGTTAAGATGGTGTTCCATGGTTTTGGAACTATTTGAACCAGTCCACGTAATTCTTCAAGAACTTACATGTAAATCTCCATATTAATATCCCCATGGAGAAAACACTAACCATATTTCATACTGCTGCTATCAATCACATAATGGTTTGAGAAAACCTTGTGCTGTAAGGCGTGCATCATATCGCACTATTTCATTCATCTCATAACGCTTCCTTTCCCACTTGTAACATAACAGGGTTACCTTGGGCAGTGTAGGAACGATAGGTCCAAAACACACTTTGGTAAGGAATTTAACCAGGATTGTAATTTCGGTTGTCCAATCAGTTTTACATTGTCACTTAATCAATGGAACATGGTTTGATATCATCACTTTTCATTTATGTCGGTAGCTACCATATAAATGAAAACATAATCGATGGTAATCTCATTTCAGTTCCATTTAGCACATCCAAACTAGTATACTGGACCAAGAACTTCAAGTCTTAGGAGTAATCCAGATTAATCTCATGAGATAGAAATGATTTGAGATATCGATGAAGTGTAGATTCATTGTTGTGCCGTGTTTTCCTCTTCTAGGAAAGTGAATCCTACGAACCGAGTGATCTGTCGTGCTCTTGGTCAAGACAGATTGATTAACTATCCGCCGGTGTACCGAACCGTCCAAACAGTCCAACAGGGGCAGCACACCCTCCAAGGATGTTGACTCGACGTCTGTTAGGTACATCTATCCTTGCAGGCATGCTTGCAGCTAATATATGATCTTATCACTTTAGCTAGATCAGAAGAATGCATCAAGAGCAACAATCTAAAAGCTAGAATTCATTGCACTTCCTTATCACACTTGTGTGGTACGGGGATCGAGATGAGACATAGTGGGCAACGTCCATGCAAATTCACGTCGTTCTTTAGGAACGTTGACGTTCTTATCTCCCCCTAACGGCGGGAAGACTGTCTCATTAAAGTGACAACCCGCAAATGAGCGGTAAAGAGATTGCATGCAAGGGCTCGAAGAGAGCTAGTGTGAAGGAGAATCATGATTGAGAAAGATTCGCATCCTTCTTTGAGGACCCATGTTGGTACGTTGCGAAGGCGCAACTTGGCACATGGAATGCACACCCAAATGCGTAAATACGAAAATCGTCAGGTTCGTACCCAGTAACCATTTGTAACGTCATATAGGTTGGGTGGCAATGGGCCTCAAGGCAGACCAACATAGCTGCATGCAAAATTGAATGTTTAGTTCATAAAAGAGAGGTTCCTGCAAGAACACAGAATGCAATATGCTGATTTAAGTGCAGTGGATTTGAGTTACTTTAGGAACTCAAGTGTGAGTGCTTCGGGACTACGAAAGTGAGTCAACGGTTCAAAGAAAAAAAAATATTGAATCGTTAATGTCCAAAAGTGGGCTTCAGGCCAATAATTTTGGATTCGTTGTCAGATTAATGGATTGCATATCACCTTTAATTAATTCAATAGATCGGGACCATTCGGGGTCAATTGTAGAAGCAAATTTAAAATATAAAGATTTAGGCCTATGCATAAAAATTATGTTGACTGCAAGCCAATTAGGTGGTAGCCCAAAAAAAAAAGGGATTAAATCTATTGTGGGCAACCACAACCTACGCTGTGTTGCGGGCCAAATCAAAAGGGCAGACCAAATTGGACTTGGTCCATGAAAAGAAAAAACAAAACATAGCCTATGCTGCTGGTTCCCAAACCGTGAGCTGGTTAGGGCTTTGGGGAAAACCCAGCTTCAGGCTAGCTGCAAAGGTGGGCCACGACTTCTGTGCAGTCCAAAATGGCTGCAGGTTTAGCGGGCCAAAATACAGAAACCCAGCTAAGCTGGCTTCTGAGGACAGATCAAGTAGCGAGAAGCCCAGCAAGGGTTGCTGGCTTGTGGAATGATCTGAGGGCTGTAGCCCCTGCACTATGGACCCAAGCATAGGCTTGGTCCAATTTTAGCATAAAGCCCAAATATCTTACTTTATTTTAAGCGTACCTGATTGGCAGGAAACAACAAAAGCTTTTGAATTTGTAGAAGATCCTTCTCGGAAAGCCGAAATTGCATCTCCAATGCGTTGTATCACATTTAACATAGAAAAATTAAATTGAATCAATAGCATGTACATGAATTCAATAAAATAATAAACTAATCATATAAAGAATGATTAAAACGTAATATTCCCTTGATTGAAGAATAAAATCTCGTAAACTCTCTTTAGCGCAGCGTCAAGAGCGTGCTGATAATGTGTTGTAGGCATAATTTACTGAACAATTATGGAAGACAGAGAGAGAGGGAAGGTGCGGCATAGAGAGAAGAGAGAGATTGTAATTGTGGGTATGTTCTATTCCACCCTATTGTGCCTTTATTTATAGTAATAAGGAAGGTTAATTCCTTACCCTTTTAGAATTACAACTCTTAATAGGTAATCAACGCCTAATAGGAATATAAGAGATGTTCCTAGAACTACTAGGATTTACACAATCACATTCCTAATCTAATAGGATTGCAACAACTTTGTTATATATTTTTATTGTAGGACATTCGACTTTCTCTGGAGCAAAAAGTGACCAAACGGATGAATTTTGGAGTGATTCTAATTGGAGGATGTTCGTGAGTCTTTCAACATGATTGTATCAAAATTCCAAATTTTTCTACGTAGCCGTTTGACTGTGGCAAAGAAAAGAAGGCCCAGCGAGCAGCTTTCCCAAATTAACATTCTTGGACGTTTTGGGTATTTTAAAGGTCAATATGGCATATTTTGAGGAAGATTCCTTTGAGGATTTGTAGAAGACGTCTCCAGCTTTCAAAATAGATATTTTGGGACCAAATCGGAGTTGATTTGGTCAGTCAAAAGAATAATTTTTTGAGAACTCCAAATTTTAGTTCAAATAGGAAACCTTTTATTTTCTATTTTATTAATTTACCATGTTTCCTAGTTTTATTCTAAGACGTTTTAGGGTTTTATTTTTGTAGTAGTATAAATAAAGATATTTAGCCATTAGGATTAAAGAATAAAGAGGAGGACATAACGCACGCACTACTTTGGAGCTTTTGACAATTCAAGTTTATTTTCAAGATGTTTTATATCCATGTTAATAATAATATTTTATTTTATGATTGTTAGTAACTAATTATTTTGCTAGGGTGAGGGGGTGAGGCCACAAGCCTTGGCAAGAATATGTAGTTTCTTTTCAATTTGCTTGTGAAATTATGCATGAAAGTTTTGAATTATTAATCACCATGTTTGAAACTATCTAATTGTCTTGATGATTGGCCATCATTAAGATATTTAGAAAAGTAATTTGATACAATTTTGGCAGAGGACTGTCCCTGAAATTGGCGATGGCTTCTTATGGTTAATATATGTAACTTCTTAGGATGGACGACAAATCTTAAGGTTATATGGTTTTTCAAAAGGATTTCACAAAACTTAATGAGTCTTGCATGTTCACATTCGATCTGGACGCCACAGACAGGTTGCATGTTAGATATACGGTCTATGTTGGAGGTTCCAAGTAAGGCATACTTTAGGAAAACCTAACCTTCAAAATATGCATGTGTAATTCATTAGTAATTGGAAGAACTACGTAAGATTGTTAAGGTGACGGCAAAGCCCTGGTGCTTAAATAGATATTCAAACTATTTTCTTTTGCCTTATTTACTTTGCCAATTTATTTAATTGTTTTTAATTAAATTCGTTTTTAATATTTTAGGTCATCAAGTTACCCTTTTTCAAACTTTGTTTTCAAATAATTAATTAAGATTTGGTATTTACATAAATTATTCATTGAATTCCTGTGGAGAACGACCTTACTTGAGGCTATACTACGATAAACTTGTACTCTTACAAGTCTTTTTAAATGTTTTTATCCTTACTTTTGCAGGTGGTAACATCCCTATCAATGAGCACCGAAAATATTTTGATGTTCAAATTCTGTTTGTTTGTATCCGTGAGATATTATTGTGGGTATTCAAATAATATCATACATTGTCACTAATTCATATATTAGAAATCCGATGATATATTTACATCCCGAATCACGATATCAATTATAAAACTATTTTATTTTTTTGGAACGAATTGCATGTTTACAATTTAAACATTAAGCTTGGACGTGTTATTTTTTCTTGGGGCTTAAATTAATTTGGGAAGTCTGTGTACATGATGTATTGTAGGAGGACTTGTATTTTCCTCATCCCCTGTTACAGTATATATTGTGGAACTGCCTTAACAAGTAGCTAAGGCAAAGGGCTCTTGACGCTGCCATGCATCACATTCACAATGAGGATGAACAAACTCGCTATATCTGCCTTGCACCCGTTAATAAGGTGCGTAAATCGTTAGACTGAGTATCCAGATCAAATCACTACTTTATTTTGTTTGTGAGAACGTACTATTACTAGGCCGGTTTTCCTTGTAACTTGGTTTGTGGTACAACTAAAGGCCAACAAATGTTAGATTTCACTAACACCAATTGACGGAGGGATTCTAGCTTAAGTGGCGGGATACTTTTTGCCCCATATGCTAGTTCGATTATCTTTTTCTCCTTCCGGATTAAAGAAAACACGATTTATCATGCTTGTTTTAAAATGTAATGTTGTATGTATATCACATTTACTGATCACATGAGTGAAATCTATAGTTCTGTAGTACTATACTTACATAAGCCTTAGATATATTAATGTAGCTAGCTTGTTAAAAACAGGTACTAAACATGCTTTGTTGTTGGGTGGAGGACCCAAATTCGGACTCAACTAAGTTTCACCTTGCAAGAATTAAAGGCCATCTTTGGGTTGCTGGAGATGGAATGAAAATGCAGGTTAAATTTGAATTCATTTGAAAACGGGTACTAATTATCTTGGCTTCATTTGAAGGGGAATATTGGAAGTAATATTTTTCATGATGAATCTTTATTCAAAGCCTGAAGTAATACAGACTTTCTTCAATCTAGATTAAAGTATTAGTATTGTAATTGCAATTTAAACTTTGTTTTTCTTTATTCTTTTGTGGTTTACTAGAAACAAAAATTACATTGCCATTTGTATTTGCTCTCTGCACACTGCAGAATGACAATGGAAGAAAAAAATCCACTCACTTATACATATTTTCATGTGTGACAGAGCAAACAATCTGTGTGACATGCTTATTAAAATGTGTTTCAAAATAGGTATCTCCTCATCCTAATCCATGCTGGGCTATGTTAGCTCTTATTGAAGCTGATCGGGTAATTAACAAGCCAGTCTGTAAGCTTTACAATTTTCTTTTTGTGGTTGCACGCACCTAAGCTTTCAAATTTTTATTATGAAAGAAAATATTACACTTATGAGACCAAAACAAATTAACCCTACAATAATATTTTTTGTTGTTTCCATTGGGATGGACTAACGGGGCCAAAGAGATCCAACTCCATTGCATCGTGCAGCAAAGGTTTTGATTAACTACCGAATGGAGATTTTCCCCAACAGTTATAATTTAAACCACCAAAGATGCAGCACATTAACGAAATATTTTAATGTTTGAATGTTTGATGTTTTCTTTCCAAAATCATGGCATCATAATCAGTGGCGAAGCCATGATTTCTCGGGGGGAGGGGCGAACTTAAAAGAATGCGAGGTTAAAGAAAAATGGCAACAACTAAATCATTTTATATAGTAATGTCTTCCATAATTAATCAATACAAACAAATTACAATTGTTGTCGGTGAGGTTTCATGTCATGAAAACGTCGCATAATAGGCTCATTATCAATAAAAGCAAATACATCTTTCTCAATGTAAACAAGCATGCTATCACTCAACCATTGATCTCCCATTTTGTTACGCAATGGTGTTTTCACAATCTTCATAGCATGTTATCACTCAATCTTCATATGAATACAACTAATCAATTCAACTAATCATCAAGATTCAAAAATTCAAATTTTAATTTTCACCCTAAAAAATAATTTCATAATTTCATATCAATAATCATAAGCATATGATTCACATCAATAATCAAAAACCAATAACCAATAACCATATTAGTGCATTACCTTATGATTCTATACCAATTAAATGAAATTTGTATTAAATAATTAATTAGGGTTAGGGATTATATATTTAGGAATTAAAAAATTTACCTTTAAATGGTGGAAGCCGACGGCTCAAGTTGGAGAGTGGCTTGTGAAGGCTCAACAAAAATCAGCCTACAAAAATTAAAGCGAACGGTTGGTGTTGGTTGGCTTGGCTGCTGGGATTTTGGGGAGCAGCTTTGCTCTGGAAGAAGCTGTAGGTGGGAACAAGCTGGGTAATGGTGCATGAGACAACATGGCAGGCGAGTGGGCTGATGCAGTGGCCTGCGGAGATGGGCCCATCAGAGAGATGGGTTGTGCTGGACTTGGCTGCAGAGGCAGCAAGACAAAGCAGGAGCTGGAGCGTGGGGTTTGGGCTGGAGTCACTTTTTTTTCAATTCAGATTTACAAAACGACACCGTTTTGTTATAAAAAAAATTTAATTTTTTTTACCAGGCCCAAAACGACGTCGTTTTGGCCTGGTTTTTGAAAAAAAAATTAACAGCAATCTGTTGCGCACAGATTGCCCAGAAAAACAGAGGAGAAGATGAACCAGGGTTTTCCGGCGAGGCGCGAGGGGAGTGGCGAACCCAACTCTCCAGTGGTGTTTCCCGTCGAGGGGAGTGGCGGCCGCCACTCCTCGCCCTCACGTGGCTTCGCCACTGATCATAATATAGTGAATCTGAACCACACGTTGAAGAATAATTAACTTGATTATTTGTCCAAACTTATATTCTTACAACACAAGTCCCACAGACACTCTGGCCAGATAACATTTTTCTTTTCATGTGCATTTTATATGGTGTAAAATAATCATTACTACTGCTTTCTTGTGTAGGAAATTATGGGAGTGTTTAACAAGAACTGTATGATCAGTTATGCTGCCTACATAAATATCTCACCCATATGGGCACTTGGAACATATCGCAGGAATGCCCTTAAGACTATATGTAGTAGTGCCCTTGCACTCAAATAATCGTGGCTGTGTAAAAATGCAAGGCTTATATATGTATTCTCAAATAACCTTAGAGCCACGAATCAGAATAACAGTCAGTTTGGGATTGTTGTGCTTTTAAAATAATTTATAAAATAGAGCAGTTGAATGTTTGATAAACTGTATTTTTAAAAGTATTGTGAGTATGAAAAGTAGTGTAAAGCTTTTGTTAAATTTTAGTGTATAAGTGATATAATCGTATACACTGTTCTAAAAATCCAAGGCTAACGCCGCCTAGGCCCTGCCTAGGTCCAACCTAGGCACTAGGCGGCTGGCTATCGCGCCGATTAATCCATAGTGTTTGAAAATTAAAAAAGAGACGTAGACCTCCTTAGGCGTCAGCTTAGCGCGCCTAGGCGTCCATCTAGACCCACCTAGGCATCCGCCTAGGTCGCGACTCTTACTTAGAAATAAAATCTATAACTTTCATTTTGAATTTTATTTTTGTCCAATAAATTATAAGAGACTTGTTGAATACTTGGATGAACAATCATTATATGCTTGTTCCCCATATTTTCAATATGTTATAATACTTTAATCTATATGTCATTTTATTTTGCAATTCATGTCACTAGTAAAAAAAAACCCTTGCTCGATAAAGTTTTGCGCGACAAAACACATATCGTCCACAAAGTCTTGCGTGATGAAATTTTGCGCAACGAAACCCACATCGTCACGCAAAGTCACTTTGCGCGACGAAAATTTAAACTTCGTCGCGCAAGTCTTTACAAAAATAAAAAAATTTATTTTTTTAAAACTTTGCGCGACGTAATCCAAATATTTCGTCACCTAAACCAATTTATTTTTGTTTTTTATTTAATTTTATATTATAAATATTTTAAAATATAGTTATTTTCATAAGTTTTTTTTTTAATTTTGCAGGACGAATATCAGTAGTTTGTCTCCTAAACCTTATTTACTTTAGTTTTTTAATTTTTTTTTATATTTAATATTGTTAAACTAAATTATTTCTTTATTTCTTTATTATTTTCTTTGAGCGACGAATGCACATTTGGTCACCTAAACCTTATTTATTTATATTTTAAATTGTAAAATAAAATTATTTTCTTTTTTATTATTTATAAAAAAAATTATAAATTTTGCGAGACAAACCAATATTTCGTCGCGCAAAATCCTTAAATTTGGGCAGGTGCCAAAAATTGGACGCCGTAATTTTTTTAAGACTCTGCGTGACCAATCCTTCGTCGCTCACAACTTTGCGAGAGCAACACTTCATCGCTTAAAACTCTAAAAATTTGGGCGGGCACCAAAAATGGGATGCGGGAAATTTTTTTTACAATTTTTTTAAGACTTTGCACAAAACTAGTATCCTTCGTCGCGCAAAACTTTGCGCGACCAACACTTCATCACACAAAACTCTAAAAGTTTGGGCGGGCGCCAAAAATGGGATGCGGGAAATTTTTTTTAAGACTTTGCACAACCAATATTTCGTCACACAAACTCGTATCCTTCGTCGCGCAAAGTGATACGGTTTTTAAAACCAAAATAACTCCTCCACAATTTTCTCAATGCCTTTCTCTATTCTCTTACATCTCCTCTCTCTTTCCCTCTCCCCAAATCAGACCCTCTCTCTCACACTCACTCCTCTCACTTCATCTCTATTCTCTCTCTCTTCACTATCTCTTACTCTCACTTACTCTCTCATCTCTCTCTCTCTCTCACTATCTCCTCTCATTCTCTCACACTTACTCTTCCATCTCATTCTCACTCACTCTCAATCTTGCCAAAAGGTATATTCTCCCCAAATTTTAATTTTGTTTCATTAATGTGTTTTTGAAGTTAATTTTGAGTTTGGTGCGGAGTTTGGGGTCGAGTATAGGGTGAGGGGTGGAGTTTGTGGTCAGATTTTGCGTATACCAATTTTAGGGGAGATTATGCCAATTTTTTGGTATTATTTTAGGTTTTTTTTGGTTATTTGACGATGTTTGTTTTATTGTAGGGAATCGTCGAGACTTTGACGGCTAAAGTTGAGGATTAGGACACTATCGAACCATATCCCTCGCCACTACCACTACAATAGACTTGTATTAGGATTTTATTATTGTACTTTGTTAATTTATGTGTACATTTTGAGTATATTATATATATTGGATAATTTGATCACTATATTTCATATGTAATTTTATTTTGAATATGTCAATTTAAATTAAAGTAATTTTAAAAATAAAATCATACAATGAAATTAAATTAAAAAAAATAAAAATTTGAAAAATCTTGCTCTGCTAAATATTTCGTCGCACAAACAATTAATATAAGAGAAATAATAAAACAAAAGGTCAAAAACCTTGTGCGACAAAATATTTCGTCGCGCAAAATATTAATTAATTTAATTTAATTTAAAATTAAAAAAACAAAAATCGTTGCGCAACGAATTTTTGGTCGCACAAACCCTATCTTCACGAGCTTTGCGCAACGAACCATGTGCGACCAAAAATTTATCGCAAAAGATTTTGCGCGACGAAATTATACTTTGCGTAACAAACTTATTTCGTCGCGCAAAGTGTTTTTTGTAGTAGTGTGTACCTAAAAATATAAATCGTCCAGCAATAGAACTTTGCCCAATAGACCTTCCAACTAGATCTGGCATCCGTGTCATGTTTCTCGTGTTCGTGTCATTTTCGTATCATACCAGATATCTGACCATGTTGTGTACATTCATTAAAATAAACGGGTAATATCACCCAACCCGAATCGACCCGTTAATATTATTGGGTATTATAACCCGACCAGTTACCCATTAAAGAAAATATATTTTAAACCCATAAATAATCCAATGCAAAACATAATACTAAACTAGTAAATACATACCACATTGCTTGCTTAAATCTTCTTATATGCTCTTTTGTTTTGGCTAGGAAGTTTACATTTTTCAAAGAGTGTTTTTAGCTTTGAGCTATCTCATTTGACTATCTCATTTGACTAGTCTACTATGCAAAGTTAAATTTTTATTTGCAGGATATTCCGCCAAGTACTCAATTTCATATAATATACCCAAAATCGGAGCATAATAAAAAATAAATAAAAACATTAGTACATTACAAAATATCAAAAGTTCAAAGGATTTGCAAATGAAAGGAGCTACGTTTCAAGCTTGTGGAACCTTGCACATTTGCTTACAATAAAACCCTTCAATTTTCATCAATCACCATGGGAAACGGTATTGGAACTTTTGCTTGATATATTGAATTTTATTAATTTTGCACTCAAATAAAAAAACATTGTTCTTGATGGTTAGGGTTTTAAAAATCAAAACGATGATATAAGTGTAACCATTGTCTACTCGTGGAGGAAGGATGCAATCATGAGTGTTTATATATTCTTTCACATTTTTCACACTTGTAGGTATGTCTTCTTGCATATTGTACTAGTTGATTTTAATTTTTGACAACAATGCCAAGTAAAATTTATCTTAGTAATAATAATATGAAACTCTCATAATAAAAATAAATAAATAAACAAAACTTAATTTTTTTTAACTTATAGAGAATAATAATACAATAATACATATTTAATATACAATATATATTGTAGGCATAATTTACTGAACAATTATGGAGGCCAGAGAGAGGGGAAAGGTGTGGCATAGAGAGAGAAAGAGATAGATGTGTAATTGTGAGGTGTGTTCTATTCCACCCCATTGTGCCTTTATTTATAGTATTAGGATAGGTAAAATCTTTACCCTTTTAGGATTACAACTCTTAATAGGTAATCAACTTCTAATAGGAATATAAGAGATATTCCTAGATCTACTAGGATTTACACAATCACATTCCTAATCTAATAGGACTGCAACACTCCCCCTTGAGTGTGTAAATACTCAATTAAATGATACATCAGGTCTTCAGGGATGAAGTAGGTACAGTTGATGAAGTCGTCGGCACAATGAGCGAATGCGAGTCTCAGATCAACAGAAGAATGCATAAAAAGTAAAACTCACAAAACCTTGCTATGGTAAAACCCAAGGTGGGAGAAAAACACATAGACTAAGGAGAAAAGTGAGAAATTGCATTAAGTCAAAACTATACGTCTTTTGGACGCAAGTAGAAGGAGCTCACAAAGGTATGATTAGCCCAGGATAGGTGCCTCGTTAAAACCTAGTTAGGTAGCAAAACCCCAGTGGGAAAATGCTCATAATCGTATGGAAAAAGATTAAGATCAATGAGTATACTTCTGGATACTCCCCCTGAGTTTGACATAACTTCCAAATAAGAACTACAAGCATTGCATATGAATAGTTAGGCATACCAATTCCTCGAACAAGCTTCTGGAAGGTTGACTTCGGCAGTGACGTCGTGTAGAGGTCGGCAAGGTTGTCTAGGATTGGCTTGCATGACTTCAATCTCTTGATGCTTTGTTGATGTAGATGTAGACGCAATATATCTTGGCGTTGACTTTATTGATGTATCATTTCTTGGTCGGGTGGATACAGGCGACATAGCCTTCATGGATCATCGTCAGGACTCAACGATGGATGAAAACACAACAAGTACTTTGAATATGCTCAACAAGAACTCATAACCATGTCTTACTTGTGGCGTAGTGAAGTAAGGTGAGTCTTGGAACGTTTCAAAGATTTCGCAACTAAGGTCATATCGTGGACCTCCAAGATATTGCGATATCCCTAACGGTAAAGACATAACCATTTGGGGATTTTGCCTTGTGCAGGTTTGATAAGTAACCTGCGTCAACATAACAACAAGGCAAACATCATTCCAAGGATCAGGGGGGTCAAATCCGCTCGAGATGCGTTGGGATTTGCCCTCATAGTACCTTCAGGATACGTCTTTAATACCAATTCAGTGGTTGCGTGTAGGCGCGGTGCTGTATCTTTACCAACAGATCAACGGCAAAAGAGATGTCATGTCTAAACACAATGAGCTAAGTACAACAAAGTGCAAAGTTGAACTTAGATATGGAATTTTGGATTCCATAACCACTTTAAGGGTCTCATTTGTATATAACATATGGATGATCATAGGTGTCACATCCCGGCCTGAGCCCCCACCACACCCTGGGCTCGACTCCGCCGTAGCACGATATTGTCCGCTTTGGGCCCTGACCACGCCTTCACAGTTTTGTTTCTGGGAACCCACACGAGAACTTCCCAGTGGGTCACCCATCATGGGATTGCTCTCGCGCAAACTCGCTTAACTTCGAAGTTTCTACGGAACCCGAAGCCAGTGAGCTCCCAAAAGGCCTTATGCTAGGTAGAGATGAGAATATGCATATAAGGCTTACATGATCCACACCCATGGGCGATGTGGGATCTTACAATCCACCCCCCTTAAGGGCCCGACGTCCTCGTCGACACACTTCCGACCAGGGATTGGCTCTGATACCAAATTGTCACATCCCAGCCCAGGCCCCCACCACACCCCAGGCTCGACTCTGCCGTAACACGATATTGTCCGCTTTGGACCCCAACCATGCCTTCACGGTTTTGTTTCTGGGAACCCACACGAGAACTTCCCAGTAGGTTACCCATCTTGGGATTGCTCTCGCGCGAACTTGCTTAACTTCGGAGTTCTTACGGAACCCGAAGCTAGTGAGCTCCCAAAAGGCCTCGTGCTAGGTAGAGATGAGAATATACATATAAGGCTTACAGGATCCGCACCCCTGGGCGATGTGGGATCTTACAATAGGTATACTCAAAGGTAACACATTCGGGATGTAGTTTGACTGGTTAACCAAGATATCGTCAGAACAACGCTTGGACTTCAGGTCAAGGCATAAACAAGTTTTTTCTAAGATCCTTCATCTCAAATTCCATCTTCAGGTGCGAGTAGTTTTCTCAAGCTCTTCCGGAGTCTTATTGAAATTCGTGTCAACAATATAAACTATAACTCTAGCAAGTTGAAATAAGATTTCATAGTTTAACACGCAAGGGCATAATTCATCCCTGACTGATCAAATAATCACTTAGACAGGTGTACCACATCCGTCGGATTGTAAGTGAACGCCTCAAACCAGTTAAGAGGGTGTTCCGTGGTTTGGAACTATTTGAGTCAGTCCATGTAATTCTTTGGGAACTTACATGTAAATCTCCGTACTAATATCCCCATAGAAAAAACACTAACCATATTTCATAATCAACAATCACAGGACATTTGAGAGAAACCTTGCGCGGTAAGACGTGCATCATATCGCACTATTTCATTTATCTCATAACGCTTCATTTCCCACTTGTAACACAATGAGGTCACCTTGGGCAGTATAGGAACGACAGGTCCAATACACACTTTCGTAATGAATTTGACTTGGATTGTAACTTTAGTTGTCCAATCAGTTCTACGTTATCACTTAATCAACGGAACATGATTCGATATCGTCGCTTTTCATTTATGTCGGTAGCTACCATATAAGTCAAAACATCATCGATGATAATCTCATTTCAATTCCATTTAGCTCATCCAAACTAGTATACTAGACCAAGAACTTCGAGTCTCGAGAGTTATCCGAATTAATCTCATGAAATAGAAATGATTTAAGATAGCGATCGAGCTTATATTCATTGTTGTACCATGTCTTCCTCTTCTAGGGACGTGAATCCTATGAACCGAGTGATCTGTCGTGCTCCAGGCCAAGACAAATTGATTGGCTATCCGCCGGAGTACCAGACCTTCTAACAGGGGCGTCCAAACCGTCCAACAAGGGCGGCACACCTTCCAGGGATGTTGACTCAATGTCTGTTAAGTACGTCTATCCTTGCAGGCATGTTTGCAGCTGGTATATGATCTAGTCACTTTAGCTAGATCAGAGGAATGCTGGAGCAACATTCTGAAAGCTAGAATTCATCGCACTTGCTTATCACACTTATGTGATACGGGGATCGAGGTGAGACATAATGGGAAATGTCCACGAAAATTCGTGCCATTCTACAAGAACATTGACGTTCTTATCTCTCTCTAACGGCGGGAAGATTGTCTCATTAAAGTGACCGGCCACAAATGAGCGGTAAATAGATCGCGTGCAAGGGCTCTAAGAGAGCTAGTGTGAAAGAGAATCATAATCAACAAAGATTCACATCCTTCTTTAATGACCCATATTGGTATGTTGCGGTAGCACAACTTGGCACATGGAATGCACACCCAAAAACGTAAATACAAAAATCGTCAGGTTCTTACCCAGTAACCAACTATGAGATTGCATAGCCCTAGGCAGAAACCGAAAACTTGGTATGTTCACCAAAATCCGGGCGATCATTTAAATTGCACTTTATGATCACTAGGTGAGGCTATTTAGGGTGAACATGGGAATTCGATGTTCAATTATAAACCCAAAATACATGCAATACTTTATCGAAAGCCGTCGATATAAAACTCTCCGGCATTATCCAGTCTCCCGGACTTTAAGGGATAAGTAGGGTGGTGAGCCCTTAATCAGCCAGGAGGTTTAGCAGCAATATGTGTGGACAAACATATGACTAGTTTGTCGATTCATCAACCAAAACCATAAGTATTTATATAGTCCGCATTTTGGTTGGATTAGTCCACATATATTCCCTTGAATCACCATGAAAAAAGGTGATTTCATATCTTTGCGAGGGATGATTTAGAAAATCAATTTCCCTAATGGGCAGGCTTGGCAAAGTGTGCTTGTAGGCACAAGATCCTTACTTTGGGTAAGGAGATGCATTGTAGCATCATTGTTCGACCTAAGTGTCCCAAAAGGTCGTGCAAAAGCAAGTAAACTGCACAATCACCAGGCTCTAAGCCGGCCACATGTGGTGTGTTCCCAGTTGGGAAACAACCCATTGGCCCCAAATCAAAGCTTCAGGCTCATTTTTGGACGTGGTGCACAGATATTTCACTCTATTTTCTTTAGTGGTTTCATTTATGATCATTGTCATCTCGAATATCTTTAAAAACTCAATGACAGGGAGAATTTGATAGGAGCATATTTATGCGACTTAGTTAGCTTGTTTCTTGGCATTTACTTAGTTTATTTCTAGTTATTTTAGTATTTTAAGCTATTTTCGTGTGTGTGTAGGTCCAAAGGGCTAAAGAGGCAAGAAAGTGCATTTTGGTGCATTTTGGTGCATTTTGAAGCAGTTTTGGGCTTGGAATGGAAAGCACATGCATGGAGCAAAGTGGATGATGAAATTGAAGACCAAAAGAGGCTAGGAACGTGCTAAAGAGATGGGAGAAATTAATTCAAGACAAAGGAGGACAAGGAATCCAGCAAGAAAGAAGGAATGTTAACCATGTTTCCTTATTTTGTCCTAAAACTTTCCTAATCCAAATCCACCTAGGTTCCAGCTGCAAGGAGGATCCTTAAATAATTTAGGACACTTAAATACCTGATTCTAGAACGTCAATCCCAGTCTTAATAGGTTGCCGCACCTTTCCTTGAAGAAACACTTCCTTGCCGTGCAAGGAAGACACTTCCTTTCCCTTTACTTCCTGCCGCAACCCCCTTTCCCTTTCTCCCTAGGATTTTGACATTTATTTCTCCTTTTCCTTGTGGATTTGGAGATCAAATCTGTTTCCCAAATTAAATAAGGCCAAACCCTTTCAATCCCTATAAATAAAACCCTTTGCCGCACACTTCCAGAATATCCCACCATCATCCATCACATTCCCTCACCATAATTCAGCCTTTCATTCATTCCTCAACCTAAACCATCACTCACCCATCACTCACACTCTTGTGCTGCAGCAAAGAAGAAGAAGGAGGACCCTTGGACGTGCTTGCCATTCAAGCTTGGATTGCTGGAACGTTTCCAGGTGTAATCCATCTTTTGTTTTCAATGTTTAAGTTTAATTATCTTTGTTCAATTGCGAACATGAGAGGCTAAACTCGTTTTAGCTAGAGGAGAATTCAAAGCCATGAACATATTTGCAATATGAATTGATTGCTTCCAGTTATTATTTCATAAATCGTGAATGCAATTTACTTAACTGTTTGATTCAGAACTTATTCGTGTATGCTGATTAAGGGTGCACACTTGGTTTTCATGCATGAATTTGATGCTAGAATATAAGGGAGTTTCACCTAATCGTTATGAACTTATATTCATAAGTAGTGGAGGTTGCTAGTCACAATCGCGTTAAGTAAATTCTTGGCTGGAGTATCATGCTGTTCATAGTTATGAATGCCTTGTCAATGCTTATGATTTTCATAGAGCTCAATGATCTTTGATATGTATCTCTATTATGATGTTCATGTAAGGAACTTGAGAAGAATAATTTGGTTACGATGCGATGTCCAATTCAATGACTTAAGGAAAATCTGAGGGTTAATTAGTGTTGTTCATGGTTAATCTGGGGCATTGAGATTCATGGTTTATTGGAAGAGTAGCTAGAAATCGATTTGTATGCAAGTGTGTCATGTGTGGAGAAGGACCCTCTAGCTAGCCAATCACCCATTCAATCACTCAAATTCGTCCAAAGTTGTTTAAGAGTCTTTGATTTACTCGTTTTTACTTTAAAATCGTCAAAACCCAATCCCCCTTTACTTTGTTGTGTCAAATTAGTTAGCATATGTCCAAATTTGTGTCTTTTAGTAGTTTGAGTCAAATTAAAGTTAGAATTCGTCCAAAGTAATCCCTAGTGTCTAGTTTGAGTCAATTTGATTGTTTTGTGTTGTTTTGAGTCTTTTTAGTTTGTTTTGAGTCTTTAGAGTCTAGTTAAGTGTTTTTAAGTTTAGTTTTGTGTTTTTGAGTCAGTTTTGAGTAGATTAGCAATCCCTCCTAATCCCCGGCCTAGAATGATCCCTACTTATACATATACTACAATTGTCAACAAGAGGGTTTAATTTGTGTGCTAAGCTTTTATCACATCAGAATTTAAGGTCCCTTAAATGGTAATTCAGTACCATTCATAGAAGAGCGTGCCAATGCTCTTAATCAGGTTGGATGTGTTAACAGTTCAGAAATTATGCAGAAAAACTCAAGGATTTCGAAGAACATTCAAAGAACAAAGTGAAACCTTAGAGAGAGAATGATTGAGAAAGAAATGATCTTTTTGTATTGATTGATTCTGAATGAATTACAATTGTATAGCATTATCTGTTATATAAGCCCTATCGAGCCCTGCCGAGACTTCGTATCTAAGCTACAAAGATAACCAACTCTTAACAGATTCTCTAACCACTTGCTGACATGGCACTCCAAATTCTAACAACCTTATGCTGATATGGCACTTACTGACATGACACTCGATGCTGGCTGCTTATATTCAACATCCCCCCTCAATCTCAACTAGGATTTCTGAGTTTGAGATTGTAAGTGTTTAAGAAAAGATGGACTATGTAATCCTTTTGTTAGAATGTCTGCAGTTTGATCTTCAGTAGGAACATACAAAACCTCCAAATCACCTTGTTGTACACGTTCCCTAACAAAATGATAATCAGTGTCCAAATGATTGATCCGAGAATGAAACACTGGATTAGCACTGAGAGAAGTAGCAGACATGTTATCACAGTGTATGCTTGGTGGATGATCGAGAAAAACCCCTAAATCCTTCAGTATATTTCTCACCCAAACTATATCAGCAACCGTGTGAGCAAGTGCTTTATATTCGGCCTCCGTAGAACTTCGAGAGACTGAGGTTTGCTTCTTTGATTGCCATGAGATAGGATTGTCACCTAAAAACACAACATATCCAGTAATTGATCTCGTCGTGTTCAAATCAGCTGCCCAATCAGAGTCTAAAAATGCATTGAATTGAGGTATTGTATCTGCAGAATATAAAACTCCAGTATTTATTGTTCCTTGTAAATATCGGAGGATCCGTTTCACAGCTCCAAAATGAAATTCAGTCGGTGAAGACATAAATTGACATACAGTATTGACAGCATAAGCAATGTCTGGCCTGGTAAAAGTCAAATACTGCAAGGAGCCGACTATACTTCTATACAAAGTTGGATCGGCCATCAAAGGGCCCTCTGATTCCAGCAATTGATGATGTGGTTTACATGGAGTAGGAGCTGGTTTACATGTCTCCATACCTGCTTTATGAATCAGATCCTTTATGTATTTGGATTGATTTACAAAAATATCACCATTCTCCTTGTATTGAATCTGGAGTCCCAAAAAATATGTAAGCCTACCTATATCTTTTAAGTCAAACACTGCAGAAAGCTCTTGGATCACCCCTTGTATCTTCGCAGAATTAGAGCCAGTTAATATGATGTCATCAACATATAACAACAAGATGATTATATCAGACTTATCATGTTTCATAAACAGACTTGTATCAAAAGCTGAGGCACAAAATCCCAATGCTCCTAGATAGGTGGTAAATTTTGAATTCCAAGCTCTCGAAGCTTGTTTCAACCCATATAGGGATTTGATTAGTTTGCAAACATGTGAAGGATGAGAGGCATCAACTAATACTGTAGTGTGTTGAAACAACAGGACTGAAAGTGTCCATATAATCAATGCCATGTTGTTGAGAAAACCCCTGAGCAACAAGTCTTGCTTTGTATCGCCAGACTGTACCATCTGGATTCTTCTTGACCTTATAAACCCACTTGCTACCAACTAGATCTCTATCTTCTAGAGGTGGAACCAGAATCCAAGTTCCTTGAGCTCTTAACGAGTCATACTCCTCCTGCATTGCTTGCTGCCACTGTGGAATTGTTGATGCTTGTCGAAAAGAGGATGGTTCTTTCATAGTAGATATCTCAGATACAAGTGAATATCCACCAGTGAAAAGACTGTCCTCAGTAATTTGTAAAGACTGTAATTCAGGAAATGAGGCAAGCATAGCAACATAATTCTTTCTGTCAATAGCACCACTTTTCAAACGAGTGGTCATGGAATGTGTAGAATTAGAAGCAGAAATGTATGGTTCAGAAGTGGTTGAAATCGGGAGAATTACCTCAAGTTGAGTAGGAGAGTGGATAGGCAACATTGATGGTGTACCAGAAGAAGGGAAAGAGTGATGATCTGTATGAGACACCTGCAGATTATTGGCAGATGAACCTGCTATATGTTGATCACTGTGATGGAAAACTGAGTCATTGTTTTCTGGATTAGCAACACTGTTATGAACATGGAGACTGCTTCTGTCACTCATATCTGAAAAATGACTTCTTTCAGACACTGATACATCTCTTTGATCTTGAACCAAGACTGGACTATCACATGAATATTGAGACAATCCTCTTGGTACACTGATTTGGACAACAACTGGAGAACCTGAACTTTTCTGTATATCCCTTGGTTCACATACTTGCTTAAATGGAAAAACATCTTCATCATGAATTACACTTCTGGAGATAATAAACTTCTTTGTTTGAATGTTATAGCATACTACTCCTTTATAACCAGTTGCAAATCCCAAAAATACACACTGTATTGATCTTGGTTGTAATTTGTGGTCATTAGAAGGTCTAAGAAGTGGATAGAAAGCTGTCCCAAACACTTTCAATGAGTGAATATTAGGATTGGATTTGAACAAGACCTGATAAGGAGACTTCATTCCCAAATTTTTGCAAGGCATTCTATTTATTAGAAAAGTGGCATGAGCACAACTATGATACCAGAAATGAGTTGGCAGTTTTGCATCAGACATTAAACTAATAGCTGTCTCTACAACATGCCTATGCTTTCTCTCAGCTAGGCCATTCTGTTGTGGTGTGTGTGGACAAGAAGAGAGATGAACAATTCCCTTACTCTCTAAGAACTGATGAAATTTTGTATTCATATATTCACCTCCACCATCTGATTGAAAGAACTTGACTATAGCACTAAATTGTGTAGCAATGAATGCAAAGAATTTACAAAATATTGGAAAAGCATCAGATTTATTTATCATTGGGAATATCCATACAAATCTGGAGCAATCATCAACAAAACTTATGTAATACCTAAAGCCTTCTATAGACTTCACTGGTGAAGGTCCCTATACATCTGAATGAATCTTCTTAAATATAACACTAGATCTATCTTGTTTTACAAGAAAAGGTAATCTACTCATCTGGCCATGAATACACGCAGAACACATGGAAGGACATGAATCTGTGACAACTGGTATCTCAGCAACATTCATCATATTATGTAAGATTTCTTCAGAAGGGTGACCCAACCTCTCCAATAAAAGCAGCACTACTTCCAAGATTTTTCCCAAAAGACTTCGAAAACACAGTAACTGGAATCTGAAACAGCTCCCCATCATCACTCTTTCCTTGGTACAGCACCATCCGAGTTGCCTTGTCCTGTATAAAGAAGACCAGATCATCACAAATGAACCAACAACCATTATCCCTACATAATTTCTTGACAGATAATAAGTTCATAGTAATTCTAGGCACATGTAAGACATTATGCAAGATTAAAGCATGTTGTGGAGTTCGAATGATAGAAGAGCCAATGTTTGAAACTGGCAAACCTTCTCCACTACCCACAGTTATTTTGGCATCACCATTATAAGGAACAAGATTGTTCAAGACATCTAAGTTTGATGTCATATGATGAGTAGCACCTGTATCAACTACCCAATTATCGGCTGATGCAAATTCAGGAATGTGCTGAACACCATTTGTGCCATTTGCTGTGTTTGAGCCTTGTGCAGTCATGCCTGCAATTGATGCAGGAGGTGGAGCACCTTGATATGTAAAGTTGTTGCTATGAAAACATTCCAATGCTATATGTCCTTTCTTACCACAAATCTGACAAACCACAAATCCTCCAGAGGGTTGGCCATTATCAGTTCAAAAATAGCAGTTAGGTGATATGTGACCCCTTCTTGAACATATCTGGCACTCAAGAGATATACCTGACTTGTAGTTAGTGTTTCCAGACCAATGGTTAACTTGCTTGCTTCCACTGAAGTGGTTTTGAGACCCACTGAATTGAGGACCTTTCCCATTATCATGAGAATAAGAAGAACCAAATCTGTTTCCAGAGTGAGACCTGAAATTGTTGTTGCCTCCCCAATTATTTCATTTATTGTTATAATTTGGCCTTTGGTAAAAATTCTGTTGAACATTCTTGCCCCCATTGCTTCCATAACCAGATCCTCCATTGAAACTCTCATTTCCATATCCAGCATTAAAATTATTTCCTTGTGACCTCTGTGAGTTCGAGCTTTCACCCTTCTCATAACTTTGATATTGTTGTTGTGAAGAAAGAGAGACATTCCCTTGAACAGACATTGCAGAAATGGATTGAGATAAACTGTGTACTCTGGACTCAATACTTGCTTCAGTCCCTAGAAGTTGTGCCCTGAAATCTGTCATCGAGATTGATGTCTCTCGGGCAAGGATTATGGTCTTTATCGTCTCAAATTCTGGTGGTAACCCAGATAAAGCAACAATAACTAGATCATTTTCAGTGACCTTCTCCCCTGCAGCCATTAACTGATCTTTAATTGCCTTCAATCGTAACAGATATTTATCCACTGAATCAGATCCCTTTTGTATAGTGTGAAACTCAGTCTTAAGCTGATTAACTTTGACTACTAACACCAATGCATAACGTTCTTGGAGACATTTCCATGCTTCATGAGAAGTTTTGCAACCAATGACATAATCGATGGCTCCATCGAAGAGAGTAGCAATGAGCAAACTCAGCAGAGATACATCAGTCTTGACCCATTCTTTATAAGCTGTGGAAATTTCCTTTGTTACTCCAGCTTCATCCGTAATGCTAAACTTTGGAGGACACTGTGACTGCCCATCAAAGAAATCAAAAAGATCATATCCTCGAAGAACTGATTGAAACTGATAGTTCCATTTGACAAAATTATCGTCTTGTAACTTCACTGTAATCATACCCAGAAGACTTTCTATCTTGACAGTATTGAACGCCATATCTACTGAAGAACACAGAATCTTGATACACTTCAAACAATTAGAAACTTTTACTTGTTGCAATCAATACCCTTTTTTGGCAATTGGCCTTTTTTTTTTTTGCAATCGCACAAGTCTCAAACAATTATACAACAGAAAGAAATGGCAATTGGCCTTTATATTCTTTCACAATCTTGCAGAAATCAAGAACCCAAGTTTTACACAATCAAGAACTAACAATTCAACCAAAAAAGGAATGGCAATCGGCCTTCGGATTCCTTCAACAATCTTATAGAAATTGGCTATCGGCCTTAAACAAAGATCGTGCATACAAGATGATTTTTCACTGCAACATTAAAGCAAACAGATGGAGTGCAGAGACGAGAAACGAAACCTGAAACCTGAATTCTTGATTAGAATATCCCATCCATTAGCAAAAACAAAATCACCAATCGTGCAGAGACGAGCACAACGGAAAACCAAACCCCGAAGATCGAAACCGTCGGCGATGATACCATGTTAACAGTTCAGAAATTATGCAGAAAAACTCAAGGATTTCGAAGAACATTCAAAGAACAAAGTGAAACCTTAGAGAGAGAATGATTGAGAAAGAAATGATCTTTTTGTATTGATTGATTCTGAATGAATTACAATTGTATAGCATTATCTGTTATATAAGCCCTACCGAGCCCTGCCGAGACTTCATATCTAAGCTACAAAGATAACCAACTCTTAACAGATTCTCTAACCACTTGCTGACATGGCACTCCAAATTCTAACAACCTTATGCTAATATGGCACTTACTGACATGACACTCGATGCTGGCTGCTTATATTCAACAGGATGGACCTGAAGTCGTTGTTAGAGATGTGATTTAGGTGTAAAGTTAGTGTGCGTAGTATCGCATTCATCCAGACAACTAACTTTCCCATATTCCTACCTAATCACGTGTTTAATTGAATTCGGTCACATTTATACATGAAACATGATTCAATTAACTCATATTCGAGGAAAATATCTATAAGATTATCCATAAGTAAAACAAACACCAAACGTGAATCCAAGAACAAGGAAAAATGTTCACAAAGTAAATGGTTTACTAAGGGGATTCGGCCAACAAAGCCATCCATGTCAAAATTCTGCTCTTTCAACGGTGTTCGGCAGAGCAAAATTAGTCTCATATATTGACTACTAGAATGGTACTCCTTAACAACATTGGTAGGGGCATGAACATGTGCATAACCAATGATTTATTCCATCAAGACGGAAGTAGATTTTGCAGGGTTAAGGTTTGGGAATACTATCCCTTATTCTTGAAGTTTTAGGTCGTAAGTGCCAAGGATCATGCTTTGAGCATGATGCCACACCTTGGCAGGCCCTAATTCTACCATATGTTGTAAAAACAAACTTGAAATTGGATTGTGAGAGAGATAGACCCGAATTAGATTCGGTAGGCCCCAGCCGAACTGTGTCTATACCTAGTAATCAGATCCGAGAATTTGGTAAACTTCCGCTTTCTACACTGCTGCTTCAGGGGCGAGTTAGAAACATGGAAGGACGAGAAAAAGTATTCTCCAGTCAAAATTCGATCGGATTTTTAAACTTCAAAATTGTACGCATTCATGGACGTAATCATGGTGTGCTTCAGGCAATATCTTTCATGATTAGACGGTCCATAGGAGTGGGCCAAAGAGCCATGGAATCTTCGTTCATGGAGGCCAGAGAGAGGGGTAAGGTGCGGCATAGAGAGAGAAAGAGAGAGATGTGTAATTGTGAGGTGTGTTCTATTCCACCTCATTGTGCCTTTATTTATAGTAGTAGGATAGGTAAAATCCTTACCCTTTTAGGATTACAACTCTTAATAAGTAATCAACTCCTAATAGAAATATAAGAGATACTCTTAGATCTACTAGGATTTACACAATCACATTCCTAATCTAATAGGACTGTAACAATATACACATTATGGCTATTGTATTTTATAATAAGTGTTTTTAGTAGTTAAACCTTAACATTATTAAAACAATTTTTTTCTTAACCGGTTGAAATAGGTTACTCACGTGTTACCTGCATGTATAACGGGTTCTTAACGGGTCACCCAATAACGACACTATTAGTTACCGGTTGACCCGAAACCTGTTATTTTCGTCTTGTGTTACTATGTTGTGTAAGAGATTGCCAGGTTTACTTCCAACGACCCTTTCGTCGAGCAAAATTGTGTTTACCAATTTTTCTCGGCATGCCCAATTTTTCTCGACGAACCATACACGCCCAACCAAAATCTTCCATCGGGCAAAGTTTAAATTTACCAGAAAAGGATATTTAACCCGACGATGCTTTATAAAAAAAAAATATATATATATATATATATAAAATCTTACTCAACGACGCCTTTCGTTGGGCAAACCGTTTTTTAATATTTAAAAATAATATGAATTAGATTAAATTATGTATAATTTTAAGTAATTAATTTCTATTATATTAATCTCACAATATATCACAATATATAAAAAGAAAAAAATATTTTATTATAAAACTAAAATGCTTGTACAGTTATTATTAAAATTGAAAAACAAATTTATTTTTGGTGTGAAACTACTTTACTCGTCAAACTACTATGGCCTGGAGGACGTACATCACTAAAAACTATAAATTCTAAAAATAACCGCAGAGCAGTGCTGGTCGTCCAACCTATGCTCAAAACCATGGGGCGGATAGGTCAAAGCTTCATGATGAGTTTCTAAAGTCCTATAGTGCATGCGCATGTCATACATCTACTCCGTAAACCACGAAGTCCAAAACTGGGTTATGTGGTCAGATATACCCTGCACTTCTGGGCTCTCGAATTTGTTTTGAAATGTACAAAAAAAAAAATTGTTAGTTATGAAAATACACTAATTAAATAAGTAATTATCTAAAATCAATAAATTAATAAATTAAGAAAAAAACACTTACCGAGAGCGCTGCCATTGTTGCCTCCTTCACTTCAGGAGATATATTCTTGCATTTAGAGGCTGCCATGAGGCACCTCATGCGGATGATGGCTCCTATAGTGTGATTCAACCGCATATGGACTTCAGGGTGCGCACGCATATGTTGTCGGTAGTATTTAACCTTCATTCTTCTGTCATCCCTTATGCGGATATTGGCAATCTTGGCTTCTTTGGAAAAAAAATTGCAAACAATTTCTAAATAATTCCTAAAAATTTCTAATATTTCATACAACGCTATAATATATAACAATTTACAATATTTCCTAAAAATTTCTAATGTATCGAAAAATTTAATCTCCTAAAGTTTCTAATATTTCCGCCGAATTTATAATATATCAAAAAATTCTAATAAATATTTCCTACTGTTGCAGTCCTATTAGATTAGGAATGTAATTGTGTAAATCCGATCATATCTGGGATATCCTTATGGGATTCTACCATATCTTTTAGACTAGATATTATCCTATTAGAGTTGTAATCCTATTGGGGTAAGGAATTTACATTCTCTACTACTATAAATAAAGGCACAAAGGTATGAGATAACACACACCTCACAATTATACATCTCTCTCTTCTCTCTATATGTCGTTGCACCCTCTCTCTGGCCTCCATAATTGTTCAGTAAATTATGCCTAAAACACGTTATCAGCACGCTTTTGACACTTCGCTAACGAAAGTTTGATCTCAATCATGGGAGTATTATGTTTTAATCATTCTTTTTAGGATTATTTTATTATTTTATTAAATTGATCTACATGTTATTGATTCAATTTAATTTTTTTATTTGTTGAACATGATACAACGCATTGGAAATGCAATTCCGGCTTTCCGATAAGGATCTTTTGCAAATTCAAAGGCTTTTATTGCTTTCTGACAATCAGGTACGCTTAAAATAAAGGAAGATATTTGAAACGACTATGAAGCATGAAAACATTGCCCATGATGCATGAAGCCCCTACATTTATATTTTCATTCCGATATATATATATATACACACACACACACACATTTCATGCATTACGCAATTTTTACTATGTGGAATTTGTGGGTCAAAGAATTGAAAGCAATTAGAAGCAATTAGGGTTTTTATTTAACCCTAAGATATTTCAAAAAAGAAAAGAAAAGCAAAAAAAGAAAAAAAAAAGGAAACTTGGTTGATCCGCGGCTGCCAAGCCAAGCTAGCCGCTAGAGCCACGCACTCACACAGGGTCAAGCCAATCCACTGAGCCAAGCTGGCTCTATCCCAGAACTCAGATGCACAGGTCGAACGACGCTGTTCGATCTCTTTGCTCTGTGATTTTCCCGACAAGACCTTTGATCTCCGACTTTTCTAAGTCATTCATGGACAGTTTTTTTCACAAAAATCGACGACCCGCAGTCGTCGTCCTGGAAAAAGTTTTTTCTTCAAACGAATTTGAGAGATTCCCGAAGTATCTCCGAGTTTTTTGGACCTATCCGACATCGTGATCGTTTTTCCGTCGATGTTTCTGAGGATTCCGACCTCTGTCTAATGCTGATATTGTCGCCACACATGGCGGCGCCACTTTCTTCTCCAGTAATCCTTCACCTCATACCCGTTAGGCTTCCCTCTCAGGACACCGCAGCCCTTTTGGGCTTGCTATCCATTCGGTCTTAATCCCAATTGGGCTTTTTTTTTTTCTTTCTTTCTTTCATCTGGGCCAACACGCCTCAGCCCACTAGCCAGCTAGTTGCATGTTGGGCTCTTCCCATGCCTCGATCCAATTTGCAGCAAGTCCGTAGCTTGCATTGCGGCAAATGGCTGCAAAACTTCCCCAATGCCTAATAGGCCTATAGCCTTGCTGCAGGGCCTTGTCCCATGTTCTGCAGCCAACCAAAAGTGTGCTGGGCTGCATTTTTTTCAACCCGATGCCATATTTTGGCATCCCCTACTTTTTAACCGTACCCAAATATTTTTGGGACGTTTTTGGTTAACGCTAATAAAGTTATAATTCATTTGTCACTTGGCCCACCGCCAATTGAAGCTAATAAGACCAGCATGTCATTATTTTGCTTCCATGATTGACCCTGTATGGTCTCGATCTATTAAATTAATTAAAAGTGACCAGCAGCCCATTAACATGACAAGACATCCAAAATTATTGGCCTGAAGCCCACTTTTGGACATTAATGATTCATTAATTTATTTCTCTTCTTTGAACCGTTGACATCCTTTCATAGTCCCGAAATGCTCACACTTGAGTTCCCGAAGCAACTTAAATCCACTGCACTTAAATCAGTACCTTGTATTCTGTGTTCTTACAGGAACCTCTCTTTTATGAAACGTTCATAAACTAAATTGAGCCTGTAGTTTCGAATTTAGTGCCTTTGAAACCCGAAGTTTTCATAAAACAATACACCCATGAAAACTGGACGTTTTTCAAGTAAAACCATGTCCTAAAACCCGAAGGTTCTAAGTTTGATGCTTATGGATATTTTATTTTCCATAGCACCAACCACAATCTTGTTTCCTCCATTCAGTGGATTGTTGAACTATAACAAGTTCGATTTCACTGATTTGGACGTTTCTTGACATAAACCACTTTATATGGGTACAATCTCCACTTGACTATCAATAAGTTGAGTAACGATTGAAGCCAACAATGGTATGGAAGAGCTGACCAAGCCTCCGCCACGATCTTCATTCAAAGACTTATGCCCGAAGCATTACAAACAAAAATACCTCTTGAACGAGGATTCCATGGCTCTTTGGCTTGCTCCTACGAACTGTATAATCATGAAAGATATTGCCTGAAGCACACCATGATTACGTCCATGAATGAGTACCATTCTATAGTTCGTATTTTGACTAGAGAATATTTTTCTCATCCTTCCATGTTTCTAACTCGCTTTTAAAGCAAGCAGTGTAGAAGGCGGAAGTTTACCAAATTCTCGGAACTGATTACTACCATAAATGTGCGAAAACGGTATAGACTCAGCTTCAGCTAGAGTTTACCGAATGGTGGTGCCCTGTTTTGACAGGGATGCACCGAAAGGCATATTCGGCTTCGGCAGAGGCGCACCAAATGGTATTGCTCTGCTTTGGACGATGCCTACCAAACAGACCCCTCTAGTTTTGGCTGGAGCTTATCGAACTCTTGGGTTTGTCTTTCTCACAATCTAATTTCGAGTTTGTTTCTACAACATATGGTAGAATCAGGGTCTGCAAAGGTGTGGCATCACGGCCGAAGCGTAATCCTTGGCACCCAACTTCTAAAACTTTAAGAATAAAGGATATTGTTCCCGTATCTCAACCCTGCAGCATCTACTTCCATCTCAATGGAATAGATCATTGGTTATGCACATGTTTGTGCCCCTACCAATGTCATTGAGGAGTATGAGACTAATTTTGCTCCACCGAACACTGTTGGAAAAGCAGAATTTTGACATGAATAGCTTTGTTGGCCGAATCTGTTTAGTAACTCTAGTTTATTTTGTGAACATTTTTCTATGTTCTTGGATTCACGTTTGGTGTTTGTTTTAGTTACTGTCCTCGAAAATGAGCTAATTGAATCATGTTTCTTGTATACATGTGATCGAATTCAATTAAACATGTGATTATGTATGAATATGGGAAAGTTAGTAGTCTGGATGAATGCGATACTACGCATACTAACTTTATACCTAAAATCACATCTCTAGCGACGACATCATGTCTATCCAACATTATTAAGAGCATTGGCACACTCCTCGTTGTATGAATGGTACTAAATTACCATTTAAGAGACCTTATATTCTCCCTGTTTCAGAAGAACGTCATTGAGTCTTAAAGATATTCGAGAGAACAATGATCATGACTGAAACCATTGAAGAAAATAGAGTGAAATATTTTTGCACCACCTCCAAAAATGAGCCTGAAGCTTTACTTTGGGGCCAATGGGCTATCTCCCAACTGGGAAGACGCCGTATGTGGCCGGCCTAGAACTTGGTGATTGAGCAGTTTACTTGCTTTGGCAAGACCATTTACGACACTTAGGTCAAACAATGATGCAACGACTCATTTCCTTACCCAAAGTAAGGATCTTATGCTTACAAGCACACTTTGCCAAGCCTGCTCATTGGGGAAATTGATTTTCTATAACATCCCTAGCAAAGATACAAAACGACCCTCTTTTCATAGTAGATTCAATGGAATATATATGGACCAATCCAACCAAATTGTAGACCATATAAATACTTATGGTTTTGGTTGATGAATCGATAAACTGGTCACATGTTTGTCCACACACACTGCTGCTAAACCTCCTGGCCTATTTTAAGGGATCATCACCCTAATTATCCCATAAAGTCTAGATAATGTCGAAGAGTTTATATATAAGGTTTTCGATAAGTATTGCATTTCTTTTGGGTTTATAATTGGACATCGAATTCCCATGTTCATCCCAAAACAATCTCGCATAGTGATCATAAAGCGCAATTTAATTGATTGCCCGAACCTTGGTGAACGCACCAAGCTTTCATTTTCTGCCTTGGGCTATGCAATCTTGTACGCGGCTATGTTGGTCTGCCTTGAGGCCTATTGCCACCCCAACCTATTTGACATTACAGTTGTGTACTGGGTACGAACCTGACAATTTTCATATTTACGCATTTTGGGTGCGCATTCCATGTGCCTAGTTGCGCCGCCACAACATACCAACATGAGTCCTCAAAGAAGGATGTGAATCTTTGTCGATTACAATTCTCCTTCACATTAGCTCTCTTAGAGCCCTTGCATGCGATCTTTTTACAGCTCATTTGCGGATTATCACTTCAATCAGACAGTCTTCCCGCTGTTAGGGGGAGATAAAAACATCAACGTTCCTGTAGAACGACGCAAATTTGTGCGGACGTTGCTCACTATGTCTCGTCTCGATCCCTGTACCGCATAAGTGTGATAAGCAAGTGTGATGTATTCTAGCTTTCAGAATGTTACACCAGATGTATTTCTCTAATCTAGCTAAAGTGACGAGATCATATACCAGCTAAACAAGCATGCAAGGATAGACGTACTTAACGGATGTCGAGTCAACATCCCCAAAGGATGTGCCATCGTTGTTAGACGGTTTGGCCACCCCTGTTGGACCGTCCGGTACATCGGTGGATAACCAACCAATCTGTCACAGCCTAAAGCACGACAGATCACTCGGTTCATAGGATTCACTTCCCTATAAAAGAAAGGTCACCGCACAAACATGAATCCATATTTGAGTCTCAGATCATTTCCATCTCATGAGATTAATCCGAATTACTCCCGACACTTGAAATTCTTGGTTCAGTATACTAGTTTCGATGAGATAAGGGAATTGGAATGAGATTATCATCGATGGTGTTTTCACTTATATGGTAGCTACTGACGTAAACGAAAAGCGACGATATCGAACTGTGTTCCATTGATTAATGACAACGTAGAACTGATTGGACAACGAAATCACAATTCATGTTAAATTTCTTACCGAAGTGTGTTTTGGACCCGTAGTTCCTACACTACTCAAGGTAACCCTTTTGTATTATAAGTCGGAAAGGAAGCGTCATGAGATGAATGAAATAGTGCGATATGATGCACGCCCTACGGCGTAAGATTTCTCTCAAACGTCTTGTGATTGACTGTAGCATTATGAAATGTGGTTAGTATTTCTCCATAGGGATATTAATACGGAGATTAACATGTAAGTTCCCAAAGAATTACATGGACTGACTCAAATAGTCCCAAACCAAGGAACACCTTCTCAACTGGTTTGAGGCGTTCACTTATAGATTGAAGCAATTCGGCGGATGTGGTATACCCATCTAAGTGATTATTTGATCAATTAGGGATATAAAATTATGCCCTTATGTGTTAAACTATGAAGTCTTATTCTGAATTGCTAGAGTTACAGTTTATGTCGATGACATGCATCTCACTAAGACTGTAGAAGAGCTTGAGAAAATTGTCTCGCATATAACGACGGAATTTGAGATGAAGGATCTTGGATACCTTGACCTGAAGTTCAAAGCGTTGTTCTGACGATACTTTGGTCTACCAGTCGAACTACACTCCTAAGGTGTTACCTTTGAGTATATCTATTATATTCCATAAGCTATATGCAAATGAGACCCTTGAAGAGGTTATAAAACCTGAAGTTCCATATCTGAGTTCAACTTTGCGCTTTGTTGTACTTTGCTCATTGTATTAGACAGAACATCTCTTTCGATGTTGATCTATTGGTAAAGATGCAGCACCGCACCTACACACAGCCACTGAATTGGTATTAAAGATGTTTTCCACTTCCTTGAAGGTACTATGGATTAGGCTAATCCCAACGCATCTCAAGCGGATCTGACCTCTTTGATCCTCAAAATGATGCTTGCCTTGTTGTTATGCTAACGTTGGTTACTTATCAAACCCGCACAAGGCATGTCCTCGAATGGTTATGTCTTTACCGTTAGGGATATCGCAATATCTTGGAAGTCCACAATATGACCTTAGTTGCGAAATCTTCTACTCGTTCCAAGACTCACCTCAGTTCACTACACCACATGTGAGACATGGTTGAGAGTTCTTGTTGAGCATATTTGAAATACTTGTTGTTTTCATCTATCGTTGAGTCTCGACGATGATCCATGAAGATTATGCTGAATGTATTAACCCAACCAAGACATGATACATCAATGAAGTCAACGCCAAGACATATTGCGTGTACATCTACTTCAACAAAACATCAGGAGATTGAAGTCATGCAAGCCGATCCCAAACAACCTTGTTGACCTCTACACGACGTCACTGCCGAAGTCAACCTTCCAAAAGCTTGTCTAAGGAATTGGTATGCCTAACTAATCATATGCAATGCTTGTAGTTCTCATTTGGAAGTTCTGTCAAACTCAGGGAGAGTATCTAGAAGTATACTCATTTGATCTTAATGTACTCTTTTTCCCTACGATTAGGAGCATTTTTCCCACTGGATTTTTGCTACCTAGGTTTTGACGAGGCACCCATCCTGGGCTGGTCATACCCTTGTGAGCTCTTCTCCTTGCATCCAAAAGACATATAGTTTTGACTTAATGCAACTTCTCACTTTTCTCCTTAGTCTATGGGTTTTTATCCCACCTTGGGTTTTACCATAGCGAGGTTTTGTGTGTTTTACCTTTTATGCATTCTTCCATTGATTTGAGATTCTCATTCGCTCATTGTGCCGATGACTTCATCAACTGTACTTACTTCATCACTGAAGACCTGATGTGCCATTTGTTTGAGTATTTACACACTCAAGGGGGAGTGATGCAGTCCTATTAGATTAGGAATGTGATCATGTAAATCCTATAATATATGGGATACCCTTACGGGATTCTACCATATCTCTTAGACTAGATATTATCCGATTAGAGTTGTAATCATAATGGGGTAAGGAATTTACCTCCCCTACTACTATAAATAAAGGCACAATGGTGTGAGATAACACACACCTCACAATTACACATCTCTCTCTTATCTCTCTATGCCGCCGCCACACCCCCTTCTTTCTGACCTCCATAATTATTCAGTAAATTATGCCTACAACTCTACAAACTTTATATATTTCCTAAAAAAACCGTGCCTATCTCATCCCCCGCCTCCCACCACACCCACTCCCACACATATGTCTAATATTTCCTATAAAATTTAGACATATAAATCAATTGATTTCCTGATTCCCATAAATTTAGACATGTTGACATACATGTCGATGTTAATTAAATTTAGGTTCTCTTGGGGGAGTGCGAACCCTACTGTTTTTAGATATTATAAGATCCATGTCAAGTGCGATTGACCATAGCTTTAAAAATAAAAAGGTACAAGAACATGTCGATGGGTACTTTGGTAATCATGTCATGTGTAAGATGTATATAAGGACGTTATTGTGACACACTAAGAAGATCACAAATTGAGCTATTTGACCAACTATACACTTTTCTCCAAACCCTAAACGTAAGTGCATTAGCTAAGGAAACCTTTCCTCTCCTCTTACACTTTCCTTTAATTCATGCTTATATATTGCACAAGATCATTAGAAAGTTAATTTTCTTTATGTTACTTTTGTTTGTGGTAAAAATTTGTGCAATCTCACACGGAAAATCACATTCCCCTATTATTTACCACCAGGTTCTACTCATCGTCATGTTTAGCTCTGATACAAATAAATAAAGATGATGGTTTTGTTAATCATGGTACGTTTTCTCATGTATGCAGTGTGCTTAATGTGTCTAATTATTAGCTAAAAGAATATAATGTGGAGGTTGAAGCTTTCAGAAGGCAGAGAGCCATGGCTTACAAGTGTGAACAATCACGTCGGAAGACAATATTGGGAGTTTGATCCAAACCTCGGAACACCGGAAGAGAGAGCTCAAGTGGAGAAAGTTCGTCTTGAGTTTCACAAGAATCGTTTTCGCACAAAACATAGTTCCGATCTCCTAATGAGACTTCAGGTGAGACTCAGCTCACTGTACGTGCGTGAATGATTTCTTTCACAAGATCATTATTTGGAACTGATGATATGAAATAATATGAATTCTGGATATGTATGCATATAATAAATACAAAGTTCGCAAAGGAAGCAAGTGAAAAGAAGCAAGTAGTATCAGATCAGGTGAAAGTGAAAAGTGGTGACGAGGAGGAGGAAGTAATAAGCGAGGAAGCAGTGGGAATCACGTTGAGGAGGGCCTTGAGATATTACTCAACTCTGCAGGCTGACGATGGTTTCTGGCCTGGTGACTATGGTGGACCTTTGTTTCTTCTACCTGGCTTGGTAAGATTTCAATATTTAACCCCTATTTAGCCCTAGCTATAAACTACCTTTATCTTAAATGGAGCTCAAAAAACTATTCACGTTGTTCGAAAGTAAAATAAATAATATCGTTCGTTGGATTAAACCAAAACGTAAAATAAAAAAAGGGAGTTTTATTAGAAAGCCCCTTTTAGCATTTTTTTTTAATAAGAAAACTCTTGGCCAATTTTCTTTAATATATTGTTAAATATATGAAAAATTAATGTATTTTAAAATATAATATATGCAACGTTGCTTCCAGATAATCTGAGAGATTTGGACAAAGTAAGATCTAGAGTTCTAGACTCTGCAACCTCACATATGTGATTTGGAACGATTTTCTATAAACATATCTTTCTGTGTAAATAGTTGAATTAACCTAAGGATTTTCAGTGATTTTTTCGGAATATATCACTACGCGTATAGTGGCATATTTGACCAAACTGTACTTATGAGTGCATGTACTTGTATATGCAATTATAATCCAACTGTTATAAAGAGGAACATAGCAAACTTCATGTATCCCTTTTCCACTCAATCTAGAAACAAGATCAGACGTTATTCTGGTTCGTCTCTATTTTTGTGAAGCTATTCCTCAAGCAAGTCAACCGATAAGTCATGGAAGGTTTTGTAATATGGATAAACAATAGAGCTGATATTTCGTGGGCCTAAAGTATATATTAATGAATAAATACATGTTCTAACATGATTTTATTAATAACACCGCATGAAGATGTAATGATCACATTATAAAGGTTCTCATATGATATGAGCCCTCGTTATAAAACTAATGAATGACTTTATATGCAGCCACATAACTTGTATGGACTTGACAAAAATGTCATTATTCATGTCCAAATTATGAAAGTTTTCCATATACACAGCTTCTGAGTTATCTTATCTTCTCTTTGATGGTGATAAGTGATAATTAAACACTAAAGACTTCAAAAGACGGTATAAATAGATGTATATATGCCTCGAAAATTCATGGAGTGTTCATACAAACATAATATATTGATTAATTCCTTTTCATTTCATAAATGGTCCCCTTTTCTTCCACTTGTAGTTGTTCAAATAGAATTATATAATATCATAAATAAGTGTAAGATGATAATGAAACTGTCGACCCAATATATATATAATTTGGTAGTAATTATTCCGCTTAGTACTATAATATGGTAGCATTTTTCAATTGTGAGAGAGATTTTTAAGTGCGAATTTCATAGATGGTGAGGTTGATACCAAATTATTTCCCTAGCTACCTGGCCCCTTAGTGTAAACATTTCGTTGTATCAGAAAACTAATTATCACAAATTTTTAAGCAAAAATCTTTCTTTCATCCTTTTATAAAAACTTTTTATTATTGAACAAGTGATGAATTATGTTCAATCTCTCTTTATCATTAATGGTCCCCTCTTTTCCCTCTCATTCCCTCCAATTTGTTCCTAGTTTCCAACACAGAGACCAACACACATATATATCATACAAATAATATACATTAATTCTATGTCGTAATCATATTTATTCATTTTATTATTGTAAATACATAGAATAGGATATACATCAATTATACCACCAAATAATAATGTTTGTATATACACAATAACTAGTATACAATTGCATGGAAAACAACTTTACAATAAAATCAAGCTGGCTCCTTCATTATTGATGGTCCACTATTTTCGCTTATTCGTTTTAATTTTAAATACTAAGAGACCGTTTGCCCATCTGTTTTTATATACATATATATACTTCTCATCTCAGTGGCGGAGCCAGAATCTTGCTTTACAGGAGGTCTTTCACAAATCTGAAACTTTTATTTTTAACGCCTAAGATATTGTGTAGGTTGATTGTATTTTTATTTATTTATCTCAAATCGCATCGACCATATAGTCACTTAACCCGAATAATACTTAAGAGCAGAGCTTAAGAAAAAAGACAAACGATGGACTAGAAGTTCAAGCCAACATTCCTTAGCTTAAAAGCAGTCAGTGATAAATCCTGACTATTAGATTCAGAAACTGTGCTTGAAAACTCCGACCTAGAATAATCTCTTCCATCCAAAGGTGAACTTGAAGTAATTAACAAGTAGAAGAAGCTACATCATTATACGTAGAATACGAGAATCCCATATCCAGCAACTCCAAGATTGCAACTAAACTTACCAGAAGTAAAAGGAGGTTATGCTATATCTTATACATAGAAAAGAAAATAAAAAATTGCAGGATAGGCCTAGGACTTCCCTAGTCCCGTAGTGGCTCCGCCATACTCGTCTTTTATCTGTTTTCCCCCTTTTTGTTTGTTGTTTCTGCTGCATGTTAGTTTTCTGTATATTTAGATGTTTGTTAAAACCCTTAATTATTTATTTGCTTGTTTGGAATAGAAATAATCTTACACCAACAGGAGCTTTAAGCATGCATGCAATGATGTACTAGCTAATGAAGAACAAGAATAATCATATAAAGAACGATTAGCAACAATAAAATAATTGCAGACACAGTTACTCATGAACTCTAACTAGCTAGCTTCTTATTTTGCAATCGAGCATCTCTTATATCATGCACCAACGTTGCAGATCAATCGTACAAATTAGTCAGTTTTAACTATCATACAAGTCAACATTAGCATTACGGTTAATTGGTATTCATCTTTATTTATATGAATTTCATGCCTTATTATGCCGTTCACATGGTATGACTACACTAAACAAGAGAGTTGTCTTACTCTTATAACACACTAATTAGCTTAAGCAATGAAATGTGTCGTAGGTTATTGGCTTATATGTAACTGGGGCCCTTCATACAATCTTGCCGCATGACCAGCATCAACAGGAGATCTGCCGTTATCTGTATAACCATCAGGTATAATAATCAAGTATTTAATTTCTTTTCCTTTATGCTTTGCTACCTGTCAATTGACATGGCTGACTTGCCATCTATTAGGAATAGGAACCAATCAATTATCTTGATCTCAGAATTTAGTTAACAAGATGGGGTTGACATAACTAAACCACTCAACTGATCCCTTGTCTTTGCATGGGTATATTATTAATAGATAAAATGATTCTTTGTATAATTCTGCACATCTCTATTAGATCTCTATTATTTGATGCGACTTTTAATAATTCTCGAGGCCCCAACTCCTATTCAAAATTTTCAAATTACAATTAATTGTGAAAAAATGTGTGACATAGAAACGTTAAGAAATCTTACAAAAGTTTATAAAAAGTTTGGCTATTCATTCTATTTTCAATTAGTTTTGTGTTCGATCCTTAACTCTTTTTTTTATGGTATATCAACAAATTAGCTAATGTGTGAAGATTAATCTTACTAGGATATTTATTTATTTTTAGTAAATAGTGCTAGCACTTGGGGGTATGACTTATGAGAGAGTACGACTAACATTTTTCCTTTCATACAAACTAAATTGGATAAACAAAATGCAGAATATAGATGGAGGTTGGGGACTGCATATAGAAGGGCCCAGCACAATGTTTTGTACAGCTCTGTCCTATGTCACTTTGAGATTGCTTGGAGAGGAAATTGACGGTGGTGATGGCGCAATGGATAAGGCAAGAAAATGGATTCTTGATCGTGGTGGAATTACCTTCATACCATCATGGGGAAAGATGTGGCTTTCAGTAAGCAATCTTTTTTCTTAAGAAATTCTCTCAATTTGGTTTTTTATTTATTTTATTTTATTTTTATTTTCTTAACAAATTCTCTCAATTTGGTTTTAAGTGTTAAGAGTTTCTCTATCTGGATAGTGTAGAAAATATCGTTTGTTAAAAAAAATGTCAAGAGTATCTATTATGCATAATTCTTCAAAATGTAAAGGAAAAAGTTAATATGCGCACAGATACAAAAATTTAAAAAATAAAATAAAATAAAATCTTCATTATTGATGTGGTCCTATATTAACCAATTAAAACAAAAATGTGGTCCTATATTGACCAAAAGAAAGGACGAAGATCCTCGCCGGATCCCCTCTATGGGGATCCTAGGGATCAACGAATCTGGACCGTTGATCGAAAATCGTGCGGCCACAGTTTTTTCTTTTTTTATATTTTTCACGCAAAACGAGGTTATTTTACTTTTAAAAATATAAAAAGCATTTAATTGGGACCGCACGATTTTTGATCAACGGTCCACGTGCATTGATCCCTAGGATCCCCATGGAGGGGATAGAAATGTGGTCCTATTAGATAGATATTACATTTTATTAAAAGTAAGGCTAGGACTTAAAGAAAATAATAGTACTTGGACATTCGAGTAATACTTTGTACTCAAAATTATTCGTGGTCTATTTTTAAAACATCATGCTTATGACTTGAACAGGGCATATTATGAATCATTATGTAAGGACGATTACCTTTGCAAAAAATCATTTAAATTAAGGTTGTTTAGTTAATCAATTGTAGCAAATAGATAGACGGTTTGTTTAGTCAATAAACTGTAGTATTATGAACCACCTATCCATTTAATACAGCTGATGACCGTAGTTTTAATTTAGAGAGACTTTGGATGCGGTCCTTAACTATCAATGTTCTTTGATTGAAACTTTTGTGATTTTCAGTTTTTGATTGAAGTCTCTGACATCAATGTAATAATGTATTTATATGTAGTTATTATATTTTTAAATTAAAAATAAAATTTGTAGTTATTTATATTAATGAGATTTTAAATAAAACCCATAATTTATGGGATAAAAAATATTAAAGATAAATTATACTCTCCAATATATTGTGTGTGTATATATACACACATATATAAGATTAAAATTTGAAATTTTTTTATGAAAAAAAAAATCAAGATTCTAAAAAACGCTAGGCGCTAGTCGGGCCGTGGGCTAGCGCCTTGGCGGCCTAGGTGGATTTAGGTAAATTTCTTGTATATCTTGTAAATAAGTGTATATTGACACTTACAAAAAGAATAATATATATATTTAGGTAAATTTCTTTTTATTTTTTAAAAAGAATAATATATATATATATATATATATATATAATTTTGTAACTTAAGATTTTTAGTATATAATATGGTTTGGTGTTTAAAAAAATAATACAACATAAAAAAATAAAAAATAAAATAAAAACCCACGAGCCCTCCACCTCTCCCACATCACTCCAATCGGTGGAACCCAAATCAAAAGATTCACTCTTCCTTTCTCACATTACCCAAGGTCTCAATCCCATGTCAAAGATTTAATAGTGCCAAAAATAATAAAAAAATCAATTATAATATTTAATGATAAGGTTAGTGGTGGGCGTTGGGCAATGGCAGTAAATACAAAAAGTGGTGCACATTACAACACCTTTTAACACTTTGGAATACGAAAAGCCCTTTATTTTGATTTTGGTTTCCTCTTCCTCCTCTCTCACATCTTCTCTCCTATTTGGTTATTTTTCTGTTTCGTCTTCCTCCTCTTTCCTCTGTAAATTTCGTTCTTCTTCAAGTCTGGCTTCGCATGAGCTTGAGTTGCAGATGCAAGTCTGCTTAAACCCTAAACCAGATAGCATGATTTAGAGCAGTGCAGAAGACAATGATAAGAACTATGGGAGGAAAACGAGATTCAATCCGCCTAGACATGCCACCTAGCACTACTTAGACCATCTAGACCGCCTAGGGAGCGCCTAGCTCCCTCCCGATTTTTGTAAACGATTTTCCCCAAATCGCATTGGGCCTCCACTGCCCAGCGGCTAGGCGGGCCGCCTAGAGCGATTTTTAGAACACTGAAAAAAATTAATGGGTACAAACTTATTCTAATTTTATTTTTTATATTTTGGAAATGTTTTGAATTGAAAATTAATTAGGAATTTAGTAAGGATGTGAGTATAACCCTAAAGCAATTACTAATTTTTATTTTAAAAAATTATGTAACTAAAATGTAATTCATTAATACATTAATGCTAGGGATTTTGATCAAAATCTAAAAACTAATAAGGTCTTGGTCAATGAACATTAGAAACTAAGGACCGGATACTAATTTTTCCTTTAATTTATTTTTTACAGAGATTATCTTAATTTACAATGATTTTCATATGACTAGTTTTGATCATAAGCACGCATTTCTGAAAATTGGCCACAAATAGTTTTAAGTAGGAATTCATACTTATCCTTAAATAGCAATGTTTTTTTTACTAACACACAAGTATTATTCTAAAGAAAAACACACAGTGACACCTCTCTTTTACTTTTTCCTTTTTTTTTCTTCTTTTTTTGTGGTTATACTTGTTAGAATAGGAAGGTAAATATTGTAATTTCAGTGTATTGAAGATTCCTTACCTTAATACAAATTGTATATTATTTCCTAGATTAATTGTGATTAGGGTTATACAACTATATATATTGCCTCCCAGTGAGAAGAATACAGTTGAAACATTCACAAATTCTATGTATACTAGAGGGCAAAATTAAGATTACAAACAATCAAAAATTAAACTGAAATATTCATCAGCCTCTCAAGGCTCCAAGTCTCATCAAGCAAGAGGCTCACCATCGAAGGAGGTGACAAAGGTAAAATTACACGACAATATTAGACCTTAACCCAATAGCTTGTCGATGGCCCGATGTATTCTTTACCGATGAAAAAGATCTCTCTCTCTCTCTCTCTCTCTCTCTCTCTCTCTCTCTATATATATATATATATATATATATATATATATATATATATATATATATATATATATATGTTTAAATTAACCGTTCTCTTGGTCGCGGCATAATATGTTCATACATGAAAAGACGTACGTGAATCTAGCTATATAAAGCCTTCATCATGTTCAATTTTACTCAATTTAATATGTATTTTAATTGCATGCGTAACTTAATTTGGAATGGAATTGGGAAGGTGCTTGGTGTATATGAATGGAGCGGAAACAATCCTCTTCCTCCAGAACTGTGGCTTTTACCTTACTCTCTCCCAATACACCCAGGTATATATAAATCAAACTGTTTTCTTTCTATTCTTCTCCATCTTACGTGTATAATATGTATGTGAGATTTTTAATTAACTCTAAACCCTAAACCCTAAAAGAAAAAGCTAAGAAGTAAATATAATTAAAAGTCAATCATGAAATGATTTTCATTTAATCATATGCATGCAATGATGGTGCAGGTCGAATGTGGTGTCACTGTAGGATGGTTTATCTGCCCATGTCATATTTATACGGAAAGAGATTTGTAGGTCCTATCGACGGCCTTATTTTATCTCTCAGGAGAGAACTTTATACCTTTTCCTATCACCTGATTGATTGGGATCAAGCAAGAAATCTATGTGCTAAGGTACGTACTACGTGTAGTATCCATTCTACTATTTTTCTTATTAAATAAGAGAAAAAAGTTATACAAATACTACCTATCGCTTAACTTCGTCTATTATTTTTCTTTCAAAATGTTTTTTGTGGTTTGCAAGTGACCTATCTGGAGTATATTTTGATATGGGGAGAAGATGAATAGCAACCGTTCATTTTTTCTCATAAAAAATACTTGCACAAACTGGCAAAGTAATCACATCCCCAATGGTCTAAAGACTCAAATCTTTGTAATATTATGAACCATTCATGAACATCGCAGCAAATATGATTAAAACATTTATAGTTTCCATGTGAATAAGAAGTTGTGCAGCAAATACAAAATAAGAGTTTAATATAATATAGAATAAGGAAGGATGACAACAAAGCAAAGTCAAATTTGGTGGAAGGAAGGATGTAAGACCCGCCAAACCAATCAAGGATCAGATATGGAGTCATTTGACAAACAAATTATAAATGGGATGGCTTTCTTTCTAATTACCTAACCAAATCTGATCTCATGACATCATTTTCTGCATAAGTATGTTTTAAATAGAATATAATATACACACCGATAATAATATATAGTAATTAATTAGCAGTTTAATTTTGAAAATAAATAGGTGCGTGGCTTGTTCTTAAGCTTCAACTCAAATGATATAAGAAAGCATAATTAGCGCAACGAGGGTTGGTTGAGTTTGTAAGAATCATTTTCTTCGCTAGACCAAGGTCTAGGTTCGAGTCTTATTGCCGACAATTCCTCTTAGTGGACGACCTTTAAAAAAAACAAAGAAAAGACTTGTGGTATGTGTTAAAACACAGACTATTATCTGGTTTCAGACTTCAACAGCAAAACAATGGAGCTTGAATAAGAGAGAGAATGATATTCTTAAGAGAGAGAGCGAGAGCTTGAAGAAGAAGCAAATGAGCTGATTGATATTTCACACGCACACACTGTGCACATATATCCGTTAGGAATAGAATATTCCTTTCATTACATCACTCAAATCTTGACCCTTAATTCATCTACCCTATGAGGTGATGACACATGGCTTAAACTATTTCTTACTCTAAGATTACATCTTAGCTGCACACTTGGACTGTGATCCAAGGGCTAACATTTAAACTGAATTCTAATTACATTTTCAGCATATACACTTAAACACTAACAGTATGCCCTAACCCTGAGATGGGTAGCCTCACCTCCTCCTAAACCCTTTTTTTTTTACAGAAAAGAAAAGGAAGTGTAATTAGCCTTAAATTTTGGCTCAAATGACACTAGAAAGATGTATGACCTAAAGTTTAGACATCAGAACAAAACAAAACAAAACAAAAAGGGGAAACTGTGGTGGGCGGGTTAGGTCTGAAATATGCTTGATGTCTTGATTTATTCCAACTTCCAGCTCTAAAAAGGAAAAAGAAATGTTTTATAATTATAATTAGATCGTTAGGTTATTAAGTTTAGGGTCTGTTGGCTCAACTGCTAATTATACTTTTTCTATTGGTTGAGTTGGACCAATAATCGAAACCCTAAAATTTATTTCATGTTTTAATCTCCATATTAAATTTGCAGGAGGATTTGTATTACCCACATCCCCTTTTACAGGACATGTTGTGGGGATCTCTTCATAAGGTTGGGGAGCCTCTTCTGAAGGGATGGCCCTTCTCTAAACTAAGGCAAAAGGCTCTCCTCACTATAATGCAACACATACACTATGAGGATGAAAATACTCAATATATTTGCATTGGACCTGTCAATAAGGTTTGTTTAAAAATATTAAATAAAAAGGAGTATACAATTATACACAATAAATATTTGATATTATTTATATAATACTCATGCCCCTTGAACCAAGAAGAAAAGCAGGTTGTATGATTATCGTGTGACTTAGCACATATTCTTAATACCTTAGTATAAAATAAGGTATTACTCTATCAGAAAAACGTACTAAGTGCATTGTCTATATAAACAACAGGTACTAAACATGATTTGTTGTTGGGTGGAGGATTCAAATTCAAAACCATACAAGTATCATCTCTCAAGAATCAAGGATTATCTTTGGGTTGCTGAAGATGGAATGAAGATGCAGGTCCTCAAAAAGAATTTTTAACATAATTTCTCTCTTATTAATAAATGATGAGATTATTATTATTTTTAAATTGTTATTAGCACTTTAAAAATCTAATTGTGTACTCTAAACTTTCTATATTTGGATGGAAAAATACTCTTATGAGAAGTGCACAATTAGATTTGGAGTGCTAATAATAGTTCTCTATTTTTTAAAAGATGTGGGACTAACTAAACGTACATTATTTTGATCATATATAGGGATATAATGGATCTCAATGTTGGGATGTTGCTTTGGCTGTTCAAGCAATCCTTGCAACCAACTTCTTTACTGAATCTGGTTCAATGCTTAAGAAGGCGCACGATTTTATAAAAAACACACAAGTAATTAAACTCAAAATAACTTGTATTAATTTAAACTAGATATCGTCTGAAATTCACTGCCAACACATATATATATATATATATATATATATATATATATATGCCAAAACTACTGCATGCAAAACTACTTTAACTGTTTTTTAATCAATTAAGGTTCGGACAAACAGCTCCAGAAACCCTAGTAACTGGTACCGTCACATTTCCAAGGGTGGATGGCCCTTCTCCAGTCCAGACAATGCCTGGCCTGTCTCAGATTGTACGGCAGAAGGTTTGAAGGTAATCTTTTTGAGTTGCCTTCTAGTGTGCAGAAGTCCCTAAGCGCAACGAATATTTGCGTCGTGCAAATGTTTTGCTACTTTACTTTTGGTGCGGCGCACTTGAGCGACGGCGCCTCAGTTTCGTCGCGTTAAACACACTTGCGCGACTAAGCTTTCATCGCACAAAGATCTGTCGCGCAAATGGTGCGCAAATGGTTTTTTTCTGAAATGATATGCGGACTAAAACTATGCGTACCATCTCAATTGACTATATATCCGACTGCTTACAGGCAGCCCTCTTACTATCAAGTATACCGTCTGAAATAGTAGGAGAAGCCGTACAGACTGATCACCTAAATGATGCTGTTAATGTGTTATTATCCCTACAGGTAAAAAATGGTTTTAGTGATTAGTATCTTATACAATTCTATTGGCAGTTGATTAAGTAAACATGGGACTAAATAGCTTAAGCTTCTCTGACAATTGTAAGTTCTCTTGTCAAATTGTCTAACAATATAAGAACATTTATATGTTGTCAGACTATGAATGTAAATAGTTGATCAGGTCGATTCTTGCATGAGTCGGCTATCTAGGTTCACAAAAAATATGCCTTTGTCTGACAATTAAGTTTGGTGAGAGAACGTCAATAATACAGTACTCTGGTTTCTGTACATTCAATTGTCTATTGTTATGTTTAAATTAAATTTTGTTCTTGAACACAACAGAACAGTACTGGAGGATATGCATCCTATGAACTCACAAGATCTTACCCCTGGTTGGAGGTGAAGAAGCAATTCTTTCCTTTTCAATCTTTTAAAGTAAAAGCTTGTTAATTGTGATTAATTGATTTTTTTTGAGGGAATCTGAGACATATTTCAATACCAGATGATCAATCCAGCTGAAACATTCGGAGATATCATCATTGACTATCAGTAAGCTCCAAAGATAGTTTGAGTTATTTGTTTACTTTTATTTTCCAAAGCAATTACATCAAATAATATATATCTTCATAAAAAAAATGTAGGTACGTGGAATGCACATCAGCAGCAATACAAGGCCTTAAATCATTCATGAAGTTATATCCAGGACATAGGAGGAAAGAAATATTAGCATGTATTGCAAAGGCAGTCAAATTCATCGAGAGCATACAACAACCTGATGGCTCATGGTAATTTCCTTCTCCATACGTAAACTCATTAATTAGAAGAGTACTAATTAAATTAAGGCTAATTATTGTTATGCCTCCTGAATTAATTCACTTTGCCCCATGGAATTTTTTTTTATCAGTCGAATAATGTTTCAGGTATGGGTCTTGGGGAGTCTGCTACACCTATGGAACATGGTTTGGGATAAAGGGGCTGGTGGCTGGCGGTAAGACCTACCAAACAAGTCATAGCATTAGAAAAGCATGTGATTTCTTGCTGTCCAAACAACTTGATTCAGGCGGCTGGGGAGAGAGCTACCTTTCATGCCAAAACAAGGCAAGGGACCAATGATTAAAATTCAAAGATGGGGAGGGATGTATGATTTATCCCATAAAATGGTAATGTTTTCTTGGGTAGAAAGTTGAGGTTTCACCATAAAACTAATTGGTAATATAGAGAATAACCCAACATTGTCAACATCTTGTCAGACAACGTAAAACTTCTATGTAGCGAGAACACTATGGTAAGAGAACATATTTGGTTATAACATAGAAACATTGTGATGTTAATATGTCGTCAGACTGTTTGACAAGACATTTAGGTTATAGAATAACACAATATTTTGTTATTAAATAGGTATACACAAACCTCCAAGAGAACAAGCCACATATAGTGAACACTGGATGGGCAATGCTGGGTCTTATTGATGCAGGGCAGGTGTGTTTCACTCTCTGTTTGTATCTTCTACAAAAGATATGCTAACAGAAATAGCAGATAAATTCACGTGTAATATTATTTTTACCGTTTTTACTGATTAGGCTGAGAGGGACCCTGCGTCCTTGCACCGTGCTGCAAAGCTGTTGATTAATTCACAGATGGAGAATGGAGATTTCCCACAACAGGTACATTGAGAAGGATTTTCGCACCCCGTTTTCTTCTTCTGCACACAGTTGTTCAATTACGTCTCTTGACAAGTTAGTGTCGTAAACAAGAGTGTGCATCAAGAAAAAATAGTGCTGGAAATCCAATTTCCCTATATTTATAAGTTAGCGTCGAAGGTTATACATGTAATATATACTTGCAATTAATATTACTTTGTTTTATTTTCACAGCAAATCATGGGAGTGTTTAACAAGAACTGCATGATCAGTTATTCTGCGTACAGAAACATCTTCCCCATATGGGCCCTTGGAGAGTATCGCAATCGCGTATTCTGACCGTATAAATGTACAAATCAACTTGCTAGAAAATGAGTGTAAAATGGTCATGTAATGATGTATTTCATTGGCGTTTTGAAAACCCTACTACGATGTTGATATTACATTGGTGAATCTAATGTGTATATATAATAATGTATTTGAAAACAATCCACAAGAAAAATGGATATGCAATTCAAAAGTGTTCAAACAGATTACAACAGAGTTTTACAGATAGGAAATTTTCAGCATTTCGTTACACATCTGCCAATATATAACTTATCGTCTTCACCCGAACTAGTACTCCATGGAAATAAGTGAAGACTCTCAGTTGAAGTTTGCAACTCAGAATCCTTGAATCGTAATCAGTCCTGGCTTGAATTAGTTAATGGCAGAACAATCGCTCGACTGAAATATTATCAGAAATACAGAGACAAAATTTCGGGCCATTCAAAACCGTGAATTGCTAAGAAATGCGACAACGCAGCTAGTACTTTGAAACAATTTTTCTACTCTTTGCCATGTTTTGCATTGAATATCTAGGAGCTCCCTTGCCTTGTCCTGCAGTCTTGATTGGCACCGAATTGTTTCGCCATGGATCTGTTAAAGGAAGAAAAAGAAGTAAATGAAAGAAGTTATTTGAAGTTGAGGGTCTTTGAGCACCAACTGGAAGTAGCAATAGTCCGCATATACTGGAATTGAAAAAGCTCCAAAAGCCTTCTGATAACACTACTGATTGGTTAAAAGCAAAAAAGGAGAAATCTATACCTTCAGAAACACCTTGATTACAGCTTGTACAAAGTCAAAATTGTTTCTGCACGAAGTCTCATGTATAAAATAATCAAGAAGCAGTTCGATTGAAAGTAATTCTGGGCGGCTTTCAAGTTCTTCCTCATCCTCATCATCAACAATCTGAAGCATTCGAAGCTCCATGTCCAGAGTCGATGGAGACAAACCTTTAATATAATCAGTAAATGCTGAAACTGCAACCAAAAACACAATTTAAGACGATTATGTCCTGCATAGATGTTACAACAATCAATCAAGAAGGCAAAATTACAACTGAATTACAAGTGGAATATTACAGTACTAAGAGATTAAAAGTATTTACAATTCTTCATTTCTGCAGATGACTGAAGATGTTGCAAGAATTGTGATGGTGCCAGACCAGACTTTATTCTAGTGTGTTCTACGTCAGCACCTTTGGCCTCCTCGTTTTCTAATCCCGTAAATAATATTTCTCCTGAAAAAGAGGGAATTGAAGGCAAAAAGAAAGGAGCCCTTTCGGGTTTTTTTGGCGGTTCAATTGGTTTATTCCGTTCCTGGGAATAGCAGAGCCACAACATAATTACTGATCAGTCACCAACAAAATGTACAGGGAAATAGATACAAATGTAATATATAATATTTCCAAATGAGGTCAAACGTTTGGAATCTGAACAATAATCACCATACCTTTATAGTGTCTAAATTGATTAAGCTTTGCCACTGGATTTTAGGCAATAATGAGAGAGTAACAAGATCTGGAATTTGAAGGTCATGAGTTGTAAAAGCAGGAGCATCTTTGGATTGCGGATGGTCCACAATAAGCTCGTCAGAGTCCTCCTTTAGAGAACCTTTTGTTGAAGAGATAGATGGCAACTCAACACTCCTAACTTCCTTTCCACTTGCATAAGAATCGACTTTTGAAGCTCCAGAAAATATCGAATGGTTTACCCTGTTCAAATTGTCAGGTTTAATTTCAGGTAAAAAATAAGGAATGAAAATAAGAAATACTACAATATTAAACGACATATTGCATGCTAAACCATTCACTTTAAAATTTTAAGATAATTGATATTTTTAACTGTCCACTGGTTCTATGCTACATCATGATGCATTTGGCGGAGGGGATAAGGCTAAGGTTATATGAGGTTGCAGTGTCTTGGCTCTAAACTGGGTAATTTGGATGGAAAGGTATGGAAGGGTCTTCAAAGGTTATAGAGGGTTGGGTTGGAGAGAGTACAGTTTAGGTGAGCTGGATTGGAAGAAAGCCGTAGGCTGAGTTATTGTGCTGTAATCATTAACGCTGTTTTCTTATTTATGTTCTGCGTCAGTTATTTAGTCTCCCATTGTTGCTGTATTCCTGATTAGATAAGGTTTTTCTTTAAAAGAAGCGTCCACTCTATATGCATGACAATCACATTTAAAAACTCAACCTCTGAATAAAAATTCAATAGTCAATAGAAATGAAGACTTACCAAAGATAGACCCCATTTTGGTCAACATGCGCAGTCGCTAGAACATCCATATTCGGTGACAGAGACAATGCTGTTATAGCCACGTCAACATGCAACGCATCTATTTGTCTTGCTAAAATAACATCCCAGACTCGAAGACTTCCATCCATACTTGATGACAAAAGCCATTTTCCATCCTCACTAAAACACATGTCTGTAATACGATCCATATGACCTTCAAATTTACGAACCATTCTTGATGCCACAACATCAAACAAACGGATGATTAAGTCATCAGCCACAACAGCCAGAAGACCTGAAAGTTATTTTGATCACATTATTATCCAAGGCATTTATGGTGCCAAAAAACTCTAAAATGGCAAAAATATGTCAAACACAAGTTACCATTCAAACGATTGTATACAATCTTGACAACGGAGCACCCAACTTCCCATCTAGATTTTACATCACGTCCCTTGAAATTCCAAACCTGCAGGTCAAAATGAGTGGGGCATGATGAAACATCCAACTAAACTTTAGCCATTTTCTTTCTTCTTTTAACTTGGGAAACTTAGAAAATTTCTTTACTTTGCTAATACTCAAGATGACAATATATACAAGGGCAAAAGGCATCTTCGTGCAAAACTGTAATATCTTTCAACAAACAAGGTTTAGGCCAGCCCCACCACCATCACCCTCATAAATCAATGTAAATCCCGCCTTGATCACCACAGACCTCGTATGCTATTATATGAGCCTGCCTACCAGTAACTCCGACATAAAGGTTGAGCATCATTTTTTGAAATAAGAAATAAAGACTGACCTTTATGTCTCCATGATATCCTGCACTTATCATTACAGTATTTGTTGAATCACAAGCAATTCCAACCACTTCCCCATCATGGGCAAAGCTCCTTTCTGACGTGTCCGTGTAACTGCCTCGACTGATTCCTGATTGGAGGTTGAACCGCTCAACCCAACCATCCGCTGTCCCTAGTATGGCAAAATTGCCACATGCACTGATGGCACAAGCCTATTACCAACAACAGAAAACTATTCATTAATATTGTAGACTGTTAAAAAAAATGGTTCAGTATGGAAGTGGTTTTAACAAGTCTTTAAGATTGCACAGAGCATGGTCATTAGAACTGGTTCATCGGGAATCATATGAATCCAAAGAGAGTAATTCCAAATTTGATTATTCAACCTTGGAAAATGGATGTTACAAAAAATGAGCTATATTCAAGGCTTCACGCAGAATCTAACCTTCACTGGTGTGGGGTTTTCCGGTCTTGGCTTCAGAATATGCTCACCAAGAACAAAGTTTTGAAGTCTCCATACATATGCCTGTGCAGTATCCATATGGCATGTAACCACATTGCACCAATCTCGCTCTCTTATTTCAGCTGAAGATATTTGTCGCATAAAGAAATCAGATGATTCAAAAATGTTACAGGTTTCTCATATTGAATATGGATTATAGGAATTAACACCAGTCTTAATGACTTCAACTACATTAAATCTATGGTATTGATTTTTAAACATAAGCAGTAATTTTTTTCAAGAAGAGACCAAAACAAATTTGAAATTTATTATGTTCAATCATAATGTACATTGAAATTCTAAAAATTTCTGTAGTATTTCAGTAAAGTGCTATAAAAAATTTTGTTGTAAAAGAGCTAATGAAGTTTAAAATGAAAACAAATACAGAATGTTACACAGAGAGAAAGACCTTACCACAATCAAAAGCGATGACAGGCTTCAGTTTTATCTCTTCTTCCTAAAAGGTAAAGAAAACAGAAATTACATATTTAAACTATCAGCGAGCTCAAATAGCTTTGTCAACTTATGATTCACGCGATAAAATGTTTCATCTAACCATCAAGGAAATGGGTATAAATGTCTAAGCCATGGTACATGGTCTTGACTACATGATACTTCACCAACAGAGTATCATGAGAAGCATGACACGCATCAGAAGGATGCAAAACATTTGGAAACGGAGAGAGAGAGAGAGAGAGAGAGAGAGAGAGAGAGAGAGAGAGAGAGGGAGGATGAAGATGTAGTGTGATCAAGTTATGGATTCGTCTACGACATTTTCTGGTTTTGAACATTTTAAAAACATTGAGAAACGATCAGACATTCTTTTCATTGCTATCCAAACTGCAACACATTAATATGTTATGAAATCATTAGAATGTTATGATATCGGCATGTCTCATGATCACCCATCATGGTGACTTAAATATAAATACAAAAAGGCAGTCGTGGCCTGATCTAGGGACCTAAATCATCCTTCATGGATGAACCTCACTGAAACAATAAAGCATCACATGGACCCTTCAATTCACCCAGGCATAATAATGTCAACAAAACAAGACACTGGTAACAGTACAGGTACCAGACACTCAAATGTGTGGACAGATTTTTGAAAATACATAAAAACAAACAAACAAAAAATGAGACATTTGTATGCATACCCACATCACACAATCACATCTGAGTTCATGTAGTGTAGTGTATGCATATCAAGTTCACTTCGAAAGGTTTTCATGGTCAGCAAAAAAAAAAATTCTTAAGAAAAAAAGTACAAAAAAAAACAAAAAACACAACCATCCTCGATGAAATCCATAATTAAAACTATCATTCAATAACACAATAAATAGAATATTCTATGTTACAAGCAAAAAAAAAAGACAAATCTTCAACTAATTTATGTGCTTTCATAAATTTTTAGTGCAGCATCATGATTTGTCTTAAGAACTAATAGTCGTGTGAAATTCAATTAAAGAAAAAATTAAAAATCAATAATACCAACATAGTTTAGTTATACTAAGTACTGTAAATAAGGACAAAGATATTGTACTTCCAAGCCAAACCTTCATCTTCAGTTTCTTTGCTCGTTTGGATATGTGACGCTGAGAAAGCTCTCTACTTTGCTGATCCTGATAACAACATGTAACTAAATAAAACACTGAAGAGAATTATAAATAACAAAAATAAAAACAGAGGTTAAAAAACATGATGCTGACCAAGTCCGAACCTGTATTACAGAGAAAAGGCGAAATGCACGGTCCTGACCAGCTGATAGAATGTGTCTCCCATTCGCATAAAACCTAGAAGTCAAGCATGGTTAATAAAGAAGGTTGAAATCCAACCAAGACCCTCAAAGTAAAGCAATGGCTTAAGCATCATGGAAAACCCAAAGCCTTTATATATGATTTATCGTACAATTTAAACTAAAATCGATGGAAGTCCTTAACTTGATGTGCAGAAGTGCAGCATGATTAAGGCGCAACAGATAGAGAAATAGAAAACTGGATTTTGCTTCATACATATATGCAGCACAAGATAACATAAATATATGGAAGTCAAAGATCATAAAATCAATGGGCAGAATATGTGAATCCTATAGCACCAAATCTATGGTAACAACAACACTGGAAGAATTTAAAATTCACTTAAAATTAATGTCACAACTAATATACCTTATGCATTGTGGAGGAGCACTATGACCACTTCTGAAGCGTAAAAGTCGAGGATCTCCATCAGTTGTGTCAAAGATCCACATCTAGAGGGGCATCAAGAGTTGTACAAATCAATTATACGGGTGCACAGAAAAACATGAATTTTTTTCTTTCTAAGTAAACCAAGGTCATACAATAATGATAGTGTAAAAACCTTTTAATGCCTTAATTCCTTCAAATATTAATGATTGAAATGTTCAAAATACAAAAGCAGCAACTCAGCCACAAAAAATAAAAAAAACAATGTTCTTGATTGTAACAATAAAATGAAAAAGGAAACAATTCACAGTGGAACTTGAAGGAAAAAGCAAGTAATAGAGAAGTAAATAACTAAAGATTGATATAAAGTGAGCACAAATCGGATCCTTTGGAAGTGAGGACATAACATCTTGGCAAGGCCAAAGAAGAAATTTTGTTTGGTAATAATAAATACTGGGGTCCAACTTTCAACCAATATGCCTATGTCGGTGACTTCGTGGACACACTTAAGTAAGTACTAGCTAGTATCTACCTATTTTATAAATCTGAAGCAGCAGAAACAGTTCAAGAGGTCATGTTCTTACTCATAAAAGGGCTTCTTTGCTTGATGAAGAAGGAAATTAGATTAATCATGGTTGCATGTTTCTTCAGAGCATTAACAAATAAATTTCCATTTATACATATGATTAGGGCAATATCATATGTAATCGTGAAATTATGTTCCCCCTACAGATTTTGACAAGTAACTAGATGCAAATGAAACTTAACTAGATGCAAATGAAACTAAGAGAGAACAATAAAGTGTCCTTACTTTGATGGAATTGTCAGATGATGAACTCATTAGCACGGGTTCATTCACAAGAAAGTGAAGTGAAAGTACAGAACCATCATGTGCATCTCTTATTACTGATTGAAGCCTTCTTTTTTCAAGATTCCATATGCTTATGACACCTGAAGAACCTCCAGATGCTAGTAGAGGCTGCCCATCTAACAAGGAGGCATAAGTAAACATAAGCATAAACTAGAAACTGACTTCATGGATAATCATCAAAATATAGCAGTCACAACCCTTTAATTTCTCTTTTTTTGTTTGTAGGACAAACATATAATAATTCCTAACTCAAAAGAGACAGCTGAGAATCAACTATGAAACATAACTCAAGATTGATGTCCACATAAAAAATAGACTATTTGGAAGACAGGAGCAGCATGAAAAATAACACTCATTCCAAAATGCACCTGATAGAGAATAAAAAAAATCTCATATCAAGGATTTCAAGCATTGCATTACAAGATTTAATGATATGGGCCTCTCCACCCATTTCCAATTGCTTTTTAGTTGGATGCTCTAACATTAACATGACATCAAAGCCTTACATGCTCCGTGTCACCCAATTTAATTTTTCAGTGTGTTTGGCTTGGTTGCCCACATGTGAAGGGTCGTGGTGAGAATATAGAATCCCACAATGGAAAATCTAAGCCTGCATAACAATATATAATATTTTGGACGTCCCAACTTATCTCCATTTGGTCCAATCCTTCAGCAAAACATGCTCTACATCAACCATTGTATGTTTCCATGTGAGCGGGTGTGATTAAAGTATAGAACCCCATATCCAGATTTCTAAGCCTTACATGATAATACTGTCCTGGGTTCAATCTATTTCCATTAAAGAGGCCCAGGATAGTATAGTACTAATACCTTCCTATTTTTCTATTTTTAAGTAACTAAAGCATTAAAGAAATACGTCTACAGTATCAAAGCCTAACATAACAACTACCACAGCACCATGGTAACGTAGTAATTCATAGACAGTTATTAACATAAAGTGTAAAGCATAAACCAAAATCCTGATACTCTTACCTGTGCTGAAAGATAAGGCAGTCACAGCACCTCGTGTTGAATGAGAAAATGTGACTAGCTCTTCATCGTAACGAATGTTGTGAACATGAACGTTTCCATCAGCACAACCAACTGCAACAACATCTAGTGCAGGAGATGAAACGCAACTGCAGATAGAAGAATTCCATCCCTTGAACTCATAGAGTTTTTTCTTTGCACTGATGTTCCAAAGTTGAAGTGAACCTTCCTGACTCCCAATAATGATCTGGACAGATTATAGATAGCGTTTAATCTTAATTGAGAAAAAAATGAGGTTGCATCAAATTTAATGACTGAACATTTATGGTTATTTTGCATAGAAAATTGCAATAGAGCTTCTTTGAGAATGCAGTTACCTTATTTAGGTAGGTATCCGGATGCATTATACAGCTAGGACTAAAGTTGTTGTCTAACATAACATGTCCAATCGGAGTATGGTTCTCATCAATTCCTTTGAATGCCCATATAAACAGATGACCTTCAACATCAACACTTAGGATATGCTCTCCAAACAATAGCAATGAATTGACCTTGGCACTATGGCTACACCATGTTGCTACCTGTTACAATATCAAATAACGTGTTAAACATGAAGTTCAGTCCATCAGATACTTCTGATAACAGACGCACATGACTCCCCTGTAGCACACTATTTATAAGATTCTAATTAAGAGCTTTGGAATTAGGATAGTCAATCAATATCGAACGGAAAGAAGGCAATAACTCTGAAAAGTACAAACAATGGACGTGTGTGGACATATCAGGAGCAATAACTCTGACTACTTAAGTAATATTTTCTCCTTAACAAAATTTATCAAAAAAAAAACTGTTAACCAACCTGATGAGCCCGCTTAAAAACGGCTATCTCATTCCCATATGCAGCAAATGTATAATCACGGTAGCAAGCAAGAGCTCGAATCTTCTTCGGCAATTGTGGACCTTTTATAGGTAATAAAAAAGTGATCATAATTATACTGCATGAACAAAATTACCTAAAAGCCCTACAAGAATGCATTAAAAAGTATATGGGGGAAAAAAAAGACCAAAAATAAAATTGCCAGCACAACGTCATGCTGCTCCCCAAACATTAAAAGTGATGTTACTAAGCACCCGGAGCCATTTTTTCATTCTTTTCTTTTGTGAAAGTAAAACTGAAGTTTTTAAACAACTCCAAACTAATTTTAAAAAAGCCAAAGAACACTTTTTTGCAGATTCGTGCATAGATTGGTCTAAAGCAGATAATTTCGAAAGAATGTAGACAAATTATGTCGCCAACTTAGTCCCAATTCTTCATTGATACACCTAATATCAATTCCAAACGTTTAATTATATAGTAAATCATATAATTGCATTGTTCTTAATTTTTTTTTTAAAAAAAAAATGACCAAGAAAATTCAAATTTGAAAACAAAAGAACATAGAAACACACCAACGAGGACGAGACTGAGCTTTGCGCACTGCAACAAAAGACAAATTCAAACAAAAAAAAGAAAAACTAATTAAGCATAAACTAATGGGAATCAAAGTTGCAACTTGAAGAATAAAAGAATTAAATGAAGAGAAATTGATTCAAAATTACGTTGTAAATCTGGAAAGCCTTGCCGACGGAGACAGTGACGAAGGTTTCGGTGCCGAGCCGCTGAACAGAGAAGGGGACGGAGCTGGTTGTGTAGCCGATTGCTCTGAACGGCTCGAATATTCCCATTCTCTCCCTCTCTCTAGGGTTTTCTGAAGCTTGTCGAAAGACAATAAATAGAAGAGAGAGAGAAGAAAATGGAGACGCCAATCAACGAGGAGTGGGACTGAGACGAAGGAGGGTTTAGGGTTTAGGAGGAGGAAAACGATGATTACCAACGCGGTGCGTTTTGAAGCCCAAAATATGTTGGGAAGTTTTAACAAAACACTCTGGTACTCTTCAATTTTAACGAAAAATCACATTTTTACCTTTACTTGACACTATTTACTATACCTTTAAAAATGGCTCTTTATTAAAAGAGAAGTTTTATTGGACTTTTCATTAGTTTTCCTAATATGTTTACACCCCCAATTTCACTAGCCTTTGAAAATTGTAACACCAACTCCAAACCATGGCCTAAGATTAGTGGTGAGCCCCCATCCATATAGGTGTGTTTCCCACTTGTTTGCCAATAAAATTGAGCACAACGGCTCTTTTGGTTGATCAACGGTTCACATTCAAATGGATTGTTGGTTATCCAACTGTCCACATTTAATTTAGTTAATATTTTTGTTTTATATTTATAAATTTATTGAATCCAACGACTGAGATCGAATATGATCAAATCTAACGGTAAAAAAAAGAGAAAGATATAACGGCCCAAATTTAAATTCAACGGTTAAAATTATGTGTCTCATGTGTTTTCATATTCTTCTATGGTGTTTCATGAGTTTCATGTGTCGGTTTAGTGATTTTTCAATGTTTATCGAAATTTAAATATTTTTAGGTTAAAATGTTCATAAAATGAATTTAGGATAGTCTACATAATATTTTTTTTAAAGTTAATTTAAAAAAAAAATAGCCTAAATTCATTCTTTAATAATCTTGGGCTAAAATTTTAGACCAGAATGATTGGAGCAAAAAAATTGTATCTGGATTAAAACCTAAATTTTATGGGTTAAAAATTTTAGGTTTTAAGCCAAAGGTTGGAGATGGTCTAATAGAGCTTCTATACTTTTTTTTTTTTTAACAAACGATAAATTTTGTTAGATTAGCCACCGACGGAGTTCGAACCTTCGCTGCCATGCAAGGGTTTAACACATTTTCACCACTGTGTTAAAGGACCACTTGCTCTATACTATTTTTTTTAATCACATTTTCATTTTTGCATAGAACAGATAGCGAGCTTATATACTTTTAAGGGTAAATTACATAGAAACTCCTCAGGTTTGAGGTCTATTACAACCCCATACAACATTTTTAAAACATTTCACTTTCATACCTCAAGTACTATTTTATTTCAAAATAACACATCCGTTAGATTTTTCATCCAATGGTCTGCTAAATGCTGACGTGGCTGCCACATTTGTGCTGAAGTGGCTACCACGTGGCAAAAAAAATAAAATTTTATACATTAACAATATTATAATATTAACCCTATTTAAAAAAATTATAAAAAAAAAAAAAAAAAAAACAGAAAACCCGAACCCAACCCAGATCCCCTTCCTTCCCCCTCACCTCTCTGCAACTCCTATTTACAAAATCCCTTCCCCCAGAAGAAGAAACCAAACATGTCCCTCCCCCCCCCAGGTGACGACCCACCTACCGTGACCCACCCCCCCGGGCGACGACCCACCTGCCTTCCTCTGCCCTTCCCGTCGACGATAAACTCCCGCGACCACCCCCCGGCGACGACAAGCTCCCGCGACCCCCCCCCCCCCCCCCGGCAACGGTTGCAGGTATTTGGGTTATGGGTTGTGGTTTTGCAGGTTGTGGGTTGCAGGTATTTGGGTTGCAGGGGTTTCTAAGAAAACCAGTGAAAAAAAAGCAGAGAAGTGATTAAAGGTGGGGGCTTTGAGGTGGGACAGATAGAGGGCGGGATATGGGTTTTGGGGGAAGGAGACGCGTGGAGGCGGGAGGCGGAGGGTGGGGAGGGAAAAGGCGGGAGAGGGGTGGAATTCGAAGTTCAAACCCTAGAGAGGGAGAGGGAATAAGGGAATTGAAAAAAGGGTGTCAGGGAGTGTGTTGGGGTTGGTGTGGATGAAGAAGAAGAGTGGGAGAGATGGGTAAGGGGGTGGGGACGGACGGACGGGAAGGAAGAGATGGGTAAGGAGGTGGGGGTGGGATATGGGGTTGCGAGGAAGGGGATCTGGGTTCGGGGTTTTCTGTTTTTTTTTTTTTTTTTTTTTTTTTTTTAAATTTTTTTTATTAGGGTTAATATTATAATATTGTTAATGTATAAAAATTATTTTTTTTTTTGCCATGTGGCAGCCACATCAGCACAAATGTGGCAGCCACGTCAGCATTTAATAGACTATTGGATGGAAGAGGTGTTATTTTGAAATAAAATAGTACTTGAGGTATGAAAGTGAAATGTTTTAAAGATGTTGTATGAGGTTGTAATAGACCTCAAACCTGAGGGGTTTCTATGTAATTTACCCTACTTTTAAAGTGTAATAAATATGTCACAGAGTACTATGATCATCTTCATTTATAAGTAAGAGGTCTTATGTGACGACCCGTCCCTAATTTTCCTATGTAATTTCTTCTTGAATATATGTTGTGACTATTATGCCCTTAACGGCAAATGAGTGGATGCGTTTACATTAGTTTCTTCCGTTCACACTTTCGTATTTAAATTTTTACTCGTACGTACAAATTTATCAGTGTTTGGAACACGATAGCGAAACGTAAATTATACACTGAAAGATTGTAAAATCAGAAGAAAAAAAATCCAACTTTCCCTAAAAAAAGGGGATCCGTGTCCCTCTTCCTCCCTCCAACCCGTCAGCCTTTCCCCAAAACCCTCTCCTCCATGCATCCAATCACCTTTCTTCCTATTAGTAGGCATCCAATCAGAAATAAACCTTCACTCTCTCTCTTCTCTCTTCTCCCTCTCTCTCTGGCCGTGCCTTTCTTCTTCTTCCTCCTCTCTGCAAGTTTTTCAACTGACACCAAAAAGTCCAAACGTGACAAACGAATTTCACCACCATGCTCATCTCGACTCCACGAACACAACCATACCCTTGGTGCATGAGTTGACTGAGTTTTGGACGTCCAACTCGGAAGGTTCGACTCAGCGAGTTCGTACAAATATTTTCAAGCCATTCACGGCCTAGGTAAGCCCCGAGAAGCTCTAAGAACCTTCATTTCATCTTTATAGGTTGTTTTTGAATTCATATACTTGTCTCAAATGAACACAAACCCAGAAAAACTCGAGGAGAAGGAGTTGCTCAGTTTTCCAACGAAGGGAACCGTGGTCGTTTGGCAACTTTCAACTCAGATTTCTGGTCAACCTCGACCACGACTGGACATCTAGTAGGTATGGACTTGTTCTCCATATTTCAAACTTCATATGGCTTTTGAATCATTGAATTTGGTTAAGTATTGAGTTAGATATAAGCTCTGGAAGTTGGGAAGAAAATTTCTAACTTTCTGGAATTTTTGGCCGTGGCCATTTGGCCACTTTCAGACCGAATTTCCGGTCAACACGGACCACCCATGAACTTTTTGTGAAGGTAGATTGATTCACCACATTCCTATCTTTAATTTGGCTTTTGTAGAAGTGTTTTTGGTTGAGAATCGAGCACGTTAGGAACTCGGGAAGTTGGGCAAAAAATCTGCAAAACTGCAGATTTTCTCGAAGAAGGCGAGTACAGTTGTACTCGCGGGGCGCGTGAGCGCGCGTGACGAATCTGTGCAGCCACCTTGTGGCTGCGCGTGGGGGCTCGTCCAGCCTCCGGCCGACGCGTGGTTTACACGTGTGTGTTTGTGACGTCGAGTAGATCGATTTCATATATTTACACCTTAGGTTTGGGCAAACTATGGGGGTTTTATTTAGGTTTCCGTATATGTGCTTTAATTAATTATATTTTAGTTATTTCACATATAGGGGAAACATATCTCGAGGACGTACGAGACCAAGCTAGGCTCGGGGGCTACGACCCAGCGACGTATTTGTGAGTGGGCAGTTTGTTTTTATACCTATACATATTATAGTTTCTTTAATTGTGATATAGAATTGTGATAAATGTTGCTATATGGTTGGGATATTACTGTCATGACATTCATACATATTCGTACATGCTCATCTTGTTGCACCCCGGTGTTAGTACTCCGCCCAAGGGCCAGGGCCAGTCCTTCACATGTATATTCACATCCGCACCGTTCGCTCGTCTTGGATCCAAGTTAGGTGCCAGTCTTGTCGGGTAGATTGCATTAGGCAATCCGACTTGTATGTGACCATGTTCTACACCAATCTTCGCGTGATCGTAGTACTAGAGCGTATTGATTACACAGAGTCTTGTCAGGTAGAGTTGCCTTAGGCAATTCCGACTCGTGTGCTAGATTAGATGATGAGCAAACTATTTATAATTGATTATCACATGATTATAGTACTTTGGCATTTGGCATATCACATATTCGCATATTTCAGACTATATTATTGTCATACTTAAATGCTTGCTTATATACTTATACGTTTTGAAGAAACTATACTTGTTTTTACGGCGAGGGGTTAGTACTTTTGAAAACAAAGGTTTTATTATTAAGCATTGTTTTGCTGACCCACTCAACCTTGTTTTTCGCCCCTCCAGGACCTAGATAGCTATACTCTTGTGGCACTCGAGGAATCCCGGCAGTTTCTGACATTTGCTTCTTTATTAGACGTATGAACTTATCACAATTATGTGATAAGTGTACTTTAGTACGAGACATTATCGGGGTGTCACTTAGGTTCCATTATCGCCAATAGCGAATTTGAATCACAATATTGCTAATCCATTATGAGACATAACCCACTCTTCCACCTCATTAGTATGTAGATAATATCGGTTATTCAAAAATAAAATAGTGTAATAAATATATAATGATGAATTTTTTAACCAATGAGTAAGTTTTTTATAATTTTTTTATTTAATCGTAATAAGAAAAAAAATGTATAAAGAGAAAGGAGGAGGCTGAAATGCCTTTATGAGCCTTCTCGGCCCCCGAAAATGGTGGTTAACTGTGACTTACCACTAGTTGTCCCCCTTTAATAAAAATTAAAAAAAAATTAAAAATTAAAAAAAAAACACGAGTACAACCAGTTCCAATACAACTGAATAAAAAGATAAATATTGCCTAAATACGAGTTTCTTGGCAAGGAAAGATCAACACAACTGATAGCATCCGCAAGAAAATTAACTACCCCAAAAAATGTTGTAGGAAATAGTGAGAATGATCTAGCAAGCCATTTGACATCCTCAAATTGCCTCTAAACGAGCATTTATACACATCTTGTTGGCCAAAAAGCTTCGCCGAAATACAAATACACTCGTGTTACTTCTTTCAAGGGTAGGTCATGTGAGTTTCAAATATACATTCTTTTTACCAAAAAAAATTGATCTGTTAGCTTGTTAACTTTGATGTTCGAATAAGATTACCAATCGAAGAAAATGTTTCGTCGAATTGATCTTTGTACGAAATAGTATGAAATATAAACAAAAATCAACACTTATCCTTTTTCTTGCTCCTTTTCTTTCTTGAACCATGTATACAGAGTTTACACGACAACCAGATTGATGTCCTACACATTAAAGTCCTACAAATAAAACGAGGATAAATTTAACAAGAACGCATAAACAAGTGCCTCCACTACTTGGACTCATCCATGGGGTCATTACGGTTACAAGATTCAGATCTTAAATCCTTCCTGTCTTGCCTCGACTCCTCAGACTCTGACGTCTTTGAAACCGAATCATCAAGCGCCTCAAGAAAGGACAATACAGTGAACTTGTCTGCAAGAGCAAGAATGACAAGTAATAAAAACCATAAGTCGCAAATCCATGAATTATCATCATACAGAGTGATGGCATATAATCTCATTTGACAAGATCCTACATCCGCAAGTGGATGCAAAAGACTGAAAACAACATTAGCATCAGACCCTCTAGGTATAACCCCATGAACGACGACAACTCATTGACTTCTTATCACAAGCATAAGATGCGTCTATCAAGTAGTTGGATCTTTCTCAAACGCTGGAATGTTTTATTGTCAAGTTACTGGGCAAGGCTCAATTTGAATTTAACCCAATAACGGTATAAACATTTTTCCAGTAGAAAGGGAAGACAAAAAATCATTCAGCAAGCATAGGTATACTAGCAAGCTACAAGATATGGAGTCCTTACATTTACTTGGGTCAATACCAAACTGCGTCAAATCTATCTGTCCTGTTTGAAGTACCTATAATAAACATTTTGGGAAAGGTAAAAGAAAGAAACAGCTTCACACTCATTAAAGAAACGGACACAATCAAAATGCCACAAGATGAGTTTTCAAATTCTTACATAAGCAAAGGAATCCATTTGTTGGCGGAAAGGTGGACTCTGCAGCAACTCCAATACATCCTCAGGAGACCATTGACCCTGTAACCCCAACCGAATTAAACAATGGAGAAAAACTAATGTATAAGAGATCAAGAATACAGAAAAGGTAGTGAACCAGAAATTTGCATACCTCAGGTAGGTAAGAACCTAAACCCTGTTCCAGTGGCAATGTCTCAATCAATGGCATAATCAACTCAGGTTTCAATATATCCTCCAAACTCAAGCCTAGACCGATAAAAACAAAGGTCACAAGATTAGAGCCATATCGTATTTCAAGGAAAAACTTTGGAAACAGCAGCCATTTAGGTAATACTGTAGATACTATAGTACAATGGACCAGCATGCATGTTGTTAGAACTCTTTAGTAATCATTGACAGGTACCAATACGGAACTAAGAGAGGCTAATGCGAAAAATTAAGGGTTAAAATCACTTTAGTCCTCTATGTGATCAATTCTGTTAGGTTCTGCCAATTAAATAAATCGATTTACACCTCACTACCAAACTTGCACTTCACAAAAGATTAACTGAACAATTGACGGTCAATGTGGAATCTGGACATAACATATTGAGTAAAGTGAATGTTTGACACAAGCAACTTGGCAATACTGCCAAGACAGTTAGGAGAAAGGCCACAAAAAGGAAGAACGAAAACAGAAAAGGTTAAGGGCAATAGGGAAACTGAACTTCCTAGCAAATTATTCTTTTACATATGCGGTGCCTGCCGTGTCATCCTTTTTGAATTGTAACACGGTTAATTATTGAGCAAATTAAAGAAATAAATTAGTCAGTGCTAGAAGCAAACCAGGTCAACAATATGAACCCAATGTGCAATATTTCTACATAGTACGCAGGGGTTCAAAACATTTGACATGTCATGCTGAAGTAATTTCTAATGCATTAACAATTTTCACTACAGGAAATATGCAACATATTCAATATTCACAAAACTGTTAAATTTTTTCAGTAAAAATTAGGAAGAGCATTTTGCATTAAAACTATGCAACACATTATATGGTTGAGATAACAAAAACTGTAATAAAATTCCTATACGGAAGAAAGCAGTTCATATTTAATCACAAAAATTTGGAATTAAAGCATTATTCTATTTATCCCAAAAACAACATTAATGGTAAAAAAAAATATATAAAAAAATCATATTATTACCTTCATCTGTATCCACAGCCCTATCTGCAGATGGCAAAAGTGTGAATGTAAGTATTTCAAATTAAAAGAAAGGGAAAAACTGGTATAAAAATTTGTACTCCATGGAGAAAACATAGTACCTGATGGCTCAATATTACTTAAGATTCTTTGAAGATCTTCCAATTTCACTGGGCCAGCTGAAGAAGTTACATCGCTACTTACTTCCCCACCCAAGTTTGGTTCCAGCAAGATTCCAGCTCTGGACAACATAACATTAATCATAAAAGAGTAATGTACTGCAAATGAGAACATCAAGCAGAAAATAGCAAGCCAGATACATCGCACAACATAAAAACTCTTTAAAGGTATCTAACGTCCCTAATACCCTCCCATCTTAGTTTTCTTGGGGGAGAGTAATTGTAAGAACATAATTTTTAAAATATTATAATGACTACTACACCAGAACGGGGAACTTTTGTTTTCTTGCAAGTCACTAGAAGAGACGAAAACAACTTCTATAAGAATTGGGAATTTAAGAAACCATTTCTAACAATTAAACAAACGGACTTGGTTCTGTCTATCTTTGATGAAAAAATGCCAATAAACTAACTAGTCAAGACAACAATTGTTTTATAAGCTAACTAGTTAAATTATCTTGCAATTATAACAAATTTATTTGGTGGCAGCCTATTTGATCTTGTTATATTTGGGGGCTACCCAATTGAAAGCACCCCAGAACTCAACTGTAAGTTCATCACTCTTGTTTCATTACTAGTTGCAGAGTTCTGCCACTTCCCCCTTCTCCCCATCTGGCTACTAAGAGAACAAAGTAGCAAGTTTCACTGCTATGAGAACTATACCTTGATGAAATATCATCATCAACCGTATCTTCAGAAACTTGTAAGGGAATAGAACCATCAGGCCCTTCTTCGTCAAGGAACTCTGCTGAAGCATCAAGATAAACACAAAATCAAACTTGAGGCAGAAATGCAATAGAATACAGACTAAGCTCCCAGTCTTTGAACTTATATTAAACAGTTTAGTTAAAGTTGAAGCCTTAAGAATTTTTTCAGTACAAGAATTGAAATCTGAAAGGTGAAATCTCTTTAGTTTTATTTCACATTTTAGGTAATGTTTTACAATGTTCTATGATTTAACAATATAATATAAATATCTACGAATTAACATAATGACATTTAATGCCAAAGACAGGCAGTATTTCTCATGTATATGGTTGAGAACTTGAGACAAAGCTTAATACATCGCAACGATGCAGTTAACACAAACTTAAAGAAGAAAAAATAGACATAGAGGAGCTAATATTATTGGTAGCCTAAAGCAATAAAATAAATTTAATATACCTAATGGTCGATTGAGGTAGTAATTAACAGAGCTACACAACTGTGAGTCATCTTCAGCTTTAGGCTCCTGGATATCACATTAACAATGTAAGTAAGAATCTTTGAACAATTACTCAATGAATAATAAAAAAAAGGAAAACAGATTGACAATGAACCTCACCTGCATCCAAAAGAAAAACTTCCTGTCATCGGTGGTGAACTTCAATATGTAGACCCTTCCTGACACTTGATTAACCTGATTGAACAACAAGTCATGATATTGAACCGTAGTTTTGAGAGGGGGCAGATATACATCATGAAAATCCAAAATCTGATTCATACCTTTTCGAAAACTGCCTCGTCAGGAAATATAATCTGATCCTGTGGTACTTTCGTTAAGGAAACTTTTAAGAAAAGTTTAAACAAATATTAAGTGGGAGAATAAACAAACAAAAAATGGAATGTGAAACTGTGAAGTAAACAAGAATTACAAAAAAAATAAATATGTACAAATAGAAGTGGAAAATTAAGAAAACATGGAAGAAAAAAGACTTCCAAGAAATAACAACAACGATAAAAATGATTATAAAGAGCTTAAAAATATCACATGCTTCAGAAAATTGTGAATAAACAGTTACCGCACCACAAACAAGACTAGAAACTGGAGAAAGTCTTTTGCAAAAATGAAAAAGAAACCAGGATACATCTTCCACAACATTTAGACTGCGATCAAGCCACTGAAAATGCACCAACCCCTCATCACCCTGATACAGAAAGAAGATAGATTTACTAAAAGACTCTGCTAGAAATGAGTTCAAATAAATATTAGATAGAATGCATGTCAACTTCTATATGCTAGAATTGATTAATAAAACCTCTCCAAGACTACGTCAACTTATACATACCCTTGCTATGCGAACAAGTCCTTTACGAGTATCAGGAGCAACCTTTTTCCCCTCAAAAACCATCTTACCAGCGCGAAACTCCAGCATAATTTCCTGTCAATATAGATTAGTTTGACAAAGAAAGTCCACATGCTCAAGAAAACAAAAGATGAACACAGAGCATGTGTATGCAGCTCACACACAGACGCCAGGATACATATGTATAGAATTCTGCACATACTAGCATAATTAAATGTTTGAATAACCAACATTCGATACCAACAAACAGCATAACAGCAAAGCAGATGTGGTAAAGTACGTGAAATAAAACATGTAGGGTAAACTTATAATTTAAATTCTCTTAGTAACAGAATCATGCAATTAGAGCTTCTGAACCTGTGTATAATACTGTGAATTTGTACATTTGCTCCCTAAACCCACAAAACTCAATGCAAGAAACAAATTTGTATAACACCAGCAGAGATTTTCCCCCTCATTTCCTTACGTCAATGGCATACAACAAAATGGAACATAGAAAGTAACAAATAATGTATAAAGGAGAAGCCAGTGCCATAATTCTACAAAGAAATACTAAACTTCTAAGCAGAACATATAAAGAAGAGAAGCCAATTTGTTAAGGGTACTAATATATTAACAGATGTGATGAGGCTCCAAATTCAGTAGTTAGCCACGAGGTCTGTAAACTTAACAGAAGCTTCAGTGGATATGTCCCGAACAAAAAATTCTCATCTATACCTATTTTACCTCATCAGAATGTAGAAATGCAACTCATACATCTCCAACCATATTAGCTAGTAAACCCTAACCGATAATAGTTTCAATCCCATTCCAATGAAACCTGACCTCACCACTTACAAGTCTTTCACCCATCTTTCTGTAGTCCAAACTATCAGTACCTACTAACCAGAAAAGCAAATGTTCACACCCATAATCAAATGCTCAGTCTGTGAAATCCCCGTTCGCTGGAATAATGTTCCATGTTTATCTTATCTTGTCGATGAATTAAACTGTCACTTCTTAACCAACCAGGCAATTTCAATCTCTTTTTCTTTTCTATGAAAAAGGTCAAAATCAATTTCCATGTTCTTCTACCCGAGCATATTAGCATCAAACCATAATCTCCGATTCAAATGCACATATATACCACATATTGAATAAACAAAATACTACCTACATATAATATATATATACACACACAAATATGTATCTATATTACCTGCATTTGTGGGACAGCCGCGGTTGAAGACGACCCCATTGTTCAATCAACGGCACAAAACTGCAAGGAAAAACGAAGAGAAAACCAATACAATATGAATCCAAAACCCAAGAGAAATAAATACAATAGAAAAACAAACAAACCCTAAAATTAGATAAATAATAATCACCTTGATGATTATATGTAGATGTCTCTATATATATGAATTTTTGGCGACAAGCTTTGAGAGATTTTGTTTCAGAAAAAGAAAGGGAGTTTTATTCAGGATTATTCTGGCTTGTTTTTAGCTATTCGAGGTAGGGGTGGGCACGGGCACGGGCAGGGCCCAAATTTGGAAGAACCAGACTCGCCCCATTTTAAAATGCAACGGGACGGGCCGGGGCGGGTATATGAATTCCGAGACTTGGAACCGGACCTAACTCAAACAGGCCAGTTTGGGCCAAGTCCACAGGTCCAAATTACATTTTTTTTTTCAGAACAGGTTATTTGGATTGTGTATAAAAGTCTGTATAATCTCCTTTGTAAATATTTGCCGAGTACAGACTAATGAATTAAATATTCTCATCAACCAAACATTATCTAATTACATTACTTGGATTTACAGAAACGTTCCACTAATCAACCAAACATAATCTAATTAAAAATACCCAAATCTGAAACAGAAGATTCAAACATATACAAGTCTGAAACTATCACAGGACATACATATATATTCAAATTCAATTTAATTCAACAGAACATCAAATTCAATTCAACAAAAGAATTGAAATTGGAACAGAACAGAAGTCAAGATTCAAGAACCCAACAAAATCACAGCATCAGCATGTGCGGCTTCGGTAATCCCATGAAGGCAAATTTATGAACCCCTCCCAATTCATATAAGGCAAATTTATGGATTGGGTTTGGAGTTTTCTTGAAATCCCATATGATTACAGAATGCAGAGAGTCAGAGATTGCAAAGTCAGATAGGACATATATCCAGGAAACCCTAAATCCCTATATCTAAGAAATTAATCAGAGAGAATCAGAGATTGCAGAATGCAGAGACTCCAGAGAGTTAAGATTTAAGAAATTATACTACCTTAATTTGGGAGAAGATGAGATGATGGTGGTCGATTTCGATTCGCAGAATGATGCTGTTGTTCTAGACGGCGGTGATGGGGTAGTCGCGGTTGGGAGGAGAAGGTGGTGATGGTGGTCGCAACTCGCAAGTCGCCAGAGGGAGACAGAGACAGAGACGGAAAATTGGCGATGGCGGCTGTCGAGGGCTCGAGTAACTTAAGTTGTGAATGAATGGTAGAGGAAGACCGAGAGTCCGTCGAATGGTAGAGGGTGGAGGTGTGAATGTATCCTTAAATTCATTATTCATCCAATATCCCACGCTGGAAACCGTTCGGGCCGGGCCCCGTTCGTCTTGACATTTGGATCGGCCCCGCCCGTCCGTTTCTTCTATAAAATATTAGACCTACAGGTCTAGGACCTATTTGCCCACTCCTAACTCAAGGTAGATGATGACTTAGGGCTTTCTCAACTCGGGCATCACTTTTGGAGATATTTACAAAAGTGACATTCGGTCTTAGTTCGAACGTTAGTAGTCGTTGTGTTTGGGTGAGAGTTGACCAGATTTGAACGCGGTCAATTTATGACTCGAAATCGTAACCAGAAAATATCAACGGTTCGGTTCAGTGTGGTTCTGCTTAAATTTATTATTAAAATCATATGGTTCGGTCCATGCCGTTTTACTGTTCCGAATACTAGGTCATTTAAATACCATATTAAAATGGTATTCAAACTTTACTCTCTTTTTTTCTCTTGTTTTTTGCATGCTTGCGGTCAAATACGACTTCTAAAATGGTTATACAAAATTACAAACAAAACATATGATTTTCAAATACTAAATCAAAATGCAAATATTGTTGACATCAAGCAAACAAAAAAAGAAACACAATTCAAATGTACATATAACATTCATAATACAAATATACATCCACACATACAAATACATTTAGTATGCAGCAAAATGTTAGTATAAATCCAATATTTAAGCCCAAAATGGACTTATCGAGAGATTAAAAAAAAAAAAAAATCGCAACTTGAATGTCAAATTTGGAGATCTAGGAGAGAAAATGACCTTTTTTCAAATATATGCCTTATCTCTATAGGTGAACCGTGCAAGTGAAATACCTAATTGAGAAATGCTCCCAGTTGCACTAGGGGAAAACCAGTTTGGTTTTCACCACTCATTTAGTGACACCTATATACAACTATTAAATTTAATTATTCATTTATATTCATGGTTTGGTTCGGCTCTAAGCGGTTCCACCAACATGAAAACCAGAACTGGTATGAACTGTTTGGTCCAGTTCTTTAACCTACGTTGACTATTTTTGATCAACAAGGGTTTTTACTGTTTATTTTGTTGCATTTTGATCTAGCTTCGCGGTTCCACGGTTTTTATGCCCCACCCCTAGTTAGAGCACCACCAACCCAATAGTCCGGTTAATTAGACAAAGATAATTATTGTCTTAGCAAACAGTAATTGTTCAAATGCATCTTCACCCTGTAAATTAATTAGGGTTTTTACTGTTTATTTTGTTGCATTTTGATCTAGCTTTGCGGTTCCACGGTTTTTATGCCCCACCCCTAGTTAGAGCACCACCAACCCAATAGTCCGGTTAATTAGACAAAGATAATTATTGTCTTAGCAAACAGTAATTGTTCAAATGCATCTTCACCCTGTAAATTAATTACTCGGGCAATTGGATATTAAAATTTTATTGTCTTAGTAAATAGTTAGACAAATATAATTATTGTCTTAGTAAATAGTAATTGATCAAATGCATCTCCACCCTGTAAATTAATTGCTCAAGCAATTGGGTATTAAAATTTTATTTTTTAGAACATTTAATAAAAATTAATAAAACAATAGTACTTTTATTATTATTAATTATTATTTTTCTGGATTAAATACCTAAAACCCTTTAACTTTTTAGTATCATTTCAAATTGGTCTCAACCTTTTTAAACATTCCAAACAAGTACCTAACCTATTGAAAATTTAAGATTCGTTAAGTCCTATTTAATTTTTCTGTTAAATGTACATGTGGCAACAATGGGTTCCACTTATTTGCTTACTTGGACAATAAAATAATTATAAAAATAACTTCAAGAAGACATAAAGATGAAAAACTAAAAATAAATAAACAAATTCACAAATAAAATGGAAAACAAAAATGAAGATCGGAAAATCTCCTACAAAAAAAAAAGAAAAACAAGAAAAGGAAGTGCGTTTAAACAAAAGGGAAAGGGAACAAGCAAAAGGAAACCCATTGTTGAATCAGAAAAGTTTGGTTAAGGAAAGGACACGCCTCCATCTTGACGAAATAAAAGAGATAATCACCCTTGGCAACTTCTCTTCCCTTAAAAGAAAACGAGGGTTCGACAAGTGCGTTAGGCTGCAAATGACCACTGGAATGAGACTCATCCTTTTGTTTCGCTTCTAGATCTGAGATTTCGTTGAGGAGGTACTCTAGGACGGGACAACCAATGTTCCGGATCTCTTTGAGGATTTAATGAACGCTCTACCCGTTCATTTGATAAATCCGGCATAGCCTGTGAGGTAACCATAGTTATACCTCTCAGTGTATAAGCTCCTAACCGTCTCGCTATGATCCTCGCGAAGAGAAGACATCTCCGTTTCACGCACCTCCATCAACTTCTGAAGGTCTGCTACGCGAGCATCCTCTTTCCTCCCTATATCCACCTAAAAATCGACATTTTATGCTTCCCAGATACTCGGGCATAGGATAAAGCATGCTCCGACCAGACCTTCAAGTTCGGCAAGGCTTGCTCCACTTCATTCTTCAGTAAACGCTCAGAAATTAGGTCTTTCTTTACCTTCACAAGGCTCTCTCGAAACATTTTCGCATTGATTTCCTCAATTGTGGCAGCATCAATATACTTACAAATATCCACCTCGTGGGCCTCCTTCAATGCTTGATGATTTGCGTGAAGCTGTTTAAGCTCATTTGACTGAGCTAGCATCTATTGCTCCAGCCTTATTCTGGCCTCTGACTCCATTGAAGACACATGTTCAAGCTCACGTATTCATCCCAATCAGTGAAATAAAGGGACCTCCATCCACATGTTGGCCTAGTAAATGAAAGGTGAGAATGCAGAATATAAAAAAATAAAAGAAGTATTAGATTTGAAGAGGTAGGTTTTGAAAAGAATGTCCAAAGCTTTAGCCCACTCCGACTAAGATATAGGGAATTTAGAACAATGGTGAGCAACAATATCCTCTTGCTGCTTAGAGAAGCGTTCAGAGGAAAACAACCACTTCCACTGATAGTGTGCAATGGAGATTTGCATCACCTGATGATAAATTTTGGGCCACATACCCCGATATCCGCCAAATTAACCTAGGCTCAAGGGAAGTTATAGCTCTAACCCTAACTCCCTCAACATCCCTTTTCCCATTCGTCGTCCACAATAAAAATTTTGTCATACCAATCTCTATCTTGCCAAGGAAGGTCTAATATGTACAGCTCATAAAGAAAACTAGGCATAGCTATGAAGTAGTAGTGATCATCAAAACCTTTCTTGATGTTGTATAAAACCTTGAATTCTTGAATGCCCAATTCAACCCTATACCAGTGATTAAGCAGCTCGAAACATGTGATAAGCCACAGTCAGAGACATATTATAAATCGTTATGTCATAACACAGCAAGATGCTCTTCAAAAGATTGGAGAGGAAAATGTAGGCCAAGGTCCGAGAACCAAGGATAAATTCTGGTGCAAGGATGGGAAGGGTCAGAATATGCAGGGAGAGAGGCATAAATGTTGCGCCCAGGCTTTCACCAAACTCTACGGTGACCAAGAACATCCAGACGATCTTTGATGAAGGCCTAGCATTAGACTTGGCTGCAGACTCTAGTTAAAGGAAAGTTATAGGGGATGCTTTAGGTATCTTGGGAGATTTACTTAATGATGCCATTAGCAGGGATGTGAATATAAACATGCGTGTTTTGAAGGAAACAAATCTAGCAGAAGAGATGAAAAGGGAATATTCGCTAAAATCTCATTTTGCTTGCGTACAGGACAAAACAAAAAGTTTCATCATTACTTTCTTTATGACACAAAACTCGTATTTACACGTCTAAAGGTCGAAACGTCTACCGTAAAGTAATAGAAGACCAAACGGTACGTTCCAGCTTACTCGGAAAAACATAGTATTTGGATAACTATCCATCCTCAAGGGGAATAAGTTGCTTTTGAGATGCATAGTTAAGGGCAATTGTGGGGTTTTGATTTTCTAGGGTCGGAGTAAGGTTGATCGAAAGAGCGTTACATTAGAAGTTTGGTCATGGACTCCGCCAATCTATTTTGTTGAGGTGTGTATGGACATGATATATGATGCACACTATTCCATTATTTTCCATATAAGTCTTAAAAACATTACTCATAAACTCATCACCACCATCAGATTATAAAACTTTTAACTATAGCATGAAATTGATTCTCAACATAAGCACAAAACTTGAGAAATGCACCAAAAACCTCAACTTTATTCATTAATGGGAATATCTATACAAATTACAAACCTAGTAGGTTTATCTATAAAAGACATATAGTATGAACCCTTTCAGAGAAACAACAAGAAAGGGTCCCCAAACATCACTATGGATCTTTTAAAAAGGAATATCAACTCTATCAAACTTTTCTGTGAAAGGTTATCTGTTCATTTTTCCACTTATACGATGTGAGCAAACTTTAACATGTTCATCAGTATTACAAGCAATCTTAGAATTCCTAAGCATAGTACCTAAGATGTGTCATTAGGAGGATGTCTAAGTTTCTAATGCCACAAAGATGTTTTCACTGCATGTTCCCAAAGGGTAGAAGGAATAGCACTTGGATTCATCAATGTTGGAAACATATGGATTAGAATCTTGAATAGTTCATTATTGCTACTAATTTCGTGATGTAAAAGCATCCATGTTGCCTTGTCCTATATAAAAAAACTAAGATTCATCACATATATACCAACTGTGATTGTCCTTGTAAAGCTTTTTGACAAAAAGTAATTTGACAGTTAACATGGGAACATGTAGAATGTTTTTTAAGATGTAAAATATGAGATTGTGTTTGTAAATTGGCATGACCAATGTGTTTGACTTTCAAACCTTCACCATTTTCTACAACAGTATTCTCATTGCCTTCATATGAAACAGCTCTAATAAGAACAATTATATCATGACTCATATGATGAGAAGCCCATGTGTTTACAGTCCTAGAATCACATCCTTCAAACTCATGTGAATTTTTAGCTGACATTGCTTGGAAAACTGTTTGATTAGAGGACAAATTACCTTGTGAAATATTGATCTGAGGTGGATACTGAACTACATTAGTATGAGGTGAATAAAAAGAGTACTGAGTATCATTGTCTTGAGAAGTGTATTGAGATGAGAATGGGAATAATGAAATATGAGATGGATTATTAGGATAAAAGCCTTTATTTTAATAGTTGGCAAACAGAGAATTGGGAGATGGAGGTCCTTGATAAGTATAGTTGCATATATGCTTGTAATTGAGTACAATGTGACTTCTTTTACCACAAATTTGACATTCCTGTACAAACTGGCCATTATCATTCCTATACAAACATGTGACAACAGTGTTTCCCTTTCTAGAACAAATTTGACACTCAAGAATAGGCTCAAATTGATTTGAAGTATTTCCTGAGTGTCAAATTTGTTCTAGAAAAGGACACATTGCTGTCACATGTCTGTATAGGATGATAATGGCCAATCTGTACAGAAATGTCAAATTTGTGGTAAAAGATGGCATATTGCACTCAATTGCAGGTATAGAGGCAACTACCAACCATGGTTGTCAAGGATTCCCATTTTTAGATCCATTAAACCTAGGCTTATAACCACCATTTCCAGTAAGGATATATGAATTGGAACCATTACCATATGAGCTCAGCCCTAGATTACCACCAACATTATTATTTGAATGAAAACCATTATCACTATTATTGCCATTACCATTAGATTGATACCCTTCTTGAGAAGAAGATTGAGAAGAAGATTGAGAACTAGATCCAATAAAACCATATCCAAAATTCTGTGGAAATTGAGAATGACCATTCAAATATAATGAAAATGATGAGGAGTTAGAGGTTCTAGAAGGATTTATTCCAGTACCAATTGGACAATTTCCATTCACATAAATTGCAGCCATATTATGAATCAAAGATAGAACTCTAGCCTCAATATTCTTTTCAGGACCAAGCAATTGTGCTCTAAATTCCTTGAGTGTAATAGAAGTGTCTCTTGCCAAAATTACAGTCTTACTCAAATCAAAATCAGAAGGCAAACCAGTAAGAGCTGCAATTATAAGATCATTATCTAAAACAGTTTCACCAGCTGCTTGTAATTGATCTTTTATTTCCTTCAATCTCAACAAATACTTATCAATGACATCACCTTTTTTTTCTGCATAGAGTGTAATTCAGCTTTCAAATGATTCACACTAGCACTAGAAACAGACATGTACGTTTCGATCTTGCAATAAAGTCTATACCTTATGAGAGGTCTTGCACCTTACTATATGCTTTATTGCATCATTACTCAGTACAACAATTAATAGACTAAGCAAAGCCATATCTATCTTAACCCACTCTTTATAAGCATTACTGATTTCTTTTGTAACACCTAGATTAGGATTCAGTACAAATTTTGGTGGACAAATATATTCTCTAGTAAAATGATCAAGATCATAACAGCAGAGCACATAACAAAACTGAAAACTCCATTTGAGAAAGTTTCATCATTGAGCTTAATGGTAAGCATCAAGGTCTAAAATATCGATGATATCGGAAATATCGGTAGTCCAAAAACACGAAAATTTCGATGGAAATATCGGGATATTATCGATATCGATAAAAATTGAATAAAAACCACGGAAATTGTAAGAAAAACTTGGAAATTTTTATTGAAACTTTGCAGGATGTTTATTTAGTCAATTATCTATTAGTTTATCACAAAAAAAATTGGAAGGAAATGCATTGCATGATGGATTTAACTGATTTAAGTTGATTATATAGCGAGCTGGCAAACATTGTGAGTGTAGAAAATATGTAGTAATTAATGAAAGAAGTTTAAACACACCATAATCATTTATATATAATGAATTAGTACAATATTTTACACTTTATACATTGCATGGTAAGATACATGAGTGACTTAGTACCACATAGAGTTCCTATGAGGTTCAAAATTTTCACTATCTTCATCATCTCTATGTGTAGAGTAAGTGTATTGTGAAATGGGAGGGGTTCGAATCCCCTTGGTGTTTTTTTAAATATAGAAATTTATCCTAGATAATAAATATTAGCTTGCAAGCCTTGCAGACATCTTAACGACCATATAAATATTACAGGCTGAATATGTAATCACAAACACATCTGTAGCGAGTTGGATAAGGCCCAGGTGCGTGGTTGACAAAGGGAGGGGTTCGAATCCCTCTATGCGCAAGCAAGGTTCTAAAAAACGCTAGGCGCTAGTCGGGCAGTGGGCTGGCGCCTAGCGCCTAGGCGGCTAGGCGGGGCCTAGGCGGATTTAGGTAAATTTCTTGTATATCTTGTAAATAAGTGCATATTGACACTTACAAAAAATTATACTTGTATGAAATCCATGAATAAGATAATAAAATAATGATAAAATGCAAAAAAAGTATCCAACAAGTCCGAAATTTAAAAACACATTAAGCATATATGCCATATAACCATAGTAAGGAGTATTGTAGGATGACACATGTACAACAAGTTCACAATTTAAAACAACATAAAATGCAAAATAAGAGGAAAATAAGGAAATATAGTAATGCAACTTTTACAACACACGCAAAAGTGTTAAAAACTCCTATAATACTTGCAAGAATGGCAAGGTTATTGTAGTATGAACGGATCTCACAAGATCGTTCTCCTCATGAATTATTAAATAATGCGAAGCAAACTAAATTCCAATTAAGTATTGTAAAATAGAAATTCGAGATAATTGATTTTATGTCCTACTTTAATTAAAACGAACGCCTAGGACAAAGAAACTAAAAGAAAGGAACTGTTAAAAGAAACAAATAAATTAAAATAAACAAATAATAAAACAAAAAGAAAAGAAGAAAAAGGAAATGGCTCACCTAGATTCAAAACCAAGACCTGGAGCCATGGGAAATGCGCATAAAAAAAAAATATGATGGGCGCAGGGTTCGAACCGGGGACCTGAGTGTTTGGGAGGATGCGCTGACCAACCCGTCCAAGTCCACATTGCTGTCAATCTTTGGTAACAGTTACTATATATCCTAATTTAGCAGCTTCATGTTCATTTAACAAAAAAAACCCTAGCATCTGCGACAACACTTTCTGTCTTACCTCGAGCCCAGAGCCCCAAACGGCTCCCTGTCTCTCCGTGTCAGAGCTGCCCTTTCAACAGACATGGCATGCACACGTGTCATGCATCCATGTGATGAACTTCTTAGGATTCCAAATTAAAGGCTAAGATGTGCCCTATATTTCTGATTGCTTTTTAGAAACGTAGGCCTCTCTCTAGAATATGAGAGATATCTCTCGGATCCTCTCTCCCATTTCTCTCAGACCTCTCTCCCATTTATCTTTTCTCAGACCTCTCTCTTTTAAGATAAAAAAAAGAAAAGCAAATAGCTCTCATTTCCCACACCCACCGTGACCTCCACCACAGTGGCGCACACTCCGGCGAGCACCATCACCACCTATGGACCGTTCCTCCTCCCTTTCTCACCTCCCGGCGAGCACCATCAGGCAAGGGGAGGCCTTGTTTAGACCGTACGAGGCGGATGATCCATCAAACCCGAGCGGGTTTTTGGATCCAGAGAAAAGGGATTGCTCATTTTAATGGGTCTGAGCGTGGATTGCAGAGAGAGGCGCAGATCTTGGCAGCTGCGACGACGGCGCCTCGGCTGCAGTTGCGACGACGGAGCCTTGACGATATTATCGATAATATAGATAATATCGCGATATATGAACGATAATTAAGTGGATAAATGTGAAAATATCGCCCTCTCAAAAAAACGATATTATCGACGATATTTCGCCGATAATATCGATATTTTAGACCTTGGTAAGCATACCAACAAACTCTCAATCTTCACAAAAGTCAACATGATGACGATCAACAAGAATAACTCAGATGGTCAAAGCAAGATAACAAGAAAACCCAAATGACAAACTCAATATGGCAAGAGAACCTATATGGGAAAGAAACAAAAGCCCTTGTACCCTCAACCAATAAAAACCCTTGTCGTAAAAGATGATTTGTAAAATATGACGTACTCTAGTAGTTGTGAGTAATTCAAGCAAAACACATCGTAAATTCTCTTCAAGGCGTGCATTGCATGCCTTGGTATTAGATGCGACGTTAATGGAGTGTCGTAATACTACAAAAATAATTACGGCATAGTTTGTGACTACCATCAACAATTACTGCTAATTTTGCATGCCGTAGTTTACATTTATTTTTATTTTTAACTATTCATTTTAGACGGACTTCATTTCATAACATCTAAATTAATATTGTAAGGAATACAATAGAAAGATAACAATAGTCATCATAAACACATTAAACTCCATATTCTTAGATTAATTAGTAAAAGTTGTCAATTATAGTACAATTGGAAGCTTACAAAAAATCTGAATTGTCACAAAATGCACCAAATCTTGAGAATTTGTGGATGCAATTTCAGCAAGTGCAACTTTTTTTGTCCTTGTCCAATTTAGTAATTTACACTTAGTCCCTTGAGGTTTGAGAGAATTATGATTTAGATTACCAAAAAAGGCATCAAGGTTGGAAGATTTAGCTTGAGGCTTGGAAGAAGTAGCATGATGGTTTGCTGAATTAGCATGGTGATTGGTTGAATCATTTGGTAAGTCTCTAGATTCATGATGATTTGTTCTAACACAAGGAGATTGCCATTAAAGTGTACCATAATATGTGAGATTGATGTTAAGTTAATATTTAATAAATAATAAAGAGTGGGGAAAATGTACTTACCGAGTTAGCATTTTTCTCCATTTGTCCAACTAGTAGAGAATGGACAATATTTTTCAAATCTTTCAACTCTTTTTCCAGCATAATAATCCTATCACGATTATATGTTTGAACACTCACTTGTGAAGGTATTGCACCAAACCCAAGTCCCCTTACTCTACCTCTATGTTCGGGTCCAAGCGATTTAGCAAGAGCATCATTCTTAACAGAGTATTTACCAACATCTGTTATAACTTATATTCTTATTTGTTTTTTTTTATTTTTTTTCTAAGATGATAAAGCAAAATGTTAACTTATAAAATAATGACTATAATACTAATTACCGCTGCATTTGCAACCTCTTTGTTTAAAAATTCACCAGATTTCCTTGTGTGCCCACGAATCCATGCATCTCCCCTTGTTATTGCATCATGCGTTTCACTTTCTCTTATCTACATCATTAGAAATTAAAAAAAAACACGAAGAGAGAATATTGGATCACAATCTTCAAACAACAACACCACTCATAATTATGTTAAAAAGTCAAATATGACTAACAAAAATAAAAACTGTAGTTTACCATCTCATTTTCAAAGCGAGCGTACCTTTGCGACTCACTGTGTGTAGCACAGTTTGCTTTGCCCTCATTTTCTTGAATCTCTCACTTCTCTCCTATATATCTAGAATTTATTCAACATAATTATTATGGATTGGAAGTACTAAAAACAGAATGGATATATTTGAATAAAAGAAAAGAAATAATGTTACCTTATATTTTGGACCCAAACGTTTCTTAACGAAACTATGGCATGGTATCGAATCCACATTATCAGACTTGAGTTGCTTTGTACTTAAAACCAATTTGCTCTTCTCGCTTCTGCACTTCATTTAGCATTTTGCATCTGTGATCTCACCAATGCTATGAAACCTTTTGTAAAGAATACTTCTTACGACATTCATCAACAACAAATTTATTCTAAAACATAAAACATTAAGTTATTGAAATTGATAGAGAACTAATTTAAATATGAGAAAAAAACATAATATAAGGTTTTTATATTACCTGAACATGCTCACACAATTGATGCTTGAAGTTATTACCAAATTATTTCTACGTATCTTCGGTAATGGGAACCAATTCCCTTGTCGTGATATCAAGGTGATAGGCATGCTTAGCTTCATTTTTCTCAAATGGTTAACCTCAATGATTGAAGTCAACTAGGAGTTTTTTCCCCTTCACTAAGATACTGTAATTTAGCCCAACCCCTAGGTTTCCTTTTTCCTTCATTATTCTTAGACTCACCAACCTTGATTTTGCCTGTCTTTTATCGTGGATGCTTCTTCAATGGAAGGTGAATTATTATCATCACCTCCTTCATTGTTAAGTTAAATGGTATGTTAGGTGGAGCATTGGAAGCTTCCTCTTGTATTCTTGAATTACCACTTTGTCTAGCCTGTAAGACATCAGCAACAATAGCTGCTATATGTTTCTTTGATCGCTTGGCACCCTATTTTGACGACTATATAAGAATGTAAATAAAGGCCAAAAAAAATTGTGAGAACACTTTATACGATTACATGAGGTAAAAAAAATAAAAAAATAAAAAAATTGGTAGAGTATGTCAACTTACTTCACCAGACATATTCACTTGTATGCAAACTTCCAAATAATATATTTCAACGTGTGAACCACAAACATTAATGTAATCATCATAAGTACCATCTCCTAATTTGCATCCTCAAAATCATGAAAAAGGATAACTATTGTCACCCAATTGCACATCAAGTCTTGTTACATCTAAGGGTATGGAAAATGTACAAGCACTCTCATCATAATTATCAAAATCATAAAATCCCCTTACTTGTGCATCCAGTACAACATACCAATTTGATTAATCACATACTCTCCAATACAACACTTTCTTAACTTGAGCTAAAATAAATGGATCGTTTTTAAATTCAGATTCCTCATTGCGGATTAGTCGATCACTCACTCCAGCAGCTTCTTTTATGTACCCATTACAATGCTTTGAGTTTTCTTCACTAGCATAACTTTTTGTTATACAATCTTCAGGTCTTGCACGATTTTTAACAAATCCCTTTAATATCTTCAAGGATCTAGAAGATACAAAACCATACACATTGAAATTTATTTTGTAAAATTTAATTGAAGCCTTATTTATGCACATGTATATAATAATATTTACAAAAATGAAAAGTACCTTTCAAATGGGTACATCCAACAAAATTGGACTGGGCCATCTATTAGAGCTTCTCTACCAAGGTGAATTGTTAAGTGCAGCATAATATCAAAGAAGGAATGATACTTCTTAAACATGCACATTCGGAATCAAGAGCTTCCAATTTGTTTTTGTCAATAACTTTTTAACACAATTTATTAAAAAAATGCACATAGTCGGAAGATTGCAATCCTTGGTCTATCTGACAAAAGGCTTCTTAATGCCATAGGTAACAATTGTTGTAATAGAAGATAACAATTATGAGACTTCAAGCCTAAAACTCTACAATCTTTTAAGGAAATATGATTAGCAATGTTGGAGCTGTAACCATTCGGTAATTTTAAATCTGCCAAACCTCTTACAAAAAAACCTTTTTTCATCTTGTGTAAACATGTGTGGTCCTTGAGGCAAGCGAACATTGACCCCATCTATATGTAAGTCATCTCTAATGCCTAAGTTATGCAAATCTTTGCGAGAATTGGCCCCATTTTTGTTTTTCTCTTCATATTCAAAAGTGTCACCAAAATGTTCTTACATATATTTTGTTTCAATATGCATTCGGTCTATATTGTGAGGCGCAAGTAATATTTGAAATATATACATTTAAAAGGAAATTCTCATAAATATAAGTGAAATTATGTTAAAAATTAATAAGAAAAGTAGAACAAAAAGGGCAAGTAGAAATTCTAGCCTCCCAATATAGCAGATAAAAGATGGAATTTTTTTTCCAAGGCTAAATAGCATCTGTCTTCTTCTTTCTTCTCTTCCCAAACTTTCTTTTCTTTCCTACCTTTCCCCAGTCATTCTTCCAACCATTGAGTCGATGGGCAATTTCTAAACCATTCAACATCATAGGCTTAACCCTATGTTCTTCTTTTCCATCATACTAATCTTCATTTGTGCAGAATAGATGATTGTGAGCAAGAAACTGTCTATAGCCCATGTATGCAAACTTATGACTAGCATCAAGCCATAATGAACATGTGCCAACATCACATAGCGAACATGCTACTTTACCTTTTACATGATGGTCAGACAATTTCCATAAACTGGAAAATCACTTATTGTCCACATCAAAATAGCCTTCAAATTGAACATGGACTTACTAAATGCATTATACACTTCAATGTCATTGTTCTATAGCTTTTTAAATCATCAATCAATGGCTCTAAATATACATCTATATCATTTCCTGGCTGCTCATTTCCGGGAATTAATAATGACAATATCACATTATCCTTTGTAAAACCCCACCCTCGATTTTAAAAATTGTTTATGGGATTGGTTGGTGAGCCACATGGGGCCCACCCTGGAACTTTTGTCTCCCGGTCTCTCTCCTTTATTCTTTCCCTCGAGTGCTTTCTCACAGTTCACTATATCTCTCTCTTCTTTCCCTGAAGCTCTCTTGGGTCTCTCACTCTCTCAGCCCTCTATCTCTTTCTCGAACTCTAGTCTCTCTCACTTCATTTCCCCCAATCGCACCCAACTACCAACCTGAGCCACCACGTCGACGTCTCAGCGCCACCACTACCTTCGTGGCTCTCCATCTCCTCCTCCCTCGTCACGATGAAACACGGGACACCCAAAACCCACACAAATCTCTCAAGCGACCTCTTTGGGTTTCAAGCCTAGATTCCGACTATCCCCGTCCATTTTTTCGTTGGACCTTCATTTTCATAGTTAGATCGGGGGCTAAGGTGGCCGTTTACCGTCGATCGGAGCTGAGGAAGCTCTGGCGCTCTTTGTTTCCGTTGAGCCCAGGCCGTTGGGCCGGCTTGTCAAAGCCCAGTCAAATCAAGGCCCTTTGGGCCGTGTATAGGACTTGGGCCTTAGGCCGATTTAAAACCCAACCCATTATAGTTTTAATTTTTATTTAATTATTTTCTTTTAAAAACCCAAAACCCTTTCATTTGGGCCAGGCTTCATGCCTGAGCCCCTTTTAAGCAACCCAGGGCTTTTAGCCCTTTTTGAAACCTTGGACCCAGGCCTTTGGGCCTTGAGAACCAGGGCTTTAAGCCCATTGACCCAAAACCCAAAACCTTTGGGCCTTAGAACCCAAGCCTAAGAACCTAGGGCCTTCAGCCCATTGACCCAGTCTAACCTAATACCTCTGACCCGGTTTGACCGGTCTGGCCATTGACCTGGTCAGCGTTGACCGTTGATCTGGTCACCGTTGATCGTTGACTTTTCGGGTTGACTTTTTTTCGGGTTTTGTCCGGGACCCCTCCTAGGCTAATTTCGACGTCCTAGACCCGTTATGACGTCCATTTTCCCAAATTAATTTGTTTGAGTAGAGTTTGACTAATTGAACCCTTTATGTGTTTAGGTGCGAATATTAGCGGCGATTCCATCATTCCTATTTCGTACGGCTCATCTGCAACGGAGTATCTGTGAGTGGACCCCTTCTGAAATGCATATTTTAATAGTAGAAATGCATACATGAAAAGCATGATTTACTGGATACGTTTTGTGAACGTTTTATGAGAAATCGATTATCATGCTATACTGAACTTACTTTTGAATACCATATTTTCTATCAAAGCCATGTTCTTGTAGGGTATCTGATGGATGACAATATACTTTTTAGAACATGTTTTTACACACTTCTTTATAGTATAGATGATGAATGACTTTATATTATGAAGATGCTTTTGAGATATATGTATCTATGTTTGGAAAGATTATTTTTAGTGGTTTTGTGCGTATCTAGTGGTCACTATACATATACCTTCGAGTGGGTGCTGTAGGAGCATACGGGCGATTGATACTTGTGAAGGAAGTGTTCTGGAGGAAAAGTTCTATGTTTTGCCTTCGGGCTATTATGATACCACTAGTTAGCACACTATATACGAGATATGTTTTATGAGATGTTTTATGGCATGCTAGGGTTTTCGAAAAAAACCTATCACTTATTATGCTATTAGTTTTCATAAAACCTTGGGGGTTAGTACGTTGATAATTGTTTTATTATATATGTATATCAACTTGGTCCACTCATGTTTGTTTTGCGCCCCCTTCAGGACTTAGAATCGAGGCATACAATCCTGGCATCAAGGCACTTCTACATTGGCATCGTCGTGTTCCCTCGGTGTAGGACCTATCATTTGTTTCATTCAATTTTATATTATTCTTTTTAGCGTTCTAGTTAGTTATATACTCTAAACACGTTCCTCTTTGCACATTAATTATATTCAAATTTCTCTTATCTTATTCATATTTTAATTGTCATGTTTTCAATAAATGGCTTTTGTCACCCTCGGGTGTCGGTCAGCACGTGACCATCCCGATGTCCCGAGGACATCGGGATCGGGGCGTGTCATCCTTGGACATGCTTAATGATGAAGATTATATGTAACTAGTATCACTGGCCAAAGGAAGAAGGGAGGAACAAGCACACTTGGATAACGCAGTACAACGAAGAGTTGTATGCTGCTGTTTCCTGGATCCAAAAGAGAGTACTTAGGTTCTCCCAATAACTAAAAAGTGTATCATGCCTGAATCTAACTGGGATTCGCGTCGAATCCATTTTGGATTTGATAAATATATTGCTTGTGAAGTATGTGTTCGTGTATGTCCTACAAATCTACCCGTTGTTGATTGGAAATTGGAAACTAATATTCGCAAGAAACGACTGCTTAATTACAGTATTGATTTTGAAGTTTGTATATTTTGTGGTAATTGCGTTGAATATTGTCCAACGAATTGTTTATCAATGACTGAAGAATATGAACTTTCTACTTTTGATCGTCTCGAATTGAATTATAATTAAATCGCTTTGGATCATTTACCAATGTCAATAATTGATGATTATACAATTCGAACAATTTTGTCTTGAACTAAGATCAGCAAAAGGATTAAACCCATGAGATGAAATGGCTAATCTAAGATTTCGTGGATCTGATGCAAATTTACGATATTTACAATCTATTCTTTCCCATGTCGGTGAATCAACTGGATGTCTCAACTTTCCATCTTTACTTTTATGCTTCGAATGTCATAATAGTTGCTCAGCCTTCTCAGGTGATCTAAACATCCTCTTAAGTCTAGGTATTATAGGAAAATAACGCAAGACCTTCACGGGTATTTCTTTGTGAATCTTTTTAGTTCGCTCATTAGTTTTCCACCTTGAAGTATCACATGTTAGACAAGTCTCCAAATGCTTACGATCCTTCCAAAATAAATAAAACAGTCGTTGTTCACACATGCATCGATATTTTCATAACTTATATCAAATGTCGTCAATATTTTTTTTTGTCAAATTCAAGGAATCAGGAAGTGTGTTCTCATCTTGCAGCATGTCGCTTAAAATTTGAAGTAAATCATTGTAGCCATTATCAGTTAACCCACATACCTTTAAACTTGTATAAAACAACAACTGCTCTCATCTTTGTGTACTTATTACAACCAGGAAATAAAGGAAGCTCGGCATCCTCCAACAAACTTATAAAATTTGGCTCAATTCTTTCATCTGGTTCTACAACACCATCATCTTGAAAATATACATCCCTATATATTCTATTAACATCGAACATTTCCACATCTTCATGTTGAAGAGATGTGTTCGATTTTTCTCCATGCCAAATCCAATTATTGTATGTAAACCCGTATTCAATTAAACGATCATACACTACTGTGGAAAGTTGGAAGCGCATGTTAAGACAATCCTTTCAAGGACATATTAACTTTTTTGGATTACCCTCTTTAGTCAAAACATCATTAAAAAAACTAGGCACTCCATTTTGATACACTGTTGAATTTCTACAAGTGAAAAGTACAAATTCATTGTGTGTGGAGTATGAATAAGAAATCGAACATTTCCACATCTTCATGTTGAAGAGATGTATTTGATTTTTCTCCATGCCAAATCCAATTATTGTACGCAGGATCAAACCCGTATTTAATTAAATGATCATACACTACTGTGGAAAGTTGGAAGCGCATGTTAAGACAATCCTTTCAAGGACATATTATGTTTTTTGGATTACCTCCTTGGTCAAAACATCATTAAAAAAACTCCGTACTCCATTTTGATACACTGTTGAATTTCTACAAGTGAAAAGTACAAATTCAATGTGTGTGGAATATAAATAAGAAATCTAACTTTTACACACAGAGTTCAAAATATAACCTTGGAAAGTATGCCCATTCTTTATCCATTTTAGACCAATTAGACTCTACATTCTACATTGTCGAGTTCTCTATTTCTAGCAGTCAACATAGTTGTCGAGTTCTCTATTTCTAGCAGTCAACATAGTAGCTACTAAAATATATACATAAAACAAAACCAAGTTTAAAACATTGTAATACAAAAATTTAGCATATTCAAGGCAAGACACAAAATAAGCCATCAATTGCAATAATGAAAATAAATGACTACTCATATACATAAATTGTTATACCTAAATTTCTAGGTATGCATTGACGATGATGAAACCTTGATAAAGCCAAATAAGCAACGGTGCAGGTAGATTATCAAACCTTCAATAGCCAAATAAGCAGTGCTTTAGAAGATTATATACTCTCAGAATAAACCACAACTATTTATAAAACATATCAAATCTTTCATAGCTTGTCATCCAATATCCTACTTGTATCATCCAACTGTCAAGTTTTAAGGAGTGAAGACATGAAATGTGCATAACCTTATCACATCAATAAATGCATCTAAAATCTACAAGATTTAGACCTAAGTCCTAACTCCTAACCAAAGGAACATACAACTTCTATTCCGTTGAATCGTAATATCTTTTTCCTCCAAAGATAATTTGAAGTTGATGCATTCAAATTCTTCTTCTTTAGTTTTCCTTGGCTGTCACAAATCACAATATCAACATTCAAATGGAGTACATAAAGAAATCATCAATCATATACGTAATCGGTTGTTTTATACTTTTTCGGAAACAAACACACTTGTGAATGAACAAACCCAATAGTAGTCAAATACTCATAAATGCTATCATAGCACCAAACAAAAAATTGAAATCTACATCATTTTTCATAATTACAAACTCAACATTTATATCATTGAAAAGAGTAAAACCAAATGGTAAAAAATACAAAAGTTTCAAGGAATGTATCAAAAAATTGAATGATTTTGCATTTTCTAAAAAGAATAAACGAGTGAGAAAAGAGAGATGGGTTGGATTAGGGAATCACCGTGGGGAGCTTGATGGTGTAGGAGAAGTTGGGGCCTTTGGAGAAAGAGGAGAATCAATTAGAGAGCCAAAAAGCCAAAAAGCTCCTTAGAGCATTGGAAAATTGAAACTAAAGTGAAGGTGTTGGGCAAGCTAATACACACCGGTTTTGGTCCAATAAAATAATAATAAAATGTGGGGTGGGAAAATTTCGGCACAGACTAGGAAAATTTCGGCACCAAAATGTCCTTTGATTGACCAGAAAAATTGGTTTATTAACATATTAATTTTCCAAACTTAGAAGCCATTATTTATGACGTGTCATTTGTATAATAAAAGGTAGGGTTATAAATATATGAAAAATTCACTTTACGACATAACGTGAAGCTTTAAAAGAGAAGGAAAGTGTGTCGTATAAATTGTCAAATACGACACACAATATTTAAGCCGTAAATATTTGCATTTAACAACTTACACAAAAGTACGGTCGTGAATGCGAGATTATGCACAAGTATTACGACATGAACTTTATGAATGTCATAAATGATATTATTTAAGGCGTACCGATACTATATGTCGTATTTGTCAAGTCGTAAAAGACCCAAACAGTTGTAGTGTAAGAATTTTTTCTAAAAGCACTTTCATCAAACGTGCTTTCAATAATTTTAAAAGTATTTCCAAACGCGTATCTATAGAAAAAATTGTTTTTATCTTCTTAATCTATCTTATTCACTTCAATTGAAGTCTGTCATAGTAGGTAGGTAGTTGTAACTTGAAAACCCAATGTAATTAGAAATTTTTTAAATTTCACGAGACATTCCAATTTCGTTCCAATATTTTCTGAATTCTCGGATCGCAAACTTCCAGAGGTAGGATTTGATTTGCGTGTTACATAACCGGTCGGAATCAAAATTTCCAATGCAGTTTGATCCCTTCTCAACCAACCTCGATCAACCTTCATCATACCTTATTTTGCCCTTGATTATTTCTGTTTCTTGACATGTATAGTATAGTAGTAGTGCAAAGAAAATTTTTCTTTTTTTTGGTTATCGGAGGGAATCAACCCCTAAACTTAAGCTTTGATAAGAAGCTACGACCATGTTAATAATTCTTAACTAGAAAGGCCAGATAAATGAGGCACTGGAATGAGGTGTTCTTGGTTGTCCCATTTTAGTAATGGAAAACCAAGCCAAGAAATAAAAATAGGTGAAAGAGCTAGGGTTTATAGAAAATCAATCTCATGCATCAAAGTATTCAAAGGCGGACCGGATAATTCTCCTGCAAAATACACACATAACCCAATATCTTGCACAAAAGTTACAGAAATTAAGGTAAAGACTTTGTCAACTTTTGGACAACCCTATTTCCGAATGATCCATCCCTCCTCATTTGACCCTTGTAAACAGCCTTTCCAACTACTATTCTTAGCCTCTCTCCTTCTTCTCTCTCTCTCTCTCATCACTCACTCTTCCCCTTTCTCTCTCAATGCCATCAAAATTAACCACTATCAACCTTCAAATCCTTCTTCACCTGCACCCTGACTCAATTTGCAGCGCTGCCCCCTCTAAAAGGGCACACACGCTGCCCCTACTTGTGCGTGTACTTACAAGCCTCTTATGCTACGTACCTACACCACAATTATGGAGCAACGTAACAAGAAGATGAAGATGATGATGACGATGATGCAGTGCGCATCGTCATCGTTAATGTCATCTCGTGCTCTTGGTTTCTTCTTTGTTCTGTTACATGTTTGTGTTGCCTCTTCTGCGGAGGTTTCTGAAACCGATATTCTCCTCAAGTTTAAGGGTTCCTTACAAAACACCGACGGAATATCCAATTGGAAGCCATCGACCAGTCCCTGCACCTCCCGAACGTCGAACTGGATGGGTGTTCGTTGCGATGGAAAGGGGAGAGTTTGGGCTCTGCAGCTTGAGAACATGGGGCTCAAGGGTGGAATCAATGTGGACTTGCTCACGGACCTGACCAACTTAAGAACCATAAGCTTTATGAAGAACAGTTTTGAGGGTCCATTGCCTGATTTGAGGAAACTTGGCCCAATAAAATCTGTCTACCTGTCGGATAATAAATTATCTGGGGCGATTCCTTCAGATTGGTTCGCAAGAATGTCATCATTGAAGAAAGTCCACTTGGCGAATAATCAGTTTACGGGAGAGATTCCAAAGTCGTTGGCAGTTGGGTTGGATAAGTTGGTGGAGCTGAGTATTGAAGGGAACAAATTTGAAGGCAAGATACCAGATTTTAGGCAGCCCGGGTTAACAATTTTTAACGTCTCCAACAACAAATTGGAGGGTGAGATCCCGGAAGGCCTGAGAAAATTTGGTGCAAACTCATTTGCAGGTGAGCTCAAGTTCTCTCTCTCTCTCTCTCTCTCCCCTCCCTCTCTCTCTCTCTCCCCCCAACCTCTATCTCTCTCTTAATATCCAGGAAGAATAACCATTTTTAATATCTGAATTTGAGTTGTATTAATATATTACAATATATACCTTCCAATTAGGATTTTTCTTGTGAGAGACTTTGACAACCGTAGTTGAGAAACCAAAGAGGAGTGAAAATCGATTTTAGCTCAAGTCTTGCATATTCAGTTAGCCATATATGCCTATAAACAAATCTTTCACGCAATTCTTTTTTTCTTTTTCTAGTGCTCTTAAACCCACTTCAATGTCTTATTTTTCCATCTCCATTTTAGTAAAAATGTTTATCTTTTTGAAAAAGACTTTTAAACCCTACCTCGTTCTCTCCCCACCGTCTCTCTCTTCGTCCCCATTCTCTCTCCCCCTGTGCTTCTCTCTCTTCTTAGCTTCTCCACCGACCGCCACAGCTGGAAGTTTCTGTTGATCTACGAACTCCTGAGACCTGCCATTCATGTAGGCACAGAAAACAGAACAAGGGAGATAAGGTTGTTCGAAAAGGGTAGTTGTCCCAAATAGGAGATCCTCCATCTTTTCGAGTTGACATCAAAACCAACCTGGTTCTTAGGTTGTTCGAAAAGGGAAGTTTTGGTTAAGAGTTGGTTCCAACTCCAAATCGCTATTTGATTGGGCCCTAAACCAAGGGAGATTACCAGAAACACCAAGTTCATTTTGGTCAGCGTTGCAGCATAGGTTCAATTTGAGCCGTGAACGAATTGGCAGAGCTCTATCAACAAACATCCACACGTCTGTCTGTACTGTTTCTGCATAAAACCACAAACTCAATTCAACCACACGGAACCATTTTAGCAATTACTTTTGGGGTTTTGAGAAAACAATTTAGCATTTTGCATATAACCCAAATGGGCATGCTGCTATATCCATTTCAGACACAATCTTTACAGAGAATAACATCTACTGAATAGAAAAGTCCAATCTACGTTGCGTTTGGTTGCTGCGAAAGTGAGGGAAAATTATATGGAAAATACCAATTAACGCATTTTGTTGCTAAAGAAAGATCAGGAGGAAGTAGTGGTTGAAACTTGAAACAAGACAATGGAAGTGTGGTGATGTGATATAAAGGTTATTTTAGGAATTAGAGTGGGTGGGGAATAAGATTTTAATTTTTAAGTTTTTATAGGGGAGTTTTAACGAAAAGTCCGCGGTAGTGTTCACTTTAACATTACAAAGGGGTGTGTCTAGTCGATTTTTTATAGTGGGTGAAATTATTATGTGAATGGAGAAATAGGACAAAGGGGTGAGTCTAGTTGATTTTTTTTTATTTTTTATTTTTTATAACAAACGATATCTATACTAAGGGGCATGGGTGAGTTCAGTTTCACAATGAGATAGCAATAATATGGTTCAAATTTTCTTTTGACGAGAATCAACATAACGGGGTGATGTGGAGCACTACATCGTAAGGCTTAAATAAAATTATTTTTAGGGCTTTTACATATTCAATTGGGACTTTAAGATTTTAGGGCTTAGATAAAATTATTTTTAAATTTTAACATGAATGGTTTTCTAAAGCTAATTTAAGTTCCAATTTTTATAACTTACATTATTTAAGTAATTATAGCACATTTATTCTTTATAAACTTACCACGTGAACTGTAAGATCCCACATCGTCCAGGGGAGTGATCCTTATATGTATATTCCCATCCCTACCTAGCGCGAGGCTTTTTGGGAGCTCACTGGCTTCGGGTTCCATGGGAACTCCGAAGTTAAGCGAGTAACGCGCGAGAGCACTCCCATGATGGGTGACCCACTGGGAAGTTCTCGTGTGAGCTCCCAGAAACAAAACCGTGAGGGCGTAGTCGGGGCCCAAAGCGGACAATATCGTGCTACGGTGGTGGAACGGGCCCGGGATGTGGTGGACCCCGGGCCGGGATGTGACAATTTGGTATCAGAGCCTAACCCTGGCCGTGGTGTGCCGACGAGGACGTCGGGCCCCTAAGGGGGGTGGATTGTAAGATCCCACATCGCCCAGGGGAGTGATCCTTATATGTATATTCCCATCCCTACCTAGCGCGAGGCCGTTTGGGAGCTCACTGGCTTCGGGTTCCATGGGAACTCCGAAGTTAAGCGAGTAGCGCGCGAGAGCACTCCCATGATGGGTGACCCACTGGGAAGTTCTCGTGTGAGTTCCCAGAAACAAAACAGTGAGGGCGTAGTCGGGGCCCAAAGCGGACAATATCGTGCTACGGTGGTGGAACGGGCCCGGGATGTGGTGGACCCCGGGCCTGGATGTGACATGAACTTTATTCAAAATTCAAATTCTTATATTAAAAAAAAAGTCAACAACAAAACAAAAAAATTTATATTTAAAAAAAAAACTTATATGTATTGAAGTATCGGTACGAATGTATCGGTACATAAGTTTTGGTCCGAATGTGAGGGTATGTAACTATAGTATTTAAACATACATAGGCCACCTAGTACTACGGTCTAGTGGTATTCCTTTTCACTTGTAAGTGAGAGGTTTTAGGTTCGATTCTCGCCAAAGGCGAATTTGAACCACATAATTGCTAGCTCGTTGTGAGGCTTAGCCCACTTTCCCACCTCCTTAATGTAGATAATATCATTTGTACAAAAAAAAAATACATAGGTATGTAAAATGTATATCCATATATATAGAGAAATTCACGTATAATGACAGTAAATGATAATAAATAACTTTTCTTATTATGAGAACTTCATAATAATTATCAATGATAAATAACATTTTTATTGTTTATGGGAATCGATATATAACCTACACATAAAAAAACTCAATATTACAACCTAATTAATATTTGAAAATTACAATTAAATGCTAAGGACCATACTTAGTTTTTCATCTTATGCAATGTTTCATCCAAAAAGTAATTTTTTTCAAGGATTAGAATAGGATTTTCCATAATTTTTTTTAACAAATGACATTATTTACACTAAGGATGAAGGGTAGGCTAAGGCTTACAATGGGCTAACAATAATGTGGCTCAAATTCTTCTTTGACGAGAATCGAACTTAAGACTTCTCGCTTACAAGTGAAGAGTAATATTACTAGACCATAGTACTAAGTGGTGTAATTTATTAGGTGATTAGTGTCTTCTTTTGAGCAATTTATTAGGTTGGTGTCTTCTTTTAAGCAAATCAAAAGCATAGAGCGCACCTAGAGAACAAAAGTATTGTTCTTAAAAGATGTAGGCAATTAAAAGTTTTCCACCTTAACATGCAGGGAATGAAGGCCTATGTGGAGGGCCAACTAATATAGCTTGCAGTACCCACTCGAAGAAGCCCGCACCCTGGATTATCGTGCTGATTGTGATCGCCGTCATCGTAGCAATCGTCGCCATAGTTGCTTTACTGGTCTTCCTCCTTGGACGCCGCAAAAATACATCTGAATCATCGGTAGAGGCTCCACCACCATCAACAGCAACTGTCCAAAACAGATCAGTTCAAAAAGAACCAGAGCACCAAGCAAGTGCTCCGGGATCGCCCGAAAACTCGAGCAGAGGGAGTGGAAAGAAGGGTGAACAGAGCTTGAAGCTTTCGTTTGTGAGAGATGACAGGGAGAGGTTTGATATGCAAGACTTGCTGAAAGCCTCAGCGGAGGTGTTAGGCAGCGGTTGTTTTGGGTCATCTTACAAGGCTGCTTTGCTGACCGGACCAGTGATGGTTGTGAAGAGGTATAAGCAGATGAATAATGTGGGAAGAGAGGAGTTCCTAGAGCACATGAGAAGGATTGGGAGATTGGGACATCCTAATTTGCTTCCACTTGTGGCTTATTATTATAAGAAGGAAGAGAAGCTCTTGATTGCTGACCATGTTCAAAACGGCAGCTTGGCTCGTCATCTTCATGGTAAGTTCCTTTCCTTTAAACATATACATATTTGCATTTTACCTAAACATGAAGGACCGTATTATCTAGTTGTTCTAGTAATTGATAAGATACTACTTTTAAGTGATTAAAACTATTTGTATACCACATCTAATCGAGACATGCCGCACATTTGTAAGGCGGAGTAATGCCTTTATCAGAGATGTGATTTGCAATGTCGTCCATATAGCATTGCTCGTACATATGGTTTGCAAATCTTTAATGTCATTATAGACAATTTTACTTTTAATGTATTAGTTGTATATATCAAGCCATTTCTCTTCCGCGGTCTCTCCTTTAGATTGAGGAAGAGACATAAATGAATGTCTAATCAATTTACTTGGTGTTATTTGCCCTTTCATGATCAGGAAACCAAACCCTAGGCCAACCAAGCCTTGACTGGCCAACGCGTTTGAAGATTGTCAAAGGAGTAGCACATGGCTTACGCTATCTCTACGCTGAGCTTCCCAGCCTAGTAGCACCCCATGGCCAACTCAAATCATCAAACGTTCTTCTCAACGAGTCCTACGAGCCCCTTGTCACCGACTACGGCCTAATCCCTGTGGTAAACCAAGAACATGCTCACACCATCATGGTGGCCTACAAGTCCCCAGAGTACATGCAAAGCAAGCGCATTACAAAGAAGACTGACGTTTGGAGCTTCGGAGTGTTGATCTTGGAGATCTTAACGGGGAAGTTGCCCACCAACTTTCTGCAGCAAGGTAAAGGAAGCGAGGAGGATTTGGCAAGTTGGGTGAACTCGGTGCCTCGGGAGGAGTGGTTCAATCAGGTGTTTGATACAGAAATGGGGGCAGGCAAGAGTAGTGAGGGAGAGATGCTGAAGCTCTTGAAAATTGGGTTGGAATGTTGTGAAGGGGAAGTGGAGAAGAGATTGGATCTGAAAGCGGTTGTGGAGAGGATTGAAGAGTTGAAAGAGAAGGACAACCCCAGCGATTCAGATATTTTCTCTACGTGAGCTAGCGAAGGCGACATGACGAAGATTGTTGGCTGATGAAATAGTTCTCTCTTTCTGCATGACATGCTCAATGGTTCATTGTTTCAGTGATGATAAGAATCCTCTTAATTTGTATCTGTCACGTCCCTCCCAATTCCCTCAACAGGATGAGAGACAACAATGAACTGCTTGTCTATAAGATTTGGCTTTATATGCAAGCTAGGTTTAAACAAACTACTTTAATATTCCATAACATAATATTCCTTCTAGTATAACCATTTAATCATCAAATAATCCTTAATTACAATATCATACCCAAAAGAGTTTATAAAATTTCATTTCGCACCACATCTAAATGGAATAGGATTTGCACACACTTCAAATTAATTACAGGTTCAAAGCAATGATATACTCTCCACCTATGTACTCGGTATATATCACTTGGTTCCTATATTTGACTCTTCCAAATAATCAAGGAAGGGGAAATAATAATAAAGAACCAGTCAGGGAAAAAAATGATCACTAACATCTCCCTTCTCACCCTCACCAAATATAAAAATTAAAAAAAAAAAAATTAAAAAAGAGGAAAAATCAAAATTTCCAATAAATTCTCTCCATATTAACTCGAGAACGTAAGAGGTTTTTTCTTTTTCTTACTAAATTATAGAGAAAAATTACTACTAAAAAATTCCTATGATCGATCCTAAAAAATAGGAGAAACTTTGATTGTACAGCATAAAAGTGATTTTTCTTATATCAGTGATTGTATTCTAGCTGCAGATGTTCCTAATCTAACGATATGCACGAGAACCAAGTCTAGGGCCTAGGCTTTTCATTTATCTCTTGTTATCTGTAGTATATATTTATCTCTCGTATGTATTGGTTCCTCTATATGTAAGGGAAGCCCTCTCAAAGATCACTACAAGGTCAAAAACCGAAACTTAACTGCCTTTTTTTTCTTTCTCATTGTTCTTCAAGTTCTCCTTTGTAACAAGTCATCTCTCATCTGACGGTACGTACATGTGGAATCAAAACTTTGTTGGTAGACTCGGTTAATATTAGAAATTTTAACCGATGTGGGCGTTTTGGCATGCATCTGCATCAATCGTCGCTATATCTAGGGCCAAATTTCTAAAATAATGCGGTACATATGGGGGGTTAATTAGCTATAACCGAGTTAATGTTTGTTTTAATTAACTTTAAGTAGTTTTGAATATTTAAGTTCCTCTGGCCCTTAGGCAATTGGGAAGTTTAAGAGTCCAGAAGGAGAGACAGAGAGAAGGAGACAGAAAGCTTTGCAGTATTTTGTTATATTATAATTTTTTATTTTTGAAATTTACTTATGTTCCCATATTCATATTTGAGCAAGAGGTTGTTGAATCTGAGAGTTGAGAAAGAGGAAGGGCGGAAGAGAATAATGTGGTATAACAATGTTGATAATGGAAATGATAATCAAGGCACGGGGACAATAGCAGTGGCAATCGGCGAGGGCGTCTCAAGCCAAAATGCTTTGAAATGGGCTATTGATCATCTCGTCTCTAGATCTACCAGCCATGCTCCTATCAAGCTTGTCCATGTTATTCACCAATCTAATTCCTATAATAAAATTCATGCAACTGGTAACTCCCTCTCTCTATATCTTTCATACATATGCACGTTCAGCATGTTGTCCGATAATTAGTTATATTCATCAATCAATATTGTGTTAATTATCACATTTCTAATACAGGCGAGACTCATCTGTGTGAATGTCTCATACAGAAGTTTTCTGCGTGTTGAGATGACACAAATAGCAGTACTCTTGCGTGAATAATTAACATATTTTGTTTGATTTTTGGTGGCGCTTATAGAGAACAACCCATCAAATGAAGGGCAAGCTCATGATGCTGCTCCAAATACAGATTTCTTACTTCCATTTCGTTGCTACTGTACACGCAAACGAGTAGGTTAATTCAATTCATAACTTCTTTTTCTGTAAGAAACCTCTGTGATAATAAATGATATTTAGAAAAGGAATTACACCTAGTCTGGAGGACATAAAACTTTATCCGTCACTCTTTTTTTAATCTAATCAACATACCTATTTATATACACTACATAATTAAGAAGATAGTTATCTATGATTAAATATTTTAAGTTTTGACAAATTATAAGTAGATGTAGTTGATTTGTGAAATTAATATCATCAGGTACAATGAGAGACTGTTCTGCTGGAGGATCAGGATGTAGCTGAGGCCTTAGTTGAGTACATTTCCCGCCATGGCATTGTGAGTATTGTTGTTGGTGCGACATCCAGGACTGGTGGGTTAACAAGGTATGCAATATAGCTAGATATGTAAGATTGTGCGTCTATGTGCAATTTTGTTTGTCCAAACTCATATGATGTTCAAAACATATTGTTCAAGTAGGCGTCGATTCAAGGCGTCTGAATCTATTCCAGGCAGAGTCCTGAAGTTGGCACCACAATTCTGCTCAGTATACACCATCAAACAAGGAAGGGTGAGTGAAATGCGTGAAGCGTCTCGTTCACTTCCAAATATTCCTGCTGGGGAGAGGGCAGCAGATCACCATTCGGATCACATGTAAGCATTTATATATTCAATAAATATTGGATCATTTTGCCAAACTTTCAATTTCTACCAAATATTACATTAAAAAACATACAATGCAAACATCTATTTAAACAACATGCAACCAATATGTTACTTATGTTGAGAATGAGTCCCACTTATGGAGGATGGATCTTGTATGGGCTTATAAGAGGTTGGGTTACTCCCTCTACTCCCCATATTGCCCATTGGTTTTATGGTAGAATCTCAACTTTCTTCATGGTATCAGAGTAGGTTGTCCCACGTGTGAAGCCAAACTGCCACATGTGCTCCACGTCATCCCGTTAAGTTGATCCACGTGTTAGGCTCGAAAATTCGCAACACGTGAGGGGGCGTGTTGAGAATGAGTCCCACATTGAGGGGAGGAGGGACCACGTGTGAAGCCAAACGGCCACATGTGCTCCACATCACCCCGTTATGTTGATTCACGTGTTAGACTCGAAAATTCACAACACGTGAGGGGACGTGTTAAGAATGAGTCCCACATTGATGGGAGGAAGGACCTTGCATGAGCTTATAAGAGGTTGGGCTACTCCCCATATTCTCAATTGATTTTATGGTCTTCAACTTATTTGACTCATTTATTAATTAACTGATTTGGTTGATGTCTTATCTAGAGGTAGAGGTCCGATCAACGGAGCATACGATGAGGTCTCAATGGCTGAGAATGATGTTTCGTTTGTAAGCTCAGAAAGACCAAGTACTGATAGCAATTTATCTTTCTACCAAAATTTTGGGCCAGCTGGACTGACCTGATTTCCTTTAGAATCATCATCAAACATGGAGAGTATTGCAAAACTGGACGAAGATTTTGACAGTTTTGATTTTTACGCTCCGCATGAACCGTCATCAACTGTACAACGTTGTAGAGGAACACCATTCTTGTCGCAGAAAGTATTGGTAAGTCATTTGAAAATGATACGAGTCAATTACCAACTAAAAACAAAAGAAAGTTTATTTTGATTTAAAATCTTTCGGTACTTGCAGGAAGATATGGAAGAGGAGATGAAAAGGCTTAGAGTGGAGCTGAAGCAAACAATGGACATGTACCATGCAGCCTGCAAAGAAGCAGTGGCAGCAAAACAGAAGGTTCTAGCATAATTTAAACCCTCATAAATCTTCCTAGCAACTTAAAGCTAGCATTTTAGCTAATAGCGTTTTCTCTTACCATCAAAAGTTTTTAGGTTTCATGCATGTATCTCACTGAATCTCTTTGCTCTTCCATCTCTCTCATAAAGGTAGGACCACTTGCATATACAGCCAAATCTCCAGATTCGATTAGCAATGTGATCATAATAACTTGTTTAAGCATTCTTGCTAAACTGATACCGTAGAATATTTAGAATACACATTCATATAATATATAGCTATGTAACACTCAACCCGATCAATAATTTTAGATTCACGGTCAAACAACACGACAAGAGAGAATTTCTCTATATAAGTGTATATGGCATAATGATATTCACATCTATTTTGTTATTTGGTCCATGCATCGTGGCGAACAATTATCACCTAAACTTTGAGTATTCTTTTTTTTGGTCGAAAACTTTGAGTATATTATATCGTAATGCCGTACTTTCATCTATTTTATTATTTAGATTTAGTGTCTCAATAATTATCCTGATTGTAGTCTTCTCATCTTACTCAAATTCAATATACAGACTATTGAGCTAGAAGAGTGGAAACTGAAAGAAGAGAACAAACTAGAAGAGGCACGACTTGCATTAGAAGCAACTAGGGCAGCTATGGAGAAGAAAAAAGCAAATTCTAAGGCAGCAGTTTTGGCAGCTGATCATCATCACGAAGCCGCTCAGAGATTTGCTGAGAAAGAGGTGCAAACAACGATCAGTGCAGATCAAATCTTCAAAGCTTTAAGGGAAGCTGACGATGAAGAAAAGAAAAGAGTTTTGGATGCTTTAGGCCAGTCCCAGATAGTTTTCAAATACCAAAGCTTAGTTCATATCTTAGTTGTTTTATTGTTACTTTCTTTTTACTGTTCACTGTTTTAGTGAATTTGTTTCAACAGATTTAAGTGGACTTTGTATGTCATTTCAATTGGTTTGTTTTTCTCCATATACATATTCAGGTTCAAGGAGCCAGTTACTAGTTGTATAGCATTTTAGCATTAAGTTTGCAGCATGGACTTACGCCCGCATCAGAGATCTATTTAATCATGCGCGTTACGTGCGACTTACACTTGTATTACATTTAATTTACTTTGCAATCAACAAATTCTTATGCTGAAGAAACATTGTAGTATACTTTTTATCTTTCATGATGGTGTATATTAGACAAGAAAAATAAAATAACACTCACTTTATTTAATCAGGAGGATTAATCTCATAAAATATTTTGGTTGGAACTCTCGTTTTGAAGATGCAGTTGAGCACATTCCATTTAGGGAAAGTTAGGTATTAACTATATGAAGTGCCTCTTTCTTTTTTCAGCTTTTTCTTATAGCATAAACCTATATATGGCTTCTGATGAGTACATAATTTACTATATATTTTATCTTTATTTTAGTATTAATTTATTGATTATTTTGATGAGATTTTGATACTTTGAATTGTATTTTCAATATAGAACTTTCAACTTCTTCCTAAGCTAAAAGGGATCAAATAGATGAATTTTGGAGTGATTCCAATTGAAGGATGTTCGTGTGTCTCCCAGCTTATTTGTATCCAAGTTTCAGATTTTTCTATCAAGCGGTTTATTTATGGCGATGAAATAAAGGAGCAGCGCACAATAATATCAAGTTTATATTTTGGGCTTATTTGGGCTTTTGGGTGTCCAAGATGATGTCTTTTGGGTATGATGCCTTCTACAGTTATGTTCGGGACATCTCAAGCTTTAATTCTAGCCATTTTGGGCCTATTTTGAAGCACCGAATGTCCAAAAACGTGGCTGATTTGTGGCTGGAAAGATTTCCCATATTTGAGTAGGATTATGTTTCCTAGTTTCTCTTAAGTTATTATATTTCCTAATTTTTAGAAGAACTTTTCTAGTAAGGATTTTAATTGTGTAGTAGTATAAATAAGGTTTTTCAGTCATTAGAAAAGAAGGGGAAAATATAAAGCATTACTTTAGGGAAAGACACTACTTTGGAGAACTCAACTTAGAAAGCTTTTGACGATTCAAGTTTATTTTCAAGGTGTTTTCTATCCTTGTTTTTAATAATATTTTGTTTTATGATTGTTCGTAGCTAAATTCGTCTGTTAGGGCGAGGCCACGAGCCTTAGCATGAATATGTAGTTTCTTTTCAATTTACTTATGATATTATGCATGCAGGTTTTGAATTATTAATCATCGTGTTTGAAACTATCTACTTGTCTTGATAATTGGCCACTATTATGATATTTAGAAAATAATTTGATGCAATTTTGGCGAAGGGCTGTCTCTGGAATTGACTAAGGCTTCTTGTGGTTAATATGTGTAACTTCTTAGGATGGATGACACGTCGTAAGGGTTATATGGTTTTTCAAATGAGTCTTGCATGTTCACATTCGATCTAGACACCACGGATGGGTTGCATGTTAGATATACGTTCTATGTTGGAGGTTCCAAGTAAGACATACTTCAGGAAAACCTAACCTTCAAAATATGCATGGATAATTCATAAGTAATTGGAAGAACTACATAAGATTGTTAAGGTGACGGGGGAACCCTAATGCTCAAATTTATTTTCAAAACTATTTTCTTTTGTTTTCTTCACTTTACCAATTTATTTAATTATTTTTAATTAAATTCTTTTTTAATATTTTAGGTCATTAAATCAACCTTTTCCAAATTTTGTTTCCAAATACTTAATTAAGATTTGATTTTAACATAAATTATTCATTCAATCCCTGTGGAGAATGACCTTGCTAAAGTCGATTATATTACGATTACCGTGTACTCTGAATAGGGATTATTCCAATTTCCAACTTATTTTTGAGTCATTTCTCATATTGATATGCTCCTGAACAAACTTTGGAAAATATTTCCTTTCGGGACACTGCAAAATATCACGGGTCTTCAAACAGCAAAGTGCACAAATTGTAGGTTTAAATCCATAAAAACCCCCATTTTGCAGATTTGACCCATAAAGGCAATCCTCCCGGTTGTATATTGAATCCAAGAGGAGGTACAAATTCCATAGTTGCACAAATTATAAGCTAAAAAAATAAACATTAAGTACAAGAATAATTAATTAAGAATTGATAAACACATGATTTAAAACAATCTACGGCCACGACGATAATTTCTTGATGGGATTTTTATCACCTGAAAAAGTAGGAATAAAAACACTTAAAATACTTGCAAGAGTACATGGTAATTGTAGTATAGTCGGCTCTAGCAATGTCGTTTTCCACAGGGATTGAAAGAATAATTTATGTTAAAATCAAATCTTAATTAATTATTTGAAAACAAAGTTTGGAAAAGGTTGATTTAATGACCTAAAATATTACAAACAAATTTAATTAAAAACAATTAAATAAATTGGTAAAGTGAAGAAACAAAAGAAAATAGTTTTGAAAATAAATTTGAGCAGTAGGGTTCCTCCGTCATCTTAACAATCCTAATTAGTTCTTCCAATTAAATATGAATTATCCATGCATATTTTGAATGTTAGGTTTTCCTAAAGTATGTCCTACTTGGAACCTCCAACTTAGAACGTATATCTAACATGCAACTTGTCCGTGGTATCCAGATCGAGTGTGAACATGCAATGGGACGACCTGTCCCTAATTTTCTATGTAATTTATCCCCGAGTATGTGAATTGTCATTTCTGCCCTTGTTATCAAAGTGACGTGGACGTGATTTCAGCTTTAAATTATTTTCTCGCTATCGTAATTAAACCACACGCTGTTATGGGTGTACGCTAATTTTATCAGTGTTAGAAACACTATTTCTGATTGATTTTCTGATTTTCTTTTACTGTGGGAAATCCGTAAAAGCCTATCCTTTTACTTCTTTAAAACTTGGTCTGTGCCTTATGTTTTTCACCAATCAGTCTTCTTCCCTCTTACTGGCACCCAATCAGACTCTCATTATCTCTGCCCAATCAGAAACCATTACTTCTCTCTCTCATCTCCTTCTCTCTCTCAAACTTGTACGAGTCGCTATTCTCTGCAACAAAGAAGACCACCACCATCTCTTCATAGATCGAACCTGAAAACCACATATTTGGACTCCTCTCGTCACCACAAACTTAACCATACCCTCAAATCGCGTGTTGGTTGAGTTTTGTGTGGTCAACGCGGAGTAACTCGGAAGCTCCAACTCGGTGGTTTTTGCGTCGACTTGATCGCGACCGAGTTACCAAGTTTTAAAGGTTGTGGAAGCATCCACACAACTCCTTAAGGTCCCAAGACTAGTTTTGGTGAAGCGTTGAACTCGAAACAAGCACGTTCAAGGAGTTGACTTTTTGGCCGAGACCTTCGAGCCATTTTCAGGCCATTTTCCATCCACTTTTGGACTTTTGGAAGGTACAACCTTGTTCTACTCTTCATAAGCTTCAAATCCATATGAATTTCGTGAAAAATGGTTGAGAATTGAGCTAGATATAAAGGTTTGAAAATTTTCTTGTTTCTGGCGAATTCAGACAGCGACGGACGACGGCAGACGATGACGACCGGCGAGGACCACTAAAGAAGATGACAGAATATTCTGTCAACCCTTACGAAATATTCTAACGTCGTCAGGTACCGCTGTTAACTTCTGTTAAGGTTTTAACAGAATATTCCTAACGCCATTAGTCACGTAGACCGCACATGCTGCGCGTGGCCGGAGTGTGTGGCAGTGCCTTGGCCGGAGCGTGAGAGCGTGTCTGGTGTCCAAAAATATTTCTAAAAATTTATATAGGTCCATGACGTCGTAGATCGATTTCATATATTTAAACCCTTCGTTTAAGCAAATTATGGGAGGTTATTCCTAGTTTTTAGCGTATGTCCTTATTAACTAATTGTTAATAGTTGTTTCGCATATAGGGGAAACTTACCCTGAGGACGTACGTGGACAAGCGAGACTAGGGGGCTACGATCCTACGACATACCAGTGAGTGGGCATTTTGTTTTCGTATATTTACGTATATACGCTATAGTTTCCATAAACGTTTTAAATGAATTATGCATGTTATGCCATGATACTTATATTTTTACAAATGCCTTACTAAAGTAGAAATTTAATTATCATCCTGGCATACCTATATGCATTTTACATGCATATTATTGTGATGAATGTATTGAAATGCTAAGGTGATTGTGAGACGCGCAGGTAAGTTCAGGTAAGGTTATGTGATTGATTGAATGATTGAGACTTATTGGCATGCATATCTATAGTCTGCTCATCATTGCTACACCCTAGGTGAGTGCCCAGCCTGAGGCCAGGCTAGCCTTCACGTGTCTGTTCACCCCCCAGCACTGCATGCTCGCCTTGGATCCAAGTAGGTGTTAGCTTGTCGTACAGACCACAATAGGTGGTTCTGACTTGATGGTGACTACACCTAGCGCAAGCTTCACGTGATCGTAGCACTAGAGAGTTATTATTACACCTAGCTTGTCGTATAGACTGCATTAGGCAGTTCTGACTCGATGTGTTATCATAGATGGATGAGCGATAGGTGCAGTCGTATAGGTCACATTAGGTGACTCCGACTGACATGTTAGTATAGATTACAGCACATGATCATATCTATATTGCTTTTGATGATGCTCTCCTGTGGCATATTTCTGGACTTACATTCGGCATGCACATGTTTTCATACTTATACGTAGTATGATATTTTAGAAACTATACATGTTTTACGGCGAGGGGTTAGTATGTTTAGAAAGTAAATGGTTTTCCTAAACCTTGATTTTTGTGCCCACTCACCCTTCTGTTTTTTCACCCCTCCAGGACCTAGTTAGTTGATTTATCTCTATGGCGTACGAGGAATAGCTGGTGGATTCTGACATATCTCCATCTTAACATATGAACTTATCTCTAGTTGTGTAACAAGTACTTCTTTTGTTAGACTGCTTTACCTATGCTTTGAATATTTGTAGTTATGGGTTGTAACCACTACTGCGCACTCACTTTATTGGTTAATTAAGTTCTAGTTTTTGTTTTAATTTATTCACAATTTTCTTGCATCACTTGCATTTTTGGCTACGTCACCTTCACATGACGGCCATCACGCTTTGATTTAGGTCCGGGCGTGTCAGTTTGGTATCAGACCATAGGTTTACACAGTTCTGCATTCCTCGTGTATGCTATAATTCCTAATAAGTTTTTGATCTCTTATGTCAGAATCATGCCACCTCGTAAAGAGCCACGTGTCCCTTCTGAGACTGATATTTCAGATTTTGGACAATTTGGTGAGGCTATCGCCAATGCCATTCAGTCTGCACTTCATCATCCCCAGATGAACACCTTGGAGACGGTGTCCCGCCTGAAGATAGATGATTTCTATGGAAATGAAAGGTCTGAGAAATCTGAGATTTGGCTCAATCATGTTGAAAAGACCTTTCGAGTTATGCAGCGGCAAGGAAATCTTGCAACGGATTGCTGGGTAGAGATAGCGACTTGCTTATTTCGTCAGGGAGTGGAATCTTGGCGGGCTCAGGTGTCATGCTCATTATCTGCTGAAGATACCATGAATTGGGATATTTTCAAGCATCTATTTAAGACTAGATTTATTCCTCTAGAGTACTTGGATCGTAAAAAGGATGAATTCTTGGAGCTTAGGCAGGGTAAGATGTCAGCCACTGAATATCACCGGAAGTTTACAGATTTATCCCGTTATTGTCCCGAGACCGCCACGAATCCTAAGGAGATGCTCCGTCTTTTTAAGAGAGGGACTCACAAACAGTTGCGTTTTATGACGACTTTAACTCCATGTTCTACCTATCAAGAGTTCTTTGAGGTTTTGCTTCGGGTTGAGGACTCTGAGAAAGCCCCTGATGATGATGACGATGATGAGGAAAGTAATAATAATGTTCAGAAGAATAGTAACAGATGGCAGTCTTCTCATGGCCCTAGAAAGACTCAAAGTTTCAAACGGAGTGGAAATAGTTCTGGTTCTTCGAGCGGAGGTTCGAATTCTAATACACCGCGCAGAGGTGACAGGGCCACATGTAATACTCGTTTCCAGAACCAGAGAAATTCTACTACTTTTGGTGCTCCCTACTGTCGTAAATACAATAACTACCATCATGGTGAGTGCAAGCTGGGAAACAGAGAATGCTTTACGTGTGGACAGCCAGGGCATAGAGCTAATAATTGTTCGCAGATTCAACAGAAGTCTCAGCCTTCTACCCTACCACCTGCAGTTCCCCTACAACAAATTGCAGGGCCTAGTACCTATACGCCTATAGGTTATGGTGGTGTTTATCACTATCAGGGTGACGTAGTTCAGTATCTAGGAGGTGCATATCATTACCCACCAAATCCTTATTATCAAGGCGGTTATCCACAATATCAAGGGGGCTATACGCCGTATACGCCTATCAGGGCGGTGGAGCGCAGATGTATACTGGGGCACAGTACCAGAATTTTGAGAGAGCTTATAGCAGCGGTGCGTCGACCATGCAACCTAATCCGGAAAATCAAGGTCAAGGTACCCAGGGTCAAGGAAATCAGAATCAGGGAAACAGGGGCCAGGGAGGCTGATAGCAAGCTCATGGCTGAGTCAACCACATTACCTTGCAGGATGCGCATAATAACCTCGACTTGATTATGGGTATGTTGAATATTCTTTGTCATTTTGCTAGAATATTAATTGACTATGGTGCTACACATTAAGTCATTTCTCACACAATTTCTCAAAAAACTCAACCTCGCCCCACTCATCTCGGTTACGAGTTAGAGTTCTCGATGCCTAGGGGTGAAGTTTGCTATGTTGGTTGGGAATATCAAGGATGTCCCGTTCTTATCAAAGACGTCGTGATGCTAGCCAATCTTGTTCATTTGGATATCGTTGACTTTGATGTTATATTGGGCATGGATTGTTTACATTACAATCTTGCCAAGTTGGATTGTTATCAGAAGGTTGTTACATTTCACCGACCGGACATGCCTATTGTCACGTTTGTTGGTGAACAAAGCAGTTTGAAGCATGGAGTTATCTCAGTCGTGAGGGTAAAGCGATTGTTGAAGAAAGGTTGTTAAGGCTACTTGGCTCATGTAATGGCCACGAAAGAGAATCATGCTCGCGTGGAAGATGTTCGGGTAGTTAAACACTTTCCTGATGTTTTTCCCAACGATTTACCTGGATTGCCACCGGATCGTGAAGTGGAGTTCACTATCGACTTAATTCCAGGTACTGATTTTATTTCTTTAACTCCCTATCATATGGATCTTGCTGAATTAAAAGAGTTGAAAACCCATTTGCAAGAACTTGTTGATAAGGATTTCATTCAGCCGAGTATTTCACCTTGGGAAGCCCCAGTCTTGTTCGTAAGGAAGAAAGACAGAACTTTAAGGCTATGCATCGATTACAGGCAGTTGAATCGGGTGACGATTAAAAACTGTTATCCGTTACCTAGTATCGATGATCTCTTTAATTAGCTCTGTGGTGCTTGTGTGTTCTCGAAAATTGATCTAAGGTCCGGTTACTACCAGCTGAAGATCAAAAGAGACGACGTTCCGAAGACAGCCTTCAGAACTCGATATGGTCATTATGAGTTTCTTGTGATGCCATTCAGGTTGATTAATGCTCCAGCAGCCTTTATAGACCTGATGAATCGGGTATTCCGTCCGTACCTCAACAGGTTCGTAATTGTTTTCATTGATGACATTCTGATTTATTCTAAGAGCGAAGCAGAGCATGCTAGACATCCACGTCTAGTTTTGAAAAAGTTAAGGGAGAATCAGTTGTACGCAAAGTTTAGTAAGTGTCAGTTCTGGCTGGATCAGGTGTCATTCTTAAGGCACGTGAAATCAGCTTAGGGTCGTGGTTCCCTAGAAGATAACAACAGTAGAAAATTGGGAACAACCTAGGACTGTCACTGAGGTGCGAAGTTTTCTTGGTCTTGCGGGCTATTATTGATGTTTTATGAAAGACTTCTCAGCTATAGCCCTACCTTTGACAAGGTTGACCAGGATGAGAGTAAATTTTGAATGGAGTGATGATTGTGAATGAACTTTCCAACGGTTGAAGTACTGTCTCACTCATGCGCTTGTCTTAGCACTTCCCGATGACAGCGGGAATTTCGAAATCTATAGTGATGCCTCTTTAAATGGTCTGGGTTGTGTATTGATGCAGCATGGAAGGGTGATTGCATATGCATCACGACAGCTTAAGCCTCACGAGATGAACTATCATGCTCATGACCTCGAGTTAGCAGCTGTCGTTTTCACTCTAAAAATCTGGAGGCATTATCTTTATGGGGAAAAATGTAAATTTGTTACTGATCATAAGAGTCTAAAATATATCTTCACTCAGAAAGAGCTTAATCTCCGGCAGCGGAGGTGGGTGGAGTTGATCAGTGATTATGACTGCATAATCGAGTATCACCCCGGTCATGCGAATATTGTAGCTGATGCTCTTAGCAAGAAACCTCATGCCTGACTTAATACTCTTTATGCCAGTCGTATTCCTCTTTTGACTGATTTGAGATCCACTGGAGTAGCTTTAGAAATAGATCAACATGGAGCTTTACTGGCCAACTTTTAAGTCAGACCGGTTCTGTTGGATTGTGCTCTCGAAGCCCAGATGAATGATGCCGAATCTCAGGAGTTAATACAGGCAGTGTCAGACGGGAAAAAGAAAGACTTCAGGATTCAAAGGCCTGACGGTATGCTGATGTAGGGTGATCAGATGTATATGCCGAATGTAGAAGAACTGAAGAAAGATATACTGGATGAGGCGCACATCTCCGCTTATGCGATGCATCCTGAGAGTACCAACATGTATCATACCATCCGACCCTTCTACTATTGGCCTGGAATGAAAAGCGAAATTGTAGAGTATGTGAGTCGTTGTGCAGTTTGTCAGCAAGTCAAGGCGGAAAGAAATAAGCCATTTGGGTTGCTTTAGCCACTCTCGATACCCTAGTGGAAATGGGAAGATATTACGATGGATTTCGTGTACAAGTTATCTCGTACGCGAAATGGTTACGACGGTATCTGGGTACTGGTTGAGTCAGTTGCCCGAACGGTTCATCTCTGAGATTGTCAAATGTCATGGCGTTCCAGTTAGTATCATTTCTGATCCAGACCCCATATTTACTTCGAAGTTTTGGGTAGCTTTCCAAGAAGCTCTGGGATCGAGACTGTTTTACAGTACCGCCTATCATCCTCAAACCGATGGGCAATCTGAAAGAACTATCCAGATATTGGAAGATATGCTCAGATTATCAATTCTACAGTTCGAAGACGTTTGGCACAAACGCTTACTGTTGATAGTGTTCGCTTACAACAACAACTTCCATTCCAGCATTGGTAAAGCACCATTTAAAGCGTTGTATGGAAAACCATGTCGTACCCCACTGTGTTGGTCAGAGGTTGGTGAAAAAGTTTTGGTGGGCCTGGAGACCGTGGACAAGATGACGCAGAGCATTCAGGTGATAAAGGCTAACCTAAAAGCAGCCCAGGATCAGCAGAAGAGTATAGCCGATTGATACTCGATCAACATAGTTTATAAGGTTGGTGATTAGGTGTTCTTGAAGCTATCATTGTGGAAAGGTGTTGTACGATTCGGAAAGAAAGGGAAGCTAAGCCCTCGTTACATCGGGCCATACCAGATCATTGAGTGAGTTGGTGAAGTTGTCAACTGACTTGATTTACCTACGGAGTTGTCGAGGGTACATAATGTGTTTCATGTGTCAATGTTACGGAGATACGTCTCAGATCCATCGCATGTGATTCCTCATCAGCTGTTAGAGATCAATCCAGATTCCACCTATGACGAGGTACTAGTGACTATTCTTGATTGGAAAGATAAGGTTCTTAGGAACAAAATTGTTTGGATGGTGAAAGTCTTATGGAGGAACCATTCAGTTGAGAAAGCTACTTGGGAGGCAGAAGAGTGCATGCGAGATTTGTATCCACGTCTGTTCTTTGATTATGATCTATAGTCAGTGTTGAAATTTCAGGGATGAAATTTTCTTAAGGGGCAGGTTATGACGACCCGTCCTAATTTTCTATGTAATTTCTCCCCGAGTATGTGAATTGTCATTTCTGCCCTTGCTATCAAAGTGACGTGGACGTGATTTCAGCTTTAAATTATTTTCTCGCTATCGTAATCAAACTATACATGCTATTACTGGTGTACGTTAATTTTATCAGTGTTAGAAACACTATTTCGGATAGATTTTCTTATTTGCTTTTATTGTGGGAAATCTGTAAAAGCCTATCCTTTTACTTCTTTAAAATTTGGTCAGTGCCTTATGTTTTTCACCAATCAGACTTCTTCCCTCTTTCTGGCACCCAATCAGACTCTCATTCTCTCTGCCCAATCATAAACCATTACTTCTCTCTCAAATCTGTATGTCGCTATTCTCTACAACAAAGAAGACCACCACCATCTTTTCACAGATCGAACCTGAAAACCACATATTTGGACTCCTCTCGTCACCACGAACTTAACCATACCCTTAGATCGCGCGTTGGTTGAGTTTTGTGTGGTCAACGTGGAGCAACTCGGAAGCTCCGACTCGGTGGTTTTTGTGTCAATGTGATCACGGTCGAGTTACCAGGTTTTGAAGATTATGGAAGCATCCACGCAACTCCCTAAGGTCCCTAGACTAGCTTTGGTGAAGCGTTGAAGTCGAAACAAGCACGTTCAAGGAGTTAACTTTTTGGCCGAGAACTTCGAGCCATTTTCAGGCCATTTTAATCCACTTTTGGACTTTTGGAAGGTATAACGTTGTTCTACTCTTCATAAGCTTCAAATCCATATAAATTTCATGAAAAATGGTTGAGAATTGAGCTAAAAGGTTTGAAAATTTTCCAGTTTCCGACGAGTTTAGACGGTAGCAGACGGCGGTAATCAGCGAGGACCACAGGAGAAGATGATGGAATATTCCGTCAACCCTGACAGAATATTCTAACGGCATCAGGTAATGCTGTTAACTTCTGTTAAGGTTTTAACGGAATATTCCTAACGTCGTTAGTCATCTGGACCGCACGTGCTGCGAGTGGCCGTGCCTTGGCTGGCGCGTGAGGGTGCGTCCAATGTCCAAAAATATTTTTGAAAATTTGTGTAGGTCTGTGACGTCGAGTAGATCGATTTCATATATTCAAATCCTCCGTTTGAGCAAATTATGGGAAGTTATTCCTAGTTTTTAGCATATGTCCTTATTAACTAATTGTTAATAGTTGTTTCGCATATAGGGGAAACTTACCCTGAGGATGTACGTGGACAAGCGAGACTAGGGGCTACAATCCTACGACATACCAGTGAGTGGGCATTTTGTTTTTGTATATTTACGTATATACGCTATAGTTTCCATTAACGGTTTAAATGAATTATGCATGTTATGCCATGATACTTATATTTTTACAAATGCCTTACTAAAGTAGAAATTTAATTATAATCCTGGCATACCTATATGCATTTTACCTGCATATTATTGTGATGAGTGTATTGAAAAGCTAAGGTGATCATGAGACACGCAGGTAAGTTCAGGTAAGGTTATGTGATTGAATAATGATTGAGACTTATTGACATGCATATCTATAGTTTGCTCATCATTGCTACACCCCAAGTGAGTGCTCATCCCGAGGTCAGGCTAGCCTTCACATGTATGTTCACCCCCCAGCACCGCACGCTCGCCTTGGATCCAAGTAGGTGTTAGCTTGTCGTATAGACCACAATAGGTGGTTCCGACTTGATGGTGACTGTGCCTGGCGCAAGCTTCAAGTGATTGTAGCACTAGAGCTTTATTATTACACCTAGCTTGACGTACAGACTGCACTAGGCAGTTCCGACACGATGTGTTAGCATAGATGGATGAGTGATAGGTGCAGTCTTACAAGTCACATTAGGTGACTTCGACTAACATGTTAGTATAGATTATAGCACATGATCATATCTATATTGCTATTGATGATGCTCTGGTGTGGCATATTTCTGGACTTACATTCGGCATGCACATGTTTTCATATTTATACGTAGTATGACATTTTAGAAACTATACATGTTTTACGGCGAGGGGTTTGTATGTTTAGAAAGTAAATGGTTTTCCTAAACCTTGATTTTTGTGCCCACTCACCCTTCTATTTTTTCGCCCCTCCAGGTCCTAGTTAGCTGATTTATCTTTGTGGCATACGAGGAATAGCTGGTGGATTCTGACATATCTCCATCTTAACATTGGAACTTATCTCTAGTTGTGTAACAAGTACTTCTCTTGTTCGACTGCTTTACCTTTATGATATCTATGCTCTGAATATTTGTAGTTATGGGTTGTAACCGCTATTACACACTCAATTTATTAGTTAATTAAGTTCTAATTTCGGTTTTAATTTATTCACAATTTTCTTGCATCACTTGCATTTTTTGCTATGTCACCTTCACGTGACGGCCACCACGCTTTGATTTAGGTCGGGGCGTGTCATGCAAGACTCATTAAGTTTTGTGAAAACCTTTTGAAAAAACATATAACCTTTACGACATGTTATCCATTCCAAGAAGTTACACATAAAGCCTTAGTCAATGCCAGGGACAGCCCTCTGCCAAAATTGCATCAAATTACTATTCCAAATATCCTAATGGTGGCCAATCATAAAGATAAGTAGATAGTTTCAAACATGATGGTTAATAATTCAAAACCTGCATGCATAATATCATAAGTGAGTTGAAAAGAAACTACATATTCATCCTAAGGCTTGTGACCTTGCCATAGCAAACGAAAATAGTTATGAACAATCATAAAACAAAATATTATTAAAAATAAGGATAAAAGACACCTTGAAAATAAACTTGAATCATCAAAAGCTCTCTAAGCTGAGTTCTCCAAAGTAGTGAATTTCCCTAAAGTAATGCATTCTTTTCCCTCCTTCTTTTCTAATGGCTAAAAAGCCTTATTTATACTACTACACAATTAAAATCCTTACTAGAAAATGTCTTCTAAAAACTAGAAAACATAATAACTTAAGAGAAACTAGGAAACATAATCCTAATCAAATATGAGAAATCTTCCCAGCCACAAATTTGCCACGTTTTTTGACATTCAAGGCTTCAAAATAGGCCCAAAATGGCTAGAATTGAAGCTTGAGTTGTACCGAACATAATTGCAAAACACCTCAAACCCAAAAGACATCATCTTGGACGCCAAAAAGCCCAAATAAGCCCAAAATATTACCTTGACAGCACTGTGCGCTGCTTCTTTATTTCATCGTCATAAATAAACCACTTAGTAGAAAATCTAAAAGTTTGATACAAACAAGCTGAGAGATACACAAACATCATTCAATTTGAATTACTCCAAAATTCGTCCGTTTGATCCTTTTTTGCTCAGGAAGAAGTTGAAAGTCCTATATTGAAAATACAATTCAAAGTATCAAAATCTCACCAAAATAACCAATAAATTAATACTAAAATACAGGTAAAATATATAATAAAATATGAACTCATCAGCTTCGCATTCGTACTCTTCAAGATGATGGCAATAAATGCACATATAGCTCTAGTTATCTAGGGTTAGTTGGGCATTCATATTTGCTTACGTTGTTTGCAAATTCTTTTGTACTCAAACTTGGTACTTGCAACACAAGAAATGTTAAACTTAATTTGCGATAGGTTATTCATGGTATTTTGTAAGTTGATTAAGAAAAAAAAAAGGAAAACTAATGAAAATGGCTTGAAAAGTTTTAGTTTTAACTAAAAATCATGTTAAAAGTTTGTTTAATGGTTAGTATAAGGCCCATATTAAAGCAGTCTAACTAAAAATGACCCAACTATAATAAATGATTATTTGTTGATTTTGCCCCTAACTTTTTAGGTTGAGTTGTTTTAAATTTGATCAGTTCGGTTTTCTTCAAAGTTTAGCTCTTTTTTGTCGGAATTGGTTGAAGGCTTTGAGAACCAGACTTTCGAATTCTTATCAATTTGAATGTGCATCATTGTTTCAACTTTTGATGACACACCCCGACCGAGATCGAGGCATGCTGGCCGTCACGTGAGGGTGACGTAGCCATGTGCACAGTGCCGAAGCAATAATATAGCAAGAATTACGAATGAATAAAAGCCAAACTTCAAGGAGTGCTAGAAAGAAAATGAGTGTGAATACACAATCAGAGCATAAATAGTCTAGGTGCAGTCAAGCATAAGAAGTACTTAATTAAATAACACCCAAAGGTGGTCCTACATAGGTGATGGTCTGTTAGAACCTCCGTTGTATCCTCATGAGCCACCAACAAAGCTACCTAAAACCTGGAGGGGCGTAAAAACAAAAGCTTGAGTGGGCAAAAACAAAGCTTTTCAAAAATCATTTCATAAACCACAGTTATAACCCCTCGCCGTAAAACCTGTATACTTTCCCAGAAAATAGTATATACATATACTAAATCTAAACTGAAATCATCATCGTCAAAATATGTGAATAAATCATGAATATGCCATGCCATTTAAACCAAATCATCAGGTAAGTAATTCAAATGCAATAATAACTGCAATAACTCATCAGCTGAACTCTAGCTCATACATCATGCCTGCACACGAGTCGAACCCACTTATAGTGGTCTATACGACAGGACTGGGTGTAAAACAATACGCTCTAATGCTAAAATCACGTGAAGACTGTGCGAGTAATCACGGGCCACCTACGAGTCGAACCCACTGAAAGTGGTCTATACGACAGGACGATGCACCTAACTTGGATCCAAGATGAGCGTGTGGTGCGGGAGGTGAACATCACGTGAAAGCCTATGCCCCTAACCCTGGGCGGGAGCACTAACACCGGGGTGCAGGTTAATGAGCTCTCGATGCATCTCAACATACTCTTCATAACACAACTTCTTATTAACAACATATAAACTTACTTGGAACTTACCTGAGCGCCCGCAACGTCGTCAACCACGCATATACAATTCATAATGCATATTCAATAATTTAAATATATTGGCATGGCAATTCATTGCTAAAATCATTTAAAATGCATTTCTAGGAAAAATACTTAGCATATAGGTATATACGGAAAACCAAAAGCCCACTAGTAGATTGATCGTAGCCTCCTTACCTAGCCTGGCTACGCTCGTCCTCCGGATAGGTCTCGCCTATGTGAGAAACAACTATAATAACGTTATTTTAAAGCACATAAACGAAACTAGGAAATAACTTCTCATACATTGCTCAATTGGGGTGTTTGAATATACCAAAGTAATCTACACAACCTCAGGAACATCCCCATATTTTTAGAATTAATTTTTGACCCCCCACGCGCCCTCACGCACCGGCTAAGGCACGGCCAGACGCGCCACCCACGCGCCTGGCACACTAACGGCGTCAACTAACGCCGTCAGGAATATTCCGTTAAAATACGGAATATTCCGTTTAACTACCTCTGAACTCCGGCGACCGTCGTCGTCACCGGAAACTGGGAAATTTTTCTTATCTTCTTCGATTTTGCCCCATTTTTCACGTAATTTATATCAAAATGAAGCCCTCGACGAGTAGAACAACGTTATACCTGTTTGAAGCTTCAAAATCCACGGGACCACGTCAGAAAGAGCTTCGATAATTCGGCCAAACTTGAAACTCGTCGATCTCACGATTCCGACGTCCAAACTTCACCAACGATGCACTCCGAGCATCGTGAGACCTCCTAAAGCTTGCTATGGTCATGAAAATCGAAGAAAATCACGGGTTTAAAAGTTGGTGAACAGTGACCAACTCGAAGACTCGATTTTTCGGGGTTCCTTACGTTAAACCTCGACAAAAACAACCTAAAAACCTTAGGGAAGGTGAGTAGATACCTTTTCGAGCTTTAAAAACGTGTGAACAAAACACGATCGCCACAGGGTCACTGTACCCCTCGTCGAAAATCTCTGGTTCTCGTTTTTCCGGCCACCTCACGTCTAACAAGTGGTACGAATTGGTTCAGGAGCTCAAAAATGGTCCAATGGTAGCCTTAAAATCTTCGATCTGTCGCGGTTTGGAGGTCAACGTTCCCGTCCGTACGGTTTGCAGAAGAGGGAGAGAGTGAGTCCGAGAGTGAGAGATAGAGAAAAAGCACGGGAGTGATGTTTGGGTGCGTGTGTGTGTGGTCCTCACACTGCCAGCCAAACACCAAAACAACCACAAGGTTAAGTTTTAATTGGTTTAGAACCAACTTACTACAAACCAACTAAACCCTAACTTACTTGGAACCCTAAGTTCAAATCACACTCTAATAGTTCCCACTAAATTAGAGAAGAGGTGATTGGTCCAATAATAAGGCTTTGGGCCTTTGAACTTAGCCCAAAAACATAAACGTAACCCAACGTCCAAGGGCAAAAGCGTACTTTCACATTTTCGAGGATAATAAAAGTACATAAATCGGGACGGGCTGTCACATTTGAAATGTTGATCAAATTGAATATGATCGTTGCATTTCAGATCGTCTATCATCATTCGTACTATATTCAAGGTATTTTTCCAGATTTTCATCGTTAATGGAGTTCATCGTTGTTTTGCAGATCTTCTTCTTTTTCTTCGAAAAAAAAAATAGATCCTCATGCTATTTAATTTATGTTTTGTATTATTTCGTTGAAACGTGATCGTCGTCATTATTCATAGTGTATTTGAGATACTGTTTTTCAATTTTTCGTCGTCAATGGAGTTCAACGTTTGTTTCTTTAGAAGAAAAAAGAAGAAGATAAATTTGAGATCTACATGTTATTCAATTTGTATTTCTTATTAAATTTTGAGATCTGCATGTTATTTAATTTTATATTATTTCATTGATAATTTTATATGGGTTGCAGAATGATTTTTCTCATTTTGCAGATACATTGTTAGCTTTTGGTTCAGTTTTTCCAGATCTAGTGTTGTTTTTGTTCATTTTTTTATAAACAGTTTTAGTTTTTGTTCAGATTCTAAAAACAATGTTATCTTTTGGTTCAATTTTATGATGAAACAAAGTTAGCGTTTGGTTCGGTTTTTTTTCAAAAACAGTTATTTTTTTTCTCTTCAATTTATTCATAAATAGTGGTAGTTTGTTATTCATTTTTTTCAGAAATATTATTAATTTTTTGTTCATTTTTTCAGATACAGTGTTAACTGTTGGTTAAACAGTTTGTTTTTCTTCAGTTTTAGCTTTTAGTTTTATTTTCCAGAAACAATTTGGTTTTTTTTATTTATTTATTTATTTTCAGTTTTTCCTAAACAGTGTTAGTTTGTTGTTCATTTTTCAAAGATAGCATTAGCTTTTTGTTTATTTTTCAGAAACAGTGTTAGCTATTGGTTCAGTTTTTTAAAAACAATGTTATTTTTTGTTCATTTTCAGAGACAGTGTTTGTTTTTTGTAGTCTTTACATTTTGTTGTAGGTTATTGATATACATGTGTCCTTTAATATTGTGTATTGATTTTGTTTTTGTTTTCTTTTATGTTCTATAGTTATGGAGAATGGTAAACTAGCTCAGTTTTCTTATGGTGGTTTAGTCCAAAAATTAGAGCAACATCATCAGGTGTTATCCCTCTTGGGTCGTGATCTCCAAATCTGAACTTCTGCTCCTTGGGGTCGTTGTTACAACCCGTCCATAATTTTATTTTATTTTTAAAAAATTGTGAAACGATCAAAATGCTCTTAGAGGGTATGTGTCGACTTTCATTGACTTACTGGTCAGGACACGTGTGACATATTGATTAGTATATGCTGACATCACTTGTTATTATGAACGACTGATCATAAACGTAGCGAAAATTAGAATTAGAAGAAAGATTTTACGAAAAACATATAAATCATTTTATTTAAAGTAGTGGAAAAGATAATAGCGCTAGTTATAAAATATTAGTGATGGAATAAAAATAAATATATATAAAGAAATAAAAGAGAAGAGTGGAGAACTCTCGAGAAGGGGAGACGTCGGTGGAGAAGAAAGAAAAAAAAAGAGAAGAAGGGAAAAAGAAGGAAGGACGAAGGGGAGGGGGGATTCTTGTTGCTGTGGATGTTGAGATCAGCGGGAACGCCCCCATGCTTCAGGTTTTAGTTGTATCGTTTCATTTCTATAAAATACTAACATGTGTCAAAATATAGAAATAGATATCTAGCACTTCAACGATAGAGACCAGTACTTCCAAGAATTTTACTCACTTAGTCTCCCTTGCTTTCTCCTTGTTATTTGGGTGATGTGAGACGAAAACTAGCTCTGGGTTTCTCACTTTTATTGGGGTTGTTTACAGCAGTTGATGATCCTTCCATTGTTTTAAGTATTTCCCAAGAAACTTCTGGGTATAATTGTGCAATATATAAAACATTGACATACATGCTTCAATCAATCAAAACCCTCATCATCCATAAATATATATTGCTTTGTTTATAAATTTGATGTGTTTTAAGCTCTGCACTTGTATAACCTTTAATGAAAGGCTAAATTGATTCAGTGGATGTAAGAATCTGTCAAGTATGTGTGTATGTGTGATTAGAGGATTAGTCATTTGAATTACATACAGTCAGATTTCTGCTTTATTCTAAAATGCATTTTCTAATTAAACAAAGATGGAGCTGGACAACTAGTGACCCAAATTATGTTATATAATGAATTGACAATGATTTATTTTGAATGAATGCTTCTATTCAACATGATGTGAAATTACATTTCTTACTTGTTGGGAAATGATGTTGGTACACTTAGATTTATAGTTATAGACGGAAAGCATAAGATTAGATTGTAATTTTACACATTTCAGAATATATTCTTTGTTATTGGAAGTACCTTTGGGGTTGAGTGAATCAAATGCTCGGTTAGGTCCATGTAATAAGTAAGTAGAGACTCTGTCTTCCTAGGTAAAGATGTAAGAATATCCCAAGATCTAACAACATGATATTAGGATTACAAGAGAAAACAATATGCAGACTATACTCGCATATGCATGTGGCATGGCATTAATGCCATGCAAGCATATGATCGTGAAATACTTACTTGTTGCCATGAGTGCTTTTGGTGCAAAGTTGAAGTAGTCTTCCACTTTCAATAACTCTTTATGATTCTACTAGCGAAATAGGTTTGTAGTGTTGTGAGATTCCGACGGTATGGAAGCAGGGACAACTTCTTGGTTATATAGCTGGGGTTTCAACCAATTCCACCCTATTAACGGAAATGATATCCACCCTAATCTTTTCTAATCCATTAGAGTCCCATCATGACTCTTATACAATGTATTCTCTTAATAAAAGGCCCATAAATTGATTGCAAGTAATTAGGACTCCAAATGTTTATTTCTTTAAGGCTCCGAGAATCATAAAAGATTTCATTAACTTGATTACCAAGTCAACTACTCTCTCAAAGATTCTCAGCATAATTCATTGTCATTCACAAATGGTTTTACATTCTCCCACTTGAATGTCAATGAGAACCCCTTAACAAGAAAAATATAGGGCTCGTTTGGATGTGCTTTTAAAATGGCTGAAAGCGCTTCTGGAGAAAATATTTTTGGGTACCAAAAGCACTTTAAGTGATTTTTGCAGGAAGCACCAATTATGTGCTTCTTCCATGAAGCACTTTAAGTGCTTTTTAGGATTTACTTGCATTTTTACAAAGGATTGGTTCCAAAAACATTTTTACCAAAAGCGCTTTCAGTTATTTTAAAAGCACATCCAAACAAGCTCATATATGGTGATCACTTGAGTCCACTAAAGTATGCAATCATACCTTTCAAGTAACTTGTCACTTTGAGTCTAAATGCAGAACCAAGGAAAACAAGGCACACATTGGATAGTTCCTTGCACTCCATGATTACATGCACACTTAACTCAAAGCACTATGTTACTAACAAAGTCATGATATCAAGAGCTAATAGTCAAAACATTAGCTCACAATAGTCGAAACGTAGTTCACAAAAGAACTCAACAACGTTGGTAACAAAATCCAACTTTTCTGTCAATTTAGAATATAATAAGAGCATAAGTAAAATACGACATACTATTTACAAAATCAGGACCTCTTATTAAAGCTTATGAACAAAATTTAAACAAAATTTACTCTTAAAGTATCAGTCACTAACACTTCAAATTTTTAACACAAAAGGTAATCTCTTACTCCCACTGATTAACAGAGACAAAATTATATATAGATAAATTATTATTTCTCCCACTGATTAAGAAAGTAAAACAAAACTTTGTAAATGTCTACAAAATGACATAGATACCTTTCAAATACTCCCATTAGCAAAACATTAGTCATGGGATCTAAAACATAAAATTTGTGAGCTCAACATCTTTATTCTAGATATCTGTAGGGAAGTGACTCTTATGACTGAAAAACTATACAAAATCATTTGGTCAGTTTTGTTCATCTAACATTTGACAAAAATAGAAAACTTTAACTAAATGTTTTCTTATCGCATCAAAAGCATATAATTCCAGAATCATCTTTGGACAGAAACAAATTATATTAGGTTTGCATAGCTAAAACATAAAATACAAGGGTAAACGTATATAGCTTCAACACTTTTGAGCAAATGAAGTATATACAATCTTGTCAATTCCATGCTTCACTATACATTGATTTATAGTTGTACTGAATACGAAAACACTTTTGAGCAGATTAATTGTTCATCAATAACATATAAATCACAAGTCCAATTTCTTGAACAATATACAAGAATTAATAAGCAAAACACTTTTGAGCAGAATATACTCATTAACCCTTCTTGAATTTCCTACAAGATTAGTTGCATATATAACAAATAAAATATAAACAAGTATGATGATGTACATTTTATCTACCAAGACTATGACCATTAAAAGCATGCAAAATTGATGAGTGTGAAACCCATAATACATTATTTCTCCCACTTAGGCAAACACTCAAAATTGCAAGATTAAACACTAGAGAAGGTGGTTTTCATATAACAAAATATAGGCTAGTTGAATCAATAAAGATAGTGTACACAATCTATTATATAATATAACATGGCAAATTTTTTACAAGTTTGGAGTTAGAAGAAATCTATCAAAATTGTAATCAAATGGGACACGTCGCAAGGTATGCAAAACTTCATCAGTATTTCCCAAGCTCTATCAAAATTTCAAATTTAATCATAATTTAAATAAAACCAATTTACAATCTTTAATATGTTCAAAACACGAAAATTTCTTAAATAAATTGAAGGTTCATTTCATTAGATAAATAACCTTTAATATGCCCAAAACATTAAAATTTCTTAAACAAATTTGTTGAGTCACAAAATAGTTGGTTTGGATATAATAAACCAATCTATATGTATCAAAATTAGGCTTATATAAGGAACAATATCTCAACATCATTAATCGATAAAAGTGACAAGTGATTAGATAAACCAATGGCTACAAAATTTATCTTAGTGTATGAGAGAAGACACATATGTATTAAAGATTAGGTCATAAATTAAAATGAAACCTAATAAGAGAATCCAAACTCAAAATTTATGTTTTAATTCTAAAACAAAGTCGATTAAAGTAAACACATAGATATCTCAACAACATCAATTTTTCAACAATAATTTTAATCCAATTTAGAACTCACGGAAAATTAAGGCAAAAGATTGGCAAATTTATCTACTCATTCTCGATTCTGCAAGATTCATTATGGAAGTAGTCGAGTTGTGGAGGATTGAACCAACTCCAAATTGCATGATTGTTACACCTTTGGACAAAAACTAATCATGCAAAGAAAATACCTGCATAGCTAGCCAAAACATAAAATACACAAAATACATATAGCTTCAACAGCTTTGGCCAGATGAAAATATGTTTGAGGTGTGGATGCAAATTTCCGCCTTCTCCTTCTTGGACAAAATTGCACCTACAAAACAAATAACACCTTAGGTCAAGGCCAAGAGCCTCACGCGCCCATGATGAATTTGGGGGGGGGGGGGGGGCTTTGGCCGAAGAACCTCCGATGCCAAAGTTAGAATTTTGAGAGAAAAGTGTTTGGAGAATTTTGAGAATTTAGCAAGAGAATTGGAATTTAATTTTGGAGAGAATGAGAGGACTTTTATAGGGGTGTGGCCGACCTCCTTGGGTGAGAGAGGACCAGCCACTTGACTCTTTTTGTGGGCTGGGTTCTTGATTTGTGTTTAATTGGGAATAATTGAATAATTAACTAATTAATTAGCCAATTAATAGAATAATTACCTAATTGACTAGCTAATTAATATAATAAGAAGAGAAGATTTAGGAGTTACCTTGTGGAGAGGATTTGATGAGGATGGATGAAATAGGTTTTGAATTGTTACCTATTTTGGGCACTTTTGACTTGGTTGAGGGATGATTGCCCGCAGCTCGTGTCTAGGAATCCCGATATGCCTCAAGGGTATTTTTGCCCTTTTTTAACCAAAAATCCACGTGTCTCCTTGTGATTATTTTTGGCTCCACAAATGCCCTACATCTGCTGGGCTACTCGCAGGAAAGGGTAGCAAGTGTAGAGACCTCCAGCTTTGATGCAAATTCTCTCTTGGACTTGGAATTAGATTCTTCTAGGAAAGGGAAATAAATCACCTCTAAAGCTATTTAAGCCTACCTTAAGTAGGGGATTAAATTAACATCGGAGGGCAATTATTTATCCCTACAAGAAAGAGAGAAAACTAGAGGATATTTGTTCCCCTTCCCCTAGCACTCTTCTTTGCTTGCCCATGCAAAGAACCGTCTTCCGTTGATTTCTTTGTCTTATTCACGCCGCACCAATGTAAGAAAAACTTAATTCTCCTTGTTTTCTTCTTGGGAGGTGCTGCCACGGGGCAGCCGTCGGGGTGATGCAGCACGTCGGCTGGCAGGGGCAAGGAGGTGGTGTGGCAATGGGGCCATTGCTTGTGCTGCTCGGCTTGATTGAAGCCAATGATTGGCTTGGCATGGGCCGAGGAAGTGGCATGGCATGGGCAACGGTTTGGGCTGCCACGTCTGGGCTGCTTGCTAAAAATAAGGAAACTGCTTGAGTTTGATTTCTTAGCTGTCGTAGATGGAGCAGTCAGGGATAAAGCTGCCAAGATCGAAACTACTGAAGATGAAATGTCGGATGAGCGAACTGTTAAGTGCAAAAGTGGCTGCTGCCCCCTGACCATTTGATGCCTAGTTGATCTTCAAGCATTCGATCTTTTAAGCTATGTGGCCTTCTCGCACTAGAGAGCTTACCCAGATGGGTGTCGGGGAATTAGTTTACCCTTTCGCACGGGAGAGCAATTAGTTTACCCTCTCGCACTGGAGAGCAATTAGTTTACCCTCTCGCACTGGAGAGCAATTAGTTTATCCTCTCGCACTGGAGAGCAAACCCATATGGGTGTCGAGGAATTGGTTTATCCTCTCGCACTGGAAATCAATTAGTTTATCCTCTCACACTGGAGAGCAGACCCAAATGGGTGTCGGGGAATTGGTTTACCCTCTCGCATTGAAGAGCAATTACTTTACCCTCTCGCACTGGAGAGCAATTAGTTTATCCTCTTGCACTGGAAAGCAAACCCATATGGGTGTCGGGGAATTGGTTTACCCTCTCGCACTGGAGAGAATGAAAGTCGTTGTCATGAGTGCAGCTGAAGAAAGCTGGACTGCTAGACAACTGAAATAATCCTCAGTCTGCGAGGTCTTGTTTGGCGATCTGCTTGAGACTTTGAACTGCTTGTGGAACCTACGTAAGGGTGTAAGTGCAGTGAGCTACTCCTAGAATTATTATGACATCATTAGGTGTTTCGTCGTGTGCCATTTTGAGGCTTGGTTGGCGCGAGCCACAAGGTAAGATCGACATGGCTAGGAGCCATGGTGCAAGATTGGCACAGTTATGAGCCATGGTGATAGATCAATGGCTGCCGGGAGCCATGGAGCAGGTAGGCAAGGCTGTGAAAGCAGGGCTTGGGCCAGGTTGTGCGCAGCAGGACGAATTGGACCACTAGGTCCATGATGCTCGACTACTGATGATGTGTTGTTTCAATATTAAATCATCTGGAGTGTTGAGTACAAGGTTTGCCCCCGGTTCTTAGTAGTTGGGCTGGTGTGTCCTTCTGGTACTCGTATGCCCCTGGCGCGCCATTAGGCTGAGATGATGTATTTGGTGGAACATAAGTAGTCTTTATATCCGGCAATCTATGTGAGGTAATCCTGTCTGCTCAATCTTGTCATTGAAAGATAACTCGCTTATGTTGGTCATATCTCATCAGAGTGCCTTGTCAATACTTCGTTGGGAAATCGCACAATTGCTCGGTCAAGAACATTTCTACTTCTTCCTGAATTTGCCTTTTTTGGGGTGGCGGAGCTCTCGGCTGCCCCCGATCATGACTTGTTGGTCTAGGGTGCTCTTCCAAATGTTCGACTCGTTTATGTCACGGCTGCAGTGCATGTGGTATGTTCCTAGCAAGCGAGCGGGTAACTCACAGGCTGCTGGTTGAACTTGAGCCGGATTGAGTGACTGCTTCTCTCTGTCCACTGTGCTGCCTACTCCGATGTAAGGTGGAGGATACTCCTTACGGGCCTTGTCGCGAATGAACACTTTGTCTGGAAGGCTGCTCAAATTGATTATGGGAATATGGCCCCAACCGTGAGTGTATGCTCGTCTGTGGGGCTAGTCGAGAGTGCATGCTCCTCTGCGTGCTTAAACGAGAGTATACGCTATCTCGGGGGCCCAATCTAGAGTGTACGCTGCCCGAACGCTTGGTTCGTGGTTGGTCAAGTGGCTGCATGCCAGGACACTGCTAGATAGGTTCCTCATCTGCCCTTGTCCTACTTTGGGACACCTCGTCTGGGGAATGTTGGATCTCGGTGTGTTGCAAGAGTTGATTCACCAAGGTCGTATATTGTGCAAGGGCGCTAGTCAACTCTATGACTTGTCGGGACAAGTGTTGTTCACCATTTGGATTGGAAGAGCTTGGAAGGAATGCGCTTCCTTGAGCAATGGAATGGTGGTAGACTCCAATCGCGAGATTTGAGTTGGGAAATGTCAAATCCGAGGAGAAACATGGTGAAAATGTCCCCGGTTCAATCGTAGGCCCAGAAATTTGAAGCCAAGACGGTTGAACTAATCTTCGACCAATTTGAGCTGCTTGGAATGCCACGGGAGCAGGCTGGGCCGCGGGAGCAGGCTAGTATAGGTTGGGCCACGGGAGCAGGCTAGTATAGGCTGGGCCACGGGAGCAGGATGGGTCGCGGGAGCAGGCTGGGCCACAGGAGAAGGCTAGGCCATAGGAGCAGGCTGGGCCACAAGAGCAGGCTGGGCCACAAGAGCAGGCTGGGTCACGGGAGCAGGCTGCTCGGCGTGTAACTCAAGCGGTTAAGAGGCTTGGGCTCGGCTTGGCAACGCGTTGGGCTCACGTTGGGCGTGGAGTGATTTGGCTTGGGCCGCGACCTTGGTGTCGTGGTCCTTGGATGGCACGGCTTGGGCTTGCCTAGATGGCACCATGGTGGTGACACCATGGACCTCGCCACGGGTGGCTATCATGGTAGCCACCGTGATGGTTCCCGTGGTGGAAACTCGTGGTGGTGGTGCCACTCCACTTATTGTCACATTTAGCCTCGTGGATAGCCGCGGTCCCATCTTGGATGCGAGAGTCTTCTACGAGTGTGGGACTCAACTCTCAATGAAAGCACCAATTTGTGGATGCAAATTTCTTCCTTCTTGTTCTTGGACAAAATTGCACCTACAAAACAAATAACACCTTAGGTCAAGGCCAAGAGCCTCACGCGCCCATGATGAATGGGGGGCTTTGGCCGAAGAGTCTTCGATGCCAAAGTTAGAATTTTGAGAGAAAAGTATTTGGAGAATTTTGAGAATTTAGCAAGAGAATTGGAATTTAGTTTTGGAGAGAATAAGAGGGTTTTTATAGGGGTGTGGCCGGCTTCCTTGGGTGAGAGAGGACCGGCCACTTGACTCTTTTTGTGGGCTAGGTTCTTTATTTGTGTTTAATTGGGAATAATTGAATAATTAACTAATTAATTAGCCAATTAATAGAATAATTGCCAAATTGACTAGCTAATTAATATAACAAAAAGGGAAGATTTAGGAGTTACCTTGTGGAAAGGATTTGATGAGGATGGATGAAATAGGTTTTGAATTGTTACCTATTTTGGGCACTTTTGACTTGGTTGAGGGATGATTGCCCGCTAATCGCGTGTAGGAATCCCGATATGCCTCAAGGGTATTTTTGCCCTTTTTTATCCAAAAATGCACGTGTCGCCTTGTGATTATTTTTGGCTCCACATGAGGTACTTTATGATTTGCTATAATACTAATTTATAATTGGTGAGTGATTTCCTGAAATTCTCATTGGGACAAAAGTATTCACCATATAAATTAGAATTTTGATTTTTCAAAATAATCCTTTAGAACATTATTAAATAACCGTTTTATTGGATATTCAATGATTCTCAAAAGATTCAATCAGACACAAAAGTATGTCGTTGTTGACATTGAACAATAGAGTTCTCGAAAGAGGAAACATGGTTATTCAGTTATTCAATAGGGACCAAAATGATCAATTAGTAAACTGATGCCACTTTCGAATTTTTTTTTTTTTTTCAAAAGACAGTTATCATCATAATCAGAATTGATGACCAAACAAAACATTGGTTTAAGAAAAACAAACCAATACATCTTTAAATCAAAATTAATCAGTGTTGTCTATAAAATTCATTAGTATTGAGAATTTGCATAAAATAAGGACATATTGTGTCACATCCAGGCCCGGGCCCCCACCACATCCCGAGCCCGACTCTGCCGTAGCACGATATTGTCAGCTTTGGGCCTCGGCCACGCCCTCACGGTTTTGTTTTTGGGAACTCACGCAAGCAGAACTTCCCAATGGGTCACCCATCTTGGGAATGCTCTGGCCTATTCTCGCTTAACTTCGGAGTTCCTACGGAACCCGAAGCCAGTGAGCTCCCAAAAAGGCCTCGTGCTAGGTAGAGATGAGAATATACATATAAGGCATATAGGATCCACTTCCCTGGGCGATGTGGGATCTAACAATCCACCCTCCTTAGGGGCCGGACGTCCTCGTCAGCACACTTCCGGGCAGGGATTGGCTCTGATACCAAACTGGCACACCCCAACCCGGAAAGACCAATTAGACTCTGAATCGAGTTATGTTGGCCGACACCTGGAGGGTGACGAAGCCATAAAGTGTAGTGTAGTGGAAGAAGAATGTGAATAAATTTAAACCTAAAAGTGCCTAAACAAAATAGTGCGCGGGTGAGCGGGATTGCACCCATTTCACACGTGATGGTAGAGCATAAGAACAGTACAATAATTAGGGTGAGGGTTATACCACTAAAGATAACCATCTCCTAAGATTTTCCAGAACCCTCGTTTATACGTAAGCACAGCTACTAAACCAGGAGGGGGAAACACAAAGTTGAGTGGGTCAGCAAAACAATCCTTATAAGAAAACCTTTATTTTTCGAATATACTAACCCCTCGCCGTAAAACAAGTATAGTTTCCATTAAACATACTACGTAAGTATGTAATAAAAATACAACAGCAATATAACCAGAAATATGCCAAGTCATGATATATCAAATGCCACAATAATAATCATGTGATAATCAAGTATAATCAATTGCTCATCAATCTATGCTAGCATACGAGTCGGAATTGCCTAATGCAATTCTACCAGACAGGACTGGGTGTAATCAATACGCTCTAGTACTACGATCACATGAAGACTGGTGCAAAAGCACGGTCACATACAAGTCGAATTGCCTAATGCAATCTACCCGACAAGACTGGCACCTAACTTGGATCTAAGGCGAGCGAATGGTGTGGATGTGAACATACATGTGAAGGACTGGCCCTGGTCCTAGGCGGAGTACTAACATCGGGGTGCAGCAAGATGAGCATGTACAAATATGTATGAATGTCATGACAATAATATCTAAACCATATAGCAGCATTTATCACAATTTATATCACAATAACGAAGACTTGGCAATATAAGCATAAAAGTGAAGTAACTACGCATTTAGGGAAACTATAAATATGTATAGGTATAAAATAAACTGCCCACTCACCTAGAGTTCGCGCTACAACTCCCTAGCACGAATATCAAGGCGTCATGAACAATCATCGCCTAAAACAATTATCAAATCACAACTCTGGATTTTTATCTATAGAACATGCAATTGACATAAAACACATCCCCATGGACGTTCCAGAATGATTTGAAACCCATTGACCAAAAGCCAACCGTCGGTCAAAGGTCGACAGTAGGGTCTACAACCCTAAGTAATTTGATCCGAAAAATCCGTACCTCGACTTTCTGATCCGTAACTTCCCATAAATACAGATTAAGCTTCTAGAACAACATCCTAAAGTTTTGGAACGATCCAACGGTCGGATCTCCGCCAATTGCTAAAATTAAGTGGAGGTCGACACTTTATTTTATGAATTAACAGTTCCAATTTGGAAAGATTTATAAGTCAGATTCCTGATCCGTCAGTCCCTAATACCCTTAAATATTACGTACTATAAGGTACTAAGGTTTGGTGACGATCCAACGGTCGGATCGTCAATTCATGCAAGGACCTCTTGACGGCCAACTAGGTGGTCAACTACGAAACTACATTAAAACATTGTAATTTCACTAAACGGATGTCAAATATGGAATCGGGGCTTCAAAATTAGCCTAAGATGGTCAGGTGGGATCTCAGCCCACGCGTCGCCGCGAGTGGTGGCTGACTGCCACGGTTCGCCCAAAAATTGAAAAGGGTGGCCAGAGCACCATTGATTTTCGTCGACTTTCGTGGCCTCAAACCGCCACATACCGTGGTTAATCAAGGTGGTTCTTGAGTGGGTTTTATAGAGGGGAATGAGAGCTTCAAAATGGTTGTGGTTGCATCGAAAAACTCCACGGGAGTTGGCCGGAATCGGCCTTGGAAAATGGGTGGTTGAACTGGGTTGCACGGGTGCACAGGGAGCTTTCCCCTTTTTATTTTTTGTTTTTCCCTTTTCTTTCTTGATTTCAGATTGGGCTTCTTTCACCCAAATTCTGATTGGTCACTTAATATCCCTTCCTCACCTCAGATTGGTTACCATTCCCACATGGTGGGAGTTCAAAATTATTTAACTAAAATGTAAGTAATCAATTTCAAACGTCCATAACTATACTGTTATAATCCGGACTCGCAAACGGTTTTCACCTATGCATTCGTAGTGACAAGTACTACGAGGATACGCTAAAAGAATGAGTCCTACGTCTTTCTAACCAATGGTCAACGAAAGTCAAAGTCCTTGTCTCTAGGGCATTTTCGTAAATTCACGCTTTTAAAATTAATAAAAACGTAAAATTAGGGTCGGGTTGTCACAATCTACCCCTCTTAAGAAAATTTCGTCCCCGAAATTTAAAATCGTTTATTACACAAAACTCAAAGATAGGAAGAATAAAATATGTGTACGTAACAAAGAAATCAAGTCAGAGCGGTTGCAAAATAGGGAAAATGCCATTTTGTCGCGATCAGAGTGCAATGATTCTCCTCTCATGCCTCCAACTCATACTTTCCTTCTTCCTTAGTACAATACTATAATATAATGGTTTTCGTAAAAATGAAACGTCTAAAATATTTATATGTACTAACGTCCCGTCAAAAATACATATATACAACAACATAAGGTTAAAGTAGTTGAACTGATAGTAAAATTGAACATATGATTTTTCGACTACGCTCCGCTGCGTCGCGTACTCCTAAAGTAAGTACATAATATCCTTGGGTCAAGCCCAAGAAATAAATAGGTAAAAACAACAAATGTGCAAGTAAGTACACTAACGTAAAAGAGTCTACCTATTTACTTGCTTAACGAATTCAACAAAATAGTCCTTGATATTACGGTCTGCAGCCCGCGATATCGACTCCTTTTGGGAGCTCACTGGCTTTGGATTCCATCGGAACTCCAAAGTTAAGCGAGTTCGCGCGAGAGTAATCCTATGATGGGTGACCCACTGGGAAGTTCTCGTGTGAGTTCCCATAAACAAAACCGTGAGGGCGTGGCCGGGGCCCAAAGCGGACAATATCATGCTACGGCGAAGTCTAGCCCGGGATGTGGTGGGGCCCGGCCCGGGATATGACAATTTGGTATCAGAGATGGGAATATACATATAAGGCTTACAGGATCCACACCCCTGGGCGATGTGGGACTTACAATCCACCCCCTTAGGGGCCCGACATCCTCGTCGGCACACTTCCAGCCAGGGATTGGCTCTGATACCAAATTGTCACATCCCGGCTCAGGCCCCCACCACATCCTTGGCCCGACTATGCCGTAGCACGATATTGTCCGCTTTGGGCCCCAGCCACGCCCTCACGGTTTTGTTTCTAGGAACTCACGCGAGCAGAACTTCCCAATGGGTCACCCATCCTGGGAATGCTCTGGCCCATTCTCGCTTAACTTCGGAGTTCCTACGGAACCTGAAGCCAGTGAGCTCCCAAAAGGCCTCGTGCTAGGTAGAGATGGGAATATATATATATATATATATATATATATATATATATATATATATATATATATATATATATATATATATATATATAAGGCCTAGAGGATCCACTTCCCTGGGCGATGTGGGATCTAACATATTGGAACCATAAACTTGTATAATAATTGGTACCAATAGATGTGCACAAATCAGTGAAACAATATCACATAACAAAACTAGTTTTGAAGTACCAAAATTCAGCAGTACTACTTTAGTTTGCAAATTCACTAAAAACTCAATTCTCTTTAGATTGTCATAAAAAAATTTAGGTATGCACTAGACATACATGGCTACTATTTCGCAAAATTTCATGATTTTTTAAAAATTTTAAGCTAGCCAAAAATGAATTCGAAAAGAGAGGTGCTTTAGAAACTGTACAGACCTTAGATTACAAATTCACCAAATATTCATTGTTCATCCGATATGCATGAAAATCTTCAAACATAAATTAAACGTACAAATCTGTTAATTCCCAAAATTTCATAATTTTTGAGACTTCACAAGTATACTAAAAGAAAATTAGAAATGAAATGTGCTGCAGAAACGGCAAAAATTCTGCAGTACATACTGGAGACTAAACAATTCACCAAAATTTTAATCTTTCTCCAATGTGCATGAAAATTTCCAGAAATGAATTAGACATATAAATTTACTGTCACTTAAAATTCCATAATTTTTGCGATTTTACAAGTGGGCTAAAAATAAAATCTAAATGGAATGTGCTGCAGAAACCGCATAAATTCTGGAGTACAGTCTTAAGATTAAAAATTCACCAATAATTCATTTTCAAACCAATGCTCGTGAAAATTTCCATATTTAAAACAAACATCTCAATGTATATTATTATTTCATGAATTTATGAGTTACATCGGTATATTAAAATAATATCACAAACAGACTATTCTGCAGAAGTCTGCACAATTTCGGCAACATGGTACCACACTTAAAAATTTACCATAAATCCATTTCTTGTCCAAAAAAACATGAAAAAATACCAGCGTCTACAATCCATTTAATATTACGACATGACCTAATTTCATAATATTTGGAGTTATGGAAGTCTATCAAACCCAGGTTATTGACATGAATGGGTTTCCTTTTAATGAGACTTTAATGGAGTCATACCCCTATAATATTATAGTTCGAAAAGACTATAATGTAGCATGATTAATTTTGACAAAAGTTTAGGCAAAAAATAATTCACACCACAATTGAATCAATTTATTAAAAAATTGAAAACCCAATACGAACGGACTGAAAGCAATTCATAATAATGTAATTAACCACACATCAAAATTATGACAGCAAGCAATCCTTCATAATACAATAATTTGTTTATATATACGTAAGTTGCCAAATAGTTTCACCATTATCGATTCATCAGAAAACAAACAAATTGGGAATGCCTTTTAGAACATGTTAATTAACATTGCTAAATCCAAATTTTAAATCATGAAAGCATGAAATCCAATACAATATTCATCCAGAAAACTCACATCTGCAAGGGTTAAAACAGCAGCAATATATATGCAACTTATAGTTTATGCATGAGGATGACAGGAAAAATATCATCAACGCATCGGAAGTTTATTATCACAGGAATCTATCATCCATGGATCATATTTGTAAGACATAATATTGAACCCAAACCACACTGTGTTGCTCTGATACCACATGTAAGAATATCCCAAGATCTAACAGCATGGTATTAGGATTACAAGAGAAAACAATATGCAAACTATACTCGCATATGCATGTGGCATGGCATTAATGGCATGCAAGCATATGATCATAAAATACTTACCTGTCGCCATGAGTGCTTATGTTGCAAAGTTGAAGTAGTCTTCTACTTTCAATAACTCTTTATGAATTCTACTAGCGAAATAGGTTTGTAGTTTTGTGGGATTCCGACGGTATAGAAGCAGGGATTGCTTCTTGGTTATATAGCTAGGGTTTCAACCAATTCCACCCTATTAAAAGAAAGGATATCCACCCTAATCTTTTCTAATCAATTAGAGTCCCATCATGACTCTTATACCTTGTATTCTCTTAATAAAAGGCCCATAAATTGATTGCATGTAATTAGGACTCCAATATGTTTATTCCTTTAAGGCTCCGAGAATCATAAAAGATTTCATTAACTTGATTATTACTCTCTCAATGATTCTCAGAATAATTCATTGTCATTCACAAATGGTTTTACAAAAGACCCCAAAGAAAGTCAGTACACATGGGTATACCGGTGGTCTTATTTCGAGGTAGTGGCCATGACCTTTTATTAGAGCTTATAGACACGACATTGAGGCCTAACGAAGATGTTTAGAACCAAGATTGAGAAACATTGAGAAAGGATTTCCTAAATAAAATAACATATAATCAACCTGTGTTTTTAGAATAGCTATGATATCTTCTGTTGAGGTGAGTTAGTAGCATAGGTATGGGTTTATTTATTAAGGTGAACTATGAATGGCTTAATCCCTATTTAGGGTACGTAGGCAGTCTAACGAAGAAGTTAGATGCAGCCATAAAGCATACGAAAAATTACTATGAAATTGGGACTTGAGTTATGCTTTGTTCATAGCCCGGGGGTGAGGTAAGTTAGTTATTCGGGTTTTTGATGGCGTCACGTGTCGATCCAGGACGTATGTCGGGATCGGGGTGTGACAGTCGTAGCAATTTATAATCTTAATTAAGTTCGTATCAGATTCTTCTTCCTGTTGGTTACAACAAGGATGTCATCCATGTAAAGTTTAGTAAGACTCCATAAAGGTGTATTTTCCAAATGTTTGCAAACATCTTTGTGTTCTTCAAGCATTGGCTTGTAAATTTTCATTGAGTCTAAAAATCCAATCATATTGCACTGATATTGGATACATGTACCCTGATATCTTTTCTTCTTCTCAGCTGAAGTTTTCTTCTTATCCACTAGAATTTTCTTGGGTAAATTACATAGAAACCCCTCAGGTTTGAGGTCTATTACAACTCCATACAACATCTTTCAAACATTTCACTTTCATACCTCACGTACTATTTTATTTCAAAATAATACATCCGTTACATTTTCCATCCATTGATCCGTTAAGTGCTGACGTGGCTGCCACATTTATGCCACGTGGCCGCCAAATGTGTGCCACATGGCAAATTATTTTTTTATTTTTTATTTTTATTTTTAAATCTGAATCTTTAACACACACACAAAAAGAAAAAAAAAAACAAAAAAAAAAGGAAGTTTGAAAACCCAAACCCACCCTCACCCCATATCTGAACCATAATCCCCCCTGCCCCAGCCAAAACCCAGATGCCATGTCCCCCCGCGTGCGAAGCCCAGATCCCATGTCTCGTAACCCCCCTCCCCGAAGCCCAGATCCCATGTCCCGCCACCCCCCACCACCTGTCCTCCACCTCCTCCTCCTCACCTATCCTCCACCTCCTATGCGCACCCATCCTCCCCATCTTCCCCCCAACTCGAGCCCACCCTGCAACCTAGAAAGAAGAGAGGAAAAAAACGCAGCGCACCCACCCTCTGCACCCTCCCCACTCCTTAGATCCACACTCATTGGGAAAGACGAGATCTGGTTGTGGAAAGGGAGATGGGTTTTTTTTTTTCTTTTCTGGGTTGCCGGTAGTGGGTGCAGATGAGGTGGAGGATGGGTGCACGGTGGGTTTGGAGATGAAGGGAGGGGGAAGAAAGGGGTGGGTTGCAAGGAAGGGGGGTCGGGAAAGATGAAGGTTTTTTTTTTTTTTTTTCCTCTCCTCTTCCTCTTCCTCCTCTTCTTCTTCTAGTTCTGGGTTACAGGTTCGAGGGGGGGGTGGGGGTTGTGGATTCAGGATTTTTTTTTTTTTTTAAATAATTAAAAAAAAAAATTTGTCACGTGACACACATTTGGCGGCCACGTGGCATAAATGTGGCAGCCACGTCAGCACTTAACGAATCAATGGATGGAAAATGTAACGGATATATTATTTTGAAATAAAATAGTACGTGAGGTATGAAAGTGAAATGTTTGAAAGATGTTGTATGGGGTTGTAATAGACCTCAAACATGAGGGGTTTCTACGTAATTTACCCAATTTTCTTCTTCTCCATTGCTGTTTTCTTTGCAAGAGTCTTCCTTCTGATTTTTTTTTGTTACCTGTATTTGTAAAAATGAACAGAGCTTAGGAATTATAATTAACTTTTTAAGAAGAACAAGCAGAACATGGATTGAAGAAAACAGATAGTCAACGGTCAAGTTTTTACACAAATCAAACTGTTTCTAGATCCAAATCATACTAAGGCATATTGTGTCTGGAAAAGTACCAAACAATCACACTGTTTATGGATTTAGTGTTTGTTTTGGGTTGGATTTTTCAAAGTCAGTGCTAGATTTTAATTCTTTATTTTCATAAACATTGTTATGTTTTGGTTTTTCATCTTTTAGATATAGTGTTAGTTTGTACACAAGAAGAGAAAACTGTTTCTGGATCCGAATCATAGCAGGCAAACTTTGTTTCTGAAAAGTACCAAATAATTACATTGTTTCTAGATGCAGTATTTTTTTTTTTGTTGATTTTTCAGAGACAGTGCTATGTTGTAGTTCTTTATTTTCATAAACAGTGTTATATTTTGGTTCTTTTCTTCCCAAATACAGTGTTTTCTTGTACACAAATAAAACAAACACTGTATCTAATTTTTTCCAAAAACTGTGTTATGTTTTGGTTTTTCCAAAAATAATGTTATGTTTTGGTTCTATTTTTTTCAGAGACGGTGTTAGTTTTTACACAAGGGAGCAAACTGTTTATGGATTCAAATCGTAATAGGTTGCATTGTTTTCTGGAAAAGTGGCAAAGTAATCATACTATGTTTTTTTTCTGGAAATGTTTAAATTCAAGAAGGGCATGAGAATTTATAATTTAACAGGGATAAGATTATTACCTCTTTTTTGCGGGTTTGTTCCGACAGAGGTTCTGGTGCGTTTTGCACATCTTTTTCTCCGGGTTGGTTCCGACAGAGGTTGTGGTAAGTTTTACACTTCTTTTTCTCCAATTTGTTGACAAGGAGGTTCTAGTATGTTTTCCACATATTAATCGCCAGTTGGTTCCGACGGAGGTTCTGGTAAGTTTTGCACCACTTTTTCGTCGGTTTGTTCCGATGGAGTTTCTGTTACGTTGTGGTCGTCTTTTTCTTTTGCCATTGAACTTCTTTGAACTTGTTTCGGCTGCTTGCTCCGATGAATGCTTCTTTTCTCACAGTTTATCTCTTCTTCTGTTTTTAACTTTGATTTTGTGGTTTTTGAAACGAGGGAATTGGATTTGATAGGAAGACAGCTAGTTATTATGGCGGTTTTGTGCTGGTTTTGATTATAAGGATGATAATGATGGTTGTTGATGAGTCGCGACAGTTTTGAATCATTTAGGGGTATTTACGAAAATGTATTTTTATAGCAGGTTGAGCTTGTAAGTTTGGCCCGTGGACAATAGTTTTGGATGATTTTTTTATTAAACATTGAGCCTTTTTTGTTAAATAACATTTTGGGATGGTTTTTGGGTAAAAATTTGTTGGCCCAAACCCTTTTCATTAAAGCTCTCTAAAAAAAACACAAATAATAACATAAAAAGACATATGGTGAATGTCTAAATTAGTGGTACTCATCCATAAATTCAAATTCGTAGGGTTCTTGTATTCTTTTATCAAGAAACATACACAAAAAATATCGTGTTAGAAAAGACAAAAAATATTGTTGTCTTAGAGCACTTCCAGTGTAGGAAGGCTCCCCATGGCAATTGACAATTAAATCCTCTCCACTGAATAGTCATTGCCTTTAATGAACTGTAATTGTCTTTTGCATCTCCACCCCTAAACTGAATAACCATGGCAATAGGCAATAAAATATTAGTATTTTTTTTTATAAAATTATTAAAAATAATTTATTTGTAAATTTGAATATGATTTTTAACCAGTATCGTTAAGCCACATGTCATTATCCGGAAGTACAAATTTTGGTGATAGATTTAGCTAAGATTTTTATCCAACTCTGTCGCGCCACGTGTCGTTACCTTTTTAGAATCGTTGAAAATATTGAAATGTGGTGTGAGGTGGGAGAAAATGGCAAGGTATTTATAATTTTTTTTCTGATTTTTAATTAATTTTTTTTTAAATTATTAACTTAATTAATCTGGACCGTCAGATTACAAAAAATTTGAAATCCAACAGTCCAGAATGAGACACGTGGCCCACTCAAACATATCTGATTTTTTTTCTTTTTCTAAAAAAAATTTAAAGCCGAAAAAACTAGACCGTTCATCTGGAAACCAAACGATCCAGATTCAAAGTGACTAAGTAGGGCTAACACGTGGGCCCCATCTTCTGAAAATATGCCCGAGATGCGCCTCACGTGCCTGACACAAAAAATTTTATAACGTGGCTGACATCAGCCTTGCATCACTTCCCCTAAGGCACTTGGGCCTTGGACTCCCTCCTGCCCTCTCTCGAATAGGCTGGAGCTAGTTTGGAAGGGGATTGGCTTGCAAATCTTCCCTGCCCACCGGGCTAAAGAGCACGCTGGAAGTGCTCTTATAATGTGCTAATTTTTCATGCGAATGATATTCTACTTTTAAATTAAATTAAACAGTAGGCAGAGACGAGATTAATTCTAAGTCGGGTTCATTAGAAAAAGCACTTCAGCTCAAATTTCAATATAAAGTTAGCCATTTAGGCCTTCCACAATAAGCCGAAAAATGAGTGATATACCAATATATTGAACTTATACAAGAATCACACTCCTATAGTGACCTGAAAAGTTGAATGTGTTACTAGTAAATTAAACATATGAGTTCAATATATTAAACTCATGAGCGTGATATCAGCATATATATTGATATCACATTAGTGTTGCAGTAGTACTACTACATATGATCTAGTGATATTGTTTCCATTTGTAAGTGGGAGGTCTTAAATTCAACTCTCGTGGATGGCAAGTTTGACACCAGATTATGATTAGCTCATTGTGCATCGAAATCTCTCACATTGTATTAAGAAAAAAGAAGGTAATTAAAAGAAAAATCGAGACCTAAACAAAAAGTAAATTTCTTTGACAGAAAAAAAAAACAAAAAAAACAAAAATCAAAACAAAAGGTAAATTTTGAGAAGCCAGGAAAATTCCCACCAACGAAATCAAGTTTGTTGACTAAGAACTTCTCTACCTTCAAAATATTTCATAGGCAATAACCTAAGTTGTTGGGGAAAATGTGCGCCAAAATCTTAGCCACATTATGCATGTTTACATGACAAAGCAAAAATAAAGCTCTTATGTCGATAAAATTTTACTTTGTTGGCTTAGAATTTGTCAGCGAAATGATATTTAATGTAGGCTAGGAAGGGAAAGTCAACATTAAATGCTTGACTTGCTGGGCTTAACATGCATTTAATGCAATAATCTAGTTTAATCCTAACTAAAGGAATTGGTTTGCTAGGGAAATGGGTAAACTAGGCTAATTCTCTCTCAATGATGCATGCGTGAAATACAAAGGGTATGAGCTTGGATCTTTGGGCCCTAAGCAGCCCAAAGTCTTCTATGATCCTGATTCCACATAGGCCCAATAACCTTCCGTAACCACCCACACCACAATTCACTTGACAAGGCTCGAATATGTGACTTGGGCTTAGCATGAATAGTAACTAAGGAAGCATGGCATGATGAATAGGCATGAGCATGGCATGAGTATCCGGCTTAATCATCGTGGCATGGCATGTTTGTAAATATATCCATCGTTGCTCCCATGCCTTGGAATGTATTTGGGTTGAATGTAGGCTTTGCATGACAATTGAGCCTTAAGACTTGGTTGGATTGGTGTGTGACATTTTTGGGCCCCAACAACACCAGATTATGATTGGCTCATTGTGCACCGAATTCTCTCACGTTGTATTAAGAAAAAAATACGTAAAAATGAATAAGGGTTGATTGGTTATCAAATGTCATCTTAATTAGAAGAAAAATCGAGACCTAAACAAAAAGTAAATTTCTTTGACAGAAAAAAAACAAAAACAAAAAACAAAAAGTAAATTTTAAGAAGCCAGAAAAATTCCCACCAACGAAATCAAGTTTGTCGACTAAGAATTTCTCCACCTTCAATATATTTCGTAGGCAATAACCTAAGTTGTCGGGAAAAATGTGCGCCAAAATCTTAGCCGCATTATGCATGTTTACTCGACAAAGCAAAAATTTCGTTGGGTGAAAGCTCTTGTGCTAACAAAATTTTACTTTATCGGTTTAGAATTTGTCAGCAAAATGATATTTTCTAGTATTGAAAGTATACTTTAACGCATTGTTTACTATAAGTGATGGGTTTATAGTTTTGATTTATTGGTAATTCACTTACTATTAGCCTATCATGCACGCTCAAAGCTAAAATATATATAAACCTCCCCTCCATATTCTCTTGTACAAAGAAACTGAAACAAAAGAAAAAATATATATATCCATCAATGTTAGTTGATTTCTCTTGACCCCTTTTAGTAGTAGTTTCTCAATAAAAAAAAAACATGAAGTGTATGGTTTTATGTAAATGAAAAACATGAAGTGGATGGTTTTATGTAAATGAAGTTAATACAAAACACTAAGGATTTTAGTTTACTTTTTTATATTCTTGGTAAAAATAAAATAACTTTAAAGTTCAAAGCTTCTAGCACAACCAGTACATAAAGTATTTAACACTATATGATTGTGAGTAAAACGCAAAAACTTTCACTTATCATAAAGCACAATCAACATTATATCTAACGCAACCAGTACATAAAGTATTCAACTTGGGTTATACTCGAGTAAATCAAACCCTACACTTATCACAAAAATAAAAATTAAATGTGTCCTAAAAGATGAATTATCATGAGCAAAGTGTCCTTCCAAGGAAGGTCAGAAAATTTCTCATCCAATGCAACCAAATGTGATTGTATGTTTAGGGGACCTGAAAGAATCTCTTAGCATTACAATCTTTAATTTGATATGATTGGGGGTGGTTTGTTTTGTTTAGGGGACCTAAGAAAATCTCTTAGCATTAAAATCTTTAATTTGATTTGATAAGTTTCCTTCTAACATAAAAGCCAATTCAAAGTAAAAGTTTTCCTAGAGTTAAAAATAATGTTTGGTATGTCAGATTATCGAACTTGTCATTCATAAGAGATAGAGTGGTATTAACTTATAATTACCACTAGAGATATTTAAAATTTAGAAATCAATATTTGCCACAAAGAATAAGAATAGTCAAGAAAAAGTAACATTTGTTTTTCTCTCTTTTTATTTTTTTAAAGAAAATTGGATTATTTGTTCTCGAATGATTACTAACTTAGATTTAGTCAATTAACTAAAAATTCATCAAATTGAAATTTGATTTCAACAAAATGTGAAGCATTAGTGTATCTATTATAACATTGTGCATTATTTAAGAAAACGAGAGTCGTATTCTCAGTAGTTAAATAACCTTTTGAACGTTTAACTAAAGGTCATTGATTTTAAATTTTTTATCAAATAATGTTATTGCTTAACTTAGTAAAACAATATTTTTTTAAAAAAAAAAGTAAAAACACCAAACAGGACGAAACTCATTTTTGAAGTAACTCACTCACAAATATTATGGTCTGTTTGGTAAACGACAAATATACAAGTAGTCATTTTAGATTTCATTTCTGCGTGGACACAAATGAAAAAGTTTCAAAAGAATCTAACAACTCAACGGCCAGAATTCATTAACCAAAACATGGAGGGGGCAATTTAACAGAAAAAGAAAGAATAAGGAAAGTGACAACCACCAATTATTACATACTGTCGAAGTCCGCAGTCAATTATTTCTGTAATGTTGGCCCAAAAAACACAAAGGAAAATTATTGTTTCTGTATTATTTTGCAAAATTAATAAAAAATTAAATTTATTAATGGTAGAGCAAAGTGATTATATTTGCCCTTTCCTCTGAAACCAGAGGCTTTAGAGAAGACCAGAGAGAAGAGACCTGAAAGGTGATCTTCCTCTGCATCTTTCTCTCTCCCTCTCTTTCTCTCTCTAGAAACACTCAAGTTTTTAGATTTGAGAGAGAGAGAGAGGAAGTACTTCTCGCCAAAGCTGCGCTGAATTTGGCAAAAATAAAAAATAATCCCCTTCCTACTTGCTGCATAATCCATTGCTTCTACTTCACTCCCTCTAAGTTTTGCAGAAAACCCTTTCTCTCTCTCTCTCTCTCTCTCTCTCTCTCTCTCTGTTAAGATCTCCAATCTTTCCTGGTTTCCTAAAGAATCGAGAAAAACCCTTTTCTCTGCACTCGGTCTTCCTCTGCTTTGACAATCCACCTTTAATTCAGCTCATAAAAATCACAAATCATTCAATTTACCAAAAATAAGGGAGTCTGAACAGAACCCAGTTGCAGATTTTCCCGGAAGATGGAGAACATTTCCGGGAAAAAGCGACCCACAATCAGTCTCTCACTTTTTACTACTTTTTCCGAGTCAGTTTCCTCTGACAAGTCCCCCAATTCAATCAAATCCCCCCGAAATTTCCAAGAGGGGGTTGTTGGGCTTGGAATAGTGGCTGCCATGACTGATTTGGGCAACCCCAATGAAGTGGCTTTGTCTGACAAGTCGCCTAGGTCGAGCCCGATCCCCATAGTCTCTGCAGCTAAGCCTGCAGCTAATTTCAGAGGTGGGTTTTGTGTGGAGAGGGCAGGGGCTGTGGTCGATGAATTGTCCGAGAGCTATACATGTGTGATTTCGCATTTCGGAAACAATTTGACATCGAAAAGGGTTTATTTCGATGATGAGCTGAGTGGGGTTGTGGATGATCCTAATGCTGGTGTGGTGGTGGCCTCTGGGGTGTTCTATGTTTCTCCACTGAGTGTTGGTGAAGTGGGAAGAGAGTTTTGGGCCTCGGATTTTCTCAGTTGTTGTTATCTTTGCAAGAAGCAGCTTCATGGACTGGACATTTTCATGTACAGGTAAAAGAAAAACAAAAGTCATACATACACACACATATATACTTACATACATATGTATTTAAGTTCTCTTGATGTATTGTTATGAATTAAATCCCTTTTGATTATTCATTTCGGTGAAGCATGATTTAGGAAATTTTGAATTTTGAACCATGTTGATGGTTTTGATTACGGGCTAATGTTTGGCATATTGATTATGTTGTCTTAGTGGGAGATCGTGTTTTGAATGGATTTGAACTTAGGCTGATGGTTGTTTTATTAGCATGGATGAATTGACCAATTCTTGGAGATGTATGATACTTCGGTTTTGTTCAAGTTTAGAAGTAGATTTTAAGTTCAAGAATGATACCGTAGATGCTGAACAAACTGGCCAATCCTTTACATAATTTTTGGTCTATGGTAAGCTGTCAGTCTAGGCAGGGGGATGTTACTCATGGATCTGCATCAGCAGCTTTAGCATTTCTCCCCATATTAGTAATCTTTTCTTTTGAGTAGAGGGTTACCTTTCGTGGCATGATTTTGAGGTTTAACCGTTTTAAGTTATGGTTTGTCATTGAATGGTACTTCAATGACTTTATTCCCGTATTAGGTCATCTCCTTTGGTTCTTTACGTTGTGTGCTTGAATTCATGTAGAAGATGTTCATATATTGTTTTCCTTTTGAGAATAATTTTAGGTTTTAAGTATTATTTCAGAATGTTACTGGAAATCCTTATGTGATTGTTGTGCTCTCTCTATTGTCCTCGACGAAATGTACAGCTTGATTAAGTTGATATTCCACTTCTGGCATTGTCGTTGCACCAACTTGCTAATAGGACTCTGAGTAAGCTTTTGAAGAGTAAGATACAAGTATGCCAGGCAAAGTAATTTGAGTTGGTCATTCTCTCATGTCCTTAACTTAGGTTCTCATTTGATTGTATTGAAACCGATTCTTTTTCAGAAAATTAAGCAAAATCATTAGTGACAATGTCTTAATCTTGTGAATATATCAGTATAATTATTTATGCCAGGCTGTACACCAATCATTAGTTTGTTAATTTGATGTCACTAGACTGTTGCATGCTTAAGAAGTAATGCCATGTTTGTTTTCTCTTGAGACTCATTGGAACATGCATCTTTAGAAACTTAGGATGGAATGCCAGCTCCAAGCTGTTTCCTTAATGAACACTTGCAAGTTACATCTTTGATTGCAGTCATTTGGTTTTATAGTATTAAAGATTCCGTCGAGTTAATATGTGCGTATATATTAATTATTATAACTTTCTTACTAGTACTCCTATTAGAAAGTGGTAATTTCCTTCGGGAAAAAGAAAAATAAATAAATAAACAAATTGCTCACTGCTTTTACCAGGGTGTAGCATCGCCACTCTACTTAATGGATCCACTGTTATACAAGTACCGTTCCCCTAGACCCCATGGTCCAAGAAAATTGAGGTAACCCACCATTTGATCTTATTCCAACAGTGGAGGAGAAATTACAACAACAAAAGTTAAATGACCACCTACTGTTGGATTAAGAAACGTTGGGTGACCACACTTTCCTTGGACCATGTGGTCTTGGAGAGCGGGTCTGCCTATTATACATAGTGTATGGTTAAGTTTTTTGTAATAAATAAAACCGTGCTAGTTACACGTAGATGGCATTGAGTAGGGTGGTAAAGTTGTACATTAATTGAAGGTAGTGAGCAAAGTTGTTCTCTTCTTAATCTTCTGAGCAAAAGTTGGAGAAATAGTGGCTTTTCAGTTGTGTAGCATTCATAATTTGGAGAATCGTACTAACAATTAATAATTCTACTGCTTTCTCTTTCGTGCGCAAACGCTGTGAGAAATTGCCTTAGATGGTGTAATATCTTACGATATCTTTTGAAATCGGATGAGCCTCTATTGGAAATTTAGTTCACCATTCATAGAAAGCTCATCTTTGAATTATGTGTGAAAATTCTCAAAGTCTTAGAATCCTGAAAGTGCAGCTTTCCGAAAGGACATACGCATTATGTTAAGAGAGAGAACATTATTGGAGAAAGATTCCAAACTCCATGCCGGTGAGATATTTTGATGCAATTATTGATGGAGAAAATTCCAGCTGGTTTTGTTTTTGTTTCAATTTCTGAGTATTTAGATCTCTTAATTGAGATATTTTACGATAGATAGCGAAAGAACTTTATTTCGGAATTGTGGTCCTTGTTTGCTACTGCATCTGGTGTTGACCTTTTGTTTTTTTTTTTCGAATGGTAGGGCTATGAACTAGTCAATTTGAAAATGGGGGATGGGTCTTTGCAATATACTAGGCATCTTCTATATCCTTTGATGCAACTTAGATTCTTTCTTCACTAACGAAGGCATTCAATTCCCCCTTTTGTGCAGGGGTGAGAAAGCATTTTGCAGCACCGAGTGCCGTGACAAGCACATTCGAAGCAATGATCATAAAGAGAAGTGCAGATCCGAAGCATTGAAATCGCTTGAGTACTCGGTGTCTCCCTGCTCCAGTCCGCTCGTCTTCTTATCCGGGGTTGCTGTGGCATGAAAGTATTGGTATACCTATATAGTAAATAATACAAGAAAGGATGGGAAAGATGATCCGAATAAATTGGGACAAGGTTCAATCAGGCAGTCTCTACGGTCTACAATTCAATTCGCAAGAATTTTTTCAATTAGATTGGACAAGTTGTATTGAGAAATTGGGAAATCATATAATCTGAGGGAGAGATTTTTACGAACTTTGCAGATGGGGGATAATTTGGGTGGGAATTGGAGTTAAGTCCGTCATGCATTGAGTCAGTTATAATAATTATGTTTCAAACTCGCTATCCTTGAAACTTCTTATTTAGAAATGAAGAAGATCGTTATTAGAACGTAATGTTAAATTAAGTACTGTTTTAATCATATGGATTTTGTATCATTTTTATTTTACAAGTCTTTTCAAAAACCACGTTGCATTGAAATATGTGGTAATGAATGATTGATATTGAAAACAATATATCTAAATAGATGTGAAAATCAACTTTGAACGGCTAAAATACTAACAACATTAAACGATATGTAATATTGAGGCCACCCCATTTTTTGGGATGATCTGCTAGTTTCTGTGAACATGATTCGGCCTAGTCTATTTATAGGGTAATATTTAAGCCAGTGAAAGTCCAGCCAAACCGTCCCTGCCATGTTGCCAACTGAAATATCCTGTCTTGTCAACAAGCCATTTAGAGAAAAGGGGAGTCAAACACGACAAGGAAGAAATTATCTATTCTAAAATTGGGGAAGCTACCGTCAATTTTTTGTCCCTTGATTTCATCTTATTTAGTGCACTTCAAGGGATCTTGGGCTCACAGAAATTTCTGTTGCACAAGACGTAGATCACTTGTCATCTGCACATACTTGGTAACTTCGACTCTCATGTCATCTTTTTCTTTTTCTTGAATGTGTTCTCCGTTATTTGTTTGAGTTATCAGATGCCATTTGAAACTACTTTTCAGATACTTTTTAGCCTCCAAATTAAGTTTATCCAATTGCGAGTACGCAACTTATTAAAGAGATTTACTGAATCCGGTATGAAACGTGAAAACAGGTACATAGTCTTTGACTTCATTTGGTGGTTTAAGTCATTTACTGTGCATTCCATATTAGTTCCATTTAAATTATATCAATTACAAATCATATGGGCAGAGGTTTCCTAAGTTGGTAAATGGTTTTACCACTTATAGGTTTCCTAAGGAATGAGTTTTGGATCCTAATAATGGCTGCTCTTTTCCTTGGAATGGTCAGTGCTTTCGATTTTTAACTTCTTCGTGGGCGGAGAATTTTAATGAATTTATATGTTTTCCTCTGCTTTTCAGTGTTTTTAGGTGATTAGAGCTGAACATGGAAAAGTTTTTGCGACTTTTAGACATGTTGGACCTCTCAAGGTTGATGTGGTAAGTAATTTATGGAGTTATATGTGCAGTGGTCAAATTGTTTTTTTTGTATTCAATTTACTGGTTATGCTATAGCTTACTACTGTTCGTTTTTACTCCAAGTAGGATTTTTTCAAAGACAAACTGCAAGAATATTTGCTTGGCCACTTTGATCAATTGAAGTGATTAGGAATTAGGACCTTGGTTATATCCAACAGTTTACTGCCTAAATACAGAATTCATATAGAAAATGCAATCTAGAAAATTCATTCAGGTATAGTGTATAACTTGAAATGCAATCTAGAAGGGTAAATCGAGTGACTCCTTCTTTGTTTGAAGTGTTGACAGATGCTATTGAGTAACTGTTCACAAAAGAATTAATACAAAGTACTTTAAAAAGAGAGAACCATGTTATATTAAGAGTAGTGTAAACTAAAATCACCAGGGAAATGTATACATTGCTGAATTTGATTATGAAATTGGTTAGGTAGTGTGTTTCGTGTAGATAATGCAAATACTAAAATGAATGGATAGTTAATTTGTGCTAAAAAACTATAGGATACACAAATGTTTTTGCCCAAATTAACACCTTTTTGATGCCAGATTAAGAATATAGTTTCTCTTAATACACAAATGTTGATAATAGTTTTTGTAACGTGCTAGAATGGATGTCAAAATTGTGCTAAAGTGGAAATGTATACATTATTATTGAAGAGATACGAACATAACCCTAATTTGTACTATAATGGATGTTAAATCTGCAAAATGGTTTTTCATGAGTGTATGTGTGATAAAGATATTTTGTGCAAAGTAATACACATGGAGTGTATGTGGGAATGTGCGAGTGTGTAAGTGTATGCAGTGTGGTTTATCATGGCGGTGTATGTGTGAATGTGTGTGTGTAAGTATGACACAGTATGTGCGGGTGTGCGTGTGAGTGTGTATGTGACTGTGTGAATGTTGTGCATTGTGTCTAATCAGTTTGTGTGTGTGTGTGAATATTTAATTAGCTCGCAAAGTTTGTTTGTTCAATCCTTTGTTTGTTCCTGTGAATTTTTATTGTACTAAGCATGTCAAATTGCTAATGGATTTGTTGTGTTTGTGAATTTCAGAAATTTGGATTGTTGGAGGGAGCAATTGGGTTGTTGGCTTTTTGAGGTATATTCAGTTACAGTAATTTTGTTATTGTATTGTTGAATTTTTATTACCAGAGAAATGTGATTTTGTTACCCTTATTTTTGGTTTTTCTCCTCTGAAATAGAGAATTGGGCCTCAAATTTTGGGGCACTCTCTAATTTTTGTGATATTTGTTGTGAATTTTGGTGCATGCTCTAATTTTTGTGATGTGAGATCCATGTAAGCGCCTCTAAACATTGATCATTTGTTTTGTTGATTAGTCTCACGCCAAGACCTTATCCTAAGTTAGGCATCACAACATCTAGAATTCTTTAATTCATTTATGAGAGCATTTTCGTACTGTTGTGCGGTCGTTATTGTTTAATACACTGCTTAATTCGAATTTTGATACAAGTTTTCATTAGGATTTAGAACCTTTGTTATGATCAATAATGTATTGTTTTGGTGTAAGATATATTGTTATGATCATTAGAATTTCGTATACACCTGTGATTTAAATACCACTGAATATTTAATATGCGTTTGCAATTATTTAGGTAAAGAAATTGAAAAGGAATGTAAAGTCCTATTCCTTTTTGAGCTGGGTTGCCTACCCCTCATTATTGTTTCCAGTTCCACATGATTTGGTGTTTTCTAAATTAGTTTTGGTTTTGGTTTTTTTCTTAGATCAATGTTATGTCACACACTCATAAGGCCACCCATTCGAAAATTGATCAATTTCTCCAAATAAATTTCAATAAGGCTATTTGATTATGATAGTTTTAAATGAGATGAGATTAGTGTGGGGTTTTATGAGAGCAAAATACAGGAATATTTTTTGTGTTTTGAGAAAATTGGAGCAATGGTTTACTGGTTTTGATTTTGATTTATGAGGTTTACTTAGATCAATGTTATGTCACACTCACAAGCCCACCCATTTATGTTGTGTGTACATCAGTCAATGATTTACTGGTGCAATACTATACTGCGTCTGGAAACCATCAATTCTATGTTGTGGGGAGGGTCAAATATCTTTAAGGTTGTTGGATTTCTGATTATTCTTAAGATTTAGAGCTGAGAGTGGTTGTTAAATTTATTAGTTTGAGTCATGAGTTATGCTGAAAGATAATGCTTTAGTGCTGATAGGGATTTAAACTTAGATTCTAACTTGCATTAGTTACTGGATCACCCAATACGTCAAAACCATCTTTCAATGTCACGTGGTGGTTAACACTTTGTGGATAGCTTCTTCTCTCTATATGCTCAACTTGGAATCAACATTTTTGGAAAGTAGTATGCTGAAATGCATTCCTTGAACCCCATTGTTTGTTTGGAAGATTATCATGTCACTGTCTCTCTGCATGTTATGATCTTTAAAATTGGTAGTGTTGTATTGCAAGATTTCTCATATTATTGTGCCGCAACTTCAGGTACAAAAAGGTCCTCATGATGTGTATGCAGAGAATATTAAAATGAGCATGTTTAGCTGCCAAAATCCAAAAAGACAATGACATGGATTATGAAGGGACAGAAAGAGGATGGACAGGACGAGTAAGTAGTTTTGGAATAAGTGGCTGTTGTAGAGTTTAGAAATGAATTTGCAGACCGCATGTATATTTAGACTTAAAAGTGTAGTTTTTGACTTTCATTTTTTCAGTTTGTTCTGTTAATGGTTAAGAAGACATGAATCACATGCATAAATATTGCATATCGTATATATACGTGGAACTTTTTATATGTTTTATATGCTTTAAAAACCCGCAGCATCGCGCGGGCACCATCGCTAGTTCATTCTAAAGAACCAACCGAGTTACAAACTCTTTTACCACGACACACAAGAAATTCATTGTAAAGAACCAACCGAGCTACAAACTCTTTACCAATTCAAATTACTAGTCAATTCCAATCAAATTCTTTTAATCCCGAAAACCTAAAGATAACTTCCCATTCAACAAAGATTCATCCTTGCATGAATAGGACGATGTGTGTTCTTCATAAAACACCAATCGAACTAGTTTTTGCTAAATTTTGAACACTAAATTTGAATCATTCAACGCCGTCACCAATTTAACAAAAATGAATGAACTGCATTGTAGTTAATGAGCAGCAATTAGTAAAACAATCACATTTAGAATTCGACGTCGGGAGCTAGTACATTGTGATGTTTTCTATGAATCCAGTTCAACTTAGCATCAGAAACCAAAGAAAATCAAAACAAAGAGGCAAGCAAAAACTTCATCGAGCTCCAAGTAAATCTAGTCCTCAACCTGCCAAATAGTATTCAAATGCAATCACTAAATCAGTTGTTCAAAAAATAACAAAAGTTAGACTAGAAGATGGAACCAAAAAACCAATTTTATGAGCACTCTCAAAGAATCACATGACAATTGGTGACCATGTTGGAAATAATAAGATTCTCTATTAAATTTTGTTGTGAATACCGCGTTTAAGAATGAGAAAAACAGAATAAGAAAAAACTCAGAAATTGAAAACAAAATAACCATGACAAACAACACCAAGAATTAACGTGGTTTAGCTATATGTGCCTACGTCCACGGGGCAGCAACAACAATCTTTCACTATATCAATAATGAGTACAACATATAATCTTGCCAAGCCTCTAGGATTAAGACTTGACGAAAAACCTGAAAGACAAGAACAAGAAACTAGTACACTCTTTATCTCTTTTATTTTCTTTTGCACGCACTTTGCCCTTCTCTCACTCTTTGACACCTTGAGCGGTACACAACTTATTGTTTTGCTCCAATTCAAAAAAAGTGCAACAACCCCTTTATATAGACATAATAAAGGTCTTTTCCAATAACGATTACTAGTCCTAATTGGAATCTAGTCTAGTTACGAATCATTCTCCAACTGAGAAACTAACTCCAATTGGGTAGGCAATTTAATATGAGAAAACAATTTAAACTGGGTAAACAACTTCAATTGGGAAAACAACTCCACTTGGGTAAACAATTTAATCCTCTAAGACTATAAATCTAATAAACTTAGGACGACTCATCATGGTTGGAGAAAACCCAACAAATTTCTCGTTAATTCTGGAAGCAGTAATTAAACCTATGCCCAAGTGAATCCCATATACTTACTTCCTCTCGACTGCACTAAATTATCAGCCTTCCCACCCCCATGAGGCTGTCAGCAGGACACGGCTCATATACTAACACTGCCTAGAGGAGACAACTTGAAACCACTAGGTTACTTATGACCATGCAACTTCATTTCCTCTAATACGAAAAAATCATCCAATATCGTGGAAGCTAACCAGACATGACAGATTGTTCATCTGATATCAGTTAACCCACATCCCCATTTTGAGCACTCATAAACCATGATACAAATGGAACACAACAGAAATATGAATCCAAATCACTGCATAAGTGGTCAGCTACGGGAAGCGCAATTTCATGGTCAAAATGAATTATTATATGAAATGCTTTAATTGATGTTTCACAGATAAAGGCTTTGTTGTTGTTGATGTTTCACAGATATGCTTTTTTAAAATAGAATGAAAACACCAATACCAATTATAACATAGAGTAAGATGGGTAGTGATATGCATGTCTACTAGGAGCTTTTATAAACATCAATTACCCTTCCAAAGTTCATGTGCGTCCAATCTCCACTATTTAGCCCATCTAAGCTCTTTTCCTGCCAGTAGTGTTGATTATTTCTCTTAGTTCAAACTTCAGATATCTACCAAGCACAGAATTACATTCGTAACTTTTTCCATTTCTTTGATTTTACTCTCTAACTACACTCTGAATTCACATCAATTACCCTTCCAAAGTTCATGTGCGTCCAATCTCCACTATTAAGCCCATCTAAGCTCTTTTCCTGCCAGTAGTGTTGATTATTTCTCTTAGTTCAAACTTCAGATATCTACCAAGCACGGAATTATAGTCGTAACTTTTTCCATTTCTTTGATTTTACTCTCTAACTACACTCTGAATTCACATAGCACTACTATCTTCCATCCATAACTTTCAGCAAAATGCTCCTCTTAGAAATCTACTTTATGGCTCCATTAGGTTCCAATCGACACACGCGCGCGCACACACACACCCCATTATAAATAATTATATCTGCCAATGCATATTATAAAGATTTTCTAACTAGTTTTGTTGAAAAGAATAATTAACCAAGGCCAACAACCTTTCTATGCCTGGAAAAAGGCTTAAAAAGGGTTGAGGTTCGACCCTAAAACCAATTGGCAATAGTAGTAGCCCAACTCCTTATATAACCATGCAAAAGTCCCTTAACTTTTCGATGTAGGACAACAGCCCACATGCTCACATGCCTAGATCATAACAATGAACAATCTACATTGGTTTTTCAGTTATTCCCATTTTGTACAGACCCAAGTAACGTCACGATGTGCTGCAATTGACTCCCAAAATTCACGTCAAAAAAATGTAAACTTGCTTCTGTTAATTGCACTTATGACCAAAACCCACATAGAAAATCGTTGACATTGGTAAATTGAACATATCATAATCAGTTGCGATAATTTAGAAATTGTTGAGATGGCTATTGGGTAATAATCATTTCTGAAAATAATTGCGATGAAGGGGTCGGAGGCTAATGTATAAAACTATCAGAAATTCAACCAAATCACAGATACGATACATTAGATTAAAACAACGAAATTAAAAGTAAGTAAATAAATAAATATTAATACCTGAGCGGGATGATGATTCGGGTCTGGTGACAAAGAACGCTCAAGGTTCACAATTCTACCTTCAAGACCATCAAACTTTTGCTTCACCTACAAAATCCCCCATTGGAAAAAAAAAATGAAACCTTTGAAAAGGGGAGAGAGAGAGAGAGACAACGAGAGTTGATGGGTTACGTACATCGGAGGAAAGAGCGAAACGGTCGACGAGAAGATCTTTCCAGACGAGGTGAGAAATTGCAGCTCCTGTCAGCGAAAACCCAACACCGAACCAAACCAAACGAGTTCGTATCATCTTTCTTTTTCGTTTTCCTTTTAGGGCTTTGAGAATCTCTGAAATCTTACAAGCGCTATGTGTGCGCTGATCAAATGAAACGCAGCAAGGAAGATGAATCTCTGAAATCCTCAATCACAATTCTCTTCTTGTTTTGCGCAACCAAAAACGGGGAATATATTTCGGAATAAAAAGTGAATTATCTTTTTTACTAGTTAGGTTGAAAAAAATTAAAAAATTAAAAAATAAAAAATCGAACATGACATCAGACTGAAACCGAAAATTCGAAAAGAAAAAAAAACCGAAAAAAGAAAAACTAAATCTAACCGAACTTTATTGGTTCGATTTCAAATTTAGAAGTTCAAAAACCGAATTGAACCGAACCAAATCGAATCTTTTTACACCTTATGAATGTATGCTTATGATGTTTCTTTTGTAAATCTTTGTTGCCAAGTTTGAAACTTAGAATAGGATTTTTTCAAAGAGCATATTTGATTCAATTAGAAGGATATTCTATTGGTTATAAAGGAAAGTTTTGGAAGGCTTTGGAACTTGGAAGAACTTGTCTATTTGTTTGTTTTTGGCATGAATACGGTGATCTTTTTTCTTTTCAATTGAGGTTGTTGATAGAATATGTTTGGTTTTTATGATCAAGTAAATGTACAACTCTATCTTTCCACTTTCCCCATTTTCTTATTATTAGTCTACCAATGCAAGCCTCTACTCTAATTTTCATATTAAAGAAAGATCAAGTTTCATAAAAATAAAAAGCCGAAACCGAATTGAACAAACCAAATCGAAAGAAAACTAAACCGAACCGAATGAAACCGAACTCATCCTCAATTGCATAACGATCATTAAATACAAGATTAAATTAACAATAAAACTAAAACTTTATTAATAAACTCACACCCCAATAATCAAACTCTTATTGTGCAATCTTTCTCCTACCTAAAACACTAAGACGTCATCATAGACAAAATAATCTCTTTTTGAGGGAAGGATAATGATTTTGAGGATAGTAATTTTGAAGTTTTAGATTCTCCGTATAGATCGATTTATGCAACATTTTCTCTTTGTTTGATTTCAATTATTTAGACCAGAAATATCGATTGTATTAATAAAAGCTACCAGAAATGAGTTCACTGTTATTTTAAAATGTAAATCCCATCATAAAATGTGATGTACATCTTGAATTTGTTTATTATAATTTTTTTTTTTCATTTTTGCTATGAGACTTTGGGGCTCTCAAACGTGTGTGCAGCATCAAAGCAAAGGCAACGCGAATCGGCGAGCAAACAGACTACCCTTTTGAGTCCACCCCCAATTGAATTTGAACATCCTCCTGATTACGATTGAAAGATCGAGTAAACCACATCCACAAACCCTAAATTGTAATCATGATAGTTGGATTTTAATCGTCAACAGAATCTCAAAATTGCTCTAGATTTCTTACTCGGTTTGCCCCCCAAGCGCCAACACATGTTACCAAGAACGACTCAACAAAACTGATCGGAAACCCTAACACTAACCCTAGTTTTCCCCTCATTTCGTTAATCTCATTTATTAGAGAATTTCTTAGTGTGTTAAAATGTGAGGTATAACCACTTTTATACAGTGGCATGGCTATCCTGGCAAATTACACAAATACCTTTAATTCAATAGAAAGAATCAACTGACTAATCAATTGAAGAATGAATGACCTATTCAACTGAGAAATCAATGGCCTACGCATTACAACAGTTACCAAAATTAGTGGAAGGGCTTGAATGTTTTTTAACACTCTCCCTTAGACGTTCACAAATTGCTCAGTTGGGTAATCATAGAAACTCCATATCAATGCCTCGTCTTCATCTCTCTCAAAAATAAAATATATGCTAGTCACAGGGATGACCTAGAAAAAAAAACCCAAAGTAGGAAGACAAATCGGCAGTCGATCCGGAAAAATCTTCGTATTCCTGGGAATTTCTCCCTCTTAAAACGGCAAAATGCCTTGGGAGGACTTGGGGAACTTGTTACCTAAAGGAAGCGAGGATGGGGAATTCACGATTTGAAAATTGCAGGTGTAAGGGCAAAAATGGGAGAGAAACACTTAATAGTAACGAGATGAAAAGGGATAGTCAATGGCCTATGGATACTTAACCATCACCACTAGTAGCACAAACGCAACCACTCACCGCTTCAATTAACACATGTTTAACACTTAAATGGACCTTGATTTAGCTAACTAGGTACCTATTGACCATTAAGCATACCCTTGGCGGCTTGGACCCATCGACATTCCATTGACACTGGGCTAAGTCCAAGTGCGAGGGAGGAAGGTTGGTCCTCCACCTGTGGAAGCACGGCATTATAATATCATCATTCAAAGGTTGATTTCAGCCAACAACCCAACAATAAAATCCAGCAAAAAGTGCAACCTTCAAAATGGTATTAGGATTAAACCTAAATTATGAAAAAGGATCTTGCTTAATATAAATAGTTTGCACAACCCAATACAAGTTTGTGTACCCAACTGAAACAAATGAACATGTCAAAATATCAAATGAAATACTCACATGCCAGGCATGTCACTGTGTTACTAGTTCTATCAAGTAAAAGAATGCCACAATTTAAAATACTCGGATACAAAAAAAAAAAAAGCAAAAGATTTTCCGTTTTAATGTTGTCAATTAGACCAGATAGTAGCAATTCGAGAGCCATCCATGTAAGCCGATGCACCGGCTAGTTCTTGGCAGCGGCTGCAGGCACCAAATGTTGGGGCTGTTGGCACATGAAAGAGGCATTAGTAAATATGAGAACCCATAATGGAAAATCAAAGGCTTGCCAGTAAATTTGTGTTCCCGGTTAGACTAGCTTCTTACCGCTTGTAGCTCCTCTTCATGCTTTGGAATAAAAGCAGTATCGACCTTGCCATTTTTGAAATCCTCTATATCAAGGATAAGTTTATGGTATTCAATGGTTGTGGGAACCCCTGTGGAACAAAGGCAATAACTACATCAACTGCCATGAACAACGAAAAAGGAATGTTCCAGATTTACAACATGAATTAAAGCAACCTCAAACTTCAAATAAAACATCGACAAAAAAAATGTTGCCCCTTTGATTCTATTAATATCACAGCTTAAATTCAATTGGCTCACACTGAGTTTTTTTCTACACAAAGTTCAATCATGCTGACATAAAAAGTAACTCAAATTGAATGATTTCACCAATTAACTTTATTACTATTTACCTGTTATAACAGTGTCGTCAAGAGCCCTCTTCATTCGCTCAATTGCCTTTTCTCTTGTTGGTGCCCAAACAATAAGCTACACCAAGGGAGCAATAATTACCTCAGTTACTAGAATTTGGACCAATAAACCTGAAAGCTATAATTTCATATTGCTGATGTATATGGGCCACAGACCTTTCCAAGAAGGGAATCGTAATTTGGAGGAACCACATAATCAGGATAAACATGGCTATCCATTCTAACAAAGGGACCTCCAGATGGTAAGTAGGCTGTTATTCTTCCTGTTAAAAAAAGGCAGAAGATTATGTATTAAAAAATAGAATGAATACATAATGTCATTGTTAATCCAGTGCATGCGCAACCCCAGTTAAATCAATGGATTTCTTTAAGTGCTGAACTAACTTAGAACCCTATATCATCAGGGTTTGGCTGCATCACATGGTGCCAATACAGAATAACGAAAAAGACCAAATGTAGCATAAGTGTCATGCTGTAGTAAGCAATAACCAAGGACATACCTGGCCCAGGTCGGAATCCTTTAAAAGCATCTTCTGCATTGATACGGCATTCAATTGAATGTCCTCTGAGCACTATATCTTCCTGTAAATGGAACCATCTCCGTCAGACATTGAACAGAAAGCATCAGATGTGTCTCGAAAACTACACTACTGTAATTACCTGTGTGTATCGGAGTTTTTCACCCATAGCTACACGAATTTGTTCTTCAATCAAGTCAACAGAGGAAATCATTTCTGTCACAGGATGCTCAACCTGCGGTTCCATTGGCAAAAAGATTTTAGTTTAGCATAGCTAAGCTAACTTTTAATACCAGTCAAAGCAATCCTCAAAACTTAAAAATATTAGCTTAACCTGAATTCGAGTGTTCATTTCCATGAAGTAAAAGGAACCTCTTTCATCCAAAAGGAATTCAACGGTTCCAACACCAATGTAGCCAATCGATGCTGCTGCTGCAACTGCTGCATCACCCATAGCTTTCCGCAGTTCTGGGGTCAATGCAGGGGAAGGTGCTTCTTCCAGAAGCTTTTGGTTCCTTCTCTGTGAATGTTACATTCAAAACATGTAAACAATTTGGCAGGTGTCATTGAGTTTTGCATTTCTCAGAAAAGAATAGAGGATAAATGGATAATAACTAGAAGACAGCTGTATTCTAATAATAGAAATAAACTTTCACAGTGATTCATGCAACTAATAAGGCTGCTTAAAGTACCTGGATGCTGCAATCCCGCTCTCCAAAGTGAATAACATTGCCATATTTATCTGCAAGAACCTGTTTTTACAAGGGAGAAATCAAGAGATTGCAGGTTGGCATCAAATGTCAAAATGAATACTAACAATAATCCAGAACATACGATGTATCACCATAAACAATATCAGGAACTTTTACAAGCACATTACCTGAAACTCAATGTGTCTAGGATTTTGGATGTACTTTTCCAAATAAACTCCATCATTTCCAAAAGCAGCTGCAGCCTCACTCTTTGCTTGCTGCAAACAATCAAATTGAGGCAGAAAAATATGAAGACGGAAGCAGCAATGTATTACAAAAATTTAATATTCATTTAAATATAACAAGACCAACTAAACTAAGAACCCAACCATACAATTTATAGTGATAACTTTATTTAACACAAAACAATATCTCTGAAGATGAACAAAGAAACACTTTTAGAGAAGACAAACAAAAAAAAGAAGGAATTAGCGAAGTAACAAAATAAGAAGACAAGGCATTGGGAGCAGTACCTGTAACAACTTCACAAACTCCTCAGGTTCTTTAGCAAGACGCATACCACGTCCTCCACCTCCTGCTGTGGCCTTAAATAGCAAAACATGCTTATCATTTAACAGAAACAATAACAGACAAAATTCTATATTGGCTCTCCTTAACTCAGAGTTTGAAAGAAAATATTAATGAAACACCAGAATACTAAATAGCCATTCCTGTCATGAAACTTTATTTTTAGTTCATTCAAGTCTTACATCTGATTCATTAGAGTTTAAATATAGCACACTAGTAACTGAGATCGTTTAGATTTATTTTTACCAAATGATGAAACGGCCTCATCCAAAGATTGGAGGTAACAGTACAACTCATTATAGTTACTAGGAACTAAGCAACAAACTTAAATTTCTGTAAGAAACTCCATGCTTGACTCAAACTCAAAACTATAACCTGCAAAACTTTTCTTCTAGCTTCATTGAGTTGGTACATCTTCATAACTTAGCATTATAACAAGGAAATTGGGTAGTGTCAAACAGATACAATTTGTGAGCAGCTATTCTATGTAATAGGCATGTGTTCCTCTCAATTAACTTCAGTTTACAATTGAAAAGAAGTTAAAGAAATAATTCTACTATATTAAATCATTAGTTTCCTTTTTATAGAACGGGAAAAGAAACTTGGTAAATTAGGAATACGTTTAACTTTTTGAAATTTCACAGTTAACATTAAAAGGTGAGCACTGTAAATTCTATGACACAGCAAGGTACAATGAGTTTTAATTATCATAAAACATAATAGGACAAGATTCTTTACTTTGATCATAACAGGAAAACCAATCTCATCCGCAAGCCTGATTCCTTCCTCTGTGCTCTGTGAAGGAAAAATGATTACAATTAACGTAAAATCAATTATATGACTACCTATTCCTGGAGGTGTTGAAACTTATAATACCTAAGGTTAAAGTAGATACCTGTAGTAATCCATCACTTCCTGGTACAGTTGGAACACCTGCTTTCTTCATTGTGTCTCTGGCAGTCGATTTATCACCCATAACACGGATGCTTTCGGGCTGCAAATTGTAATCAGATTTTCAAACTTTGTCCCCCATGAGAAGATGAACTAACTAATAAGCAACTAAATATAACCAAATGCTTCTACACACCTAAATGGATCAATTACTGTTCACTCTAAGATGTTGGGAACAAGTGAAAACATTGTATAAAACCGAATAAAATACAACTCAAGGAAGAAATAATCATTTTTGTCCAAGGGAAAAAATAATTTTTTTTCAAGTTGAAAAATCTTCCTTGGTGTATGCTTTTCGCAGACGATATAGTGTTGATAGATGAAACTCAGGAAGGGGTAAATGCGAAGCTTAACCTTTGGAGAGAAGTGTTGGAATCTAAAGGTCTTCGCCTCGATCAAAGACAGAATATATGGAGTGCAAGTTCAGTGCAAATGGAGGCCTAAATGAGTTATGGGTGAGGATCGGAGATCAGGAATTACCAAAGAGCGACCGCTTTCGCTACCTAGGATCTATCTTGCAAAAGAACGGAGAATTAGATGGAGACCTCAACCATAGAATACAAGCTGGATGGATGAAGTGGAAGAGTGCATCAGGCGTGTTGTGTGACCGCCGTATGCCACTGAAGCTCACGGAAAAATTTTATAGGACGGCAATAAGGCCGGCGATGCTGTATGGCACAAAATGTTGGGTGGTGAAGCATCAACACGTACATAAAATGGGTGTAGCGGAGATGAGGATGCTTCGTTGGATGTGTGGGCACACGAGGATAAGATTAGGAATGAGGATAACCTAGGTAAAGTAGGAGTAGCTGAAATTGAAGGAAAGATGAGAGAAAATCGGTTACGGTGGTTTGGACATGTGCAAAGAAGGTCTACTGACGCTCCGATTAGAAGATGCGACTACGGGACAGAGGTCCAGGGCCGAAGGGGTAGAGGAAGACCTAGGAAAACTTTGGAAGAGACTCTTAGAAAAGACTTAGAGTACTTGGATCTAACGGAGGACATGACACAGAACCGAGTGCAATGGCGTTCTAGGATTCATATAGCTGACCCGACTTAGTGGGAAAAGGCTTTGTTGTTGTTGTTGTTGTTGTTGAAAAATCTTCATTAATAACCAAAAAGCTAACTAATATATCGCATGAACTTATCACAGAAACGTTCTCTTGGACACTCACCCTTGGAATTGATATCAAGGGTTGGGATTAAAACATTAAAAGCACGTCCATTTATTCTCCACCCTTAATATCAAATCCAGTGGTATGTGGCCATGAATCCTTAGTCACCAGGTTAGCAAGAGAACAGGACTCTAGCTTATCATGTTCACATGGCACGAACCCAGAACTTCACAATGGGGTGAGCTGAGCCTTGGAACTAAATAAGATAATGAGAGGAGGAAAAAGAGAGAGGGCTGAAATGAGAGGTAAAAAGAAAAAGAAATTCCCTTGAAATGGGATGGGGCTATCACACACCGAAGCCACCATCTTTGTCTGCACCTAATTTAAATTTAAAAATTAGAATTAAGAGAACAGTTCCTAGCTTGAAGTGTTTAAAGTTTTATTTTATTTTACTTGAAGTACTTACCTTAGGCCCAATAAAATTGATTCCATGTTCTTTGCACATTTCAACAAATGATGCATTCTCAGAAAGGAAACCATATCCCGGATGCAACATTGTACATTTCCGACTGATGGCAGCAGATAAAACGTTTGGAACAACTAAGTACCTGCAGAAAGATATATCAAAATGGCCAAGTTTAATCATTATCATCTGTAACAGAAACTGGGACATAAAATTATTATGTTCTTAAGATAAAGTTCACAGGTAAAGTAGTAAAACAGGGCAGGCCAGCTTGAGCACGGCACAATTCAAATGAGCATGGAGGGGCTAGGTCACATCCTTTGTCATGCCATGCTAACCAAAAGGCATAAGGCATTTAAAACCATTGGTTTATTACAACTACAATCTTTGTTTGCAGTTTCTTTATTGCACATCCTTATAAACAATGATTATCCATCAACGATGTTATTATGTATTTACTTTCATCCTTGACTTCTTTCCGACAGAAAAATAATAATAATCACTTATTTGTAATCTTACTAGCCACATCTTAGTAACTAAGATTAACTTTATAATAAACTGTTACTAAGTGAGATACAAAAAGAATTGTAACGAATGATCACGTTACTCCTAGTTACTGTACATGAAATACTTAAAAAATATCATGGTTCCCTTTGGATTCCTAACTCCTGAACTTAAATGGTTTTCAGAAAGGATTCCTTTGTGAAAGTTATGATAGGGGGGAGAAGGACAAAGAACAGCGTAAAAAAGAAATTAAACTGATCAACCACTTACGATTGACTGCTTGCTGCTTCACCAATGCAAACTGATTCATCAGCCAATTTCACATGAAGTGCATCCTTGTCTATTGTTGAGTAAACAGCCACACAAGGTATTCCCATCTCATGGGCTGTTCGAATAACGCGGACAGCAATTTCCCCTCTATTTGCCACCAGAATTTTTTCAGCACGACATGTAGCATGAAGAGCTCCATGCCTCCTGGATTTAATACTAACTTGAGCACCCTGAGCTCTCTGCCTTAAAAAGTTGACTTTATTTCCCACCATAAAGCTACATTGAGAGCTCCGGATCTCTCTAGTTCTCCCAAAAAATAAGCCCTTCCATTGACAGAAGAAAACGAAAAAACAAATGTAAAGAAAATTGCGAATAAACAACAAAGCATGTCTGAAGATCATAACAGAAGCAATAACGAACAGGATTCTGAAGAACATATAACAATCACACCTCATTTGTTTTGCAACGCTATTTATCTAGGAATTCCAATATGTTGCTTTCCCCTAATGAATCATAATCGTTCTATTATCTTCGGCTTTGATGCATTGGATAAGCAAGGTAAAGTTTTGAGCTTCTCCACAGCACTGGAAGGTACTTATCTATGAAGCCACATTCTTCGGTCTATATAGTTATAAAAAGAGACCCAATGAAGTACTTAAGAAATTAAACCAAACCTCAAACTAACTAACACGCATTTGAAAAGTCGATCCATTTCAATATATATATATAGCTTGAATAATTCACTATCACACCGATCATATCCGAACTAAGATCAATTGATTAACCACTCCAATTAAAATTAATCAGAACACCACGCAACATTTGAAACCCAAACCCAATTCAAAAAACGAAATAAGCATTGGGCAACAGAGGTACTTACCGGAGTTGGCGTGACAGTCTTGCAGATGGGCATTATGGCATCCATTTTCAAAACAAAGCGATATGTGTTACACCAAATATGCCAGTCACTACCATTGCAGAAGAACAACAGAAAAACAGCATAATTTGTTAGAAATTGTAACACTCCCTTTCCACAAAATCGAGAAGAAGCTGAGAAGGAATCAACCATTCACATGATTCTAATTCTATCGTAGAATGAAATCACAACCCAAAAAAGGGGAAGTTGCTGCCATTTCGAAACGATTCAAATGCTAAAATTTGACACTGGAACAGGGAAATACCTTTCTCGATTGGCTCAGATCAAGTTCGGATTGGATGAAGAACAAGAAAAGGAAGCCTCTTTGGTACCCAAGAGGTCTAGAGAGAGAGAGAGAGAGAGAGAGAGAGAGAGAGAGAGAAAATGCGAAGTGGGAAGGTGGGAAGGACCGAGGGTAGATATAAAGAGAGTAGAGTTGTCGATGAAAACGAGGGGAGTGATGATTGAAATCTCCGCCTACAAGGAAATGGGAAAACCACCGCCAGCCCTGGAAGCCGCCGCCCTCCCCCATCCCAGGCGGCCCTCCACTCCTCTCTATCCATATTCCCCAAAACAGAGAAACAAAACGAAAAGCAAAACATTAAATTGAATTCACTGACTGACCTGCAATGGTTTTAGGTTACCGTTGCTGTTGACCGTGCCAATGAAGAAGGAGCGGGGCGAGCTGGGAGGTGATGAGAGGAAGAGGAGTGGAGGACGGCTGACGGTGGATAGCTAGTTGGACTGCACGGCTACTACGCCGCCACTGTCGCCACTGCCGCGTCCCATGTCAATGATGCTAAGTTTTCATCCACGGTGGCGGTGTTACGATGCCATGAAAGTCACGTTACACGTGTTACGATTCAAATGAACACGGTGTAATGGGTACGTAAGACTGTAAGAGTGTATGTCGTATTGGCCAAGGATTAAAATATCGATGATATCGGAAATATCGTTGATATCGGAAATATCAGTAGTTCAAAAATACGGAAATTTCGATGGAAATATCGGGATATTATCGATATCGATAAAAATTGAATAAAAACCACGGAAATTATAAGAAAAACTAGGAAATTTTTATTGAAACTTTGCAGGATGTTTATTTAGTCAATTATCTATTAGTTTATCACAAAAAATTGGAAGGAAATGCATTGCATGATGGATTTAACTGATTAAAGTTGATTATATAGTGAGCTGGCAAACATTGTGAGTGTAGAAAATATGTAGTAATTAATGAAAGAATTTTAAACACACCATAATCATTTTTATATAATGAATTAATACACTATTTTACACTTTATACGTTGCATGGTAAGATACATGAGTGACTTAGTACCACATAGAGTTCCTATGAGGTTCAAAATTTTCACTATCTTCATCATCTCTATGTGTAGAGTAAGTGTATTGTGAAGAGTAGTCATCAAATGATAAATCCCCAAAATAGTTTTGCATGTAATTGTTAACATGCCACCCATATGGATCCGAGATTGGTTGACGTTGTCCATAAGCAAAATCATTTGAAGATTGAGTCTCGGATTCTTTCCATGAGTCGCTCGATTCCATCCCAACAGGAATGGGATATGAAGGGTAGGGAAATGGTTAGTTATGAGTATAACCATAGTTACTACTTCCCACTCCAACAGAGTCCGAAGGTATAGATAATGAGTCATCTTCTTGACTTGACAAAGCCCCCTTGCCTCTTTCTCTACGAGTATAGTCCTTCCCTATGGCACCAATTCCTGGTCCTGCCCGCCTACTGCCATGATCCTCATCCTGTGTTGCATGCGTAAAGTTTGGCTCACCAGTGAAGGGGCTCATAAATCCGGGAGGTGGTCCAACATAGTTTCCATATCCACCACTACCTCCAGCTCCACCATATCCTTCATCATTCCCACCTCCGGTGGTAGGTGAGTCTCCTGATCTTGTACTAGAGCTATCATTAGTATCAGCAGGATCTTGTGGTTGTGTAGGATTGGAAGAAGGTGGAATTCCAGTGTTTCTTGGTCTTGGGCGCAAAAGTTCTTCCAAAGAGTCAGCACTGCTAGATCCCACCTCCTCCTCTAATACTCTTTCTACATTTATCCCTTCATTACGTGCTTCTTCAGCAACTCTTAGAGCTGGGTTGCCTTCATCATCATCTAAATGAAGAGGTCTAATCCATTGATAAAGTTGGTTACCCTCTTTATCATCATCTTCAGCAACAATATCAAACACATCTAGTGGGTCACCACGGTCGACATGATCTATTTCTGCTTCCTTATCTCGAATTTGAAGCTTCATGTTGTAGTAGCAATAAACTAATATAGAAATTGTCAAAGATTCATTGTCATGTGCAAATTTGTTTCTTGCAAAAAGAATTCAAAACAAAACCATATATATAAATATTTTAGCAAATTTTCACAAAAACATAAGTGATATGGTGGTCAAGGTGTGGAAGGAGTAAAATGGGAGGGGTTCGAATCCCCTTGGTGTTTTTTTAAATATAGAAATTTATCCTAGATAATAAATATTAGCTTGCAAGCCTTGCAGACATCTTAACGACCATATAAATATTACAGGCTGAATATGTAATCACAAACACATCTGTAGCGAGTTGGATAAGGCCCAGGTGCATGGTTGACAAAGGGAGGGGTTCGAATCCCTCTATGCTCAAGATTGAGACTTTTAAGCATTTTTCAAGTATTTTTGGGTTTCATCTCGCGACATTATCGATATTATCAATAATATCGCGATATATTGCCCAAATAATGCCATTTAAAATGCTGAAAATATCGTCTCCGATATTAATATCGGCAAAAAGATCGATATATTGACGATAATTAAGTGGACAAGTGTGAAAATATCGCCCTCTCAAAAAAACGATATTATCGGCAAAATATTTAAATCATTGGTATTGACCGCATAACTTTTTGGGCTTATTTATGACTATAACACTTAGGGAAATTTTATTTGAACCCATATAACTTCTTTTTACACTCAACTTAAACTTTAAATGTTAATTGTCTTTTTTACCCTAGTACATAATTACCATCAAATACAAGATGAATTTAACAATACAACTAAAATTTATCAATAAACCCAAACAAACACCAAAGCGCAAACAAATCAACAACAGCAGCAATGGGAGATGCCATAGTGTTGAGATCGTCCAGGGGAGATGCCATGGTGCTATAAAGGATAATATTGTAACTACACTATCAAGAGATATTACTAAGATAGCTAAAATATATGTCATATATTAGACCACTAAGTAATATCTCTTGATAGTGTAGTTACAATATTATCCTTTATAAGTGTTGAGGTCAAACAAATCAAATGACATGCAGAAGAGGGATCTATGGCTCGTTCCTTTGTCTCCTTATGGACTTGTACTAGTATATTTCCCATGACATATCGGGCAGAGCAACCATGAATCGTTTAAGTTGAAAATGCCGAGGGCTTGGAAATCTTGGGGCAGCTGGAGCTTTGAAGAGAATAATTATCTCTTTGATCCAACTCACCATCACAAACATATATGATATATCCTCTTACCTTTATTTTCATCCATGCATGCATGCGGTATATCAAACTAAAAGATATGAAATTTCATCCAACAGAATACATCCTAAAGATAAATATTCATCCCTAAAAATAGTCGGTTAAATCATGTACTAAATTGATAGATAGTCACAACCAAAGAGGACTTCAACTTAAACCAAAGCGGGAAGAAAAATAAAAGAATAAAGAAACAATAGCATTTAGAATTCAGATTCAGACCATTTGAAACAAACAAAAAAACCTTTAAACTAGTGCGACAAGCTCTTTTGCAATATGATTGCAAGGACGATCATATTGTTTAGATTAAGAATTTGTCCACTTTTTCATAGTCCTAACTTGAAATAGACTTCTTTTTGCAAATTTTGGGTTTGTATTTCTATATGAGTGTACGGATAAATCTACAAATTGAATTGGGTTTATGAGGATAATTTAGGTAGTAAATATGGGTTTAAAGAGATATTGATAATTTAATTAAAGTTAATATGGGTTAAAAGAGTAAGTTGGGTGTAAAAAGAGGTTATATGGGTTCAAATAAAATTTCCCTAACACTTACTGGCTTGTTTGAACGTACTTTTAAAATAACCAAAAGCATTTTTAGAGAATGATTTGCAATAAGCACCAGTTATATGCTTATTGCATGAAGTAATAAAGTGGTTTTTTATGGTTACTTGCATTTTTATTTTTATTAAGGATTGGTTTCAAAAATATTTTCACAAAAAAAGTTTTCAGTTATTTTAAAAGCACTTTTAAACAAGCTCATATTCTTATCTAAATTTTACTCTCTCTGCACTTTATATTGTCTTTGTGACAGCCCGTCCCGAAATTTATTATATTTTATTTCCGATAGCATGGAAATGACGTGTTTGCCCTTGAGCATTGGGTTGTATTTGTGTAAATGGGCTAAGAAAAGTGGTCCAATCATATTGCTTTCAACAAGTTTGGACCATTCACTTTAATTCATTTTATTTTGGACCCAATTAGAAGTTAGGGTTTGTTTTAGATTAAATTTTTTTAGCTCTAAGTGTGGTGGCCCAATTAAAGACCACACACACCCACACGTGCACACACACGCAAACATCACCTCTCTCTCTCGATTTTTCCATGTCCGTACAACTGTACTGACAACTCCCAAACCTCACTTCCATCCACAGATCGAACGTTTAGGGACTACTTTTGAGTTCCTTGCGAGCCTACGATCACAACCATACCTTTGTTTAGACGTGAGGCCTTCGAAAACACGAGAACCAGAAAGCTTCGACGAGGGCATTGTTGCTCCGTCGTGATCGCACGTTTTTCACGGAGTTTTGAGGCTCGAGAAGGTCCTAAAACTACTTCACGAAGCTTAAGGAGCAATTTTGGGAAGTTTTGGACGTCGGGACACTCGAGTTCGTCGAGTTACAGGTTTGGCCGGATTATCGAGGGTTTTTCCGGCCATTTTATGTGAGTTTTAAGGCTTAAAAGTGGTAAGAAAGTGTTATTCTCGTCTCTAGCTTCATTTTGGTACAAATTTCATGAAATTTGGTTGAAAAATGAGTGAGATATTAAGTTTTGAAAATTTTCCAGAAACCGGCGATACAGACGGCTGCCGACGCTGGAATCCGGTGACTCGCCAGAGAAGAAGGAGAATATTCCGTCAAAGTTGACGGAATATGCTAACGGCAGTTAACGGCGTCAGGTATATTTAACGGCATATTCTAGTTATTTAACGGAATGTTCCCTAACGTTGTTAGGGATTTCGTCCGTGTGCTAGGCACTTGCCTGCGGGTGGGGGAGAGTGTGGCCATGCCTTAGCCAGCGCGTGAGGGCGTGTGAGACGTCGGAAAATTTTTCTAAAAATATGGGGATGTTCGTGGGGTTGAGTAGGCCACGATGGTATATTCAAATACCCCAATTGAGCAATGAATGAGAAGTTATTACCTAGTTTTGGTTATGTGCTTATAAATAAGGTTAAAATAGTTGTTTCGCATATAGGTGAGATGTTTCCTGAAGACGAGCGCATTCAAGCAAGACTCGGGGGCTACGATCCCTCCACATATCAGTGAGTGGGCATTTTGGTTTGCTATATATGTATATATGCTTGGTATTTTTTCCCAGAAAACTTACTTAAATGGTTTTATGCTTTGAAATGCCATGCTAAATACTTTATGTTTTAGAACATGCATTTAATAGTTGCATAAGCTATTGTTAATGTCACGGACGCTCAGGTAAGTTCCAGGTAAGGTTATATGTGGTTAATGGTAAGATGTATGGTTATGGTTATACTTAGAGGCATTTAGAGCTCATAAACCTGCACCCTGGTGTTAGTGCTCCAGCCCGTGGCCAGGGCACAGTCCTTCACGTGATGTTCACCTCCCGCACCATATGCTCACCTTGGATCCAAGTTAGGTGCATAGTCCTGTCGTATAGACCACTATAAGTGGTTCCGACTCGTAGGTGACCCGCGATTTATCGCACAACCTTCACGTGATCGTAGCACTTAAGCGTACTTATTACACCTAGCCCTGTCGTACAGACCACATTAGGTGGATCCTACTCGTGTGCAGGCACACTTGATGAGCTATAGGTTCAGCCGTACAGGCCATCCTATGTGGATTCGGCTGACACTTTATTATGGTTGACTTGATTATTCTTGTGATATCTTGCATGGCATACATGTTGGGATTTTTGGATGGTGGAAATAATTTTTGAGATATATATATATGTATATTCTATTTTCTGGGAAATTATACCGGTTTTACGGCGAGGGGTTATAACTTTTGAGAAAAAGGAAATGTTTTTAAAAGCTTTGTTTTCACCCACTCACACTTTCTGTTTTGCGCCCCTGCAGGTTCTAGGTAGGAGTGCTTGTTGGTGGCTTACGAGGAGACGACGGCAGTTCTGATAGTCTGTAATTAATGTAGGACCATTCCTCTGGTATTGTATAATTAGTATTTGTCCTGCTGGACTGCACTTAGGCTACCTATGCTCTAATTATGTGTTGTCACACTTAGATCTCGTCACTTGCACTTATGTGTTCGCCTAGTCTAAATTAGTTAATTTGGTTTTTATTTACTCGTATTTTTATTTTCTTATCACTTCCGCACTGCGCACATGACTACGTCACCCTTACGTGATGGCCAGCACGCCTTGATTTAGGTCGAGGTGTGTCAGTCTTATTTTACCAATCGCGCTCTTCTTTCTTGTCTTACTTTATTTCATGCACTTTATATTGTCACACTTTATCACATACACTCTTCTTCCTTTGCAAAGATTCTTAGGGTTCTATCATGAAAATCTCTATTTTCTCTTCGTTATTATTCTAATATGGAGAAATCAAACCTTGTTTTGAGTTTAACCAACTTCCGATTACACAGATGAAATGACTAAATTGTATGTGTCACATCAGCACAATTAATAGCACTTATTTGACGGACTAGGATATAGTGGGACTTTCAGGAAGAGTGCAATTGTTAAAATGAGATAATATATAGTGTAGGGGATAAAGTGGAACACAAAGGAAGAGTGCATGTGGTAGAGCGAGACAATATAAATGAAATTTGATGAAGAGTATATAGGTGTCATAGCTAAAAATAAGCCAATTTATTATATACAAACCTAACACTAGATATTATGTTCACAATTCAAACATAAGACATTTTGAGTTAAATAATAATTTAATGAAAAACAGTTTGAAATCAAGAATAGTTTTGACTGTAGGATAAGGGACAAGATCCTCTTTGGATCTTGTATGTGCGGACCCTCGAACTCAATCGATCATGATGGTCCATCCTCTACTCTTGTCATCGAGACATCGTCACCCCTGTCCATGACGACTTGCAATTTTCAAATTGTGAAATTCCCATCCTCACTTCCTTTACATAACGAGTTCTCGAAGTCTTCCTAAGGTGTTTTGCCGTTTTAAGAGGGAGAAATTCTTAGGAGTACAAAGTTTCTCCAAGGCTGACTGCCGATCTATCTCCTTACTTGGATTTTTCTGGGTTGTCCATGTGGAGATCATATATTTCATTTTTTGAGATAGGCGAAGAAGAGGCATTACATGGAGTTTTTCGTGATTACCCAACTGAGCAATTTGTGAACGTCCAAGGGGAAGTGTTGCAGGACATTTATGTCTTTCCACTAATTGGTGTAACAATTGTAACCGTTAGGCCGTTGATTTCTCAAGTGAATATGCCATTCATTCTATCACGCCCCAATCCTGACGTACATCCAGAATTGACACGTGACGTCATCAAGTATCTGTATATCTAACATACCCCACCTTCAAGATACGGACAAAGCACAACTCAAGATTCAGATTGCAAAGTAATTTTCATATACTTTATTACTGCATCTAACCTCCTCGTTAGACTGCCTAAGTACCCTAAATAGGGATCAAGCCATTCGTAGCTCACCATTTGTTAAACTCTACACTTTTCGTAAAACACTTCTAGCAAAAAACATAGAATATCACGCTACACATCAACCATAAGCCAAACAACAGTTCTCATCATGCCATTCACACACACATATGTTTTCCAACATCATTCCACAATCATATCAATCAGTAACATAAACGATGCACTAAAATACAGGACTAGAGCGACATAATTCGGTCGAAGCCTACATCTCTTAAGAATGGGATTTCAGACCACTCAACGAAATCCAACAGCATCGGGCTCCGGACCACTTAACGGAACTGAAATACCAAGCGGGATTCTGGACCACTCAACAGAATCCAAAACATGATACAATTCCGGACCACTCAACGGAATTGCGGAGTAGAAGGGATTCCAGACCTCTCAACGGAATCTGAGTGGATACGATTCTGGACCATTCAACAGAATCGCTGAGTACAATGGATATCGGACCACTCAATGAAATCCAAGGCAGGATACGATTCCAGACCACTCAAAGGAATCGCGGATCACGAAGGATTCCGGACCACTTAACGGAATCCAGACGGAGCAGGGAACCAGACCACTCAACGGAACCCCAACGGAACCCAGTTTCGGATCACTCAACGAAACCGAGCAAAAGTCCAAGGAACATAACAACGACTCAAAGAAACAAAACATGAATCAAGTGTTCAATTACAAAGGCTCAACAAAATGAAACAAAGCACATGTACTGAATTTAGAACTGTTCAACGAAGCGAGAAATGAAACAATAAAACGGGATATGAAACAAGCTCAGAAGCAACAAACCCCATGGTAAAGGGTTAACGGTCCACTACTAGCCCTCACATTTCATCGCATCATACCAATCATACAAATCAAACCACATATCAAATATGCACGTCAATCACATTTCACAAATGTTTTCAATACACAGTCAAATCACATTTAATAAAATCAAGTGATAATCACAAAGAATGCTAAATACAATAGCGGGTAGTAACCATATCACATATATTCAAGCCACTTACTAACCAATGTAGGCCCACTAGACTTCACTTAGTCTCTTGTAGTACTAATTTTAGTATTTAAAACGATTCAAGACATGTTGACCAAAAGTCAACTCTCAGTTAACAGTGGGGTCCACAACCCTACGTAATTCGATCCGAAAGATCCGCACATCTAATTTTGGATCCGTAACTTTCTAAGGTCCTCATTATGCTCATAGAACAACATACTAAAATTTCATCGTAATCCATTCAAGTGGCGGTCAACATTTGGTTTTTCAAACTTAGAAATTCAATTCAGGAAGATCTGTACGTCGGATTCCTGATCCGTTAGTTTCTAATTTTCTCAAATACTATGTGCTATAATACATCAAAGTTTGGTGACGATCCAACAGTCGGATCATCGATTCAAATAATGATCAATGGCGTATTATAATAAAAATAGGTTCAAACAATCAAATCACATCAAATGGATATCGAATATGAAATCAGGACATCTAATTTAGCTTAAAATAGCATCGTCGGCCCACTGGCCACGCGCAGCCGCAGGTGGTGGTTTTCGGAGAACGGAAACCCAATTTGCCGACTAACTTTAAAAATTACCAAATTTGACAGAAATGTAGAACTCATCAAGGGGAAGAACTTTCATACCTGGGCTGAAGTCCAATTAGGCCGGAAAAACACCTCAAATCACCCTCGATCCACTGGAAACCTTTGAAATGGGTGCTCTCGATTCGACCTCAAAACGAACTTCGACACCTCAACCACTGCTTAGGCCTTGTTCCTGAGGTTAGGGGGAGCAGATTGGTGGTGGTAATCGACGGAGTTAACTACAGGATTAATGGATCACCGCCGTGGAACCACCGCACCCATAGGTGCGGTTCTTCGTGAACTCGAGCCAAATTTTGTCAATTTTAGGTGAAATTGGTAGAGGGAAGGTTGTCAAGCGTTTTCCAGGTGGTTAGGTGACGTGGTTCGCAGAAAAAAAACTGACAAAAACTCGTCGGAGGAGACGAAGGGGACCAGGTCGAGTCAGGAAAAGGGAAACGGATCGAGGATCTTGTACCTCTCCTCTCTCTCATTTCCCCTCCTTTCTTTCTTTCTTTTCTGATTGGTCCCTTTCCCCTTTCTCCTTTCTCTCCTTTTCTTTCCATCACAACCACACACGTGGCTTCACAAATATTTGCCCCAACAAATCTAGAGCCTTCCAGATAATGGTCAAATGCCCATCTTGCCCTCAACTTTGTTCGTTTATAACTTCTTCCTTATAACTCCAAATAACATTTTGTTTGCACTCACGCATTCATATCAACGAGTACTATCCAAATATGTAAAGAAATCTGTAAAATCACGAAAAGATCAAATACATCCATAAAGAATCCCGTTTAGTCCATTAAAGACGTTTTCGTCATTTTACTTATCGAAAAAATTATACGCCGCATATACAAACACATCGAAACTAATAATACAAATACGAAATATGTAGTTTTAAATAGTAAAATTCGGGGACAGAGTTTCACACATTCTTCAATTGATTAGTCAGTTGATTTTCTCAGGATAGCCACACCACTACAAGTGGTTATGCCTCACATGGTAACACACTTAAAAATTCTCTAATAAAATTATCTCATTCTCTCAAATTGTTTTCCTGTACAACAGTTAACAATAAAATAAACCTAACGATATAGGGAACTGTTATTAGCACTTTAAAATTCTAATTATGCACTCCTCGCAAGTGTATTTTTCTTTCTAATTATAGAAGGTTTGGAATGCTAATAACAATTTCCTATAAAAATAGTAAATAATTTAAAAACAAAGGGAATAAATGAGATTAACCTAATTGCAATGACAATGAAAAATTCAGGTTGGTGTTATGGTTTCCAATTGGGAATTTCGAGCACAATTGGTTGATTCCTGTTTGGCTAATCAGTTTTGTTGATTCGTTCTTGGTAATATGTGTTCGGACTTGGAGGGCAAATCGAGTAAGAAATATTCGTTCCTAGAGCAAATTAGAGATTTTGTTGACGACTAAAATTCAACTGTCATGATTACAATTTAGGGTTTATGGATGTGGTTTTACTCGATCTTCCTATCGAACCATGAGGAGGTTCAAATCCAATTGCGGGTGGGCTCAAAACGGTAGCATGTTTTCTTGCCGATTCGAGTTTCCCCCAGGGCCAATCGTTTCCTTCCTGCTAATAAAGGAGTGTGGGGCGAGCTGGGAGGTGATGGGAGGAAGAGGAGTGGAGGACGGCTGACGGAGGAAAGCTAGTTAGACTGCACGGCTACTATGCCGCCATTGCCACGTCACATGTCGATGATGCTAAGTTTTCGGCCACAGTGGCGGTGTTCCGATGCCATGAAAGTCTACGTATCTCTAACACGTGGATTAGTAAGCCACGTGTAATGTGTTACTATACAAGTGAACACGGTAGAATGGGTACGTAAGAGTGTATGTCGTATTGACAACACAATTTTTTTGGCTTATTTCTTGCTATGCACATTTTAGTTTGTTTGAAAGTGCTTTTAAATTTACTGAAAACGTTTTTAGACAAAAACATTTAAAGTACTTTCTGCAAAAAACACAAGTTATGTGCTTCTTGCATGAAGCAATAAAGTGTTTTTTCATGATTTACTTGCATTTTTACTAAGGATTAGTTTCAAAAGTATTTTCATTAGAAGAGATGTTAACTATTTTAAAAGTATTTCGAAACAAACTCATATTCATTACCAACCGTGCTCTTCTTTCTTGTCTTACTTTACTTCATACATTTTATATTGTCACACTTAATCGCATGCACTCTTCTTCTATGTCCACTTTACCTTATTTCATCAAATAAGTGAAAAACACCCATTAATAATATTGACTCTGGCATAGACAATTTAGTATTTTTTAAGTAGGTTTGTTGTGAGGCATGTGATATGGTATGTTAATGGAACCCAAAGACAACCGGAGATGGGTTAAACTCAAATTAGAGTTTGAGTTCTCCAAGAGAGAGAAAAATAAAAGAAGAGAAGGTTGAATTTCAAGATTTGGGAATCAGTTTTTAAGTTTTCAAATTCCTTTGCAAAGATTCTTAGGTTCTATCATGAGAATTTCTACTTCCTCTTTTTTGAAGAAATCAAACCTTGGTTTGAGCTTAACCAACTTCCGATTATCTATGGGTTCCACTAGCATAGGTGAAATGATTTAAGGGAATTTTAACGAAAAGCCCGCGATACTGTTCACTTTAACGAAAAACCACAGTTCTACACTAAAAAGTCAAACATGGCACTATTCATTTTACCCTTTATTTTGTCCTTATTGTTAAAACTAAAAGTTTTCAAGCCCTTTTCATTAGTTTTCCTATGATTTAATTGTTACCGGCTCTTATTTGACGAAATAGGGTAAAGTGGGACTTTCAAGAAGAGTGCAAGTGTTTAAATGAGACAATATTAAGTGTAGAGGGTAAAGTGGAACACGAATGAAGAGTGCATGTGGTAAAGCGAGACAATATAAAGGAAACTTTGTGAAGAGTATACAAGTGTCATAGCTAAAAGTAAGTCAATTTATTATATACAAACATGATACTAGAATATTATGTTCACAATTGAAACGTAAGATTTTTTTTTTGTCAAACGATACATCTTGTTAAATTGAATATTAGATTAGCCACCGACGAAGTTTCTCAACATCTCCCACCATTGTAGTAAAAAACCACTTTCAAACGTAAGACATTTTGAGTTAAACAATAATCTAATGAAAAACAGTTTGAAACGAAGAATGGTTTGATTGTAGGATAAGGGACAAGACCCTCTCTGGAAACCTTATGTGCGGACCTCGAAATCAATTAATCCTGATCGTTCACCACAGATCAGACGGTTACGATCCACTCAAGTTGTTCACTACCTTCTCTCCCTCCCTCTCTTTTCTACTGCCACATGTGTCCATCTCTCATTTTCTTCTTCCTCATTTTCTACACCTTAACATACTTCTCTGTGCTCTCATCACCGTGACATCATCTCCCCTATCCATGATGACCTATTCCGCTAGAGCACAGAGAAGTCGTCGGCGTAAAGGGTCCGAAAGGTCCACACATAAAGGATTCCGAGAAGATCCTAATCTGTAGGATAACATGGTACATTTTGTCCCTAAATCATCAATTAATTCTTTTTTTCACAACTTGGATGGATGCAAGAAGGCATACTTACTACCCTAATCCATCTCATCTCATAAATCATAATCCTCCACCGAAGAAAAAAACATTTTGTCGTAATAAACGGGCCCTAAGGTTCTCAAAGGCCACTGCCTTCAAAAAAAAAAAAAGGTTCTCAAAGGCCTTGTTTGTTTTCTAGTATTGGAATGGATAGGACAAACTCTTTAGATTCAATGTGTCCTGAATGAGTTAGTGATACCAACTTCCAAGCTGTGTCCAAATTGAGGGTAGGAGATGAATTAATCGCAAAGAACATTTCAAAATTAATCATGGTATGAGTTTTCTTCACGACTAATTCATCTTCTACCTTCAATAGGATACAATTTTAAGAATTGGTAACCGCTTCTTTACTCAAAATATATTCAAAGCGTCTTGGGAGTTGGAATCCAAGGATTTATCCAATCGATTTCATCCTTAGATACCGAACGTAATAAGACGATCGCTTGTCAATGCCTTGAGATTGCAAAGTTTGTGTCAAATTTTGAGATGAAGGCTCCTCTAGGGGTGGAGAAGATTGATACGAGGGAAAAAAGTGGGTGGTTCACAAGTGGTAGATTAAACAAGACGGGAATGATTTGATGGCAAATTTTTTTTTCATGATTAAAACAAGAAGTTTCTAAACAAGCGTTCGAAGTTACTTAGAAGTGCTTCCAAAATAACTAAAAACATTTTCAAATCACCAACGGCGGTTTTGACAATGTTTGGTAAAAAAATAAACAAATTAAATGCTTATGCGTTTAAAAATAAAAATTTATCTTAGTACATCTCACATGTTTTCCAATGATACCTTCACACCGGTTTACGACATCGGCATAAAAGGGAAACGGGAAGGTTCGCATAAGCTCTACTTAAACCCCACATCAAACTCTTGGTAAGTTCTACAAACTCGTCTTCTTCACAACAAACAGAAGGCTATGTACAAGCAAAGGAACTGGAATCAAGTATGAAACAAAGATTTCCCTATTCTCTATTCAATTTATAACATTGTCATCTGGTGGGGTTAAATAGCGCATTCCTTCCGCCGATCTATTCTTTGATAATTGGATTGCATGCAAGACTGTATTGTTCCTTCTCTGTTCGAATATATATGAATTGACATGCACAACCATGTGGTATTGTATCATGGTCAGAGCCAAATTTCTCTTATCAGAGAATCAAGCAAATTAAAGATTTGCAGAACGTGGATGAAAAATAATCTTTTTTCCACGATTTGTGCTTTTAGTGGTTAGGGTCTTGTTCTACAATGAAGGACGTGAGTGACTTTGAGAGCTTGAAGAAAAGCAATCTTAGAATGCATGTCGTATTATGGGCCAACGGAAGAAACTTGATACAGCAACAAAAATTATAGGGAACAAATAGAAACATAACTTATCATGTCAGCCTAGGCAACTAAAGATAACTCACATGGCAACCAGTCATCACTACTGTGACGGAAACCTTTGTCTCCACCATGCCTGAGATGGCCTGCAGGAAGAAATCTACAGATACAGGGAATTTGCAAACATGATACCTCGCCGGAGGCTTTCGCTTGCTCCAGTGAATTTCTCTTCCAAAGCAACTTCTCCCACAGCCTGAGCAGCAGTACGCAACTGAAAATAAAGGCCAGTCAGTTAGAATCACTTGATAATTTAAGTGCTGCCTCAAGTGCTCAAGCAATTAATGTTTAGGGCACATTTCTCAGAACTAAAAATTAGTGATTCAGAAATTTCCGTGCATATCTAATCTGTGTTCAGAACAAAAGACTACACCTACCATAGGTGATTTTCAGCATGTTATACAAACATGGATAGGCTACACTCCCTTTTTCAGTGTTCGGAAAGCACTTTTCAAAGTTGAACACCAGTTGTGCGGATGGGCAACGGTTATGGCGGGTAGGTAACCGCAGTTATTTACCCATAACCGTTTGTGCCATGAGAAGTTATATTTCATCATAACTCAAATCACAATAACTAAAAATAAAAGCTCAAAACGCTAGCCTAGCATTAAGGTCATTATAGCAAGGACACGGACACAGCTGTAAACATGGATTTGCGTACTTTATTATTACCTCTATGCTTATCAAATGACCATGACTGAATCTATTATAGTACTACCAATCCTAAATGTTAATTTTCCTCGACTATCACAAGCGTTATATTGGGTGAATAACCTTCCGATGGTTCTGAACATAGTAAAAGAGGCCCTTGAATGTTTGCAAAACCAACTTACGAGATATAATGTTCAACTTCCCGAACAATACCTGGTTCAAAAATTCATCAAGTCTTCTAGCAGCTCTGATGATACTACCCTCAAATATATCTGTCATTTGTGTAACCTCCGCAAAACTTGCACCCTGATGGAATATTTATTAGAAAAAAAAAAAAAAATAGGGAAAGATCCAAGGGCTACAAGATGAAACCTCTACCAAAAAAACATTAACAAAGTTGAACCCTCCAGACATTACAACTTCCAGTAAACTAACATACTACATTAGGCAAACCAGTACAGTTATTTACACAACAAAAACAAAACAAAGAACCAGAAAAAGTTGGACACCGATAGTAAAGTGTCTTAAACATTATCCAAATTTTGTCAAATGAGAGCAGTATGAGCAACAGACAAATAAATAACTTGTAGATGCGAAAACAAATTGGTAGATATGAGATAATAGCAGGAAATTTTAAAACCATTGCATGAGCAAAGATGAAGAAAAAATCTAGCATGTTCTATCTTGTAAAACATTTCCACCTTTGGCAAATTATAGTTTCTATCACCCACATGCAACAAATTACACAAAAATATAACAAACTAACCTTTGACCAACAATAAATCACATCCATCAAGAATGGTCGCACTGTTGATTCCACGTACTCTTCAATGTTTACGTCTAATTTGCATTCATGTTGTACCTGCAGTCATGTAGCAACAGTTACAGAATAGAAAAAATAAAAATTTGTAAGTATGAACAATGTGAAGCTAAACATTATAAGACCTCTGCTATTCTTCTAGCACTCTCTTGGAGTTGTTGTAATGGTCTAGCAAGCTCTGTCCTCAATTGTATCTGCTCATTTGATTTATCTACTGGAATAAAACAACTTGCGATTGCCGCAATTTGATGATGATCCAAATCGTTGAATGTACCTGACCACATATAGCATTTATACTTACAGAAAGCTGAACAATATTGATGCGATGGCTGAAGAGCAAAGGTGTTCTAAATAGATAATATGACCAGTTTCACTGGCTCAGTGGGCTTGGCTAAGGCCAAAATCAGCTTTATTAGCTTTCAGGAGTTCCTTATCTTATCAATCGAAATTTTATTGATAAAACCTTTTCAATTGTAGCCAATATCTTATTACCTAACTCCATATATGAAATAATACGTATGAACAGAGGATTAAGGATAATTTTATTTTACTAAAATTGGAATTTGCAACAGAATTGATAATTCTACTTAGACTTATGGAATTTTGTATAGAATATCAAAACGAAAAGTGATTCAATTTCTACCATTATTATATTATGATATTCTGTACTCCAATGGAATTGGATACTATCTTTCTACTGTTCTTGCATTGGCCAAATTCATCCCAATAGTCTGTCTTATAACAGGTCTTAAGTAATAACGTGAAAAGAAAAGTGCAAGATAACTACCATTAAACATCAGTTCAGTAACAAGGAGCTCATCTCCTGTGTCTATCAAGCAGGCTGCCCGCCCCTTTAACTGGACAACACCCTCGGCATCAATGTGACCAAGCTTCTTCAAGACCCGTGAACGGTTCTTCAGTTCATCACGAAATTTTTGAAGCTGCAGAATCAATTATAGTTATAGTTGAATATGCATATTCTTTTGCAAATTTCTTTACATGCAACATCAGAAGGTTGTAATACATGCAGCGTAACATTGACTCATCATCCCATATGAATCATGGTTCTACTTCTTGCAAACGTCAAAACTGTTTATGACAGAAGTATCCAGACGAGGCGTACCTGGGACTCACGCATTTTGGACTTAAGTTGTTGAATTTCATGATCCACCTCTGCTTTCCTTTGAAAGCATTTAATCTGGTTCACATCTTGAGACTGCAGCGAACCAAATAGTAAGCACAAAGGGTGATAGTGAGGTAAATTCCATCAAGAAAAGAAATTTTTCTCCAGACAGTAGAGTTCCTTAATAATTTGTTTTATAGAACAAAGTATTTTAAACAAATGACAAACCTTATGCAGTGGATGTGCGTATAATTTCTGTTCAAGATCCTCTATTTGATTGACTAACTCAACAATTTCAGGATCTTCAATGCCCATATCCTAAAATCAAAATGAACTTTGAGAAAAACATAGGAAAAATAGGAAAGATGGTATTGTTGCAGATATCGATACGAATAAATGGTTTAGTGAAAGGGATATAACCTTCTTTTTTTAATGCAAGGAAATAGGGCCTTAAATAGAACAGATTGCTAAGTTGCAGACTTGCAGATTAAATCCTTACCATTTACCAGTGATATTTTAAAGGGTTACAACCAAAACATTACAGTTTGACAACAGAAAATTGTCGCAATAATATGGTTGAAAAAAGTCTTTGCCCCAATGTACCAAAGACGGTTGATCATTATTACCTTAACAGGATTCAGCTTTGGAAGACCTTGTGGAAAACGAGTTCCCAGCTCCTGAACTGCTAGAAGAATACTTTGCCTCGCCTCTAACGGCCGCAAATCAGAGGGAATAGATATTCTGAGTTTGCTTAGAGCAGAAATCAGGGGCAATTGTACAGGGACCTAAAACAGATGGAAAGAATTATCAGGAACCCCAGAAGACCAATTTAACTACTTGAAAAACTTAATGAACCACATCGAACTTTAAAATTCAGTTGCTTCAAGTGCATGAACTTACTACATGCATTTCACCCTTTTCTCCAGGGCGAGGAGGGCAAGGCTTTGGCTGTGAACTGTTCTCACTTGAACCAGGAGAACAGTGGAGCAAAGTATCCACTATATACCCACCACCGCGCGAGGATAGTGTGCCTAACCCGGATGAAGGCTTTTTTACCACATTAACTACAACTCCCCAGCCCCAATCTGTACCACCTTCCCTAATCTTGACCTGCGACAAGAAAAACACGCCCTGAGAACAGGCAAATACATGACCTACAACCCTTGTAGTGGAAAATCAACATCTGCATTTCTAAGTTTAACAAGCAATCAAGATGACGCAATCATTGGTATTAAGCGAGTTATATACAATGTAATCGAAGTGAGCATAGAAGCTTAAGGACAAGGCATAAAATGAAATATTAATATCAATAAATGATTAGGTAAGAGTTGTAAGACATCAGTGTGACAAGTAAAACAGTAAATATTTTCTTAGGGCGGTGCTATACACACACCCAATTTTACCTTCCAAACACCTTTCTCAATTTCTGGCCGTCGGATCAAACCAATTGAAGAGGATCAAAGGATAGAAATTAACAGGGGGTGTGTGGAAGGTAAAAAGGGGTGTTTGGATAGCACCACCCTTTTCTCACTGTATCTAGCAGAATAGCACTACAACCAGAAACAAGTATCAAACAGAAATTAGAAGAAAAAACTTTAGACCGCATTTTCAGTTCCAAAGCACTTAAAGATCCACCTATACAAATTAAAACCAAATTTCAACTAAGAGACTACATTATCCAATTTAAATGCTAATAGAAATCAACAAGGATAAGTTTACAAAAAATTCCAAACAGCGTGACCATTCTCAGCACATACCAGGCGGCCAGGAAGAAGAAAATACAGAACTCTTTCAGGCCTCGTTATCTCTGACATCATTTTCTTCTCAAGTTGAGCTATATCAAGTTTTATCTTATGATACTCAGCAACTTCAGCCTGTACATAAAACATTAAACTCTAAGCATGTAACAATAACTAGAAAAAACATATTTAAGATCAATGAGGAAAGACTACCTCTCCTGATGCATCAAGCAAAGCCGCTTCCTGCTCAAGCTTTGAAACCTTTTCCCCTATACCAGGCAAAGCCTAAATAAGAGAGAAAGATCCGGAGTGGTTAGTCATTATGCACCAGATTCCGGTGCGGAACAAGTAAAATATGTGATTCAGTAGAAACCTTTTCATACTGAAATTGGTGGAATGAATTCTTTATCACGTGTTCAGCTGTGAATTGGCCTTCCGCACGGCTCAACAAATTCAAAATTGAGTAATAGCTGAGTCTGAAAGTGCTAACTAGAGGAGCTGGTTTACCCAAAACCATATCCTTTAGTGTGTTCATTTCCATCTGTAAAAAGTAACAAATTTCGAATTAATTTCATGACTTAAGATAGTAAATGGCTTTCTTGCTTGTTCAACATCACCCTGGGCGGTGATAGAATTCAAGCGATATAATCAAACATAAATAAAATAAAAGGGATCATTCTGTTTTACCCTTTATAAATATGAATTTAGCTCTGAAAATATAAGACAATAAAACATAACAAAGCAAAGAAACAGTTAAAACTCAAGGTGACTAAATGGAAGACCTCAATATGTGGAAGGACTTCCAATGGTTGATGTGTAATGAATAATGATAAATTTATCGATTTTGAATCTATACAGAAATTAGTGAGTGGCACTTGTACACTAAAGAGAGATGATTACTAGTAGCATCACCTGTTCATCAATCATTATGATACAAATACCCCGCTCATCTTTGCCACGACGCCCAGCCCTTCCACTCATCTAGAGCAATTAAGATAATAGTTAATAATCAGAAAAAGAAATAATCCACTCACAAATATACAAACATGTGTCTTTTTCACTTATTACTTCTCTTAAAGAAAAGCAACGAAATCTTCACTTACCTGAATGTACTCACCAGATCCGATATATCGATGACTATCACCATCCCACTTCTTAACAGCTGTGAAAACAACAGTTTTTGCTGGCATGTTTAAGCCCATTGCAAACTGTTCACAAAGTACAGATATTGAAAAGTTATTCCATCTTATCATCTAAAGCTAGATAAATAAGGTATAGCTGTAAACTAAATATATGAAAAAGGAGACGAAATGGGAGGGAAAAGGTGTTTAAGAAATGTTCTTACTGTCTCAGTAGCAAAAAGGGCTTTTACAAGGCCTTCTTGGAAAAGAAGTTCTACCAGTTCCTTGATAACAGGTAGAAGGCCAGAATGATGAACGGCAATTCCTCGTTGAAGGAGTGGCAGCATTAACTCAATAGCAGGCAACTCCCTGTCTTCCTCGTTTAAGCAGAGTATTGCATTACGAAAAACCTGTTCAACAGCATCTTTTTCATCTTGGCTGTTAAAATCAAGCTTAGACATGGACATCGCATGTTGTTCACACTCTCTTCTACTGAAGCTGAAAATTATAACTGGCTGAAATTTCCGTTCCATAATCATCTGAAATTCAGGGCAGAAAAGTGTAACTAAATAAATAAATGAATGAACAAAGAAAGATAAGCATAAGTGTGATGTCGATTAAATAAAGCACCAATGTTGGTGGATAAATATTAAATATAGAAGTATTTGCGCTAAGAGCCTTGAATGTGGGAAGCAGCCTTGTTTCTAACAATCCATGTGATGAACAGCCTCTAGGCAACTTGCCAAACAGGCAACTAAAGAAAACACTAGGATCTGAGAACATTTTATACTCTACTTTTCATTTTACTTTCTTTCTCTTTGTTTACATAAGTATAACCTTTAGATGTCCTGCTCTCAGTACCCTAAATAGTGACCAAATCACTTTCTGGACAAGAATAATTATTCGACAAGAAAACTGCCATCCCGATTCTCAATGCTACCGCTAGTGTTTTCATGAATCATCTTTGCCAAACATGGTCTAAACTTTCCATAAGTGAACAAACACCATGCAATCATAGTACTAGTAATAGCTAAAAAGATGTAATATTTATTTCATGGTGTTTTTAAAATATAAGAAAAACCACCTTTTGAAGGAAGAGCAAACCTTCAAGAAGAAAGAATGAAAGTTAAAAATGAAGAGCACACCTTCAAGAAGAAAGAATGAAAGTTAAAAATGAAGAGCACACCTTCACAATTTTGAATATGTCAGAACCCCCAGATGCAGTCCCACCTTTTGCAAGTCTCCCACTTGCCTTGTTATTCCTGTGACCATCACCCAATTTCTGCTTTGAGAAAGTATCATGTAGCTTCACAAAATTTTCCTCCCTGAATTGTTCATTCTCATCGACCACAAGATACAACCCGTTCCCACCCACTGGAAAAACGTAATGCTGCAGAGGAGTTGGTCGAAAATCTGTGTACACCACATGACAAGGCTGTTTGTGCAAATTACAAATCCACTCTGCAAACTCAGTCGCATTCGACATTGTGGCTGAAAGAAAAACCATTTTAACAGCGGGAGGCATAAATATAATACTCTCTTCCCAAACAACCCCTCTTTCACGATCCTTCATGTAGTGAATTTCATCGAAGATAACCCAGGCGACTTCCTTTAAAACCTCGGAACCCCTGTAAAGCATTCCCCTAAGGATCTCAGTTGTCATAACCAAACAACTAGCATTAGGTGAGAGTGTAACATCTCCAGTCATCAATCCAACATCTTCAAACTCCTGGCTGAGTTCTCTATATTTCTGATTGCTCAAAGCCTTCAACGGCGAAGTATATATAACCCTCTGCTTGTCTCTAAAAGCCATGGCAATCGCATACTCCGCGACTGCAGTCTTACCTGCTGAAGTATGGGCGGAGACCAAAACTGACTCTTTCCGTTCTAAGCATGCCACAGAAATCTGCTGAAATGGGTCAAGGGTAAATTGGTATGTCTTGGCCACCTCGCCATTATACACAGGATTCGAAAGGGTTCCATAAACCGACTCATCCTTGGTCGAAGCATAGTCACTGGGAACTGCAACCTCATGCACACATGTTCGAGTCAAATGCCGTCGCTTCAGGGAAGATTCATCGGTGGGAGTCTCTGTGATCTCTGACGCTTCAGGTTCTTTTCGTTTCACAGGTGTTGGAGATTCTTCCATCCCTAAAACTATATCCGCTTCTAAGCTAAACCAAACAAAATTCGCCTCCTAATAATGTTGAGCTTTCCTTCTGCAACAAAAACTAACCAAACATGAATCAAAATGTCGTTTGTTCAACACAAAAGCAATCTTCTTTTTCTTTATTGGAGGAAAATTAATAAAACCCAATACTTGCAGAATATAATCGTCACAAATATTCAAAATTACACAAAAAGTTCGATTTTTTAATTTTTAATTTTTGAAGAGAACTACTTTTGGATTTCAGGTATGAGCAGCCATTTGCACCTATGACCAGCGTCAGCTAGGTTCCCCAAAAAGATTCAAATTATTTAAGTTAAAACCCAAATTCTATGAAAATTGTGAGAAATTACAAGAAAATGTGAAGAGAGAGAGAGCGAGAGAGAGCAAGAGAGCAACCAATTCTGCTCTGAAATTGGCGAACCTGAATGCTGAAACGGAGATTTCCCAGTTAGCCAATGACCTAGCTTGACATATAGTGTACGGTAATATAGGAGAACTGTTCAAATCGAAGTTAGGGTTTTATTGGAAGACCCAATTGTAGGCGGTTAGGGTTTCACCTTCAGTTGCAGGCGGTAACCAAATAACAGCGCCTATTTTTTACGAAATAAAAAACAAGTGTATTAGGTTGTATTCGCGGTCAAATGTAAATTTGAATCATATTATTGTTCGTCCGTTTAGCCCATTCTCCTAACAGAAATGGAACAAAACCATTTAGATTGCGGTTTGGTTTTATACAATTTAGGTTTTGGTTTCAAAACTTTCAGACTGTCTCGAACTATACTAACTTCAAGGACTAAACTGGACTAACTTATACTAGATTAAACTAGACTGATTTAGTGAAGTCATTGGTGCAGACAAAGAAGCAAGATTATAATATTATATTATTTAATCTATATCTATAATATTTTATTATTAATTTAATATATATTTATTAATTTCTATTATTTATTTATTTTTTTCCTATTTTGTAGAACATCAGGTCAATCATCTTTCTCTCCATCTAACCTCTCATTTTTTTTCTCCGTCGTCTCTCTCCCTTCTCCATCCAACCTCTAATATTTTCCTCCCTCTGGGTATCCAAGTTGCTTTGCTCTTTTTCTCCCCCTATTGCACACACGATTCGAATTAAAATCACAAAAAATGGAGACTAGCCTCCCAAATTCCTGATTCCCCCAAAAAACCCAAATCCTCCCTCTGAAGCTTAGCATCGCCAATTTAATGGCGGTCATGGTGAACTTTCCTGTTCAACTGCCTCTCTCTTCCCTTTGTTTTTCCATTCAAATCCCTATCTCTCTTCCCTCTACCTCTTTTCCCGTCCAACTCCTTGAGTGGTAATCAGATTATGGGTGGTTATCAGATTCTAAGATTTTAGGTCGTGGGGGCTGCAGTAACTGATGAAGGCCGCTTGAGACGGATTTGAGGAGATAAGAAGGTAGCGACATCTAGTCCTAGCTAATACCATGCTTTTGGTTAGGATTAGCTAACGACAGGTAGCAAGGCCCAAAGTCGAGCGAGTCCGAGCTAGCGTCATTAAAGCTAATCATTTGTTGTTGTTAGTTCAATCTAGTCCAGTGAGAGTTAGGATGTCAGACAAACACACCCTAAATACTTTATGCCATTAATACAACCTAATTGAAAAATAATTCATGATCACCACGCTAAAATTCAACTTGAAATAAAATTCAACATCAAAATGCCTTATGATTTTGACCAAAAAAAAAAGCCTTGTGACCTTACTTTAGTAGTTCAAACAAACTTCAACATCGAAATGCTTAGCATTAGTAATACAACCCGAATAAATAAATTGTGCATACATTCAATGAAAAGGTTTTGGTGCTTCAACTTTAAAGTCACTACTTTGTATTGTTTAACCCTCTCTCTTTTCCTTTCCTTTTGCCACTTACTTTCGAAGGTTAAGGAGGCCTTTCAGCTTGTGAACGGGCTTGAGAACGCGATACTTGGAAGACTTTGGACCTTGTGAAAGTGACACCGATAGATGAGAAGCTACTGAATCTTGTGAACTAGAAGCTTAAGATTGCCTTGGAGCTTCTTGTTGTGGTTGTGGATTTAGAGTAAGAGAGACGGTACTTAAATTCAAGGGTAAATTACACAAAACTACCTCAACTATTGGGGTCACGACAGTTTCATACCTCATTTTTAAAAATTGACAATGTCATACCACATCTTACGAATTTGTGACAATGTCATACCTCCGTCAAATTTTCTGTTAGTTTTTCTGTTAAGTGCTGACGTGGCTACATGCGGGGCCCGAGCAATCAAGGAAGAAACCTGAGAGGATATACTTGGACAAAATGGTCTTTGTTCGCCCGAGTTTGTCCCTGGCCAATCATCTCAAGCCCATATATGTAACTGCTCACCTAGAGGTAGTACCCTTCAAGAAGGTCTTGATTGATGGAGGAGTCGCGGTCAATTTGCTGCCATACAAGCAGATGAAGAGAATGTTCAGAGTGAGGATGATCTTATCCCTACAGATCTTACAGTTTATAGTTTCTCGGGAGCTATCACCAGGACTCATGGGATACTGCCATTAGAGGTTGACTTGGATTCGAAACAAATCATGCTGGCCTTTTTTGTTGTAGACAGTACTTCCACTTATGAGGCTTTACTGGGCAGAGATTGGATTCATCATAGTCTCTCTGTGTCATCTACCTTACACCAACAAGTGGCTGTCTACCGTGAAGAAGGGGAAACATGACCTGGGTTATGGGAAATGGTAGAGGTCGAATCACAACCATTCCTCCCTACAGCCAACGTCGCAGAAGCCAACTTCTACAATCCTAATATTAGGATTCTTCAATGTTCAGGAGCTGATAAGAACGACTGCCCAACTAAGGTGACGGCCCAAAAGCTTATAGAGCAAAGGTTATCTCTTACGAGGGAAGAATGAGATCTGCCTTATATCATCCAAACTCCCCAACACCATTAATGTCAGAGCAGAAAAGGAAGGACCAAATGGTTGCAGTCAGGTCCTTAATAAAAAGACTGTTGGTGTATGAGAGAGAAAAAAAACAAGAGAGGGAGAACTCAGCCAATGAAGAAAATGATTGGAGCATAGAGGCTTCAAGCATCCAAATGAATCAAAAAGATTTTTTTTGGGGAGAAGCTAGAAGCAGCCATCCAAATGGCTAAGTATATATATGACTTGGATGAGTAGAGGATTTGCCCAAGAATCCAGAACTGGTTGAGTTTTTGTGTGCAGAGCCTGACAAACCAGCCCCAGAAGTACAAGACTCTTTGGAGACCATTGATTTGGGAACTTAGGAGGATCCGAGACCTATACAGATAAGTGGTTTGTTGGAAACCGAGGATCGGGTAAGGATTGTCAACCTTTTGCATGAATTTAAAGACTGTTTTGCTTGGCATTACACTGAAATGCCAGGTTTAGATCCAACCTTAGTAGAACATATGATGCCTATTAAGGAGGGGTTTAAACCTGTCAAACAAGCACCACAGAGGATGCCAAAAGAGATAGAAAAAAAGGTCAAAGAAGAGATCGAAAGGCTGGTAAAAGCTAGGTTTATTAGGCCTGCCAAATATGTTTAGTGGTTGGCCAACATTGTACTTGTATTAAAAGTTATAACTAAAGCGGTCCGATGCTGTGTTGACTATAGAAACATTAATGGAGCCACGCCTAAAGATGAATATCCCATGCCCATGGCTGACCTATCCATAGATGTAGTTGTCAAACACAAAGTTTTATCTTTTATGGACGGGAATGCGGGGTACAAGCAGATAAAAATGGCTAAATAAGATATACATAAAACAACTTTTTGGTGTCCAGGTCATGTCAGAGCATATGAGTATTTGGTAATGCCATTCGGGCTAAAAAATGCTTGTGCAACTTATAAAAGAGCAATGAACGTCATTTTTCACGACTTAATCGGCCATAACATGGAAGTATATATTGATGACATCGTGGTAAAGTCCAAGACTGAAGAGCAGCATTTGATAGACCTCAGACAAGCCTTAACAAGAATGATGACCCATAAGCTAAAAATGAATCCAAAGAAGTGTGCTTTTGGGGTAAGATCAGACAACTTTTTGGGATTCCTTGTTCATCAAAAAGGAGTGGAGGTTGACAACAACAAAGCTCGTTAAATAATGGAGTCACCTCCCCCCACCAATAAGGTACAACTACAAAGGCTGCTGGGAACAATCAACTTCTTGAGGAGATTCATTGCTAATTTAGTAGGCAAGATTCAGCCGCTAACTCCTCTGCTGAGACTAAAAGACAAAGAAGAGTTTGAATGGGGTCCACCACACTAAGAAGCTTTCGACGACATAAAAGCTTACTTAGCCTCTCCACCAGTGCTCATGCCACCTCAGAGGGGGAAGCCATTAAAGCTTTATATTTCTGCCTCGGAGAGGTCAATTAGAAGCTTGCTGACCCAAAATAATGAAGGTGGGAAGGAACAAACCATATATTACCACAATAGAATCTTTACTGAGGTAGAGACAAGATATACTCCAGTAGAAAAATTATGTTTGACTTCGTACTTTACTGCTTGCAAACTAAGGCATTACATGTTGCCTTGTCACATCCACATCATTGCCAAGACCGACGTGATCAAATATATGCTGTCAAAACCAATGTTGACAGGGAGAATTGGAAAGTGGATTCTCGCACTATCAGAGTTCAGTTTTCAGTATGTACCACAAAAGGTAATAAAGAGGTAGGTAATAACAGATTTCTTAACTGAACATCAAGAAACAGGAGATGAGCTTATCAACCTCCCTGGAACTCTGAAGGTGGCTAACCTTTGGATCTTACCAAACAAAAAGGATATCCAGCCTTTGGATCACTCCATGGAGGCTGTATTTTGATGGATCTTGTACCCAAAATGTTGTTGGAGTTGTGATTGTCATCATCGATCCTAGAGGCACTCACCATTGTTATTAATTCCTCCAAGATTATCAAGAGACTACCAACAATCGGGCAGAATATGAGGCATTGATAATTGGCCTAGAGATCTTGATAGAGTTGGGGGCAACTGAAGTTGAGGTATTCGGTGATTCAGAGTCGGTGATCAATCAATTGAATAGAGAATATAAGTGTAGACACATCACCATGGCTGGTTATTACTTATCGGCCACTCAATTGTTAAGCTATTGGGGCATTGAAATATCAGTTAGCTACATCCCTAGAGAATCAAACGCAATTGCCAATAAGATGGCGCAATTGGCCTCTAGGGTACAGATCCAAGAAAGGAAGTTTGAAGAGGACATAGAGGTTAAGAAAAGAAATCTCCATTCTATCTTGGAAAGGGGATTCAACCTGGATGTAATGGCTGAAGAAATAGAAATGAAGGATTGGGGAATACCTATTATTCAGTATTTGAAAGATCCATCATTTCTCACAAGTAAGAAAAACAGACAACAAGCAACTAAATATGTAATGTGGGATAAATCTATGCTAAGGAAGACTCCAGACGGGCTGTTATTAAAATGCTTAGGCCAAGAAGAATCAATGAGGGTAATGGCCGAAGTACATGAAGGGATCTGCGGGGCACATCAGGCTGGAACCAAAATGATATGGCTGCTTAGAAGATATGGCTATTTCTGGCCCAAGATGGAGAAAGACTGCAAAGCTTATGCCCAAGGGTGTGAAGAATGTTAGAGACATGACCGCTCCAACATGTGCCCTCAATACCCTTGAACCCCGTAGTCAAGCCATGACCCTATAGAGGATGGACAATGGATTTCATCGAACAAATTTACCCAGCCTCTAGCAAAGGACACATGTTCATAATCGTGGTAACATATTACTTCACCAAATGGGTAGAAGCCTCAACTGTGAAGACTATCACTTCAACTGTAATTAAGAAGTTCATTGAAACCAAGATCTTACACAGATTTTGGGTACCCGAGACAATTGTCACAGACCGCGGGCCATCTTTATTTCAAAAGAAGTTGAGGAGTTTGCAAGAAAGTTCAAAATAAAGATGGTTCAATCTAGTCCTTACTACCCCTAGTCAAACGGCCAAGCAGAAGCCAATAACAAGGTCCTGGTGAACATCATCAAAAGAATGGTGGCCGAAAGTCCAGAAAGATGGCATGAGAGGTTGAGGGATACTTTATGAGCTTACAGAACTTCAAAAAGAGCAGGAACTAGAACTACTCCTTATGCCCTAACCTTCGGGCAAGATATTGTCTTCCTTGTGGAGATTCATGTGAATTCTGCCAGGATTCATAACCAATTCGGGCTACATAGTGAAGAATACATTCAGGTTATGTGTCAAGGGATTGAAGATCTTCATGTAGCCCGAATCGAAGCTTTAGATAAAATTCAAGAGGGGAAGAGAGTTGTTGCACGAGCATACAACAAGAAGGTGAAATTAAAAACCTTTAAGGAATGAGAGTTGGTTTGGAAAACAATTTTTCCATTGGGAGCTCAAATTAGAGGTTTTGGGAAGTGGAGCCCGACTTGGGAAGGTCCTTTCATTGTTAACCAAGTATTGGGTAAGGGTGGATATTTCTTAGCAAATGTCGAGGGAGGTTTACAAAAGCATCCAATCAATGTTAAGTTTTTGAAGAAATATCACCCAACCTTGTGGGATGTTAGGGATTGCTACATAGAAGAAGTATAAGCACCGCATGAAATCTAAAGTCAGTTTTGCGCTCATCATGTATGGATCTCAAGAAAAGAATGCAAGACAAATCGATTTGAAGAAATCATGTTTATTTCAGTAAATGTTGAAAGTTACATTAGATTTAGCTTAATAGTTTTACATCCCTGACTAGGGCAATTATCCTAGAATGGGGGGTATACATTTTGCCCGACTCCTCCTAAACATAGTTACTATTTGCTAAATATGTTTCAACATATCCAACTTCCATTTACTGTCTCGACTCCTTCGAATCTTCTGAGCCTTCGTCCATAGGGCCGACCAAAGGGTTTGGCCAGTAAAGTCGTAGTAGCTGACCTCGGAGCATACACCTATGATGATGAAGTGATCAAGAAAGCAGAAGCTGTGGAGAAGTCTGGGCTTGAGGATACTAGCACCAGTGGAATCTACCGGTGCGATTAAGGTTGCTCGGCTACTCCTCAATGCCATAGAAGCCCTGAAACAGAAGCTGAATGCAGTGTGCTCTTCTAAGAATACTAAAGAGGTTGATTTCTCATTAAGGATGTTGCTGTCAACAGCAACGGAGACCTGAGAAGTCTGCAGGCCAATCCGAGGGCAATGAAGGCCATTGAGAAGGCGATGCATGGTGGAAACCCTTTCACCAGTCTCGAAGGAAAATTGGATTCATGCAGCTTTGGGTACCTTTGGACATTTCGAAAAGAAGATGGGAAGAAAAGTTGGAATTATGAGGAATTGAAGATCAAGAAAAGGGTTTAAGAACTTCCGAGGGCTCTAAAGGATTCTGGGAAGTTCTGAGCATTCAAAAGAGGTCGAACTGGTTAAAGTATTTAGCCAGTAAAGGAAGTTTTATAGTGAGGGATCATGTGAAGGTTGGAATTCTTGGGTTAGTGCAAGGGTCTCAATTAACCAACGACCGCATTAAACGATGCGTGTCCCGAGTAAAGGTGCGGGCGGCTATTTAATCATTATTAACGTCTTGGGCCGCAAACTTAACAGTGATTGAAGAGGGCACTGTTTGGGTTAATATTTGAACTTTGGGCCTAAAGGAAGGAAGGCCCAAAAGAGTTGAAGTGAAGAGACTCGTCCGAGGCCGATCGTCAAGCCCAGACCATCCATCTTAAGACAATATGACGGCTCCTCATTAATGCATAGGCTATGTGCCTATAATTTAATAGACAAATGATGACGACTAACTCATAATCAGCCAAAAGTACTTTTCAGTGGAAATGCAAGTAAAATACTAATGAGTCACTACCCTGCAGTTGCTTTCGGGCAAGAATAGAGACAGCACAATCGGGTTAATTCGCCTATAAAAGGGGGAAGAGGCCCCAGAGACAAGGACACTCAACCAATTAAACAAACAAACATACAACTTGCATCTTAGTCAAGCAAATACCCAGAAAGCTACGCCTTGTCCAGACTCTGCACCTTTTTAGCCATAGATTCCCCTTAGAAAGACATTTTTTGTCCAGTGTAAAGGCCCTGCTACTTTCTCTAAATGCTGTAGTATCGATCCCCTCGTGTAAACTCGTTTACCACTCACCCTTTTTTAGCACGCAACCTTCTGTAACTACAAGGAGAAGAGATCGCAAGACGTTTAACCTTGCCCGACAAGGTGTGAAATCTTGCCCGACTCTCTTTGTATTGTCTTTCAATTAGTAGATCTGGTGTTATGATGTATTCCCCAGTATATATTCAAGTCATTTCCTGTCTGTTGATGATTCAAAGTTCCATCAGTTCTCAGATCTGGTTCACTTAATGGTTTTACTGTCATAAGAAGACTAAATGGGAATTAAACTGATGACTTAATCAGATCTGGACCTTCGCCCTTTAAGCATACAAGATAATGAACTAAAAGTCCTTGATCTCAATGCACAGAAAAGAACTTAAAGTGGACTTAACCCATCCACGACAATCCTTTGATAATAAGAAGTTAGAATAACTTAGGGTGCAAGTAATCGGCTTAAACACACTTGTTCTACATCTGCCATACTGAGATGGCAGTGGCATGCCTTAACACTTAGTTTTGATTGCGAGCCTCAAGGCCTACACCTAAGGCCCCACAATGGCACATTTCAGAACTAACTTCGTCCTCATTTCGCAGCCTCTCAAAGCGAGAGCTCGATGACCAACCAAAGTGCCAACTCCGCGGGGAGCTATGTGCTCGAGCCAGGGATCCTCTCCAAAAAAATTCCAACCTGAACACAAAGATCAGTGTACATTACCTTTAGATCATGCATCCAAAACGCTCAAGGTGGGGATCTGTGGAAACAAAAAAGAAGGTCGATTTCTTTTGAAAATGTTCTTCAATTCCAAGGTTGAGGGATGTGTCGGCTCTAATTTGGATTGAGTTGAAAGAAGGTTTAGTGATTTCCTGGTTGTAGACAGAGACAAAATTCGAGAGAGATGAGAATCGGAGAAGGCAGAGTCCTTTTTGATCCTTAGGAACAATACATGCCCAAGAGATGGCCCCCGACTAAGGCCCAGGAAAGGAGAAGACCAAGGCCCAAAGAGGAAGGAAGACCCAAAAGCCCATGGGTATAGAAAGGGATCTCGTCGAGTGCTATAGCTGACCACCACTAGCTCGGTTCGACTAGGTTGCATAAAGTACTTTCCGACCAACATGAGCACGTGGACGGACTGACAACTTTATAGCGTAAGGCTCAAGGAACGTGCTAACTCAAACCCTCAACTTAGGACACGTGACAATCACCAGTCAATGTCAAAGTTTATGACTGACAGGATGTAAAGGTGAAAGGAACGATACTCGATCGAACATAATTAGATAACTGTGCCCGAGCAATCACACGGCGCCCATCATCTAGAGAGCGATGCACACCTAAATGTACAGCTATGACTTCATCACCGAATAATTGACTAACGAACCAAAGCAGCGCATAGCATGTGGTCTAGTGGTATGATTCTCGCTTAGGGTATTTATATAAAGTTTCGCAGAGAAACAACAAAGGGCATTTGGTCTAGTGGTATGATTCTCGCTTAGGGTGCGAGAGGTCCCGAGTTCAATTCTCGGAATGCCCCCAAGACTTTGCTTACTTTTTATTTATTTAAATATTTATTTTCTCTCTTCTCCTCCCGGACAAGAAAGCAAGAAAGCAAAGCAGGAGTAGTATTTGGCCTCTCCCACTAATTGTTCTTGAGCTCTCCCTCCTGCAAGCTATTTTGTTACTCTCTTCCGTTCTCGACTGGGCGTTGCGATTTTCCTCAAGGATGGGTCAGTCCATACAGAATGACCTTAATGCCCCTCACTCCATGGGCACCACCATCATCGGCGTCACCTACAATGGCGGCGTCGTCCTCGGCGCCGATTCCCGAACCAGCACCGGTAAAATACCATCATAGAGCAAAGCCATTGAGCTCTGCGGGATTTTGCTTAACTTTGGAATTCCCCTAGAGAGATTTTTTTTTTTGTTTTCCCTTTTGTGTTTGATTTTCGGTGGAATTTGGTTAATTTTTGTTGATGATTATTAGGTGTTTATGTTGCGAACCGAGCATCCGATAAGATCACTCAGCTCACTGACAATGTCTACTTGTGTCGCTCCGGATCGGTATCTCTCTCTGCTTCCTTTTTTCTGTTTGCTAAACAGATTTTTTTTGTTTTGTTTTGTTTGTTGTTGTAAATGCTTGCGATTTCTGTTGTTTGCATACATGTGGGAGGATTAAATCGCGTTCCGCCATTCAAGCTGTTGGCTTTAGGCAAGAGAAAGAAGAGATTTAATCATTTCGTTAGTTTTATTTTCTTTCTTGCTGAAATATTATCTTGTATTATTAGTGTCCTTTGTTCAATTTTGGTAGTAAGTAGTTGAACTATCTTAATTATCTGTAAACGAAAACTAGTTTGATTATACAATTTCCTAACAACAAAAATTCTTTGGGTTAAGTAAGATAAAGTCATCTTGATGTCATCTGTTTAGATCTCTTAACTCCTTGTTTGTGTACAAGTAGAAGCTTACGTTTATCAGGCTTTTAGGCGAACTGAGGGCTTGGTTGGTGGCTGGTTAGATCTTTTGGGCTTTAGCATGTTATAGTAAAAAGAATATCTCGACTTCACACACCCTTAAACTGTATTTGGGGTTGGTTACATGGATTGTCATAAGAAACTAAGTGCGATCAACCCCATGAATTCTCTTATGTTTCCTAGTCGTATCTAGACCTAATATCATCCACAGAATCCTTTGCGGACGCAGCTTCCTAACCACTTCTACCTATTTCATTCTTTATCTCTCTTTACTCTTGCTTAATTTGTTTTTGAATCATTCAATCTCTTAGGAACATTGTTTGATAGCTAAGTAACAAGGCCATTTTTTGGGTGGCTGGTAAAAGACTTTGTAGTTGCTCTAATCTGTCATTAATCTGTCTAATATTCTGTTCTCAGGCTGCTGATTCTCAAATTGTGTCTGATTACGTGCGTCACTTTCTTCATCAGCACACGTAAGCGACAGAGCCTCTTGTTTTTAACAACTGTTTTTTGTCTTCCCTCTTGAAGTTGGAATTTTGCAGTTTTTTTGTTCTTATTTTTGTTAGTGTTTTCAGTGGCTTTCAACTGTATAATTTTGACTGCTGAATTTTGGCAATAAATCTTAAAGACATAATTCCAAGCAGGCTGAAGTACTTTTGGGAAGCATTTTGTTGCACCCATCTTATGATGATCAAAGATATTTCGTTCATCTTGGACTTCATTTTGTGGCATCATATGTTTTTTGGGTTTGCAGAATGCATTTTCTTTGTTTGACATTGCATTTTCTTGCTTAAAAAACTATAAGATACGTTAGAAATCATGTAACCTGGTAAATACTTTACAAAGTAATGATTTAGAGGTTGAAGTTGTAAACATTTGAAGCTTGCGGTAGGAATTTTAAATTTCTATTGGGATTATCAGTCAAAAGTTTCTCTTTTGTGTAGGATACAGCAGGGCCAGCCTGCAACAGTCAAGGTTGCTGCAAACCTTATCAGGTTGTTCTCATACAATAACAAGGTCTGTCTCTGGTATTCATTTTTCTTTACACAACCCTTGCATCAAGTTACAACTGATATCGTTAAAGTTTTTGTGATATAAAACTTTAACGATATCAGTTGTAACTTTTTTCCTTTAAGATATTGTTAGTGATTTCATCATTAAGTCATGATTCTGCCTTCATATGTAATCATTTGCTAGTATATTTTGTATTCCTTATGTATTCCTTTTGGTAGAATATGCTACAAACTGGCTTGATTATTGGTGGTTGGGACAAGTATGAAGGAGGTAAAATATATGGAGTGCCACTCGGAGGGACAATTTTAGAGCAGCCTTTTGCTATTGGAGGTGTGTTTTTATAACTCTCCTATGTTCTTCATAAAGATCTATTTTGTTTTCTATTTTACTCTTCTTGGTTTACTTGTCATGGTTGGAATGGTTTTCCCTGAAATAAAATTTTTCTCCTTTATTTCATATGTAAGTTTTCTGCATTTGCTTATGAGTTGGTTAATTTCTATATTACTCTTGTTCATAGGCTACTTTCTCGTTGAGCATAATAAGGTTATATTTTAGGGTTCATAGCAAATCTTTCTGACAAGGTATCATCATAAGGTGTAATTTTAATTTAACTTTCAACTCTACTTGAATTTTATAGTTGAGTAAATGCACATGTAACAAATTTTCTTGCCACTTAATGCTATTGAATTACCATAAACTAGTGGCTTTAAGTTCTCAAGATCCTTGTGTCATCTAGGATCCGGCTCCACTTATCTGTATGGTTTCTTTGATCAAGAGTGGAAGGAAGGAATGACCAAAGAGGAAGCTGAGGTATGTAGTCTTTATGTTACTGACATCTTTTGGTACTGCGTCAATGCTGGCTTCCTTGCTATTACTTATTAGTAATGTGCCCAGGTTTGATTCCTTCATCATTGTGACAATGAGAGATAATGAGATCCAAAATTGCTTATTAGTATTGTGTACGATGTTTAATTTGTTGTATGGTGTTTTAGTTAGGGTAATAGGGGAAGGTGGGGTGGATGGTCCTTGTGTGGTGGTAAGTGGTTTACTTAATAGTGCTACTTTGGTATTTTGGATGGAACATAGGTTTATTTTCTTGGAAGGAAGTGTGGACTCAGTGTGCTTGCGAATGGCTTTTTAGGGTGGCCACTGCTTAAGGGAAGATTTTGACTATAAATTATATTTGATGTTACATGGGATGATTTTGTGCCTTGTGGCTGAAGATGTATGCACAAGATGATAGAAGAGTCTGTGGTTCACATTTCATATGCATTGTCCGGTAGCTTGAGCGCTATGAGTTTGTGTTCTTAGTTTGTAGTTATATGGGTTATGCCAAGGTCTGTTGACAGATGATTTTGGGGTTGCATGGCAAGTTTTTCTGTAAATTTAACAATTTGTTTGGAAGGTGGAGCCTATGCTGTAGTCTGTGGTGTTTGTGGCCTGATAGAAGTAGCAAAGCCTTTGAAGGAACACACTTACGATGTAATTGAAGGGATCACTTGTTAAGATGGCTTTTTGAGTGGATTTATAGAACTTCAATTACTTAACACTCAGATTTCGTTTTTCCTGGAATCTTATTTTGCTTATGTTTTGCAGGTTTATGCGTGTGATTGTTTTGGTAAAGGTGTATCTGTGTGATTGTTTGTGTCTATTGTTAAATGTTGGATTACTTGATGATTACTTAATAGTTAATACTAAGAAATGCAATATGAACTGTTTTTCTTATTGTTGTTTAATCTCTGTAATTCTTTCTCAAAGTTATATTACATAGACTTGCTCAAATTCCTTTTGGTTCCGGCTGAATGTTATCTCAGTCTTACTGTTGAAAATAACGGTTTAAGTTTACATAATTCTTATCTTTGAATAATTATGACATCTATAAGTGATTCATAGTTTATATAGTTCTTATCTTTGAATAATTATGAAATCTAGAAATGTTTAAAATATTTATGATATTATATTCTTAATGAGTATCGATATCAAGATAAGAATGTATTCCAATAGGGAATTGACATTTGCACTCCAAAATTTCTATATTTAGAAAGAAAAATGCTCTTATGAGGAGTGCATAATTAGATTTTTGGAGTGCCAAAATAATAGTTTGGTCCCAATATTTTATTTTCTGCTTTTGCCATTCAAAAGTTTGGTTAGACTTCCGCATCTCCAGAATATTCATCTGTAACTGCTATATTTCCGGATCCCCAAAACGTCCATCTATACCGGTGTATAGTTCTGTTATTGCATCCACATCCATGGAAATTAATTTCTTTCTTGATGAGATAATACTTTGTAGAATTTTTTTACTTAAAGCAGCTGCTATTAATTTACTGCAGCAATTGGTGGTGAAAGCAGTTTCCCTTGCTATTGCTCGAGATGGTGCTAGTGGTGGTGTCGTTCGAACTGTCATTGTGAGTTTTTCTTTTATTATACTCTAGTCTGCAAATACTTGATGGTTTTGGGAATAGAAATCTCCTAGTTCCACACTGATGTACCTGCAGCCGTATTCTGTCGGGTTTCTGATTTCTATCTCTAGCCTGTCTTATTAGTGCAAGACACTGATTTCTGGAAATACAAAGCCATTAGTGTAATTCTTGTTACCGCAGTGACATGGTTCTCTTGTGAGTTGAAATCAAGTTGTATATGATGCTTGCATCAAGCTATTTACTTATTTAGCACATACTCGTGCGTCTGTGTTGAACTCAAACCTTCCAGTAACGTTAATTGAGTTCTGTGAGGATTGAACTCAAACCTTCTGGTTTTTTTGTTCCCAAAGTTGCTGAGTACGTATCGGTTTGTTTTTCATTATTTTTAGTTGTTTTTTCTATCTTTCCTCATCTTTTCTGGTGTTGTATGCTTTGATTGCAGATAAATTCAGAGGGGGTGGCAAGAAACTATTATCCCGGAGACGCCCTTCCGCTCTGGCACGAGGAGCTGGAACCCCAGAATTCTTTGCTGGATATATTGTCATCATCTTCATCTGGTCCAGACACGATGACAAGTTGAAGACTGTCGTCTCCCTTAAGACTGGGTAATTCCCACAGATACCATGAATGATACTCACTCTCTTTGTTGAGCAAAAATTGTACAAGTATAACAACTGATTCACTCGACCCAGTTTCACCCTCATTCATTTTTCGAGGAGGGTTTTATTAATTTGAGTTCAACCCATTCTAGACTATGCGTCAATTAATCACAATCCTTCGTTAAAAATGAAACCCTTTTATTCTAATATGAATGGCAATTTGGGAATTTGGGTGTGTGTTTGACTTTGCGGTTGCACCTAGGTCGAGCCCTAGATTGGTTATGTGTGTTTGGCACATTAAATTTATGATAATAAAGTTAAGAAAAATTAACTTTATATATACGTGTTGGTCATTAATTAGGGACATAGAGACGCCACACTCGTTTTGAATGCAGAAAATTTGATCTTGTCTGGCATACTCGCACTATTTTTGTTGAGAGATGAATTGTGCTAAATCGCATCTTAATTTGGTAAATCTTTTGTAGGATTTTTGCTACACACGTGGGCTAAAAGTAAGGAATATAGTTGATTTTCTTTATTTCAAACAAAGCTCTGGTGATGCAAGCATTTGGACTTCCTTTGGGAGTCCTTCTCAACCATGTCTTTGAAAGCTGTTGGAATTGATAGGTTTCAAATTCTTTTTAATTATTTCGGTTATCTTGTTTTCTCTTCCAAACGTGGAGGCGCGTGTGACTAGTTCATAAACTTGTCCCGTCTCTTTCGAACGAGCTTTTCTGGAAGAAAAGAAATCGATACAAAGCCAAGTATTTTGTCTTGATTGTGTTTTGTTGCAGGCATCATTTGGCAGTGCTCTCTCTTGGCATTGTTCCCCTTGCGTGTGTTGTGGATGTTGTAAACTAAACCAAACAATCAAGCAATAAACAAATGGTTCCAATAAAGAGGATTTCATGGATGATTCATGTGAGAGGCCTTTGTCCAAAGTGGTCCCAGTAAACAAAACTCCCCTGACCCCCAGAAGATGACCGAGGACTTTGAGATGACTTTCTCTTTGGGAGAGAGAGAGACAAGTAAAGTCGCACTATGTTCTAAAACTTGGAGATCCGGACAAGAAGGCAGTTCTCAGTTATTCACTGAAATATCAAAGAGAACCGGACAAGAAAGCAATGGTGCAAATCCAAAATACGTTTGAGACGCTCACAACCAGTCAATTCCTGAGGGCAATTTAGTGTCCTCAACTAATTTGTAAAGGAATGATGGTCGACGTGGCCGCATCATTTCATTCAAGAGAATTGAGTCCTTGACTCATCATCAAAAGTTCAACTAAAGATAAAGCAAGGAAGTGCAAAGCTAAAAAGGATCTTGAAGTTTGAAAATTATAAGTTGTAAGGTTTTACCGATCTCGAAAAAGCAATGTTAACTAAAGAAGAGTCAAGTAGCAAGCCATCTCAAGTTTCTGTCTTCCAACAGCTTGGAAAAATCACTAGCTCTTAACCCAAGAAATCCCAGAGGAACAAAAGGTGGGGAGTCAAAAGGCAACAAAAGATGGGCACTAAATCAACACAAGAGTGCGGATGTGCAACAAGTACAAGATTGTTCACAAGTTAGCATGATAGCTAGCAAAGAAAGAAGCGAAGAATATGATGATGAGCCAATTGATCTTGTTAGTAAAGCTACACGGTAAAAAAGAAAAATGGATATGGTCATACTTGCACAAGTTTCAGGTTTCTCAATAGTGCACTTCCACTTCCAAAAGGTGAAACTTATGAATCGGAGGAGCAAGCGAGCACAGAACAAGATTGTGACATTGCTCAAGTGAATTGTGTTACCATTGAAGAAGAGAAATAAGAGAGTGGTGACGAATTAACTGAGTTTACCGACACTGCTAAACCAGCACCATCTCAAATGGAAGATAGGGGGCAAGCTCCTTTTGGTGAACTCCAAGAAATTAATCTCGGCACAAATGACGATCCTAAGCCCATATATGTGAGTGCTTTATTGATGCAAGAAGAATCATAAAACTACAAGTGTCTTCTTCAAGAGTACCGAGATATGTTCGCATGGGGCTATTAAGACATGCCTAGTTTAGACCCTAAGATACCGGTCCCCAGATTAGCTGTGTCAAAAGATAGGCGTTATGTTAAGCAGGCTCCACATCGCATTCGACCAGAGTTGGAATTGAAAATTAAAGCTGAAATTGACAAACTAATAAGCGTTCGATTTATTAAATAGGTCCAATATCCTACATGGCTAGCAAGCATTGTACCAATTAAGAAGAAAAATGGACAAATTCGTGTCTGCATAGATTTCAGAGATCTTAACAACGTATATCCAAAAGACGAATTTCCACTTCCAAGTACCGAGTTATTGGTAGATGCTAGTTGCTAGGTGCTTTATCCTTCATGGATGGATTTTCAAGGTACAATCAAATCAAAATGGTGTTCGAAGATGAAGAATATATGGCGTTCCGCATTCAAAAGGGTGTCTACTGTCACACCGTAACGTCTTTTGGACTCAAGAACGCTGGAGCCACATACCAAAGAGCCATGACAATCATTTTCAGTGATATGCTACACAGCACTATCGAATGTTATGTGGATGATTTGTTGTCAAAACAAGAAAAAGAGAGTGTCACTTGAATGACTTAAGAAAAGTTTTCGACAGACTCCGAAAACATCAATTTAAGATAGATTCCTTTAAAATGCACATTTAGAGTGACATCGGGGAAACTTCTAGGCTTCGTTGTAAGGTTCCGAGGAATCAAAGTTGATGTTTTCAAAACCAAGGCGATCATGGAAATGCCTCTTCCCCGAAACTTGCGAGAACTACGTGGATTACAAGGAAGATTGGCATACATAAGAAGGTCCATCTCAAATCTCTCTCGGAGATGTTAACCCTCCACAAGGCTGATGAAAAAAAATGTGCCTTTTATGTTGGATGACGCGTTTCAAAATACTCTTAGTAGTATCAAAGAGTACCTTTCACTCGAACACTCATTGGAGACAATGCTTGCTCAAAATAATGAAGAAGGAAAAGAAAATGCACTTTACTATTTAAGTCAAACGCTTGTAGGGGCAGAGCAAAATCACACCCTATAGAAAAGGTTTCCTTGGCTTTAGTTTTCGCTATACAGAAGCTACGACATTTTTTGCTTTCACATAGCATTACCTTGATATCCAAAGCAGACCTACTCAGATGCTGTCGATACTGGTGCCATCTGGCCATCTCGCCAAATGGTCTCTCATACTATCAAAATTTGAAATCAAGTATGTCTCTCAAAAGGCAATAAAAGGACAAGCACTACCTGATTTCTTAGCCGCTCATCTTGTTCTAGACGACATGGAGTTATCAAGTTATTTGCTAGACAAAGAAGTATTTTCAACAGATATTTCTTCATGGCAACTTTACTTCGATGGAGCATCAAAGAAAAGTGGAGCGGAGCTTGGTTTTGTGTTCATCATACTATTTGGAGGGTTAATACTCAAATAATGTTGCAGAATACGAGCACTCATTATTGGTCTTGAAATTGTACTTGAAATGCACATCGATTGTTTGCAAGAATATGGCGATTCACAATTAATAATTTGACGTTGTATCATGAAAAAGCACAACATTTGGTGTCACAATTCCAAGAAATCAACATTGATCACATTTTGAGGTTAGAAAATAATAAAGCTGATGCTTTGACCAAACTAGCGGCGTCTCTGAATCTCCCTGGGGAGAAATTTAAAATCACAATTGGAGAACGTCATCTACTTCCTTCGGCGTTAGAGCGGATTGAAGAAGTCGATGCGGTTGTAACCCTGGAAGTAGAAGAATGTTTAGATTAGCGGCAATCCTTGATTGACTATCTTCAATTTGGAAAGTTACCTACTGATCCGAAAGGTAGAATTGATGTAAGACGAGGGGCCAATTGATTTGTGTATTTGAATGATACGCTACACAGGAGGTCTTTTGACGGAATGGTACTAAGGTGTTTATCAAAAGAAGAAGCAGCCTATGCTCTTTTCGAAACCCATGCTAGCATCTGCGAAGCCTATCAATCTGGACCAAAACTTGCAGCTCAATTGAAAAGGCTTGGATAATACTGGCCTGCAATAGTCTAAGATGCAATGAAGCATGCGAAGTCATGTCGATCATATCAGTTACATGGAGATTTCAAACACCAACATCCATGCCTCTCCACCCGACCATCTTGTCTTAGCCATTCAACACATAGGTTTTAGATATGATAGGCATGATAGCTCCCAAGTCTTCTTGCCAACATCAATACATCCTAGCATGCACAAATTATTTCTCAAAGAGGGCAGAAGCAATATCTTTGAGAGAAGTTAAAGCAGAAAATGTTGCATATTTCATAAAGAAACACACATCTACCGCTACGGAGTTGCTTTCAAAATCGTCTCAGATAATGCTCACTACTTCAAATGCAAGGCCATTGTTAATCTTTGCAAAAATACAATATCCAACAAGCTTTCCTCGCAAATTACAATCCAATTGCCAACGGTCAAGCAAAGGCTTTCAACAAAGTGTTGTGCAACATCCTGAAGAAAATGGTGGCAAATGTTGGAGAGTTGGCTTTTTGTAATTAGTTTAGTTACCTATTTGAGTTCTTGTAATCAGATTGTAATTAGGTTATTAGATGTTTCTTTCCTTGTAAATCACTCTTGTACATTATATATTTTCCTCATTGGTGAGAAGAATGATATTAGAAAATTAAACCCTAAACCCCAAAATAAGCCCTAATTAGCATGGTATCAGAGCAAAGATCCTAGGATTTCTGCTCTGCCTGTTCCCTCAAGTAAACTCGGCCCTCCCATGGAGAACCTACCACCACTCCACGATGGAAACAATTTCATCCTAACCGATCCTAAACATTACAACCCTAAACACTACTACCCTAACTGACCTTACCATGAATCCTCTTCCTGTTTCGAGTTCTTCCGACATGCCTTCGGAGTCCTCAGGTAATTGTGGTTATGCTTTTAATATGAATAATTGTGATACTCTGTCCGGTTGGATCGTTGACTCTGGTGCCACAGACCATATGACTTATGACCCTACTGATTTAGCTTGTGATACTGTTCCAATTTGACGAAATATTACTAATGCTAATGGTGTCACCTCACCGGTAACTGGCGCTGGCACTGTACGCCTCACGCCTAGCCTCTCTTTGCCGCATACATTACTTGTACCGTCATTAAAGCATAAATTGATGTCTCTTGACCAAGCTACTGAACAATTGAACTGTTGTGTACTATTATATCCGAAGTTTTGTCTTATTCAGGATATTCTCACGAAAGAGATAATTAGTCGTGGTACTAAGAGGGGGGAACTCTATTTTGTGGACGATGTCAGTACAAGACGAGTCAATCTTGCCCAAGGGGCCGTTGATCACAAACGGCGTCAGATATTGTTTTGGCATCACCGTTTGGGTCATCCATCTTTCAGTTATTTACAACATATGTTTCCGGATTTATTTGTTGGTTGTTCGGTTTCAGACTTTAAATGTGACACTTGCGTACTTGCCAAGAGTCACCATGTTTCTTATCCGTTGAATTCTAATAGAAGTGTTATTCCTTTTGGTCTTGTTCATTCAGATGTTTGGGGACCATCTCCGATTACTACTTCATCTAGTATTAGGTGGTTTGTAACGTTTATAGATGATTGCACACGGATGACATGGTTATACCTTCTTAAGCATAAAAGTGATGTGTTTCTGGCATTTAAGACATTCCACACCATGGTTCAGACACAGTTTTCTACTAAAATCCGGATTTTGCGTTCTGATAATGGTGGTGAATATGTTAATAATGATTTTACACATTATTTAACTAATCACGGAATCCTCCACGAGACTAGTTGACCTCAGACTCCTCAACAGAATGGGGTGGCTGAGCGCAAAAATTGCCATCTATTAGAAACGGCTCGATCACTATTGATTGGGGCGGATGTTCCCCGTTCCTCTTGGGATGTTGCTCTTCAGACTGCCACTTACCTTATCAACCGCATGCCATCCAAAGTATTGAATTTTCTTACACCTTTGCAAGTTCTTGCTACATTCGTGCCTCTACCGTCTGTTTTGGTGCTCCCACCCTGAGTTTTTGGATGTGTTGCCTTTGTTCATCTACATAAAAATCAACGGACAAAACTTGACCCATGTGTTCTTCGTTGCGTTTTCATGGGGTATGAACTACATCAGAAAGGGTATCGTTGCTACCACCCTCCTTCACGTCGGATGTATACTACCATGTATGTTACTTTTTCCGAGTCTGAGATGTATTACTCTCCGGCTTCTTCCAACCCTCATCTTCAGGGGGAGACACTACATGACGAGCAGGTTTGGACCATGGTTGCTACCACTGATCTTCCGTTACCACTATTAGCTGAGCCAGTAGCCGAGCCTGCTGTGGCTGCGCTACCAGCCCAGCCAATAGAAGCAGCATCGCTGCCCACAGAACCAGCGGCAGACACAGCAGTGCCGTCCTCACCCACGACAACAGTACTGCCACTTGCCGATCTTAAGACTTCTACTAATACTACTCCCCCTTGTCTCAAAATATAGTACCATTAGATGACCATACTCCAGAGAATACTCATGAGGTAAGATCTACTATCCATACTGATGTATCCGATGTTCCGAATTATTAGTTACCTTTCAGGCACAACCGGGAAAAGCCACCCAATCGATATTCACCGGAAACAACGAAAGGCTCTAAATATCCCATTGCCAACTATGTGTCATCACATAAATTATCAGAACTTGGCAAAGCTTTTGTACAACAAATATCCAATGATAGCACCCCAAGTTCATTGAAGGAGGCACTATCTGATGATCGATGGACCAAGGCAATGGAGGAAGAAATGGATGCACTTCAGAAAAATCAAACATGAGATTTAGTTCCGTTACCCCGAGGAAAGAAGAGAGTGGGATGTCGATGGGTGTACACCATCAAGTACAAAGCTGATGGGTTGATTGAACGATACAAAGCACGATTGGTGGCCAAGGGATACACTCAGACGTATGGTGTTGATTATACAGAAACATTTTCTCCGGTAGCAAAGATTAATACGGTAAGAGTGTTACTTTCGTTGGTGGCTAACTTGGATTGGCCATTACAGCAATTTGATGTGAAAAATGCTTTCTTACATGGTAATCTTAAAGAAGAAGTGTATATGGATATCCCACCTGGTTATGCATTGGTTTCACAACCCGGAATGGTGTGTAAGTTGAATAAGGTGTTGTATGGATTGAAACAATCACCTCGGGCATGGTTTGGTAGCTTCCGGACGGCTATGAGGAAGTATGGGTTCAGGCAGAGCAATTCCGATCATACATTTTTCTTGAAATGTCGAATGGGTAAATTGACGACACTTATCATTTATGTGGATGATATGATTGTTACGGGTGATGACAAAAAGGAAATCTCAAGGCTCAAAGATTACCTAGCAATCGAGTTCGAGATGAAAGATCTTGGTGGTTTGAAATATTTCTTGGGGATATAAGTAGTGTGATCTAAACAGGGTATATTTCTGTCTCAATGAAAATATGTTCTAGACTTATTAGCTGAAACCGGAATGCTTGATTGTAAACCGGCTGACACCCCCATAGTCCAAAATCACCATCTTGCCGTGCAGCCTGATCAAGTTCCCACTAACAGAGATCGTTATCAAAGGTTAATTGGGAGGTTAATTTATTTATCTCACACTAGGCCTGATATTGCATACGCAGTAAGTATTGTTAGTCAATTTATGCATTCTCTGAGTGAGGCACATATAGGTGCGGTTAAACGCATCCTACGATACCTGAAGTCCTCACCGGGTAAAGACATCATGTTTTCCAAGAATGGCCATTGCCGAATAGAGGGTTACACCGATGCAGATTGGGCAGGCAATGTTACTGATCGTCGGTCCACATCTGGTTACTTTACATTTGTGGGAGGAAACTTAGTGACATGGCGAAGTAAGAAACAGAAAGTAGTTGCTTTATCAAGTGCAGAGGCGGAATACAGGGGTATGGCAAAAGGAGTATGTGAACTATTATGGCTTCGGAGGTTACTTGGTGAGCTCGGGTATCCTTCGAATTCAGCATCAGATTTATTTTGTGATAATAAAGCAGCTATCGATAATTAGTTTAGTTTAGTTACCTATTTGAGTTCTTGTAATTAGATTGTAATTAGGTTATTTGATGTTTCTTTCCTTGTAAATCACTCTTGTACATTATATATTTTCCTCCTTGGTGAGAAGAATGATATCAGAAAATTAAACCCTAAACCCCAAAATAAGCCCTAATTAGCAGCAAAAAGTAAAAGAGACTGGCATGAACGCCTTCCCGAAGCATTATGGGCCTACAAGAGTACTGTCTGCATGTCCACCAGGTGCACTCCATATAGTTTGGTGTATGGATCAAAAGTCTTGCTACATTTAGAAATTCAACCACCTTCCCTAAGAGTATCCACACAACTGACAGATTAGAAGAAAATGTAAAAGTCAGACTAGCGGAACTTGAAGCACTCGATGAAAAGTGACTTGCACTGCAACAAAGACTCGAAGTTTTATCAAGCTCAAGTTGCAGGTGCTTTCAACAAAAAGGTTAAGTTTAGACCCTTCTTCGTAGGAGACTTGGTCTTAAGCATTCAAAGGCCCATCATCATCACTAGAAAAATGCATGAAAAGTTTGAAGCAAAATGGGAAAGACCATAAGGCGTCACTAAAGTCTTTACCAAGGGTGCCTATGAGCTGTCCAATACCAATAGAAAATGCATATACCCGTACGTCAACATAAAGCTCATAAATAAGTTATGCGCCTAAATTGTGAAGAAGATGAACTAAAGAAATGTCCCTTTATGAACTGCATATGGCTTGATCCCTCAAAAGGGGTACATAGGCAGTCTAGCATTAAAGCTAGGTGTAGCCGTAAAAACTAATCATTTCTCGAAAACTATGTGTAGCTTGATCCCTTCGTGAGGTACGTAGGTAGTCTAACTTTATTACTAGATGCAGCTGTAAAAAAATAATAAAAAAAAAAATAAATAAATAAAAAAAAAAAAAAAAAAAATTCCCAAAACCAAGGGATGAACTACGTTTAGCTTCATCCCTTCACGTGGTACATAGGCAATCTAATCGTAAAGATTGCATACAACCATAAATGATCAAAAAGAGTTTTGATACGCAAGTTTTCACAACTTAGAAAAAAGCCAAAGAAGGAAAGTTTATGAGATGTAAGAAATAATATTCTCTTAAATTTATTCAAAAGCTTTCAAGGCAATCACTTGCAAGAATAAAAAAACTAAAGTCTTCCACATACGAAGCATAAAAAGAGAAGAAAATTAAACGTAAATCTGTTCTAACTTGCTGCAAAAAGGAAACAGGGAAGCAATCAATTTTTGAATATCTTATCAAGTTGATTTGCTCAAAACTTCAGCATGCTCAAATTCTGGGAGCATTTCTTCCTTTGCATCGAGCTTGGATTGACGAAGTTCTTCATCCAAATCATATTGCTCCTTTAAAAGAGATTTTCTTAGCATCATATTGTTCTCGAAGCACACGAACTCACTCTTATGCTTCTTTAATAGTAGACTCATCTACATCAACCTTATCGAGATCCTGAATAGAATCTGATTGAATCAAAGGCCTTTTTCGCAGCCAAGCATTCAGTATGACGACAAATCAGATCACGAATACAGGAACCCTGCTTAACAGTCTCAACACTCTCAAATTTTTTTTGAAGCAAACATGAATATGTGATTTACTGTGCCCATAAACCACTCAAGCTCAGCCTTGCCAGAATCAAGAATATTGCACACTGGGCGCAAAACAATAAACACCAAACTCACATCATCTCGAAGAGAAAGAATATTTTTAGGCTAGATGAAGAAAGTTTCACAAAAATACCTTGCACTTGGCCAATCATAAACCTATGTCTAGGATTGTCCACCTTCGAGCCAAAAGTTTCAAGAATAGACTTCTTGGCATCAGATAAGGGCAAAGAATCCTAAACCCAAGGAGGAGAAATCACAAATTAAGAGAAATATTAAAAGCCTCTTGTTGAGCGACTTCTTCACAAAGCGACACATTAACCTTCAAAGAATCATACTTCTCGACACAAACAGGTCAATACCAAAGAAGTATCTTTTCCGATAACTTTCTCAACACCGGAGCTATCCGAATCATCACGCTTCTCATAGAGAGCTTGCTTAAAGTTAATATCCTGAATGCTATCAGAAGAATAGCATTTTTAGATTATAGCCTACCATCAACATGTTCATCTCCTCATTCTCCGGAGCTAGAACTTTCACTTAGGGGAGGAAAACTTGGGGCCAAGCTCTTCGCTGAAGCTTCCAAAAGCGGGATAGTTTTTCTCAAATTTGTATAAATCTCTCCCAAATCCGATATTACAAGGGGTCTTCTTTTAAGGGTATATTGCCACAAAAAGACCAAGATATGAGGTAGTAAAAGCCATCCACCATCTATAGTACGAACAAATGAGCTGACCAATGCATGTAGAGCGTACAATATAGAAAAACACCTCTGTATTCCTCCTCATAAGCTCAATTTGTGCTCTGAAAAATATTCAACAGTACAGTGACTCCTCTAGGAAACAACAAAGTCCAGCCTATTAGTCGAAATTCCCTAATCAAAACCAAATTGAGGACCAAATCTATTTGGGTAATATGGATCAATCCAAAGATAACTGTCAACCCTCACAGGTAGCTTTGCAGTACGTGTACAAATCAACATTTCAAACTTGCCAACAAAATCCAATATGCTTCGATTTAAAGGCTGTTGGACGATATTGCACACATTTGTTGCTTCTAAAAACATTTCTTGAGAAATACACATATCATTTGCTAGAAATCCAGCATATCTAGCAAGGCGAGGATAACATTTGGGAAATGCACTATTAACATGCGACTTATGTAGACAAGGAAAATATTCACCCAGCCAACAACGTAATGAACTGGGAAAAAACAGAGGTTATGTGAACATTAATACCATGGTCAACAAGTTTCCCAAGACCATGATAGAAGTAACCCAATACGGTTGGTGCAAGAGAAACCTTTATCCCTTGTGCCATCAAGCTAGCCATGTAAAACATCTCGGGTTTGACCTGCGAACCTTTGGAAGACATCACGAACCTACTAAGGAAGTAGGTCAAAAAAGCAACTAGCCAACCCTCATCCAATCTCTAAGGGTATATTTTTAGCCATTGCATTCTCCCTCGGCCTTGAAGATATTTGGTTTCTACCTTCACCGCAACCTCCGTAAATTATCTTGTCACGGTGAAAATGTGCAAGCCACTGGTCCAGAATACATCTTGTTACCTATAAAGTGCACAAAGTTGAGAATAAATATTCAAAAGTTCTTCAATTGTTGCCGAATATTTTCCGCAATGGCCAATATCCTTGTTTGGAGGAATGAAGTCTTCACATGGGACACCTAGAATAGGCAATCCCCCAATGGTCTTCACGTCATACAATGATATCCCCATCTCACCATTACCATCATGCAACGTATTCGATAATAGGCTCCATAACTCGAGAAACAACTACTGCACCAAACATATCAACTTTAAGCAACACGTCCTTAAAATCATGCAAAATGACTTCTGTCCATTCCAGCACGCCATGACAAAAATCGGCGAGACCTCGATGTTTAAGATCACAATTCCATTCATTCTTGTCTTTGAGCATTTTGTGCAAAAGAGGAGGACAAGTGTTTTTACATCGCTCTTCGGTATCGCCATTCTTATCATGGTTAACATCCATTAGAGACTAAGCATCAAATCTTTCATATTGGACTTGGCAAACTTTGATAAATCCATCGTTCGGAAGAAATTCGAAGTATCCAGAGTTCACTTTGGCATATGTCCCCCATGTAACTTCGTTTTCCATGAGGACGACAAGGTTAATAAAGTCCAACATAAGAGATTTGTTATATGTTTGGCCTTTGAAAAATACTCTTCCTTTCTTATCAAAGGCCTCTTATTAAAAATCTGTGTTTATTGAACATGCCTTTGATAAGAGAAAAGTATTTTTCAATGGCCAAATATATAACAGATATCTTCCGTTGGACTCTATTAACGTTGTCGTCCTCATGGAAAACAGAGTTACATGGCAGACGTATGCCAAAGTGAACTCTGGATACTTCAAATTTCTTCCAAATGGAGTGATCAAAGTTTTCCGGGTCCAATGTGAAAGATTTGATGCTTGGTCTGTAATGGATGTTAACTATGATGAGAATGATCATACCAAAGACAGACGTAAAAACACTTGCCCTCCCCTTTTGCACAAAATGCTCAAATACAAGAATGAATGAGCTCAAGGTCTTGCTGATTTTTGTCATGGCGTGCTGGAATGGACAGAAGTCATTTTGCATGATTTTAAGGACATGTTGCTTAAAATTGATATGTTTGGTGTAGTAGTTGTTTCCTGTTATGCATGTGATTATTCTCCGGAAGTCTGGAAAGCCTTTCTCGAGTTATAGAGCCCCTTATCTAATATGTTGCATCATGGTAATGGTGAGATGGGGATGTCGTTGTATGACATGAAGACCATTGGGGGATTGCCTATTCTAGGTGTCTAGTTCATTCCTCTGAACAAGGGTATTAATGTCATGGGAAATATTCAGTGACAATTCTAGAACTTTTGAATATTCATTCTCAACTTTGTTCGTTTTATAGTTAACAAGGTGTATTCTGGGACCCAATAGCTTGCACATTTATACCATGACAAGATAATTTACGGACGTTACGGTGAAGGTAGACACTAAATATCTTCAAGGCCGAGAGAGAATGCCATGGCTAAAAAGATACCCTCAGAGATATCGAATGAGGGTTGACTAGTTGCTTTTTTGACATACTTCGTTAGTAGGTTGGCGATGCCTTCCAAAGGTTCACAGGTTAAACCCGAGACGTTTTACATGGCTAGCTTGATGGCACAAGGGATAAAGGTCTCTCTTGCACCAACCGTGTTGTGTTACTTCTATCATGGTCTAGCCTATTGACCATGGTATTAATGCTTACTTATCTTATGCTTTTTTCCTGGTTCATTACGTGGTTGGTTGAGTGACTACTTTCCTTGTCTGCACAAGTCGCATGCTAATAGTGTATTGCCCAAGGTTACCCTCGCCTTGCTAGATATGCTGGATTTCTAGCGAATGATATGTATATTTCTCAAAGAAGGTTGTTTTTAGACCATCTCCAACTCTTGGCCTAAAACCTAAAATTTTTAGCTCTGAAAATTTAGGTTTTAGCCCAGAAATAGCTTTTCTGCTCCAACCTTTCAGACCTAAAATTTTAGCCCCATATTATTAAGGGTTTTTATCACCAATGGCCCTTGAGATTGACCAAACTCATCATTTTGGTCCCTCACTTTCAAAATCAATCAATGTCGTCTCTGACATTCACCACTGCACATCAATTTGGTCATTCCATTTAGATTCCGTCAAATATTTCTGTTAGTTTGCATGTGGGACCCACAAAGCCAATAAAATTGTGACACGTGTATTACACCAAAAAAGGTTTTTATCACAAATGGTCTCTGACATTGATCAAACTCCTTATTCTGGTCCCTGAGTTTCAAAAATCATTAAATTTGGTCACTGACTTTCACTATCGCACATCAATAGAGTCCTTCCATTAAAATTTCGTCAATATTTTTTGTTAGTGTGCTGATGCGGTCCCACTAGTCCAATCATATGGGGCCAAGTGAATTAACTATAAGAAACTAATTTTTTTTAGGGTGAACCAACTGGCGAATATTTCACGCTGACATTTATCTCACATCCTACAATCCCGATTGGAAAATAAGATTCAATCTAAATTCAATAAAATCGAATCCAAATTCAATTCAAATTTGACAGGATTATAACCAACTAGAGAGAATGAGAAGTGAGTTCACGGAGAACAAGATGATGATGTCTTTTTTTTTTAATTTCTTATAGTACTTTTAGTTTTAAATCTTAAAAAATATTTTTTTATAATTAATCCATGTGCGCCATATGATTGGATCAGTGAGACCATATTATCACACTAACAAAAAATAATGACCGAAATTTTGACGGAATGACTAAATTGATGTGCAATACTTAAAGTCAGGGACCAAATTTATTAATTTTTGAAACTCAGGAACCAGAATGAGGAGTTTAATAAATGTCAAGGACCATTTGTGATAAAAACCTTCTTTTGTGTAATACACGGGTCGTCATTTTATTGGCTTTGTGGGTCCCACATACAAACTAACAGAAATATTTGACCGAATCTAAACGGAAGGACCAAATTGATGTGCGGTGGTGAATGTGAGGGACGGCATTGATTGATTTTGAAAGTGAGGGACCAAAATAATGAGTTTGGTCAATCTCAGGGACCACTATTATTAAAGAATGAATTTAGGCTAATTTGTTTTCTTAAATTAACTTAAAAAAAAATATGTAGACTATTGTAAATTAATTTTATGAACATTTTAATCTAAAAATATTTAAATTCCGATAAATATTGAAATATCACTAAATCGATATATGAAACTCATGAAACACTATGGATAAATATGAAAATCATGATAGAGATGTATAAACACAAAATACATGAAACACACAAGACACACAGAACACATGTGAAGCACATACAAAACACATGTGAAGCACATACAAAACATAAAGCAATATCTTTTGTATGTCCAAGCTTGAAAGCATCTTGAACGCAGTTGATTCGTGCTGACGGCACCATCTTCTATAATAGAAACCTATGCCAAACATAAAGCAATATCTTCCTCAAAGTCCAATTACTACCTCTAATATGCTCTTTTGCCATCTTGAAAAATTTGGAAATGAGAAGAAATGGTAGAAAGAAAAATTGGAAGAATTGTAGGAGAAAAGTGAGTTTTGTGTGTATGTTTTAACAAATACATAGGTATTTATAGAGTTTTTGGGTGAATTTTGAGTTAAATAATTTTTTTTAATTATTTTAGCCGTTGTATTTAAATTTGGGCCGTTAGATCTTTTTTTTACCATTAGATTTGATTATATTCGATCTAAACCGTTAGATTCAATAAATATATAAATATAAAACTAAAAAAGAAAAGATTTGAACGTGGACTGTTGGATGAACCAACGACCCATTTAAAATCTGGCCGTTGGATTAGCAAAAGTAGCTGTTAGGCTACCACACGGGGGACAAGCCCACGTGGGTGGGTCCGGCATGGATTTGGTGCTCGCTCGTTCCACGCGTTGGGCGCTTGGGTTTCAGTGCTTGCGCGTTCACGCTCCCATTTTCACTGGCAAGGGTGGGGCCAACCCCGATTTCTGGCCTAAAAAGGGGCAGGTATTTGGCTTCCATTTGAGTTTTAGGTTTTAGGCCACATTTTTAACTTGGGTTGGGTTTTTTTTGGGGGGGGATAAAAGTGGAAATTTGAGTTTTAGCCCAGGGTTGTAGAAGGCCTTAGAAGCAACAAATCAGTGCAATATCGTCTAACCGCCTTTAAATTGAAGAAGAGTGGATTTTGTTGATGATGACCAATTGCTTGATGACAAGTTTGAAATGTTGATCTGTACACGCTTTGCAAAGTTTCCTGTGAGGGTTGACAGTTATCTTACTCAGCCATATTACCCAAATAGATTTGGTCCTCAATTTGGTTTTAATCAGGGAATTCCAACTAATAGGCTGGACTTTGTTGTTTCCTAGAGGAGTTACTATACTGTTGTTCAGTGCACAAATTAAGCTTATGAGGAGGAATAGAACGATGTTTTTCTATATTCCACGTTCTACATGCATTGTTCAGCTTACTTATCTGTATTGTAGATGGTGGATGGCTTTTACTATTTCATATCTTTGTTTTTCTGTGGCCTATGTTTGTACTGGTTTGATGCACCATACCCTTAAAAGAAAATCCCATGTAATATCGGATTTGGGAGAGATTTCTACAAGTTTGAGAAAAGTTATCCCGTTTTTGGAAGCTTCGGTGAAGAACCTACCCCCAAGTTCTCCTCCCTTAGGTGAAAGTTCTAGCTCCGGGGAACGAGGAGATAAACAAGTTGGTTGATGGTGGGCTATAATCCAAAAACACTCTCCTTCTGCAAGCATTCAGGATGTTAACTTTTAAGTGAGCTCTCTATGAGAAGCGCGCTGATTTGAGTAGCTCCGATGTTGAGGAAGTCATCGGAAAAGATACATCTTTGATATAGACAAACCTGTTTGTGCTGAGAAGTCTGGTACTTTGAATGTTGATGTGTCTCTTTGTGAATAAGTCGCTCAACAAGAGGCTTTTAATATTTCTCCCATAACTTATGTGATTTCTCCTCCTTCGGTTGAGGATTCTTTGCCTTTGTCTGATGCCAAGAAGTCCATTCTTGAAAGTTTTGGCTCTAAGGTGGACAACCCTAGACACAGGTTTATGATTGGTGAAGTGCAAGGTATTTTTGTCAAACTTTCTTCATCTAACTTACGTGAAAATATTCTCGCTTTTTCAGATGATGTAAGTTTGGTGTTTAATGTTTTGCGCCGAGTGTGCGATATTCTTGATTCTGGCAAGGCAGAGCTTGAGTGGTTTATGGGCACAGTAACTCACATATGCTTCAAAAATTTCTGATAGTGCTGAGACCGTTAAGCAAGGTTCCCGTTTCGCGATCTGATTTGTTGTCATAATGAATGCTTGGCTGCGAAAAAGGCCTTAGATTCTCGGATCTGGATAAGGTTTTGTTGACCCTAAAAACTACCAAACCTACGTGGCGCGCAAGCCGAGTAACTTATGAGCTAACTACGTCCTTCGGTTGTATGCGGGGCGTGCCAACTCGTCAGCCGAGCTACGTCCGCTTTCACTTCTTTCAAATGTATTGCGTCCGCCCACTTTGAGGAATTATCTGTGCCTACTAGGATGTATTGATATTGGCAAGAAGACTTGAGAGTTATCATGCCTATCACATCTAAACCTCATGTGTTGAATGGCCAAGATAAGATGATCATGTGGAGAGGCAATAGATGCTGGTGTTTGAAATATCCATGTAATTTGAAATGGTTGACATGACTTTGCATGCTTCATTGCGTTTTGGACCATTGTAGGCTAATAGTATCCAAGCCTTTTTAACTAAGCTGCAAGTTTTGGTCCAGATTGATGGGCTCTGCAGATGCCAGCAAGAGTTTCGAAAAGACCTCTTATATAACGTATCATTCAAATACACACACCAATTGGTGCTTCGTCTTACATCACCTCTGCTTTCGGATCAGTAGGTAACTTTCCAAGTTGAAGATAGTTAATTAAGGATTGCTGCCAATCTGAACATTCTTATACTTCTAGGATTCAACCACATCGACTTCCTAATATTCTTCAGTCCGCTCTAACCCCGAATGAAGTAGATGACGTTCTCCAATTGTGATTTTAATTTCACTTTCCTCAAAGAGAGTTAAAGATGCCCCTGGTTTGGCCAACGCATCAGTTTTGTTATTTTCTGACCTTGTAATGTAAGCAATGTTGATTTCTTGGAATTGTGACACCAAAATGTTTTGCTCTGTTATGATATGTCATATTTTTTTTTTACAGTATACTAGTCGTTCAAACAATCAACACATATTTCAAGTGTGATTTCGAGACCAATAATGAGCGCCTTGTACTCTGCTACATTATTTGAGCATAAAGCAACGAGTGGAAACGACAATGAGATTAAGCTTACAAATGGTGTGATGAACACAAGACCTACCCCCGCTCCACTTCTCTTTGAAGCTCCATCAAAGTAAAGTTGCCATGGAGAAATGTCTGTTGAGAATACGTCTTCGTCTGACTGATCACTGATAACTCCATGTCTTCTTGAATAGGATGAGAGGCTAAGAAATCAGCTAGTGCTTGTCCTTTTATTGCCTTTTGAAAGACATAAGTGATTTCAAATTCCTATAGTAACAGAGACCATTTTGCGAGACAGCCGAATGGTATCGGTTATGACATCAAGTATCTGAGTGGGTTTGCTTTAGATATCAAAGTAATGCTATGTGAAAGAAAAAATTGTCGTAGCTTTTATATAGAAACTAAAGCCAAGGAAACCTTTTCCATAGAGGTGTAATTTTGCTCTGCCACTACAAACGCTCGACTTAAATAGTAAAGTGAATTTTCTTTTTCTTCTTCATTATTTTGAGCAAGCACTATCCCAGTGAGTGTTGGAGTGATGTGATATACAAAATAAAAGGTTTTCTTTAATTGGGGCCATCAATATGGAGGTTTTAAAAAGTACCCTTTCATACTATTGAGAGCATTTTGACAGGCTTCATCCCATACAAAAGGTACATCTTTTTTCATCAGCCTTGTGAATGGTTGATTTCTCCCAAAAAGATTTGAGATGAACCTTCTTATGTATGCCAATCTTCCTTGTAATCCACCGTCCACATAAGTCTAGAAATTTTCTAGTCACTCCAAATGCGCACTTCTTAGGATTCATCTTCAATTGATGGTTTCATAGTCTGTCGAAAACTTTTCTTAAGTCATTCAACTAACGCTCTATTTTTCTTGTTTTGACGACAAGATCATCCACATAACATTCGGTAGTGTTGTGTAGCATATCACTGGAAATGATTGTCATGTCTCTTTGGTATGTGACTTCTGCCTTCTTGAGTCCATAAGGCGTAAGATCTTTGGTGCAGAACGTCATAAGTTCTTTGTCTTCAACCGTCATTTTGATTTGATTGTACCATGAAAATCCATCCATGAAGGATAAAGCACCAAATCCGGTTGTAGCATCTACCAATAACACTGTAATTGGAAGTGGAAATTCGTCTTTTGGACATGCGTCATTAAAATCTCTGAAATCTATGTAGGCACGAATTTGTCCATTTTTCTTCTTAACTGGTACAATGCTTGCGAGCCATGTAGGATATTGGACCTCTCTGATAATCCAACGCTTATTAGTTTCTCAATTTCAACTTTTATTTGCATTTCCAACTCTGGTCGAAAGTGACGTAGAGCCTGCTTAACATAAAGCATTTCTTTTGATACAAATAATCTGCGGGCTGCTACTTTAGAGTCTAAACTAGGCATGTATTGATAGCCTCATGCGAACACATCTCGGTACTCTTTAAAGAAGACACTTGTAGTTTTCTGATTCTTCTTGCGTCAATAGGGCTCTCACGTATATGGGCTTAGGATCGTCATTAGTGTCGAGGTTAATTTCTCGGAGTTCATCAAAAGTAGCTTGCCCCCTATTTTCCATTTGAGGTGGCCCTGGTTTAGCGTTGTCGATAAACTCAGTTTATTCGTCATCACTCACTTCTTTCTCTTCTTCAATGGTAACACAATTCACTTGAGCATTGTCACAAACTTCTTCTTCTATGCTCACTTCCTCTTCCGTTTCATTAGGGCCGGTTCTAAGTTTTTTGGTGCCCAGTGCGAAAGCTCAAAATGTGCCCTTTTTTAATACGGAAACATATGTTTAAACAAAAATATTTAACGAGGATAATCACATGTATGGGTAAAAATATTCATCACTAATAGCATGCAAAATGGCTTCCAATTTCTGTCATGTATGTGTAAAATTTTATTCACATCAACCAAATTATGATCCAAAACAGATGGATAATCACATATACAAACCTACAAATGGCTTTTGACTTCATCATTAGTAAGGCCTTCAACCTTCATTAACTCTCTAATTTGTTTTGGTGCAGCAGCTGCAAGAAAAAAACCCAATCACATAACGCATTAAACACACATCCAATACATCCCAATCCAATCAGATATTCATCCAATCATATAAAATAGAGGTATTCATCAATTTACCCCTGAAATTGTAAGGATTGCCCAGCACAAATCTCCCTGTGCAACATTTCCAGAAAAAAGCTTTTGAAATCTTCACTGGTATCCATCTGCAAATCCACAAAGACAAGTAATTAATGTTTCATATCAATCACATTGAGCGCAACGGTCCCAAACTGGTAGATTAATCCCCTTTTCTGTAAAGCTCAGAACCCCACAAACCTTTGGATTAAGTAAATTTAGTTTCATGCACTCATACAGAACCATTCAGACATAGACAATATATTAGCATTGAAATCAATATGGTCATTATTTCTAAATCCCAAATGAATGCTTCAACCCCATCATGTGAAACTCAATCACATGAACTCATAATATAATGAAAAAAAATATAGAAGACTCACCAAAGCAGCAAGCTCTGTTGCCAAGCATTTCCTAGCTCTCTCAACATACTCACGTGCTCCACCATACTGTGCCCGGAAACAACAGAAAACAAAATAGAATAGGTCAAATACAATTAAAAACCAAAGAAAGTTCCCAAAGTGTTCAGGCAGCCTTACTGGTTGCCACTTATTATATCCTTTAGCTACAATGAGAACTTAAAAAAATTTCTCTTCTACAATTAATATAATATATATATATATATATGTATTATGTACACAGATAACATAAAAACTAAGAAGCTGACTTGATTGTATAACAAAATGTGAACTTTGAAATTCTCAATAAACACTTTCCACAATGAACAAAGAGGCATTCTGTCTCATTCAAATAAGTGGTCTTTTAAACGCAAATACAGTGTATTAATGACTAACAGAACAGTCCTCTTCGAACTAAGGTACTGTTTGGTACGCAGACGGGATGGGACAGAACTGATGTTCCCGGATGATGTAAATATTGAAAAAGATAAGGGAAATTTTGTCTTCCCCGTTCCACGGTTTTTAGGCACACCAAACGTGAAATGGAACGCCTCATCCCACTGCATTCCGTCCCGTCCCAAGTACCAAACAGTACCTGACAAAACAGCTCTAAAGAATGTTCCATTACTGCTTCCATCCCCACTAGCAGCAGTGTTCGGAACTTTCTCCTGGAAAATTGAAATTTTCCATGGAAAAATCAAGAAAACAAAAAAGTAAAACCCAAACACAAAATCAAAAATCTACAGAGAGCATGATCGAACCTGGAACCTAGAAATGCAGAGCTTTGAGTTCCACTCCGTGGGGAAGAGAGAACAGAGGCTACGAGAGAGGATGAGGGGGAAGGTTGCGAGAGAACTGGGAGAAGGAACGCAGCGGCAGAGAAGAAGGAAAGAAAGATAGAATTTTAGGGTTTGTTTTACGATTTAGATGGTGTAAATATTAAAAAAAGATAAGGGGTATTTTTGTCTTAAAATTTTTATAATTGTGTGTTGCAAGCAAGGTATTAAATATCGAAGATATCGGAAATATCGGTAGTCCAAAAACACGGAAATATCGATGGAAATATCGGGATATTATCGATATCGATAAAAATTGAATAAAAACCACGGAAATTGTAAGAAAAACTAGGAAATTTTTATTGAAACTTTGCAGGATGTTTATTTAGTCAATTATCTATTAGTTTATCACAAAAAATTGGAAGGAAATGCATTGCATGATGAATTTAACTGATTTAAGTTGATTATATAGCGAGCTGGCAAACATTGTGAGTGTAGAAAATATGTAGTAATTAATAAAAGAAGTTTAAACACACCATAATCATTTATATATAATGAATTAGATTTGGTTCAAATCTAGTTCAAGTCATAAATTCACTTTCACACTTATCAGCACATAACAGAATTAATGAATGTTATTGACAAAAAAAAAGTATGCTATTACTCTTTCCATGCCAACCTTCTCTAATATAATTAATATTTTAACCCTTTCAATGTGACATTAAGCTAGGACAGAGAACAATGAAAAATCAAACTCCCAAGTCAATTTTCAATTAGATGGGTCAAAATCAAATGAACCAATAGAAATATATCCAGGCCTGTTGATCAAAACACTGCCTCCCTGGAACCGCGTCATTCCCAGCTAGCCAAGAAATAGACAAACAATTTTTAAAACTTAATGCATTACTCTTAGTAAGAAACTGAACACCCAGAACCAACAAATTCAAATGAAGAGGGGAATTGATGTTTCTGTTCTATTACTTCTTTTGGGCCAATTTATGTTTTTAGTGTATTTATGTATACATACAAACAAAGAAAATTACCATTGCCCAAGTCGATATCATTTCTATTTCTGTACAATTTATATTTTTATAGATGTACTTAGTGGGTCTTTTTCATTGTTAATATATATATATATATATATATATATATATATATATATATATATATATATAAGTATATAAACATATACATATTGAATAAGTTCATTGTTCATAATTATTTTCTAGCATATTTTATGGAAGCTTTATCATAAAGCCTTTATGCAAGCTTGGCTGCCAAAAGGCCAAGTGCAGTTTTTGTGCAGGACTGGAGTCCCACATCGACCACTCAAGAGAAGTGAGCAAGCAAGCTTGCCTACAAAAGCCACTTTCCACAGCTGAGTTTTTGTGCAGGACTGGAGTCCCACATCGACCATTCAAGAGAAGTGAGCAAGCAAGCTTGCCTACAAAAGCCACTTTCCACAGCTGAAAAAAGTCATTCCTTTCTTGGCCTTTTGGCTAAGATTAAGTGTAGTATTTTTTTTTTAATCAGTTTAATATTTGATGTGTGGTTCACAAATAATATCGTTAATATCGCGATATTAGTGATAATATCGCGATATTTTTAAGATATTATAATTTAAGTTAAAAAAATATCGTTGGATGAAAAAAACGATATTATCGGCGAAATATCGCCGATAATATCGATTTTTAAGACCTTGGTTGCAAGGGATGAGGTGGAACGGAAAAACCTGGGCTGTTCTATGTTATTTTGGGCTCTTGGATACTTTTTATTTTTATTTTTTTTATACCTATTACCTAATTATTTGGATTTTTTGTGGTGCTCTTTTCAATTTTGGACCCTGGACAGTTGCCCTGGTAGCACTGGGTCTGGGCTGGACCTGCATTTCATAAGTTTCACCTTTTGGAAGTGAAGAGAAACATGAAAGTTGTGCTAGTACAAGCTTGTCCATTTTTGTGCTAGTACAAGCTTGTCCATTTTTCTTTTTTACGGGAAAGAAGTTGGAAAACCGTGAAGCATTACTAACAAGACCCATTGGCTTATTTACGTATTCGTCGCTAGCGATCATGCAAACTTGAGCAACATCTTGTACTTCTTGCACATCTGCACTCTTGTCTTGATTTCGTGCCACCTTTTTTGTCTTTTGAAACCCCCCATCCCCCCGGTCTTTTGTTTCTTTGGGATTTCTTGGGTTGAGAGCTAGGGATTTTTCCAAGTCGTTGGAAGACGGACACTTGAGGTGGCTTACTACTTTACTCTTCTTCAGTTAACATTACTTTTCGAGATCGGTAAAACCATCCAACTCGTGTTTTTCAGACTTCAAGGTAGATGCTTTAAGCATACCATTTTCATGGTGTACTGCGACATTGATGCCATTCTTTTTAGCTTTGCGCTTCCTTGCCTTTATTTTTAGTGGAACTTTTGATGATGTAGTCAAGGACTCATTACACTTGAAGGAAATGATGCGGCCATGTCGACCATCATTCTTTTGCAAATTAGTTGAGACCATTAAATATCCCCCAGGAATTGATTGGTTGATTTTACAGAAAAAGCTTTGTGTAGCTGGTTTTAAGCGTCTCAAATGTATTTTGGATTTGTACCATTACTTTCTTGTCAAGTTCTCTTTGATATTTCAGTTCTAAGAACTGCCGTATGGGATCGCAGAGTTTTTTAACATACTGTGACTTTGACTTGAACTAGCCTCTGTGGCTTTAATTTTTCTGTTGCTAGCAATTGTGATTCTTTTTGCACCTCTTCATTCTTTGTTGGTTGTGAAAACGTGACACTTGATGGTTTGTACAATTTCATATCTGCATAATTCACCTCTTCACCTCTGAATGGATCAGTGTCTGTTGAAACCTTCTTGACTTCGCCACTCAATAAAAAATTGAAGCACGGATGGAGTGTGGAAGGAACTACGCCATATATATGAAGTCATGAGCGCCCTAATAAAACATTGTTGGACGTGTCTGCATCAATCACGTGGAAAAAATTGTCTAAATACAGCTCCCCTATCTCTATTTGTAATGATATAGTTTTCATTGTGTTTCCCCAGCATGATTGAAGCCTTGGATGGTTAGCATTAACAGTGATAGTTGATGGACATTTATCCCCATTGTACGAAGTGTTCGTAGAGGCAAAAGTTTTACTGCTGATCCACAATCAAGCAAAATCCAGTTGGTTAACGAATTTCTAACCAGTCCATTAACATATAGGGGTCGATTGTCACCTTGATCAAATGTGATACTTGCAAGGCGGCAAGCCTCAATATTTTAACAATGTTGTATTGCAAGGCGGCAAGCCTCAATATTTTAACAATGTTGTAGCCATCTCTGCTGATTCGAAGCTTGTTTTGAATAATTTAGAACTTGTTAGGGCCATTATGAGTGCTCCCCTAAGCCCTTTTGACATTTGCAAGGCATCATACGCAATAAGAAGAGCTAAAATGCGTTTAAGATGACCTATAATGTCATATTTGCCATTTTGGGATTGAGGTACTTCTCTTGCATGTTTCTTTGCCTTCGTAGTTAAGACTGGTATTTCTACTGCGGGCTTTATTGTGGTAGTGATTGGAATCTGTCTTGCATTTCTCTTGTCAGGCAAGATAACCCTAGCCCTCACCACCTCTTCATATATGTCAGCTGCTTTAGTGAGCTCAAAGGAATAAGGCTGGTATTTGCTGCTTTAGTGAGGTCAAAGGAATAAGGCTGGTACTTGCTGCCTTAGTGAGGTCAAAGGAATAAGGCTGGTACTTTGGGGGCTTAATGGGCACAAATCCCCTATCATTCATTATTACCTTCAGATCCTTGACAGGTTGAACCAAATCCTTCACTATTAGTGGCTTGAAGGGTGGCACCATCTCAGGAGTACACACCTTTGGCAACTCTCCCTCCATTGGCCTCCATGTCCTTCCCTTGCTCCATATCTTCAAATTCCAACTGGTGAACTTTGATCTTATACTAGGGAGTGGGCTTTGAAGAATTCTCCATGATTTACAAGGAACTGACACCTCATTTTTGGCATTCCTGAACCTTATCATGAAGTCCTATGTGGACTCATGTTAATACTGCTTGACTTCTACCAAATCATTGATGGTCACCTCAGGTTCCATTATGTAAAATTGTACATGGAAGCCCATCTCCATTTGCCCCCAGTTAGCAATGTAGTTAGGGGTAGGAGTGAGTACCACTGAGAAGCCAATCCAACCAGAGAATTCCCAAATAGCCTCAGCTTGTAGTTAAGATTATCTTCAAATGCCACATAATGATTTGAGAATTTAAAAATGTGATCTCTAGAAGATTCATTACAGTACTCTCCACTGAAAGTAGGGAAGGAAGGCATTTTGAAGTTGAAGGCAAAAGGGTTTTGCTCATCAATGTATGCAGAATAAGACTTCTAATAGGTTATCCTGAACATCGGGTGAGTTGAAGGTTGTGCATTTTGCATTATTAACCTCCCCAAGTCAGCTACTTCATTCCTATGCTGCTGGTTTGCCACATTATTTAGCAAAGACATAGATACTCCTTCCTGTTTGGGGCTGTTTTCTGTGTAGACTAGCATCTCCAACATTGTCTCAGGCTGCCTCCAATTGAACTCTATCCCACCTTTATTGGCCATGAGACTTATAAGGATGTGGCTTAGTCACTATTGGAGGCACGATTTTCCCATCCAATCCTCCATTTGAACTGGAGGCTACAACATTTGTTCTATTTTGCCCGATTTTGATTCTTCTAATAATATGGAATGCAAGTTCAGTGCAAATGGAGGCTCAAATGAGTTAGGAGTGAGGATCGGAGATGAGGAAGTACCAAAGAGCGAACGCTTTCGCTATCTGGGATCTATCTTGCAAAAGAACGGAGAATTAGATGGAGACCTCAACCATAGAAAACAAGCTTGATGGATGGAGTGGAAGAGTGCATCTGGCGTGTTGTGTGACCGTCGTATGCCATTAAAACTCAAGGGAAAATTTTATAGGATGGCAATAAGACCGGCGATGCTATATGGCACAGAATGTTGGGCGGTTAAGCATCAACACGTACATAAAATGGGTGTAGCAGAGATGAGGATGCTTCGTTGGATGTGCGGGCACACGAGAAAGGATAAGATTAAGAATGAAGATATCCGAGGTAAAGTAGGAGTAGCCGAAATTGAAGGCAAGATGAGAGAAAATTGGTTACGATGGTTTGGACATGTGCAAAGAAGGCCTACTAACACTCCGGTTAGAAGATGCGACCACGGGACAGAGGTTCAGGGCCGAAGGGGTAGAGGAAGACCTAGGAAAAAGTTGGAAGAGACTCTAAGAAAAGACTTAGAGTACTTGGATCTAACGGAGGACATGACACACGATCGAGCGCAATGGCGTTCTAGGACTCTAAGAAAAGACTTAGAGTACTTGGATCTAACGGAGGACATGACACACGATCGAGCGCAATGGCGTTCTAGGATTCATATAGCCGACCCCACTTAGTGGGAAAAGGCTTTGTTGTTGTTGTTGTTGTTGTTGTGATTCCTCTAATAGATGTGATTAGGACCACTGCGGACGCTCGATTTTGAAGATTTCACCCTTAAGGTCGGGCTCGGGTTGATAGGGAATTTACCACACATGCAAACGGGTTAAAAAAACTCCTATAATACTTGCAAGAATGACAAGGATATTGTAGTATAAATGGTTCTTGGAAGGTCGGTCTCTACAAGGATTATTAAATAATTCAAAGCGAACAATTCCAATTAATTATTGTAAAACAGAAAGTTGAGATGATTGATTTTTATGACCTAATTTAATAAAACAAATTTAATTAATAAAAGTAAACTAAACTGCAATATTAAAGATGAAGAAAGAAGAAACAGTTTTGTAGAAATCAATTTATAAAAGCACTAGGATTCCACCATCACCTAACAATCCTATGCATTTTTACCAATTACTTATGATCTACACATGCCACTTTGAAGGTTAGGTTTTCCTAATATATATCCTACTTGGAACCTCCAACATAGAACGTATATCTAACATGCAATCCGTCCGAACATTCAGATCAAATATGAACATGAGAGACACATTAAGTTTTATGAAAACCCTTTGAAAAATCATACAACCCTTAAGATGTGGTGGTCATCTTAAGTGAAATTATAATTATTAATCACAAGAAGCCAGCCCCAATTCCAGGAACCTTCCAACCAAAATTGCATCAAATTACTTTTCTAAAGATCCTAATGGTGATCAGGCATTAAGAAAATTAGATAGTTTAAAACAGTGATCAACAATTCAAAGTGTGCATGCAATCAATCATAAGCAATTAAATAAAAATCAAATATTCATGTTGAGGCTCAAGGCTTCGCCCTAGCAAAAGGAATTAGTTACGCATATTCATAATTAAAATCATAGAAAATATTATTAAGAATAAAAGGAATGAAAACACCTTAAAGTAGAAAATCCTCCAAGAACCCTAGCAATTACTCTCTGTCTCTAAAGTTGCATAAAAGAAAGCGCAGGCCGAAAACTGAGAACGAAAAAAGCCTTAAAATCCCCTCTAGCTATCGCACAAACCCTAGTCTTTTTCTCCAATTAGGAAACTAAGTAATAAAATAAAATAACTTAAAAAATAGAGTCCTAATTAAGCTAGGAGAATCTGCACAGAAAATGTCCAGCCACGTTTTAGTCTCAAATATCATCCAAATCTGGCCCATAATAGCTTGTTTTGAAGATCGGGATGTTCTGAACACATCTCCAGAAGGCGACGAACCTATCTGAGGTCATCTTGGATTCCAAAAATGCTATTTAAGCCAAAAAAATATCATTTTCCAGCACTGCGCATTGCTCCTTTATTTTATTGCCAGAAAATAACTACTTGGTAGAAAAATGTCAATTTTTGACACGAATACGCCAAGAGATGCACGAGCATCCTCCAATTTGAATCACTCCAAAAATCATCCATTTGACCATGTTTTGCTCCGGAGGAATTCGGATGTCCTATATTGAAAATATAAATTAAAGTATCAAAATTCTACCCAAATAATTACCAAAACATACTAAGAATAGGGTAAAATATATAATATAAAATCTACTCATCAGTGGTCCTCATTTGTCTTCCCTTTTCCACTCCCTTTATCTTGCAGAGATGAAGAGACAGCATCAGCATTGTGTTTTTTTTTTTGGGATTTGACTCTCGACTTCCTTCAGCTAGGTTATTGTCATTTGTTTGGTGAGATGGGGCAGAAAAATATGTCTCCAACCTTTTATGAAATGCACCAGTGACAGAGCATAACTTTCTGACTTCCCCTCTTGTTTCTAAGCAATTTTTCCAATGCTCCTCATCACTTAATCATGGTGGACTGCAAGTCTTCATTTGTCACCCTTTGCCTAATCCCTTTGAATGAGTCGGGCTATCTGCAACTTTAGAGCTTTGTGGAGAAGCAAGCTCTTCATGTTGGTCAGCTGCTTTAACCCACTCGAAGAGCTGTGGCAAGGCTGCTCTGAATCTTCCTCTAAAGTCTATGTTTCTTCCTTTCTGTTTTGGCATGTAACACAAAAGGTCCCATTGGACGTGCCAAAATTATGTTCAGCGTATAAGATCCTCGCATAACTTCCCCTGCGTAAGTGATGAACTCTTGTGTTAATTTTGAAAGGTGTCTTAGTGAAGCCTTTATAGGCTTTTAGGCTCGTTTACAAAGTTAATAAGAATGTCAGGTGGGCCACTGTTGACCAAGACCAACAAATTGTAGACTGGTTTTAGATGTTTTATAAGTCGTTTTATTGCGCCAATAGTTAACTGAGCCTCTTAATCTAAAAATTGTTTACAGAGGGGTTAAATCCATAATAAGTTATTTTCTATACATTGAAGACAAGAACTTTAAATTTCTTTTATGTCGAATGCCAAAAACATAATCACAAACTGATCAACCATGATCCAATCAGTTTACAATGACTTGTGAAAGGATAAGACAGAAAGTAAAGCAAAGCAGATAATAAGCAGGAATCAAAGGTAAAAAGTTTGCAGGAATTCATAAAGTGTTAGTTTAAAAAGACAAACTGTATGGAAAGACAATAGCACAAAAGTAAATAACAAACACAAACGATCAGACAAAGTTTCAACCTATTCGGGCCAACTTAGATGCTTGTCAGGCAAGTCATTTGCAGTTACAATGTATAAACTTAGGAAAGGAAATTGAAAGCAAGAAAATCGATAGGGTAAATTACACTTTACCACCTCAAGTTTGGGATCGATTTCAATTCCTTACAATATCTTTAAAACATTTCAATTTCATACCTCAAGTACTATTTTATTTCAATATAATACATCCGTTGCATTTTTCATCAATTGATCTGTTAAGAGCTGACGTGGCTACCACATTTCTGCTAACGTAGCTGCCAAATTTATGCCACATGGCAAAAAAATATTTTTTTTATACATTTCAAATATTATAATAATTTATCCTATTAGAAGAAAAAAAAAAAAAAAAAAACCCCAGAAACTATTCCCCCCAACCCACCTCCCTCATCCTCCACTCTCTTCACCCCCTCGACCTCACGTCCCTCAACCCCTTCCCTCCTCATCTTTCACAGCCGCTCTCCACCCCAACGCTGCAAATGCAAAGCCCCAACCCTAGATCTTCCATCCCCTCCAGTACGTCTTCAACATCGTCGTCCACAACATGTCCACCACTGCAAGCCCACCGGCAACACCAACATCGCCTCCAACCCCACCTGCGTCGACCGGGGCTGCAAATCGGATGGCAATGGCATCTTCTTCCTCGCGCGACGATCTATTGCGGGTCACGGTGGTTCAGGCAGAGAGCACAAAGTGGTGAACACCCAAACTCCGGCTGACGAATTTGGTGGCGGTGGTTTAGGCAGAGAGCGCAAATGGACTGAATTTAGGGATTGGGTTGGATTCGACAAAATTTGGGGGTTGGATTTGTCCAAATCCTAAATTTTCCCAAACCCTGGTCCAGGTTGCAGAGGCTGAAGCCAGCGTCAATGGCAATGATGGATGAGGAAATGGGGTTTGCAAAGGGAGAGGGAGAATGCGGCTGGGGATGGGGAAGGGGAAGACATGGGTTTAGGGTTTTTTTTTTTTAAATTAATATTTTGATTAAATTATTATTTTTTAATGCATAGAATTTTTTTTTGCCACGTGGCACAAATTTGGCAGGCACGTGGCACAAATGTGGCAGTCACGTCAGCTCTTAACGGATCAATGGATGGAAAATGTAACAGACGTATTATATTGAAATAAAATAGTACTTGAGGTATGAAATTGAAATGTTTTAAAGATGTTGTAAGGAATTGAAATCGACTCAAAACCTAAGGTGGTAAAGTGTAATTTACCCAAATCGATACTACAAATGAAAAGTAGCAGAGCTAAAGCTATAAAGGAAGTGTTTGAACTACAAAAAGAATGTATGAAAAGTGGCAAAACTTTTAGAAGTCTTTTTGGTTATTTCAGTTAAGTGTCGTTTCCTCTAATTCTCTTGTTGCCTTTAGAGCAATTTCACCCCTAAGGACTTTGTGCCAGCACCCAGCCCATTTATCCACTCAAGTGAACAGTAATAGACCTCAATAAACAATAATAGGCCAAAGCATCTCTACCCCTAAAACTAAATAGCCTAGTCAATTTTATTAAAATATTATTAATTTTTATTATAAAATAATAAAAAATAATAATTTGACAGATTGTACATCAGAAAGCACGCCAACCCACCACCACCTTCATCATCATCACCTCCACCATCCTCTTCGCAGATTGTACAGCAAGATCATTACTTTAAGCCTTTCTAAGACAACCCAATTCGAATCATTGCATAAATTCCTTAAAAATTTAACAAAAACATTGAAAGACACTGTGTGTGGGCGTGAACTGTGGGCTCACTGAGGCTGGGCTTCAGCACCGGTGAGAGCAGCTTGAGATGCAGAGGCTGAGGCGGCATCTTCTGGTTGCAGTGGTAGCTTGAGATGTAGAGCACAGTGCGGCTGGTTCAGGATCAAGGACATGGATGACGACAACGACGACACCATAGGTGAGATTCTAGCAGCTCATGCCTTCTGTTTCGGCTTCACCCTTGCCGTTATCTCTGCCGTCGCAGTTGAGCCCAACATCAGCCTGGTGTCAGCATGGTGTCAGATGGACCGGCCCACGCCTCAGTCAATTTTGGGCTGGCCTAGAGACCAGCTTGGGCTGGGTGCCAGACAATTGGGTGGGCTGGAGTGGATGCACTGGGTGCCGGGCTGGTTTTTCGGCTGTGTGCTGGGCTATTCCACCTCCGGTGGAACTACTCTTATAGAGGCTTTCAGCCCTGTGAATTAAGCTTCTCTGGCTTGGTACATTTTCTTTCATCCAAGTGGTTGATGTGATTGTTGGTAGAGGATGAGTCTCCACTTAGATATCCGAGCTTTGATCCTCTTGAATTTATGAGTTATGTCACTGGAAAGTGTTTTTCCTTGCTAAATATGCCTGTAAAACATCATATTTAGTGTGAACAAGGGTAGTCTTGCCGCTCAAACCTGCCACATCAAAAAGTGTTTTTCAAATTCTAAGCCGGTTACTGCTTATTTATGTCGAAATTGAATATCCACTAAGAAGTGAGGCTATTTTCGGTCCAAACACTAAGCTATCGTTTGGCATCAAAGATTGGATTGAAATTAATAACTCAGTGGATTCAATGCATGTTGAAGGAGAAAGTAAACTTTAACTCGCAGCCTTTGTCTAGGTTGAAGGCAGATGAATTAATCATGAATAAACTAGAAGAGAAGTTTTTTTTTCATAACTAATTCATCTTTTACTTTCAACTTAAACAAAGTCTAGGATGACGTCTATTTTTTTCTTCAACGCACATTGGACTTGGTGAATTCTTTGACACCATATTATTGAATAGGTAATGCTGGAAAGTCTAAATTTTGTAATCTAAATTACATAGAAGTCGACGACACATCATTTACTTTACAAATTAAAGTGCTTATTTTTTATTGGTGACACATCATTTAGTTTATAAATTTAGAACTCATGTGGATGTACTTTTAAAATGACTGAAAGCGCTATTAGAGAAAATATTTTTTAGTTCCAAAAGCACTTAAAGTGTTTGCTGGAAGAAGCACAATGTATGTGCTTCTTTCAGGAAACATTTAAGTGCTTTTCCAGAATTTACTTGTATTTTTACTAAGAATTGGTTCCAAAAATATTTTCACCAAAAGCGCTTTCAGTCATTTTAAGCACATCAAAACGAGCTCTTAATCTACCTAGCATTGCTCTTGTTCAATCTGCCTGCACTTGGTTAAACACATTTAAAATGTTGTGAAATTTATTTCAGAAATGAAATTTTAGAAACTTCTTTTATGCACATTTACACTCACAGCTGCATGATAAAAATTTCATGATGCTGATTTTTACAATGTACTTGAGTGGGAGAATGAATGTTAAAATTGACTTGAGATGTAATCGTTGTATCCGCAAATATAAATATGCCGTACTAGGTTGTTCACTGGGCCACAAATTTGCCCTCCCTCGAACAGAACCCGGACCAACTAGGACTGCAAGAAACTTTGGTTTAGGATCCTCTGTTCAGAACTTCATCCTCTCCAGTGCTTATGTAAGAGCTGGGCTAGAAAGTTAGACGCCAACCTTAACTACTAAAGACTTCTCAAATTGCTTGCTCCAGCAAGTGGTAACAGGTAAGTCGCCAGAAAGATCGAACTTTGGTCTTTATACCATGCTGATTACCATGAAAGATTTTCCTACAAACATCTAAAGCTCCTACTTAGGAGAAAAATTGTCAGATTTTCGTACGCTACATTAGGCCTTCCCGCCATCCGAGCTGCTGCAAGCTTGATTTGGAAGCACAGCGTTGCCACCAAAATCTCCATCCAAACTCATCGCTTGGACTTCTTGCGGGGAAAGGATCTTGATGCAGCGAACACAGTTCACAAATTCCCTGGAATAGGCAAAACAACCAGATTAGAAACAAGTAAAATGACAAATCAAGATCCTATTCTTTTGGCCCACAATGTTAATGGATCTTTAATGCAAAACACCTTCGACTTTCGAGAGACAAAAACAGGCCATGCTAATTGGTACAATTAAATGTTGAACTCTATGGTATACGATTATACAAACAGGAAAATGATGTTTTGATGTGTGTATGCGCATGATGTATTTCAAATGTCAAGCAGAAATGAGACTTAAAAGACTTACTCCCAAGGGTCATCTCCAACTAGCAGAACATCTTTCTCATGATCTACATACACCAGTTTCCAGCCTACCCTCCCCCGGTCCTCTAACTGTCCCTCTATACCAAACCGTCGAGCCAGATCTTGTTTCAGCTCATCATAATTTGAATAGCGTGTCATATCTATGGACCTCCCAACAGCTCCGCGTTTGTAAACCTATACATAAGAGCAAAAGACATAATCCAAAATACTTCAAATAGATAGTACTACAATTCCTTTTTAGTTTTCAATTTAAAATATCAAACCTTGGTGTATGTCCTCATCCGCTGAAGTGGCGGAGCCGGAGCCCATGGGCCGCTGTCCAGGAAGCCGCTATCGTTTATTGCTGAGTCAATCGAATTGAATGTCATATCTGGAACTCCAAAGGACTGGGAAACCATTGAAGATGAAAGCTCCGGCTGAGCATCTTTTGAATTTTCGTAGTTGCCAAGTATGCCACCCGAAGAGAGATTATTTGAAAAATCCTTTGCTAACCCCACCACACCTTTTGCCAACATAGGATCAGGATTCAAGGGTATCCCCAATTGGCCATCAATGTTGGAACCATACAGAACATTGTTTCTTTGATCTGCCAGAACTTCCACTTCTTGACTGGCATCCCTGAATAACGTTGATTGTGGATGGAAAGGCAATGGTGCGTTATTCTGCTGTAAACGGACATCGTTCTGCGAGAGGCCAACTGAAGTTGTTGAAGATGATGTGTCCAAGTAATCTGTGTGGGCAGCTGCACCGCTCATGTATGCTTGGGGAGTAAGGATTCCTTGACTTTGATTCCGAGCAATGTTCACTGAAGGCTTAACTTCAGACTTATGTTGGAAATCTTTCATTAAGTTACCATGAGATGGCATTGTGTTTATGGCACCGGAACTCAATATTGTGGTGGCAGACAGAGCCATGTCCTCCCCTATTGATGAGTTCTGATGGGCTCTGTTGTTCATCAATGGTTGAATTACGCTAGGACCGTTGTTTGTGGATGGTGAAGTTGAACAAGATGGAACCTCATCTGTAATCCCCGACTGCCCTGCTCCGGCAACTCCAGTCATCATATTGCTGGCAGCTGCAGAGAACTGATTGGTTGTTGGATTTGGAAGATGTCCCATATGCCCGGACATTTCAGGCAGCACACCAGGTTGCTGCTGTTGAAGCTTTGGCTGCTGAGGTGAATGAGAAAACCGACTATTAGCTTGGCTGTTATTATTCAATGTCATCTGCTGTGGCATTGTTCTTGACTGAGGATGCGAGGTTTGTGCCATTTGAGGCATATCTAGCATTTGGGTGGGAGAAGGCCTCGAGAAGCTCTGGGACACATCAAACATTTGCCTCTGCTGGTCCTGGAGTTGGACAAGTTGACCGGGCTGTTGCAGTACCTGCTGCGCTAAAAGTGACTGCTGTTGCTGTTGAAGCTTTTGAAACAGTTGAAACTGAAGCTGATTATCGGAAAGATGTTGCAACTGTTGGTTCATTTGATCAGGCGGTTGAGACTGAATAAAACTCTGCTGTTGATTTTGAGCCGCAAATTGTTGCTGATGCTGCTGCAAGTTCTGAGGGAAGTTTCTTTGAAGATGGTTTTGACTAGACGATTGCTGCTGAAGAATACCACCGTTATTATGGACAAGTGTTGGAGGTTGCAAAAGCTGGGACTGAACTTGGCTCGAGGGCAGAGTTTCATTAACCGAATTTTGTTGGGGTTGTTGAGAATTATCACCCAACTGTTGCTGACGTTGCATCATGGATGCTAACGGGCTCATTGAGGATGACAGCTTTGGGAGTTGATCAAGCTGTTGCACTTGCTGAGGTAGCCTCTGGCCATTAAATTGTAAATTGTTCATCTGAGGTATTTGAGGAGCCGACAAGCCCAACTGCTGAGAAAGATCTGCTCCAGCAAGGTTTTGCATAGCCGAACCAGAATAAGAATGCATATAATTTGGCTGCATGGAGTTGCCTGGGGACGAATTTTGCTGCATGTTCATCCACTGGACTAAGCTAAGGCCAGGTAGAACCTGGGGGTCCTTCATGGACATTTCATCACCAAGCCAAGGCATTGTTCTCTTGAAAAGACTATCCATATCAGAGTCCTCATCTGTGAAAGAAAAATCAAAGTTATTGATGTCTTCTCTCCAAAATTTCTAAACCAAAATGTGGTGACGTTTCTAATGTTCGTCGACCAACTCAAAAATAGAGTATAAAACATGCAAGTAGAAGAAAAATGAAGCCTCCAAAGGATTCAAATCATCAGTTAGCATGTTTGCTTTAACATACAAAAGATCACAGCAAAGTTACCTTTGAAATCCAAAGGTCAAACGTTGATCATTTTACGACAAAGAACTAGTATAATTTATCGTTTGCTATATTATATCTTTTACCTGGCACTCCTGGTTGCCTGGGACACTTTGATCTGAAGAATGGTGGGGGGCAAATGAAAAATGGAGCAGTAACAGGCTCGATTTCCCAAACTGAGACCCGATTACGCCTTTCCCCAGCAGTTGACTCATCCCAACCAACCTATTCAAAGAAATATGAGGCATTAGGGGTTATTTTACATGACCGACAAGATGACCAGAAGTAACAAGGGAAGAGATGCAACGAAAAGTTGCCATAACATTTACCTGCAAATTACGCCATTGCGAGTTCTTCCATCTAACAGAATCAAGATCACTAATTCCTGTAATAGTACCCATGTACCTGCACAATAAAACTTCTTATGTTCAATTCCTAAACTACCATAAGGTTTTTATCTGTCAAAATCCAGCAAACTTGATGACTCCATTACTTTAAATAATGTGCTATACAGAATTGCATTCCATAGACCACATCATCAGCATTTCTAATTTGTCACATCTATTTGTTCATTATTTTCTAGATCACTGATGCTGGGATTCCTGGATTTCGTCACGGTAGATATACTAAAATACAAGTATACAACTACCTTCTTGTCCCTGACTCTTCAGTTTCGAACATCATACGAAAGCGCATGCCTAGTGATAGTTGGTTGCCACATGCTGCCTTGTAGTACTTGGCTAAAGGGATAACAAACTCTGATGGACTAGCCCTGCATATAGAAAAGTAAAATTCAGTACAATTTCAGATAAATATATTGAATTCATTTAAAGAGTAATAGCAGGGCGATTCACTCCCACAATTATGATTCTATAGTTGTTGAACTAAGATATTTTAGAATAAATAAATGAAAGATATACCTAGGATTGTAGAACACCGTGAAGGGGCTATTATTAGCGGCAGCATGAGCTGCAGCTGCTAGAATTCCAATATGCATACTGTCACTTGATAATACCGAAGATGATAGGTTGGTGGGTTGCCTGTTAGCTCGTCTAATTCCCAAAAGAAGCTGCTGCTTTTCATCCCTAATCATGAAAATTGTGGATCATCGAATGAAGTTGTTTGTTCGTATCCAAAAGAGGGAAGAAAAAACAAAACTCTAAAGCAGAAACTCCTCGAATTTTCAATTCATAGTAATTACCACTGTTCTAAAAATCCCCGCCTAGGCGCTAGGCGGTTGGCCACCGCCTCGATTAATGCCTAGGAGTTTGAAAATTAAGAAAGTGCGCCTAGACCTGCTGAGGCGCCCGCCTAGACCGCCTAGGCACCCACCTAGACCACCCAAACCCGCCTAGGTTGCGACTCACTTAGACAGAAAATAGATAACTTTCATTTTGCAATTTATTTGTAAGAGACTTGTTGAATACTTAAATGAATACACATTATATGCATGTTCTCGATGTTTTCATTATGTTCCAATACCTCCTAATATATATGTCATTCTATTTTGTAATTTACAATGAAATTATATATATTTTAAGTATAAATAGACACTTATTTACATGAAATATAATAGATTTACTTAAATCCGCCTAGTCCGCCTAGGCGCCGGCCTAGTCCCCGCCTAGGCGCTAGGCCCCAGCTCACCGCCCGACTAGCGCCTAGCGTCTTTTAGAACCTTGGTAATTACCTAATGAATAAAACAGAATCACCAGTAAAAAGCCTCTTCCCGCTAATAAATAGGCTCCATCCTGTTGTAAGCAAGTGACGTTTTGGTTGCCCTGAATCAAACAAGAAATCACATAAGATGTTTAGAATAGATGGCACCTTATTGATCCATACATGTGACATTCAAATCACTAGAAAGATGTCATACCTCGATAGATATGGCGGAAGGTCCAAGCAGCATCATGCAAATCCCTGGCGACAAGCTCTTGAGCAGGTGGTTGCATGGAGAAATCCTATGTAGAAGCAGAAACACTATTAAACTTTGCATGTGGTCCAATATCCTAGTGGACAGGGTTTTGCATTTCTGCTGATGCGTTCTGGGTTTGAAACTCGGCCCTCACCTAAATTATTGTAATAGTTTCGAACCCTTCCCCTTCCCCTCCCCCTAATAATAAAAATAAAAGTGTGGAAAACCTTGGAAATGATGTAAAACTTCTTACGAGAGGAGGGAAAATCTTTTCCGCTGCACGGCGGGGCACCGAAAAACCTCCATGAGTGCTTGTATCACTTGCTGTCAATGTTTTGCAGAAAAACTCTGGTTGGGGCTTATTTGTCTTGAGCGCGAGGTCTGATCTCAATAATGCATCCTTGTCAAACTGCATGACAAGAAGTTGATGAGTTCAGGTTTCAGAAATTTTTACCTTTTAAAGAACAATGGAATATCACTTAAAAGTGACACAAGGGGATGTCCATAGTGCTATCACAACGTAATGATCTTCCAGTCATTTTGAAGATAGTACTTACTGACGACACAGGCTGAAGTGTCATCTGAGCATAAACTTCGTCTGTTTCGGGGTCCGCCTGGTGAATCAAATATAAGTGAGAAAATCAATTAGAAATGATCAAGACTATAAATCTGTTTACAAAGTAATACTTAGAGCAGATGAAATCAGCCATACATGCAAGGTGACATTGTGAAGGAGACACAGTAGCTTGGATGGAAGGTTCGGGTAGTTTGGTATTTGACCATCCACATCCTTTTTTATAGATGCCGCAACCTGAAATCGGAAATTTCTTACACAAAACGGCATATAGACCACCTCCAAATCGAACAAGAAACAGAAAAGACCGAGGAAATTCTCAAAGAAAAGAAATAATAATAATAAATGTAATACTTAAATATAAATAAATTCTTGAGCTATCAGTGTAATTGTTGACGGACACCCAAAATTTCTTTCTGTAAATCTTAAATTCTTGAAAACCATCAACACCAATTGCTTTATTCGGAAAACAAATTAGTAGTAGGCACAATATCTGTATGCTTTTCAAATATATATGTATGTATGTATATATATATATTGCTATTAACAGAAAGAGGTGCTTAATAAATGAACCATGATGAGCATTCATAAAAAAGGCAAAGCAGAAAGTGAAGGATAAATGCTGATGCGGCGCATGAAAGCAACATCCGCAACCAAAAACACCCACCTGTTCGCTGTGGCCTTGAGGGAAGTACACCACGTGCGTCCCGGCCGGCGGCAAGTTCACCAGCGGCCCCGCGCACGCTTGCCATAGCTCCGGGTTTATGCTCTTTACATTCTCTCCCCCTGCACACGTGTCAGCCACCCATTCGTCAGAAACCCCACACAGCACAAAAGCCCCCTTTTTTTCCGTTTGTTTCCCGAGAAAACGCAAACGAGGGGAAAGAAAATTAAAGACCAACTGAACGAGAAAGAATCCGGATTCCTGGGAATCTCAGAACTAACAGCCGAGCAGCGGCAGTTAGTTACCGAGTCCGTACAAAAAAAACTTGTAACGAACAAAACGATGTCGGAAACAGACAAAAAAAAACCGACAACAATTGTATCGATCGGCCGATCCATCCGCTGCTTTTTGAACATCATCTTTAGAGAGAGAGAGAGAGTAAATCGATTGAGTGTTTCTAGAGAGAGAAAGTACCGACCTTGGCATGAATTGGATGCGCAGCTGGCGGCGGAAGCTCCGGCGCCGTTCGCCGGCGGCTTCATTGTTTGGTCCGGGGACTTGGTTCTTACGAAATTGTATAAATCGCCGAAAATATCACTTGCTCATCCCGCCGGTGAGAAATTGGAGCTGCTTTCCGAACTCGCCTCAGCCCCCGGAGGACGCACTCGGATCAAGTTCTCTATCAGCGGAGCTCAGATCAGCTCGGCAGAATCTGCAGCTCCCAAACAAATTGAAAAAATGGAAAAATAAAAACTTTCCCGGAAAAAGTTTGTAGCTTTCCCGGGAAAGGTTAGGGGCTTTTCCGGCGAAGTAAAAAGGAGGGAACAGAGGGGCAGAGAAAAAGGAGGGTTTGCTGAGATGAAGAGAGACCAAATGCTGAAGCTTTGCCCCCTATCTTCCCCTACACCATCCAGACCAGACACTTCCTCACTTCTCTCTCTTCCTCCTCTCTCTCTCTCTCTCTCTCTCTCTCCGCTCTCTCTCCTCCTTGAAAATGGCACTGACTAAAAGGTAACATGGGGCTTTGGCTCTTAGTTGACCTTATGGATTTGGGGGTTAATTCTGGTTTTCTCTTGTTAACCATGGTTAGTTTTGGAAATGGGTTCTCTCAATATCTCTTCCTCCTAATTCATTAAGTTCGAAGATCCGGACCGTTGAAATTTGATCTAACGGTTAAAGTTATTATAACATTTAAAGTGGATCCCTATTTGTAACTGTTGGATCAAATTTCAACGGTCTGGATCTCCAAACTTAATGGATTAAGAGCAAGGGATCCGAAGAGGATCCCTTTCCGATAGTTTTTAGCTTAGTCTTACAATTTACAACAATTATCACCACTTCTTAAATTTTAACTCAAGTTTTATATTGAACAAATTTAAACACAAAAGATATTGCTAGAGAAATCAAATTTTATTAATTAAATGTTGTGAATGTTGATAATTGAGTTATTACTTAAGTATTGATTAACATCGGTCAATAGATTAATTCAACTTAAGTAAATTCAAACTAAATTTAAAATAAAAAAAAAAAAAAAAAAAAGAGCCAATGACATAAAAGGCTATTTGGCTTTTTTACTTTAACTAGTCATTCATTCACATTTTGACAACATACATCAACAAGAAGAACGACTTGGAGTCTCTACTTAATGTAGTCCTTCTCTTAGCCTTTTTTTGGGACCCCAACTCCTCACTTGTAATATATGATTCAAATTTAACCGTTAATTTGAAAATATCAAACAGTAGTTTAATTAAGTTAACAAATAAATTTAAAATAAAACTTAAAAACTAATATTATTGAGGGGGTTGTGTTTAGTCCCTTCGATTTGATATGGTATATAAGTATGGTCTGATATTGTTCATTTAAAAATAATTTTTTGAAGGGTTATAATTCTGAACGGGACTATATTTAACTATTTCGGTTAAAAATTGCCTACTGGAGTCATACTCGTCTAAACCAGTTCATAAAAGCTCTGGTTTGTCAAGGATTTTGCTTTGTTTTTAGGGAGTTTTAACGAAAAGCCCGCGGTACTGTTCACTTTAACGAAAAACCACATTTTTACACTAAAAAGTCAAACCTGATACTATTCATTTTACCCTTTATTTTGTTCTTATAGTTAAAACTCAAAGTTTTCAAGCCCTTTTCATTAGTTTTCTTTTGTTTTTATGCTTCTAAAATCACTCCACATCCTAATTGACCAAAAAAAAAAAATCACTCCACATCTTAAATTGTTCTTACAATTATTTTTTTTGTTCCCAAATTTACCCTTTTGACCCTTTCACAATATCAACTAGCCCACTACAAGTAAACAAACCAATTGAAGCCTGACTATTTTGTTGTTGGCTACAAAAACCAAACATGATTAGGTAATTGACTATTTTGTTGACCGTCCCCGTCACTTTCTTGTGCACTATATGATGAAAGATATTGTATATTGCTTCTTTGTGTTTCCCTTGTTCTTGTCATTTTCAACATCATGTTTACCGGTTGGCTGTGTTAAATTTCTGGTTTTAATTATAAATTTTTGTTTATTGTCTTAAAAACCTAGAAAACTAAATTAAACTTATTTACACAACCAAAACAAAATAAAATTTGTAACACGCACAAGTGAAAAGTGGCCGATTTCACCATATATTGATGTAAGATCCATCATATAAATAGGGTTATAAATCAATTCAATTTCGAGGCTTGGATTTGGCTCGTCCTATTAGGTCATGATAAAAACAAGTCAGGCTTGAGATATATTATATTCAGCTCGTAAAGTTTTTCAGCAACTCATTCATAAAGGATGTTTTTGGGCTCTCCCTCTTTCACTGGAATGGACTAGACTAATTATTATTGTAGTATTGTGTTTGTTCTGTGTTATGACTAAGTTTAATGAGATTAGATGAGACTAGCTTGGACTAACTCCTTCACTAGAAAGTGTGATCGATGGAAACTAAAGACATCATTCGAGTGAAGATCCTTGATCTCTGCTCTCTCCACCACCTCAAACAACCCTCTCCCAACTAATCTCCTCTGCTCTTTCCCTTTGTCTGCCTATCCTTCAACCGTCACAACGAGCTCCACGTGCCATCCCCTTATGACTCCCTCAGTATCACCTTCGGCGACCTTATCTTATACACCCTCGACCCTTCTTCCCAAGCCCTAGCTTCTCGCCTCTCCATCCACTTTTCTATTCGTCCGCAGATTCCCAAATCTAATTGAGCCCCAATGTCCGAATTTCCTGAACTCCAAAACCCTAATGGACGAAGGGGCAGTTATGGGCGACTCAATTGTTGAAGAACAGAGGTTTAGAGGTTCGAATTCGGAGACCCAAGTGATTTCTGATGTGGAAAGTATGGATATTGATGACCCGTCTAATTAGTATTCGAGTTCTATGGGTATTAGACCCTCTCTAAACCTTGGGTTAAAACCTATAATTTTTAACCCATAAAATTTAGGTTTTAACTCAGAAACAGCTTTTCTACTCTAACTTTTCTGGGTTAAATTTTTAGCCCCAGATTATTAAAGAATGAAATTTTAGGCTAATTTTTTTAAAGTAACTTTTTATTAAAAAAAAAAAAGAAATAAAAAAGTATGTAGACTACCCTAATTTAATTTTAGGAACATATTAACCTGAAAATATTTAGATTCTGATAAATATTAAAAAATTACTAAACCGACACCATGAAAGCTCATGAAATAGTATGAAAGAATATGAAACACATGATAGAGATTTATAAAACACAAAACACATGAATCATATTAGATTTCAGTCGTTGGATTGAATAAACTTAAAACAAAACATTAAAATACTTAAATGTGGACCGTTGGATCCAAGGACCCATTTGAATGTTTGCCATTTGATTAAACAAAAGAGTCATTAGACTCATTAATTGGATGGACAAGTGGGTGACAAGCCCACATGGGTGGGGTTTCCACCTGCAGCGCATGTGCGCGAGTGAAAATTTGGCGTTTGGCCTTCAACTCTGTCCTCCATTCGCAGAAGTGGGCCACACCACTAACCCAAACTCAAAAGCTGGCCGAAATTTGCCCCAATCTTGAGTTTTAACTTTTAACCCGAAACCAAATTTTGGGCCAAAGGTTTAAGAGAAATGGGGTGGGTTTCGAAGCCAAATTATGAGACTTACTCCAAGGGTTGGAGTGAGTCTTAGAGTTTTGAAGTTTGGTTCTGAGTTGGTTTCTAGGTTGCTAACTGCAAATCTTGGAAGTTTTGAATTTGCAAGAAAGGAAAGGAAATAAGCGATAGAAAGGAGAGAGAATCAGACAAAAAAAAATGTAAGTTTTTATAATTAAAAATAAATAATAAAAATTTAATCCAAGCTAGTCCGACACAGCACCAAACATTTCACAATTCTAGTATTACTTAGTCCATGCCAAGCTAATCCAACTTAGTCCCTAAAGCTAGTCTAGTCCGAGATAGTTCGGTGCAACAAACGCACCCTAAAAGTCTTAAACAAAAAGTTTTTTGTGTTTTAAATTTGAAGTTTAAAATACTTTTTAAATGTTGAATACCAATTTTTTTGGGTAATGATGCCCACACACCTCTCACACACACTTCTCAATTTCTTGTCGTCGGATCAAATGAAATGAAGAAGATCAATGAACAAAAATTATTAAGGGTGTGTGAGAAGTAAAAATTGGTATCTAGATAGCATTACTTTTTTTTTTTTGCTGTTAATTCTTTAGTTATTGATTTTTAGACTTATATAACCTGAATTTAATGTAAGTTTTGAATACCAACTTTAAACTGGTTAATACAGCTAAAGCTTGGCTAGTATAAGAAACGAGACAACTGCAAGTCGTAAATTGCCTTGTTGATTAGGATCTTTCTCTTCGACCTACTACATTTTGGATTCAAATTCCCTCCCCGCCTCAGTATAAATTAAAGTAGTAATGTTGTTGGAACCAAATTCGTGCACTACCGTTGGTGGTGGAGATACACAAATTCGAGTAACCTATAAAAAAATGTAATGAGCCTATCCTCTATTCTATATTCATATTCAAAAATATATAAACTGACTAAAACGATGCGAAAAATCCTGACCCATAAAGGAGAAGGGCCAGTGATGGGCATTTGGGGGAGCAAACAATCATGAGCAAGCCTTAGACTTGGGGGGGGGGGGGGGGTGTGCCAGCCAAGGGCACTCCGACAGTGAAGTTAGTGAGTAAATCTAAGACTTAAGTAGTGGGCAAGAGAATTATAGTGCAGAGATTACGTTACCAAAGACGAACTATAGACAGGTGTATTTATACTTGTCGGGAGAGATACTCTTTTAGGATAGAATCCTTGTTTTAAACCGGGAGAATCCTAGAGGATATATAGAAGTAGATATTGCATTCTCTTAGGAGTTGTGATTACTTGTCGCGTACGCCAATTCCTAGATTGTAGGAACTCCAAGACATATTGAGATCTGGCTGATTCCATACCGGATCAGATCCCTTGTCTTACAGAACAAGCATGGTCATTCTAGCAAAGTTGTTTGGACTTCGCCCATTGCCTTGGAACAAGGTGATTGTAGCACCAGTGCTCTGTTTGATCCAACTCCACTCGGAGCTGGTGAGTCCATGATTGGACTTCTGAGGTAGCGATATTCCTATCACCTTACTTGGAAAAATCATGATCCCACAAATATCATTTTGTATTTGAAAAAAAAAAATAGAATGGAAAGAAACAAGGCAAGCCAAACCAAAGGTTCAAACAAACAAAAAATTAGACAAAAAACTCAATAAAACTGCAACAACCCAAACAAAAATGGTATAGATTCGGCTTGCTTCAACTCATTTACACCTCTACATACAACCCAATACTATACACAAGTACAAACGCCACCAATACAAATTTGTAAAAAAAAAAAAAAATTATATTTTATTAAAGGCTTGTTTGGTATCCTATTGAAATTTTTTTATAATTTCTCAAAACATTTCTTAAGAATTTTTCTTGAAAACAATTTTCTTTAAGACTCAAAAACTTGTTTGGTTTGTGATTTAAAAATTCTAAATCTTACAACTTAAACTGGACAAAGATCCAAAAAGAGGGGGTATGAGAGGGAAAGAGGATAGAGGAGGAAAGAAAGTAAGAGATAATTGAAGGAAAGAGAAAGAAGTGAGAGGATCATAGGAGATAGAGAGGAAGATGAGCGAGAAAAAGAACCGAGAGAATGAAAAGAGTGGATTGGAGGAGAGACGAAAAAGGTTAAAAAAAGAAGAGAAGGGTGAGAGAGAGAATAAAAGAGAGATAGATTTGGAGTGAGAGGGGAGGAGGGAGAGAAAAGAAAGAAGTGAGTTTAAGTTTAAAAACTCTACAAACTTACTTTTTCTGTTTTTAGATAATAGACTATATTTTTTAGTTAGTATTAAGTTCAGTTTTTTAAAATAGTTCTATCAAACAAGTTTTTAAAGCCTAAAGCTTGAAAATTGTTTTTGAGTTTAAAAAGTTAGATTCAAATAGAGTACCAAACAAGCTCTAAATTTACAAACCTTTTACTCTACTTGTCCTAACAACTACTTGAAGTAACAAGTATTTTACTTGTCCTGATAACTACTTAATGAAGTCGCAAAGCTAGTCTAAACTATTTTCTCATCCCACTCTTTTTAGTTAGGTAAGATTTTTTTATTAGAGCATCAATTGTAAAATTAAATTTTCTATCATTCGACAGCTCAAGAAATTAGCATGCAGTGCATTGCCCTCATGCTTTTCCTCTAACAAAAAGAAATTTAGCCTATTTTCAGATATTAACTTCGGTTCAAACAGTACACACAATATGAGTTTAATTACCCCCATCACTTTAATTTTATTAATTTCTTAATTGATATATTTTATTCGATTGATTTTCTTTATGAAAAGTAAAAACGAATTGCATAATTGGGGAGATGGTTGAATGAGATCTGCCACGTGCAGATGGATAAAGCCGTGTCCGTTACTAGGAGGGGATGGGAAAAAACCTTGCTCTGATCAACTATACTAAGTGATAGGATGTTTGACCACTTAGTATTACGGTCTAGTAGTATTCATCTTCATTTATAAATAAGAGGTCTTAGTTAGATTCGATTCTCTTCAATGGCGAATTTGAACCACATTATTGCTAGCCTATTGTGAGGTTAAACCTACTCCCTTCCTCTTAATGTAGATAATATCGTTTGTTAAAAAAAAAAAAAAAAAAAGTAACAGGACTTCTGGTTGAGCATCTTGTTGTGATTTGATTCATATTTTGTAAATAAAATTCTTTTTAATATAGATAATATCATTTGTTCAAAAAAAAAAAAAAAAAGGTAACAGGAGGTCTGGTTGAGCATCTTGTTGTGATTTGCTTCATATTTTGTAAATAAAAAATTGTAGCACCTGACCTTTATGGTTTTCTTTTTCTCCACTACAGAAATTAGAAAGGTGGCTTGCATTGAAACTTTTTTGGTGATGCCTTAGTCTTTTTGGAAATTGAATTTGATGGTGGCCGGTTTAGTGTTTTCTGGAAGTCACTCTAATCCTCTGGTTTTTTTTTTTTTTGGTCGCAATTAGTCGGATTAATAGTTTTTAATTTATCTAATTTTTGAAAGGATGATAGCTGGTTTGAATTGTTGAAACAAATGTAAATATGTCTTATAAGAACAAGAGAAAGTCCTTATGGAAGTTAGATTTACCAATCAAAGCCTATCGAGCCAATTTTTCAATAAAAAAAATGAGAAATTAGGTTCGCATCATTTTTTTTGTTACTCCATTAATTAAAATCATATTTGACACACCCCGACCTAGGAAGGTCGAAACATGTTGGCCATCACCGAGAGGTGACGTAACCATAAGGATATGTGATGTGAAAAGTGAGTAAATTTAAACTAAAACTAAATAGAACTAATAATAATAAGTAATGATAAAGTGCGCAATTGTGGGAGTAACCCACTACAAATATTCAGAGCATTAAGACAATAAGACTACAATAGAGTAGTCAAAGAACTAAAGTACACTTATTACATAATTGTGATAAGTTCATACGTCTAATACAGAAGAGAATGTCAGAATTGCCGGAATTCCTCGAGTGCCACAAGAGTACAGCTATCTAGGTCCTGGAAAGGCGAAAAACAAAGTTGAGTGGGCCAGCAAAACAATTCTTGTAAGAAAACCTTTAACTTCGAATGTACTAACCCCTCGCCGTAAAAACAAGTATAGTTTCTTCAAAACGTAATAAGTATAGCAACAATTTAACCTGTAATATGCCGTAATGTGATATGCTAAATGCCACAGTAATATAATCGTGTGATAATCAATTATAAACAGTTTGCTCATCATCTAGGCTAACACACGAGTCGGAATTGCCTAAGGCAACTCTACCTGACAGGACTGGGTGTAATCAATATGCTCTAGTACTACGATCACGCGAAGACTGGTGCAGGAGCACGGTCACATACAAGTCGGATTGCTTAATGCAATCTACCTGACAGGACTGGCACCTAACTTGGATCCAAGGCGAGCGAATGGTGCAGATGTGAACATACACATGAAGGACTGGCCCTGGCCCTAGGCGGAGTACTACCACCGGGATGCAACAAGATGAGCATGTACAAATATGTATGAATGTCATGACAGTAATATCCCAACCATCTAGCAGCATTTATCACAATTTTATATCACAATTAAGAATAATCGGCAATTTAAGCGTAAAACTAAAGTAATTACGAAAGTATAGAAACTATAATATGTATAGGTATAAAAACAAATTGCCCACTCACAAGTATGTCGTTGGGTCGTAGCCCCCGAGCCTAGCCTGGCCTCGTACGTCTTCGGGATACGTTTCCCCTATATGTGAAATAACTAAAATATAATTAATTAAGCACATATACAGAAACCTAAATAAAATCCCCATAGTTTGCTCAAACCTAGGGTTTAAATATATGAAATCGATCTACTCGACGTCATGGACACACACGTGTCGACCACACGCTGGCCGGAGGCCGGACGCGCCATCACGCGCCGGCACAAGCTGCCACGTGCTGATGGCATATGAGGGGGTCACGTGCACCACGCGCCTGCGAATAGATGCGTATTCGCCTTCCTTGCGATTTTTGCAGGTTTTTGGACCAACTTTCTGAGCTCTTCATGAGCTCGATTCTCAACCAAAAGCACTTCTACAAAAGCCAAATTAAAGTTAGGAATGTGATGAATCGATCCATATTCACAGAAAGTTCAAGTATGGTCCGTGTTGTCCAGAAACTTGGTCTGAAAGTGGTCAAATGGCCACGGCCAAACTTTTCCAAAAAGTTGGGAAATTTCTTCCCAACTTCCAGGGTTGATTTCTAACTCGATAGTTAACCAAATTCGATGATTCAAAAGCCATTTTGAAGTTAAGAATACAGAGAATAAGTCTATACATATTAGGTGTCCAGTCGTGGTCGAGGTCGGCCGAAAAAAATGAGTTGAAAGTGGCCAAATGGCCACGATCCCTTTGTTGGAAAAACTAAGCAACATCCCTCACTTCGAGTTTTTTGTGCTAGAGTTCATTTGAGACAAGTATATAAGTTCAAAAACAACTTATAGAAATGAAATGGAGGTTTTTAGGATTTCCCGGGGCTTACCTAAGCCATGAATGGCCTGAAAATAGTTGTACCGAAACTCGCCGAGTCGGACTTTCTGAGTTGGATGTCCAAAACTCGATCAACACGTGAACCCGGGGTATGGTTGTGTTCTTGGGGTCGAGATGAACACGATGGTGTAGTTTGTCACGTTTGCATGTTTTGATGTGAGTTTGAGAAGGTTGCAGAGAAGAAAGAGACCATGGCGAGGGAGAGAGAGTGGAGAGAGAGAGAAGAGAGAAGAGAGAGAGAGAGAGAGAGAGAGAAAAAAAAAGAAAGGTGTGAGGGTTTCTGATTGGGTGCCAAAATAAAAGGAGGGATGGTGATTGGTGGTGAGTGGGTGAGAGGGTTTTGGGGAAAAAGAGGTTGACAGGTTTGGTGAAAGGAGGGACACAGATCCCCTTTTTTAGGGAAAAAATGGATTCTTTTCTGTGTTGTACACTTTCGATGTATAAAATATGCCTCTTTACAGTGTTCCAAACACTGATAAATTTGTACGCGTGTGTAAAAATTAAATACGAAAGTGCGAACGAAAGAAATTAATATAAACGCATCCACGTCACTTGCCGTTAAGGGCATATTTTTCATTTCACACAATCGAGGAGAATTTACATAAGAAAATTAGGGACGGGTCGTCACAATCTACCCCCTTATAAAAATTTCGTCCTCGAAATTTCAATACTGACTAGAAATCAAAATCATAGAATAAATGTGGGTACATATCCCGCATGCGCTTTTCTGTCTCCCAAGTAGCTTTCTCCAATGAGTGGTTCCTCCACAAGACTTTCACCATCCGTACGGTCTTATTCCTAAGAACCTTATCCTTCCAATCAAGGATAGTAACTGGAACCTCATCATAGGTCAAATCTGGATTGATCTCTAGTGGCTGCGGAGGGATCACATGAGACGGATCAGAAACGTACCTCCGCATCATCGACACATGAAACACATTATGTACTCTCGCCAACTCTGGTGGCAAAGCGAGTCGATAAGCAACTTCACCAACTCGTTCGATGATCTGATACGGTCTGATGTACCTAGGACTGAGCTTTCCTTTCTTTCCGAATTGCACGACACCTTTCCACGGTGATAATTTCAAGAATACCCAATCACCAACCTCATAAACTCTGTCAGTGGAATGTCCGTCTGCTATACTCTTCTGCCGATCTTGGGCCGCCTTCATGTTATCCTTTATTACTCGAATGTTCTGTGTCGTCTCTTCCACGATCTCAGGGCCCACCAAGACTCATTCACCAACTTCGTACCAACATAGTGGTGTACGACATGGTTTTCCATACAACGCTTCAAATGGTGCCATACCGATGCTAGAATGAAAGCTGTTGTTGTAGGTGAACTCTACCAATGATAAGCGCTTATGCCAAGCGTCTCCAAACTGTAGAACTGACGATCTCAACATATCTTTCAGAGTCTGGATAGTTCTCTCTGACTGCCCATCAGTTTGAGGATGATAGGTTGCGCTGTAGAGTAATCTCGATCCCAAAGCTTCTTGGAAAGCTACCCAGAACTTCGAAGTAAATCGGGGATCCCGGTCAGAAATGATGCTAACTAGAACTCCGTGATACTTAACCACTTCAGACATGAACCGCTCGGCAAATTGACTCAATGAGTAATTCTCACGAACTGGTATGAAGTGCGCTGACTTGGTAAGTCGATCAACTACTACCCAGATACCATCGTAACCATTTCGTGTACGAGGTAGCTTGTACACGAAATCCATCGTAATATCCCATTTCCACTAGGGTATCGGGAGTGGTTGCATCAATCCATAAGGCTTCTTCCTTTCCACTTTAACCTGCTGACAAATTGCACAACGACTGACATACTCTGTAATCTCTCTTTTCATACCTGGCCAGTAGTAGAAGTTGAAGGAAAATTTGTGAAAAACATGTTCATTTGAGCAACATCTATGGCATGCAATTAACAATTAAAGGCGGAATCATGCTTGTATGCACTCAAAACAAAACATTACCCATGAAATTCAAAGCCTAGTAGAAATGGTGAACCAAGACTCAACTCAAGATCTAAGAAAAAGAGTTGAGTAACTTTATACCTTTGAAGTACCTCTTTGCTTAGCAAAGGTTAATCACCCATGTGAGGGCCTTCTTCCTTTGTCACCTTGCTCCTTGGCTCCATGGATGAAGGTGGAAGAACTTTGCTTCTTGGATCCATGCCTTCTTGGATGTGGATGGAAGAATAGGTTTCTCCAAAAGTCACCAAAGTTGGAGACCTCTAAGTTTCGACACCAAGATGGTTGAGGAAGAAGATGAGTGGCCATGGAGGAGTTAGATGCTAGTAAACTCCCCCATGGTGGCCGGCCTTCCTAGAGAGAAAGAGAGAGCCAAAAACTCTCATCTTTCCTCAAAGAAAAACCCTAATGAAGAAAAAGCTATAAAGTCATATTTATACCTCCCTTCATTGGAGTGGCAAACTTGTAATAAGTCCAAAACCCACTCCCTCTCTAATCATGGCCGGCCTCCCTATTGTTAGTGGGTTAATTGCCTATTTTGTTTTAGTTGTCACACAACTTAAACCTTATGTGCCTTGTGGACCAAAACCCTTTTGTGTCCCGAAACCCAAAACTAACTTAAGGCCTAAAACGAACCTTTCGTTCTAGATTAATTAACTTTTAATTAATCCATGCCACATACAATTAAACTATTTAATTGTCCTTACTCATCTTCATTATATCCTTCAATCATTACCTTACACGGTGTGCGATCCATTAGGTTCCTCTTAGCGAGGCAGTGGGCGATTGTTACTCTTAACGATCGATTATGAATTGAAACATACTTTCAATTCTCCCTTAAATGATTATACATCTTTAGGGCTTCCACAAACCATGAGTGACACCTAGCAGTGTATCATGGCTACCCAAGCTAATCAGAAGAGGTGGAGAACCTATTCAGTTTAGGATTACAATGCAATACGGTCTTTCTCTAATACAATACTCTTGACCACATTGTTTGGTTTGATAGTTTATTCATGTCTACTATCCAACGTGATTCATTTACTTATATGATTACCTTGAATGTGATTTGGAACGACTTCCTCAATCTCATTCATACTCTGGCCAGAGATTCTTAATCATATCATAGAGTATTCTCCCTCAAACGATTTGAAGGTTAGAGATCCCTTGTTGCGCATTCACTTGCCTCCATGGCTAAGTGGCTTAACCCCAACTATGTCGTGGACGCCCTCTGACGGAGCGACTTTGACATAGTCAAAGATCAAGGACCTAACCACAAGACAACTGTGATGCCTCAGGTCAAATGACTACTTTGCATTATCCCAACCATGAGTTCTCATATGACATAAATAAGAGAATTCCTCGTTGATCGCGTTCAGTGGACTCATTCTCTATCGAGCACCTACATGCTTGTCTTGGTGTCATTCACACCAATGACTCGAGACCTGTCACTCTCCCTAAGAGAAGACATAGCACGTACTGATCTTAACGGACTGTCAATGCCCAATTGGCAATCCTATGATCAGGAACATTTAGGATATGTATACAAAAGAGAATGGTCTCATGAATCTAACTTCTTTAGATTACATTCTCCTAATAGCATATTCCTTGGACTTATCGTTTAAGCACATAACATTTATATGAGACAACTTGAAACAATAATCTTTGCCCTTTATATTAAACTAGATTAGTTTAACATGTGAAATGTCCGTAAAGTATCATCATATGATTGGTTGTAGGGCACATTTCCAACAATCTCCCACTTGCACTAGAGCCAATCAGCTTGGTTATCAGTGATGATACCTCTTCTGAATTCATTTCAAAAATGGCTGAGTAATAGGCCTAGACAATGGATATCTATATGTTATCCATAGAAGCAACCTTGAGAATAACGACGTCACCATTATACATGATTCTCAATCATGTGGTTCAGTCTCTCGCTTGAGTTCGGATCTTGATGAGACCTTGATTCCCTGGCTTGAGCTATCGCCCCATTAGTGTTGTAGTGTCTGTACACTAGAGACACTTTCTGGTTGGAACCGAATAGAGAGTTCATAAATGAACTTTCCCATCCAAACAACATTGTTGTAAACTTCTATATGGCGATATATTTTGCATTCATGATGGAACACACTAAAGTCATTACTTGTAATGTTTCCACCCAAATATCTCTTTAGTCGTAATAAAGAGATATCCTATTATCTCTTCATTCACAATGAAGAGACATCCAATGATGGATACTATATTAGATTCATAATCTAATACATTTACGCTTCCATTGCGTCACTTTAATTCTTCCTCATTCTTGAGGAATCTATCCTTTAGTATTTCTTAAATACTTAAGGACCAACTTGACAGTTGCCATGGTTCTGATCCTGGGCTTGTACTGATATCATCTTGTACCGTTCTAGGTACAGCTCATATCAGTGTTTTTCATACAATATGAAATACGTAAATCGCCTTTATGCGTATGCATAAAGGATTCTAGTTACGCATTATGTTTCTTTGGGAGTCAAAGGGTACGTTCCCTTTGAGGAGAGCAACTTCCTAGTCTTACTAGAGTTGTCCTTCTGATTGAAGTTTATCATCATATGAGAAACTTCCTAGCATCTTCTGTCTATCATTAGGTCTTGATATAATCCAATTATATCTTGAAATCGATCATTATAGATTTCCATCCTATGTATATAGACAATGTCTCCCATATACATTCTATCATTATAGAACGTTTAAAGTCATAACTTTAACGAAGAAGAATTCCTTTCATTTTCAAAATTAATATATCAAATATATGTTCAAATTTAGGAATATGATATACTCCCACTAATCTTTTGTAAACCTAGTAAACAAAAGATTTATTTACATCTTTATGAGAAATCAAACGATTTGATCTTTCTCTCATAAGATGCTTATAGCTCCCACTAGCTTGCTAAGATTCATGATGGATGGATCTCTACAACTTACAGGTCTTGTGATTCCTAGTTTTAGACATATATTATCAAGACTATCTTGATAATGGTTTCAGAAACCCATATTATGTCTAAACATTGAATCACCGTTTAGTTGTACCTAGCAATCTTCGAATTAATAGAAACCAAGACTACATCAAAGATGGTTTCTTCCAAGTCAACCAATCTCCTTGATTGTAGTCACCCTAAGCTACCAATTAGCTATGAAGGTTTCATTATTTCGGGTCAAATGGTATTATACCATTTCCTTGAGTATATGTCATATATACACTCAATGTAGTCATAAGGATTTTCATTCTTATTTCTTTCGAATTAAGAGGTGTAACTCTATGACATAGTCATAAAGTTCAAACCATTCAACTAAGACGGTTTATAAATCCTTCTCGACTACCTTGTAGCTAGTGGTGTAGGAACTAGGTTGTCATATTTGTTGATTATCATCTTGTTTTTCAAAGAACCCATTCTTTGAATTCTATCTTTCGTTCATTTGCTTTATCTTAGGCAAATCCTAGTGTAGGATTCCAATGAACTACCCAACAAACAACATTTGTTAGTTGGTTCATAGAAGTGACATCCAAAAGTTAATTTAAGGATATCCCACAAGATTGTTCTATAACAAATATTGCTTATTAGCACATAACCTCAAGTCTTAACACGATTAAGACTTGTCTTTCTTTCCAACTACATCATATGGAGTTATGAAGCGTTTTGGAAGATTTTCTAATTGACAATCATATTGACTTAGAAATATATATCCTATATATGGGTAATTGATAACATCCAATGAACTAAATCTTATTCGAGTTCGTTCTTCTCCCAATGGAGAAATACATTATCTTATGATGCTACATTCCTTGATATCTTTCAAGGAAACTCATCTAAAGTGTTAGTTTTCCTTGGATCAAATCTAAGGAGTAAAAACTTTAGACGTCTTGCTCATCAACTTACATTCTTGAATTCTTTGAAACCTTTTGCAAAGTATTCGAACTTGTGTTTATTCAAAATAAACAATAGTCCAACCGAGAGCTATCTTCGGTGAATGTCATACAACATGAGTAGTATTATGTTGTGGACATGTGCCACTAACATGTAAGTGAATTAACCTCAATGACTTTGTGATTCTTTCTTCTTTCCAAAAAGAATAAAGATTTGAACATTTCACCTCTATACAATTTTAACAAGAAGGCATCGGATCCGGATCTAACGATCCATAGCATCCATTTATGACCAACTCGTAATTTATGTTTTAGAGGTGTCACAACTTAGTGGGATTAGTCACTTCCTTGCAACCTTTTGGGTTTTAAGCATCGTTATATTCTAAACAGTTAGCACTACCACATTATCTCTATTATAGAGACAATCAATCAGATTACAATAATCCAATCTTTCATAAAGAACAATTGTTTTGTCAAACAAAACATTCATCCATCTCCTAACATTTTAGTGACGGAACTATGTTCCTTATTCAAATTGGAATGTAAAGACAATCTTTGTTTTTCCAATTTCTTTGGGAGTTCATATGAGGAAGTAAGTACTATCTGCTTTCGTAGAGATCATTATTTGATTCACGTTCCGAATGTGAAGTACTTTCTCTTCTCTCATTAATCTTCTACTTCTTGTTAGCAACACGTTTACAACGATTGTAAAACATAGTTACTAATACGGAATCAAACATTCAAGTAGAAGAACCAACTATTTTGAACTTATTCAAGAACATTTTACAACACCTTCGAAAAGTGTGTTCTTGACACTTGCAAGACATTTCTTGCAAATACCCCTTCCAATGTCCATCCTTTCATAAAGAAAGATTGTTCCCTTGGAGTTTTTAGCTTTCTTCATTTGACTTCTCCATTGACTACAATAGTCATGGTCCCTAAACTCCCACTATCTCTCTTGAAACTTATTTCAATCGTGTTATACACATCAAACGATTTGGAGAGCGTGCGGTTATTGTTCACTATATAGTTTATAATAAACTTAGTGAACCATTTGGATAGGGACACAAAAGTGAAGTCCTTGCCTAGTTTCCGTCTCTAGAAGTGGTTTAACACTTCAACACTCAATGATTCAAAATCATCATAAGTCCATGTTGATGGACTATTTTTGTCAACCAACCATTATGTTCTAAACATAAATACAAACTATTAAGAGTTGTTCAAGGCAACTCTCATTTCTTCATACAACAATTTGTAAGTGAAGAAGCATGGTACATAAAGTGTCCATGCCTTTGTGCTTACTTCTCAAGTTCTTTGTTCATGTAACAAAGAAACAAGCACTAGTGTTTGCGTTAACTAAGGGTTGTTCACAGCAACTCTTATTTCTTCATACAACAATTTGTAATTGAAGAATTATGACACTAAAAGTGTTGTCCTCTTTATGATAGACTTTTCTAACATATTTTTCCAATGATACATTATCAATAGGAAGATTGCGAGGATGAGACTACTTAGGTACAAATACAATCCATTCAAGACATTCTATGGGATTGCGGTACCAAGTCCGGAAACTAAAGCCTTCGGCTTTTCTTTGTCAAGTATTGGATAGCGTTTGCAAATATATCGGTAAATAAATACATAACGAATATAAATTGATTGATTTTAAGCTATTTGATTCGGGTCTTTAAATCAAATAGCACCACCCACTATTTTCGGCAAATTCCATATCCCTCATCGGAATTCGAGAGTTTTGAAGAAAACTCTTAGTAGGGTATGGGAGGCTCACTATTACCAAGCCCACCTCACAATGATATGATGTTGGCTAGCATCAATAATAATGAGAGAGTACACTTACTCATTTGCATCTCTTGCAAGTACCCATCTTATTTGGCCTCTAGAGAATGAAGCCTCACAATGATATGATGTTGGCTCCATTGCACTTAGTTAAGTCATTCCCACCATGCAAGTTCGGGTAGGGGTTCAAGAACAACCTCACAATGATATGATGTTGATCATTCTCGTTGCCTACCTTCACAACATCATGTATGCATATAGAACTCCTCTTGAGTGTAAGCACGCACTTTGTACTCCCCCATGATAGGGTGAAGTCGGTGTACGAGTCACAAACGATTGGAGCCTACCACGGTGGAAGGCCACGAAAGAGTGTTCAAAGCACTCTCACGCTTGTCAACTTAATAATGGTTTGTTGAGGGTTTTAGGTCTCATCACATATAAGCATGCATTTTAATCACATTAAAACAATTCGGTCCTATTACAACTATTGGTCCATGTGATTGATTTAGTAGTATATGATACTCCCACTATGTTTGTAAAACGGTTTTTAAAGCAAGAATATATGGTACTACTAACATAAGCTTTGCATTCATTAATGGACTATATAGTTGCCTTAGGGCCTTAGGATGACTATGAACCTTTGATTGGATCCAACACGAGCCTAGTGTTGGATCTCGGTCTAGGGATGGTGATTGATTTTAGTTACGCGTTTAATCACATTAAGGCGTGTTTTCTTATTGGGCGTTGGACCCTCTACTCCAATTTCATGCATATCATATAAAACAATAAAAGGAGTACTTTAAAGTAAAGAAGAGCTTATGCTCTTTTACAACTTTTGATCAAAACAAATTACTTTAAAGCAAAGAAGAGCTTATGCTCTTTTACAACATTTGATCATATCAAATTACAACCAAAATCTAATCTACACATTCCCATGGTTCAAACAAATTTGAGACGGCCTTTCACATAGCTCAATTATCGTAGGCTTAGGTTCATAATCACCCTTTCTTTAATTAATTAACGCTTTAACTAATTAAACTTGAATGCAACATTTTCATTTGGTTTTTGTATCCATAGAATTGATTTAATAGGATCTAAATGAAATGAAAATCCAATTCTCATTTAAAGAAACAAAACCATTTTGTTCTCAACTAATTTGGGCCAAAAAGCAATAACCTCAACCATTGGGCTATATTGCAAAACACAAACTTTTGGGGTCACTTTGTAAAAACACAAAAGTCCACTACTTCATGTAATTACAACTAGAACCCAAAAATTTCAACAAATACAAAAACTTCATTAAAGGAGCAAAACAATTCGTCCTTTAGTGTTTTTGGGCCTTTACGTAAAAACGTAAACTTTCGGGTCAAAGTACAAATACACAAAAGTATCAAAACTTATGTAATTGCATAAAAGCCCCAAAAGTACCCTACTTTAATAGGGTGGCCGGTTATGGTGAGTGGGGATGGTGTGTGTAAGTTGATTTGTAGGTTTGAAAGGTGATTGAAAGTTGTAAGTGATTGGTATGATGTGAATAGTAGAAAAGGTATGGGTGTGTAAGAAAAGTACATACCTAGTGATGATTAAAATCATACCATCATTTCATAAAAAAAACTTTATGACAACAACCAAAAACTTTTAATCAAAATACCCAACCTTTTTGTTCTTGCCAAGAACATAACAAGAACAATGAAGAACATCCATGAAAACCCATAAGAGTTCCATGAACATTTTTCATCCAAAGACATCCCAAAAAATCTCAAACTTAAGGGAAATAACATATTACCATACTAGGGTACTTAGGGGTTCCTAATGTCACTTTAAAACATTTTTAACAAGACAAACATGAACCCAAAAATCCACCCTGTGGATTTGGCCGAATTTCCCAAAAAAAACATGGCACCAAATTTTAGCTCCAAAATTCATGCTCATATGAACTACATCTACAACATTTGAGATGGCAAATTTTCTAGCAAAATTTACATTCAAAGAAGCAAGAATAAAGCTTGTAACAATTTCAACATTTAAATCAAAGACTATGAACTACAAAACCCAAAAGGATTCACCAACTACTAGACCTAGGCTCTGATACCACTTGAAGGAAAATTTGTGAAAAACATGTTCATTTGAGCAACATCTATGGCATGCAATTAACAATTAAAGGCGGAATCATGCTTGTATGCACTCAAAACAAAACATTACCCATGAAATTCAAAGCCTAGTAGAAATGGTGAACCAAGACTCAACTCAAGATCTAAGAAAAAGAGTTGAGTAACTTTATACCTTTGAAGTACCTCTTTGCTTAGCAAAGGTTAATCACCCATGTGAGGGCCTTCTTCCTTTGTCACCTTGCTCCTTGGCTCCATGGATGAAGGTGGAAGAACTTTGCTTCTTGGATCCATGCCTTCTTGGATGTGGATGGAAGAATAGGTTTCTCCAAAAGTCACCAAAGGTGGAGACCTCTAAGTTTCGACACCAAGGATGGTTGAGGAAGAAGATGAGTGGCCATGGAGGAGTTAGATGCTAGTAAACTCCCCCATGGTGGCCGGCCTTCCTAGAGAGAAAGAGAGAGCCAAAAACTCTCATCTTTCCTCAAAGAAAAACCCTAATGAAGAAAAAGCTATAAAGTCATATTTATACCTCCCTTCATTGGAGTGGCAAACTTGTAATAAGTCCAAAACCCACTCCCTCTCTAATCATGGCCGGCCTCCCTATTGTTAGTGGGTTAATTGCCCATTTTGTTTTAGTTGTCACACAACTTAAACCTTATGTGCCTTGTGGACCAAAACCCTTTTGTGTCCCGAAACCCAAAACTAACTTAAGGCCTAAAACGAACCTTTCGTTCTAGATTAATTAACTTTTAATTAATCCATGCCACATACAATTAAACTATTTAATTGTCCTTACTCATCTTCATTATATCCTTCAATCATTACCTTACACGGTGTGCGATCCATTAGGTTCCTCTTAGCGAGGCAGTGGGCGATTGTTACTCTTAACGATCGATTATGAATTGAAACATACTTGCAATTCTCCCTTAAATGATTACACATCTTTAGGGCTTCCACAAACCATGAGTGACACCTAGCAGTGTATCATGGCTACCCAAGCTAATCAGAAGAGGTGGAGAACCTATTCAGTTTAGGATTACAATGCAATACGGTCTTTCTCTAATACAATATTCTTGACCACATTGTTTGGTTTGATAGTTTATTCATGTCTACTATCCAACGTGATTCATTTACTTATATGATTACCTTGAATGTGATTTGGAACGACTTCCTCAATCTCATTCATACTCTGGCCAGAGATTCTTAATCATATCATAGAGTATTCTCCCTCAAACGATTTGAAGGTTAGAGATCCCTTGTTGCGCATTCACTTGCCTCCATGGCTAAGTGGCTTAACCCCAACTATGCCGTGGACGCCCTCTGACGGAGCGACTTTGACATAGTCAAAGATCAAGAACCTAACCACAAGACAACTGTGATGCCTCAGGTCAAATGACTACTTTGCATTATCCCAACCATGAGTTCTCATATGACATGAATATGAGAATTCCTCGTTGATCGCGTTCAGTGGACTCATTCTCTATCGAGCACCTACATGCTTGTCTTGGTGTCATTCACACCAATGACTCGAGACCTGTCACTCTCCCTAAGAGAAGACATAGCACGTACTGATCTTAACGGACTGTCAATGCCCAATTGGCAATCCTATGATCAGGAACATTTAGGATATGTATACAAAAGAGAATGGTCTCATGAATCTAACTTCTTTAGATTACATTCTCCTAATAGCATATTCCTTGGACTTATCGTTTAAGCACATAACATTTATATGAGACAACTTGAAACAATAATCTTTGCCCTTTATATTAAACTAGATTAGTTTAACATGTGAAATGTCCGTAAAGTATCATCATATGATTGGTTGTAGGGCACATTTCCAACAGAAGTGTCGGATGGTATGATACATCTTGGTATTTTCGGGATGCATCGCATAAGCAGAAATATGTGCTTCATCCAATATGTCTCTCTTTAGTTCCTCAATATTCGGCACATACATCCGATCACATTGCATCAACATGCCATCAGAATCTCTAATCCTTAGGTCCTTCTTTCTCCTTCTTGATACTGCCTGTATCAACTCCTGAGATTCTGTTTCATTTGCTTGTGCTGCGAGAAGACGATCTAGCAGGACTGGTCTCACCTAGAAACTGGCAATTAAGGCTCCACGTCGACCCTCTTTTAAAGCTACTCCAATGGATGTTAAATCAGTCAAAAGAGGAATACGACTTGCATAAAGAGCATTAAGTCGACCATGAGACTTCCTACTAAGAGCATCAGCCACAAAATTGGCACAACCTGGGTGATACTCAATGGTGCAGTCATAATCACTGAGTAACTTTCCCCACCTTCGTTGCCGAAGATTAAGATCTGGCTAAGTAAAGATATACTTAAGGCTCTTATGATCAGTAAAGATCTTACACTCATAAAGATCTTACACTTTGCTCCATAAAGATAGTGCCTCCAGATTTTCAAAGCAAAGATAATGGCTGCCAACTCGAGATCCTAAGTCGGATAATTCTTCTCATGAGGCTTTAACTGGCGTGAAGCATATGCAATCACCTTCTTATGCTGCATTAACACACACCCAAGACCATTCAGAGACGCATCACTGTAGATCTCAAAGTTCCCACTGTCAAGTGCTAAGACAGGTGCATGAGTGAGAAGATACTTCAACCGCTGGAAACTCTTTTCTAGTTAACTTCGTCAAGGGTAGTGCAATAATTGAAAAGCCTTTCAAGAAGCGTCGATAATAACCAGCAAGACCAAGAAAGCTTCGTACTTCGGTAACCATCTTAGGTTGTTCCCAATTCTCCACTGCTGCCACTTTCTGAGGATCCACAAGAACACCTTGAGCTGATATCACGTGCCCTAAGAATGACACATGATCCAACCAAAATTGACATTGCTGAACTTAGCGTACAAATGATTTGCCCTTAGCATCTTCAGAACCAAACGCAGATGCCTGGCATGGTCAGTTTCATTCTTCGAATACACCAAAATGTCATCTATGAAAATAATGACGAACCTATCGAGATAAGGATGAAATACTCGGTTCATTAGGTTCATAAAGGCTGCTGCTGCATTAGTCAACCCAAATGGCATCACAAGAAACTCTTAATGACCATATCGAGTTCTGAAAGCTGTCTTCGGAACGTCGTCGTTCCTAATCTTTAACTGGTAGTAACCCGACCTTAGATCAATCTTAGAGAAGACACAAGCACCTTTAAGCTAGCCAAAGAGATCATCAATACGAGGTAACGGATAACGGTTTTTAATCGTCACCCTGTTCAACTGCCTATAGTCGATGCATAACCTCAAGGTTCCGTCTTTCTTCCTTACAAACAGAACTGGAGCTCCCCAAGGGGAAATGTTTGGCTGAATGAAACCCTTATCAACCAACTCTTGTAACTGAGCTTTAAGTTCCCTTAACTCCGCAGGAGCCATACGCTAAGGTGTAAAAGAAATAGGATTAGTACCTGGAAGTAGATCGATGGTGAACTCCACTTCACGATCTGGGGGTAAACCAGGTAAATCTTCAGGAAAAACATCCGGAAAGTGCCGGACTACTCCTACGTTCTCCACAGATGCAGTAGTCTCTTCCGATAGCGCAACATGAGCTAAGTAGCCTTGACAACCTTTACTTAACAGTCGTCTCTCCTTCATGGCAGTGATAACTCCGTGCTTTAGACCACTACGTTCACCAACAAATGTGATAGTAGGCATGCCTGGTCGATGGAAAGTAACCATCTTCTCATAACAATCCAACTTGGCACGATTATAGTCTAACCAATCCATGCCCAAGATAATGTCGAAATCAACGATATCCAAATGAACAAGATTAGCCGACATGACTACATCTTCAATAAGGATAGGACATCCTTGATATTCCCAGCTAACATAACAAATTTCACCTCTAGGCATCGAGAATTCAAACTCTTAGCCGAGTGAAGTAGGATGTGGTTGAGTCGTTTGAGCAAACTTATGGGAAATAACTGAATGTGTAGCACCAGAATCAATTAAAACTTTAGCAAAATGGCCTAGAACATTCAACGTACCCAAAATCAAGTCTGGATTTACTTGAGCATCCTGTAAGGTGATGTTGTTGACTCTTCCCTAGACCTGCTGTCTGCCTCCACGACCCCTGTTTGCTTGAGTCTGATTACCTCGACCATGATTACCTCGGCCCTGTTGAGGTAGATTTGTCTGCCTGCCTGAACCTCCATTTTTAGACGTTATGTCTAGGTTCTGATATTGTCCTTCAGTATACATCTGTGCTCCACCACCCTGGTATGAAGTATAATCTTCCTGATACTATGGATAACCTCCCTGAGTCTGCTGGTAGCCTCCCTGAATCTGCTGGTATCCTCCTTGATAGTAAGGGACCTCAGGTGTGTACTGGTATGTCCATCCCTGGTATGGAGCTACATCTCCTTGATAGTGGAAAACTCCACCGTAGCCTGTCTGCTGACGAGTATCAGGTGCTGGAAACTGCTATAAGGGAACTGCAGGTGATTGATTAGTAGGATGATTCCTCTGACTCTGAGGACAATTATAGGCCATGTGTCCCTGCTGTCCGCAACTGAAACATCATCTTTCTCTCCTCTTACACTCGCCAAAGTGACGGGTGTTACACCTGCGACAAAGTTGAGCACCTGAACTGCTGGAGTTTCCTTGACTCTGAAAACGAGAGCTGCTAGTGGATCTGCCGCCTCTACGAGGTGTACCAGAGTTAGAACCCTCGCTCGACGATCCAGAGCTGTTCCCGCCTCTCCTAAAGTTTTGTGTCATCCTCGGACCAAGCGACGATTGTCCCCTGTCATAATTCCTCTCGGTATTCCTGCCACCACCATCGTCATCATTATCAGGAGCATTCTCTGAATCTTCAACCCGAAGCAAGATCTCGAAGAATTCATGGAATAGTTGTTGCCATAGAACGTCATTTCTTGCATGTTCCCCTCTTAAACAAACGAAGCATCTCTCGGGGATTAGCAGCAGTCTTAGGCAATAACGAGATAGGTTTGTGAACCTCCGATGGTACTCAGTGGCTGACATCTTACCCTGCCTCAGCTCTGTGAACTCATTCTTCTTACAATCTATATATTTCGGAGGAATAAATCTGGTCCGAAATATATGCTTGAAGACATCCCAATCCATTGCATCCTCAGCAGACAATGGTTTCTTCTCCTGCTCCCACCAAGTCTCTGCTCCTAAACGAAGGAACCAGGTCACCATATCGACCTATCTCTTTACTGGAAGATTTCCTGTCGTTCCATGATTCGAAAAGTTTTCTTGACATGATCGAACCATATCTCTGATTTCTCCGCTCCCTCATTTCCAAAGAATTCATTAATCTTCAGGTGAGATACAATATCCAAAGTATTCCTCGGAGCAGGATGGAGTGCAGACTGAATTGCATTGGCGATAGCCTCACCAAACTGCCCCAAGTCCGGAAAATTATTCTCAGCTGAAGTACGTGGCTCTCTACAAGGTGGCATGGTTCTGACAAAGAAAACAAGAGTTAAAACACACTAAAAGTGCATGACTGTCTAAACCTATGCTCTGATACCAATATGACACACCCCGTCATGGGAAGGTCGAAGCATGTTAGCCATCACCGAGAGGTGACGTAACCATAAGGATATGTGATGTGAAAAGCGAGTAAATTTAAACTAAAACTAAATAGAACTAATAATACTAAGTAGTGATAGAGTGCGCAATCGTGGGAGTAACCCACTACAAATATTCAGAGCATTAAGATAGTAAGACTACAATAGAGTAGTCAAAGAACAAAAGTACACTTATTACATAATTGTGATAAGTTCATACGTCTAATACATAAGAGAATGTCGGAACTGCCGGAATTCCTCGAGTGCCACAAGAGTACAGCTATCTAGGTCCTGGAAGGGCGAAAAACAAAGTTGAGTGGGTCAGCAAACTAATTCTTGTAAGAAACCTTTAACTTCGAATGTACTAACCCCTCGCCTTAAAAACAAGTATAGTTTCTTCAAAACGTAATAAGTATATAAGTAGGCAATCATGTATAACAACAATTTAACTTGTAATATGCCGTAATGTGATATGCTAAATGCCACAGTAATATAATCATGTGATAATCAATTATAAACAGTTTGCTCATCATCTAGGCTAACACACGAGTCGGAATTGCCTAAGGCAACTCTACTTGATAGGACTGGGTGTAATCAATACGCTCTAGTACTACGATCATGCGAAGACTGGTGCAGGAGCACGGTCACATATAAGTCGGATTGCCTAATGCAATCTACCCGACAGGACTGGCACCTAACTTGGATCCAACGCGAGCGAATGGTGCGGATGTGAACATACACGTGAAAGACTGGCCCTGGCCCTGGGCGGAGTACTAACACCATGGTGCAGCAATATGAGCATGTACAAATATGTATGAATGTCATGACAGTAATATCCCAACCATCTAGCAGCATTTATCACAATTATATATCACAATTAAGAATAATCGGTAATTTAAGCGTAAAACTAAAGTAATTACGCAATTATAGAAACTATAATATGTATAGGTATAAAAACAAACTGCCCACTCACAAGTATGTCACTGGGTCGTAGCCCCCGAGCCTAGCCTGGCCTCGTACGTCTTAGGGATACGTTTCCCCTATATGTGAAATAACTAAAATATAATTAATTAAGCACATATACGGAAACCTAAATAAAATCCCCATAGTTTGCTCAAACCTAGGGTTTAAATATATGAAATCGATCTACTCGACGTCACGGACACACACGTGTCAACCACATGCCGGCCGGAGGTCGGACGAGCCATCACGTGTAGCCACAAGTGGCTGCACAAGCTGCCACGCGCTGCACAAGCTGATGGCATATGGGAGGGTCACGCGGGCCACGCGCATGCGAGTATATGTGTACTCGCCTTCCTCGCGATTTCCTGTGATTTTTGCAGGTTTTTGGACCAACTTTCTGAGCTCCTAACGAGCTCGATTCTCAACCAAAAACACTTCTACAAAAGCCAAATTAAAGTTAGGAATGTGATGAATCGATCCATATTCACAGAAAATTCAAGTGTGTTCCGTGTTGTCTAGAAACTTGGTCTGAAAGTGGCCAAATGGCCACGGCCAAACTTTTCCAGGGTTGATTTCTAACTCGATAGTTAACCAAATTCGATGATTCAAAAGCCATTTTGAAGTTAAGAATACAGAGAATAAGTCTATACCTATTAGGTGTCCAGTCGTGGTCGAGGTTGACCGGAAAAATGTGTTGAAAGTGGCCAAATGGCCACAGTCCCTTTGTTGGAAAAACTGAGCAACCTCCCTCACTTCGAGTTTTCTGTGCTAGAGTTCATTCGAGACAAGTATATGAGTTCAAAAACAACTTATAGAAATAAAATGGAGGTTTTTAGGGTTTCCCAGGGCTTACCTAAGCCGTGAATGGCCTGAAAATAGTTGTACCGAAACTCGCCGAGTCGGACCTTCCGAGTTGGACATCCAAAACTCGGCCAACATGTGAACCAGGGGTATGGTTGTGTTCCTGGGGTTGAGATGAACACGATGGTGTAGTTTGTTTGTCACGTTTGCATGTTTTGGAGTGAGTTTGAGAAAGTTGCAGAAAAGAAGGAGAACACGGCGAGGGAGAGAGAGAGAGAAAGGTGTGAGGGTTTCTGATTGGGTGCCAAAATAAAATGAGGGATGGTGATTGGTGGTGAGTGGGTGAGAGGGTTTTGGGAAAAAATAGGGCTGACGGGTTGGGTGAAAGGAGGGAGACATATCCCTTTTTTTTTTGGGAAATGATGGATTCTTTTCTGATTTTGTACACTTTCGATGTATAAAATATGCCTCTTTATAATGTTCCAAACACTGATAAATTTGTAAACGCGTGTAAAAATTAAATACGAAAGTGTGAACGAAAGAAATTAATATAAACGCATCCACATCACTTGTCGTTAAGGGCATATTAGTCATGTCGGGATTATCTACTATTGGTTGCCGAGCTTTCGGTTATAGTGTTCTTCATCACTTATGGCCGAAGAAGTTGGTTAGTGTGGGATGTGGGTTATAAATAAAAATTTATGACAGCTTAAGTGTTGTCTTTCCTCCAAGTATGATTCTTACGTTCTTCAATAGCACTGAGAATTTCAAAATCCATGATGATGTCTTCTTCGGGGGTTTTAGCTGTGTATATTCATCATGATAGGGTTTAGCGAGAGAAGGTTGAAACTCTCATCAAGTGTGGTCAATTTCGAGACATATTTGACTTTGTCGACTTTATCGACAATTTGTCAGCGACCTTTCGATTATAATATTCTTCCTTGCGTACGATCGAGGGATGCTATCGTATATAATTAAGTTTCTGACAACTAAAGTGTTGTCTCATTTCAACTATGTTTCACATCTTTCAATGACATTGATTATTTTGGAAAATTCATGTTGGTGTGTTCTTCGGAATATCTCAGCTGTGTAGAGGTAGCACGGCGAAATCTCATTCATATAATTGAACGATGAGAATTGTTGAAAGGAATCATTGTATACATAATATGAGATCGACAGTCATTCTTTTCGTTCGATACAGTGATTCTCCACATTTGAAAATCAGTCGACGCATCTCTATAATAAAATGTGTACAAATTCTTTATTAACCATAGAGCATTTCAAATACCCTTTCCCTTGAGCATATCTAGAATTTTGGTAGCAGTGGAGGAAGAACGAAATCAACTCTTATGACTATACTATGGTGCATCATCTTAGTGGTGTGGAAGTAGTCACTTCGCATCTTCAGCTCGTCATATTCCATTTTGGTTGGAATTTACGAGTATTGACGTGGCATTATTTACAATCATCAGGAAATCAGTTGGATGATTACAATTATTTTATGTATGTAGATGAAGTTGGGACGTATTATCATATACTCTTGGTGCGGGGTATTTCGTACATATTGAGAATCTGGGAAGCAACAATTAAAAGGTTGAACCAATGCTACACTTCGGCGGTGTTTCAACTGGAGATAACCTTGTTTAAGTGAAATGTCGTGTTTCTCCAGTTTAAAGTTTAAGATTGGAAGTGGTGATGATCTCTTTCCTCGAACTGAGCGCTAGAATTTCATCAACGAGGCACTTGTGGGACCAACTAAGATTGAAAAGTGGGCTGTTGTTAATTTCCCGCAGGTTGTAATATAAAACTTTTCGTCAGATGATCGTTTTGTTGTGGAGATTTGGAGATATGAAAGGAATTAAAATTAAGTCTCAACTTGACGTGTTCGAAAAGAACCCTCAGTCTATGTGCGTTCTACTTTTGGATTAAAGTTGAAATGACTTTATGAGGAAACTGTTTTCGGACTTCTATACATATTCAGGCAAACAGAAACCTGAACGGGTTATCACTTTGACATATGTATATTTCCGTGTGTTATGTATTTTATTTTCCTAGTTTGGAAAGTCTTTTGAAGGTTATGAGTATTTAGTTTGTCTAATATCACCTCTCACCTTTAGACAAATAATTGGTCTAAAGAGGGTTACTAGATTTTAGTGGACGTGCTGCATCTTATTTGTTCTACAGTGGGTATAGTGATGACATACCCTTATCCTTATTTGAGTGCTTGTAGCTACGGTTACAAGTTTTGGTTTGGGTATGATACTGCAGAGAGTTGATATGGAGACACTGTACATAATACATAATTGGCAGCTGAGTACTGCAAACAGGTATTTGATTGAGCAAGAGTATGTTATAGAAAGATTGTTGGTTAATGATATTATTGTTTGAGAAGGTAGTGTCTGAGCACGATCGAGTTTTGTTAGAACGAGGTATGCGTATTTCCCAATGGGGGGCATGATGGTAATAGTGCACCTCCGGGAATTGTTACTTGCTCAGCGAGACAACAGTGAATTGTTAGTATTACGGGATGCAGACCGTAATATTGAGAATTAATTGTTGGACTCGTTAAGCAAGTTAACATTTAGTTTCATTTACAGTTACTAGTTTGTTTATGGTTGGGCTTAACCCAACAGTATTATACATTTATTTTCAGAGTCGTTACGCTACGAGAGCGTAGGCGAATTCTCTCTATGGTCGGTTTTGGTTTTCGTAGAACTATTTTAATTATAATTCCTTACATATATTTTAAGGTTATGTTTTTATACGCCTATTTTTTTTAACACTACGTTTTAAGAAAGGTTTTATATTATAATATTGTGCTGAAGAAGAAGAAAGGTAGGAGTCTGGGGGCATGAAAGAGGAATCATTGCACTCCGATCGCGACGGAATGGCATTCTCTTTTATGCAACCACTCTAACTTGATATCTTCTTTACACATTTATTTCTCTACTGTCTTTTCACTACTTTTGTTTAACAAATGGTTTTAAATTTCGGGGATGAAATTTTTTAAGGTGAGGAGACTGTGACAGCCCGTCCCTGATTTTACAATTTTATAAATTTTTAATAAGTGATTTTACAAAAATGCCCTTCGAGGAACGTGTGTTGACTGAGGTTACTTGCAGTGTCATGTCACCTAAGATTTGTTTTCTTGGCATATCCTCGTAGTACTCGTCGCTACGGACGCGTGGGCGCAGACGGTTCGTGATTTGGAGCTATAACGAAGGATATATTAACGTTTGAAGTTTGAGGCATTTTAGTGATTTGATTCTTTTAGAAAAAAATTTGGAATTTGTTTTATTAAATCTGGGGTGCCACATGGGTGGCCCAGATTAAAGGAATGAAATATAGAGGGTGCGGATGCAAAAGAAAGGAAATAAAGGGGAGTGGGCACTGCCCAGTTAGGAGAAGAGAGAAAGAGACCAAGAAACCACTTGAAAACTCTTCCATGACCTTCCCTCTCCATGTTTCACCCCAAAAATCACGAAATTTGGTTGTGGTTTGGTGAAGAATGCACCCGTGGGTGCCGCAGCTTCTTTGCTTGAAATCCATCAATCGTGAAACCATTTATTTCAATTACCACTACCAAAACACTCCCCTAGAACCCAGGAACAAAGCCCAAGCATTGGTTGGAGCATCAGAGTTGTTTTGGAGGTCGATTCGAACACACCCGCATTAGGGTTTCCGCACGGTTTTGGTGGAATTGGAACCTTTCTAGACCCAATTGGCCTTGGTCACAGGTATGAAAGTTACTCTACTCATTGAGATCTTCATTTCTGCAAAATTTGGTAATTTTTGGAGATAGTTGGATTTTTCGGCGAGTCGGGGCGGCCGACCGCCACCCACGGCGGCGCGTGGCCAGTGGGCCATCAATGTTATTTTTAGGCTATGTTTGACGTCTTTAAGTCAGTTTTGATAATCGAATTACGTAGATTGAGCAATTGAACCTAATTTCATTACGACGTGGTTAGGTATTTATATGAATTGACTATCCGACTGTTGGATCGTCACCAAACTTTAATACATTATAGTACGTAATATTTGAAGAATGTAGGAACTTACGGATCGGGAATCCGACGTACGGATCTTCCCGAATTGAATTTGTAAGTTCATAAAATAAAATGTTAACCGCCACTTGGTTTTGGCAATTGGCGGAGATCCAACCGTTGAATCGTAATGAAATTTTAGTATATTATTCTAGAAGCATAATGTACATCTCTGGAAGTTACGGATTGGAGATCTGAGGTACGGATCTTCCTGATCGAGTATGTAGGGTTGTGGACCCTACCGTCGATCTTTGATCGACGATTGACTTTTGATTAAGGGTCTCAAATGATTCTAGAATATCCTTGAGGATATGTTTTATGTGATTTACGTATTCTATGGTTAAGAGTTCTAAGATGTAGTTTGATAATTATTTTAGGTACCGATCGTTTTGGGACGCCTCGATATTTATGTTAGGGAGTCGTAACACAGACTCCAGGTGAGTGGGCATTTTGGTTTTCTATATATGTATATATGCATTGCGTTTTTCCTAGAAAACTCATTTAAATAGTTTTATGCTTTGGAAATGCCATGCCAAATGTTCTATACTTAGAATATGCATTGAAATACTTTGTTAAATGTTTATAAGTTAGAATATGTATTTATTAGTTGCATATATTATGGTTCGCGCTGCGGATGCTCAGGTAAGTTCAGGTAAGGTTATATGTGGTTAATGGTAAGTGATATGGTTACGGTTATACATAGAGACATTTAGAGCTCATTAACCTGCACCCCGGTGTTAGTGCTCCCGCCCGTGGCCAGGGCAAAATCCTTCACGTTATGTTCACCTCCCGCACCATACGCTTACCTTGGATCCAAGTTAGGTGCACAGTCTTGTCGTACAGACCACTATAGGTGGTTCCGACATGTAGGTGACCTGTGAGTTATCGCACAGTCTTCACGTGATCGTAGCACTCGAGCGTATTTTTTACACCTAGTCTTGTCGTACAGACCACATTAGGTGGTTCCGACTCGTGTGCAGGCATATTAGATGAGCTATATACTCAGCCGTACATGCCACCTTAGGTGGATCCGGCTGACATGTTCTTATTCATTATTTGATTTCACCTGGTTGACTTGATTATTCTGGTGACACTTTGCATGGCATACATGCATTGATCTTGAGTTCTTGGCAATGATTTTGAGATGTATATATATATATATATATATATATATATATATATATATATATATATATCTTATTTTCTGGGAAATTATACAGGTTTTACAGCGAGAGGTTATAACTTTTGAGAAGAAAAAATGTTTTCAAAAATATTTATTTTTGCCCACTCACATTTTCTGTTTTGCGCCCCTCCAGGTATTAGTAGCTGAGCTTTCATATCGACGAGGAGCCGTGGCAAATCTGGGTGTAGATGATACTTCTGATGGTATAATTCTCACCATATCTTACTGCACTAATCTTATGCTCTGCCATTGCGTGTAAATTGGGCTCAATCTCGCTCACCGCGGACTTCTGCTCTTAGACACTTTTAGGTTTAAATTTATTCATTTTTCCACGTCATTACACTTTATGGCTTCATCACCTTCCAGGTGTCGGTCAGCACAGCTCGATTCGGGGTCTTATTAGGCATTCCGGGTCGGGGTGTGTTAAAAAATGTTACAATTAGTATATTTATATTTATGGCTAAATTTTTTAATATATTTTTATTTTTAGTTTGTATCTATTTTTAATTTGCAAATATTTTTAATTTGTACCAATTTTCTTTTCATTTTTAATTTGTACCCATATATTAGTTTCTTTTTGTGTCCATATTTTTTAAAGTTTTATTTGTGTTTGTACCCATGTGTATACCGTCACGTGACACTGTATATTTAATCAATGATAGAAAAATTACATATGGCATATTTATGTTTTTTTGCCTAAACTTTGTATCATATATTTATATTTTTAGTTTGTACCCACTTTTAATTTGCAACCTTTTTTTTTTAAAATTTGTAGTATTTTCTTTTTAGTTTTATTTTGTACCCATGTATTAATTTCTTTCAGCGCCTATATTTTTTAAATTTCATTTGTACTCATAATTTTTAATCTTTTATCTGTACCCTAATTTATTTATAATGTACACATTCTTGTTTATTAATGTACCACTTTGTTATATGTGAAATGTACCAATTTTTTTGTAAAATGTACCAATTTTTTTAACACTATGGATACATTCTTTTGCCATTTATTATTTCTTATTTTTACATAGTTTTTATCCATTTATTCAATCAAAATATTTGAATTTTTTATTGTAACCGTTTCTAATAGTATTATAATGAAGGATTTTAAATTTATAGAATTATAAATCTCATAAAATATTAAACAATTAATGTCAAAACTATAAAAATATAAATATTAATAGTAATATAATGAGGTGTACAAAGTCAAGGGACCTTTATCAAACTTTGAATACTATTAAGGTTTTAATCAAATAATGTTAAGGATTAGAGACCGCATCCAAAGTATCCCATAAAAAAAATAACCAAAAATGTTGTCCAAGTGTCTTTATCCTTCGCGATGGAAATACCCTCTTCTCCCAACCCAAAGTCAACAAAGGGCAAACATCTACTCCTAACAAAAGACGTGTCGAAGTGAAAGACCTTGAAATTATTGAACTTAAATCTATGCATAAGCCTATGCAAACAGGGTCAAAAGCTATAGATAGCCTGGTTTCTGTAAGCCATGATCAACGAAAACTCCAAGATTGTCATATATGACAACCGATGTTGCTCATGACTGATCTACGCAAATCAGAGGCCCAGCTAGCGCGTGAAACACTCTTTCAAATAAAGTTATTCAAGAGATCCCTTAATAGAACAGAACTCAATATATATAACAAATACAAACATATACATATAAGTGACATGTCGTCGATGCTCCTACGGATATAATGGAGACGTGAAATTAAAGTCTTAATCAGAGAATTAAAAAAACCTTAAATAAGCTTATATAAAGAGTGGAGACACTACACGACAAATTTAAATGTTCACTTGACGAATTTAACCTATTCAACTATATAGCTATAATATCGCTCAAAGAAATAGTTATACTGCAATTACCTTTTTTTTTTTCCAAAGAAATATTACAATATATGAATTCAAGTAGTAGTTATTTGTTGTCACTCAGTACTACGGTTTAGTGATATTTCTCTTTCCTTAGAAGTGAGAGATTTTAATTTCGAATCTCGATGATGGAAAATTGAATACCAAATTAGGCTATCAATTGTATGACTTAGTCGAACTCCTCATCTTCCTAGTATAAAAATAGCGATGTACTAAAAAAAAGTAATAGTTATTTGTTAATTTGTTAATTTTTATTTATTTTCTTAATTCCAACAAGCAAATGCGATTTGGGTCATGGTGTGGGGCCATATACCATGCATGTATGTTTCCTGGAGAAGTGGGTAGTAGGGTCTGCTGGTTTGGCTTTAGCCTAATCCATATATATCATCAACTACAAGCTTCATCAGAAAACCTTAGCCGGAGTCGGAGTGGCATCTCGACGACCTATAATTTCCTACAAGTGATTGTGGTGGTGATGAGTTGTGATGATTTTTCTCGTTATTTAAGAGACAAAAAAAACTTTAAAACTAAAGATTCTATATAATATAATTCCTTATAAAATGTAATGGTGGTTCCATGATCATCCTAAGACCGTAGATGTGTTGTCATCATATCAATCATGGCCACAGAATGAATAGGGTTATATGGAATGACAAACAAGTGACCAACGCAACACCATTGCACCAATGATTGATGGATGTTAGTCTATTTGGAGTAGGATTCTTTCATCTCTTTTTTTTCTTCCCTTTATTCCTCTCCTATTTGAACGGTCACAGTTAAGCTCCGTCAATATCTTATATTAATTTTTTTTATAGAAAGAGAAAAACAAAATAGAGAATGTGAAATGAGAGGATAGAAGGTGATGAAAATATGATTGGAGAGAATCCTAGTCCAGTCTATTTTCACTTATATATATTCCCTTCTCACCCAAAAGAAACTTTTAAATGTTCTAGTTTGTTTAATCAACATTGAAGAAATTCACCCTAAAAAGAAAAAAATAACGAAAGCAAATTTAACGATGAAAAAAATCATCTTAGAAGGATCATCAGCAACATGGACGAATTCTCACAACGAAAATTATACTCCAAAGAGAAAATATGCCAAACATTTCAAACTTTTTAGAGATCATTATATATCGTGTGTTAAGAAACTATATAGTGCCAAATGTATAAGTAGAAAAAAATAATTCAGCATCATACAACTAGTTTGAAATAAGTCCAACAATAAGAAGAGGGAGGGGAATTTAAACTCAAGACACAATGATAAAAGGGTAAGACCCTATCCACTAGGATAATTCACCACTTACACTTGCAATTTCATTACAACCATTTAAATGTGATTGTTTGTCTTAAACTGATATTAAAATGAAGCCATTTGATGCATGAAGAGTGATTTTCCATCATTTCGACCGAAGTTAATGTGAGAGGGAAGTTACAAAGAAAGTTTTTTTTTTTCTTTTTTTTTTTGAACAAACGATATTATTTACATTAAAGAGTTGGGGGAGTGGGCTAAACATAAGGTTCTAAAAGATGCTAGGCGCTAGTCGGGCGGCGGCTAGGCGGAGCCTAGGCGAATTTAAGTAAATCTATTGTATTTGTGTAAATAAGTGTCTGTTTATACTTAAAATATATATAATTTCATCATAAATTACAAAATAGAATGACATATATATTATGAAGTATTGGAACATAATGAAAACATGAGGAGCAAACATATAATGTGTGTTTATTTAAGTGTTCAATAAGTCTCTTACAATTTATTGAACACAATTAAAATGCAAAAGGAAAATTATTTATTTTCTATCTAAGTGAGTTGCAACCTAGGCAGGTGTCTAGGAGGGTCTAGGCGGGTGCCTAGGCAGTCTAGGCGGGCGCCTCAGCAGATCTAGGTGCCCTTTCTTAATTTTCAAACGTCTAGGCATTAATTGGGGCGGTGGCCAGCCACCTAACGTCTAGGTGGGGCCTAAGCGGCACTAAACGGAGATTTTTATAACAGTGGCTAAACATCATAATGCACTAGCTATAATGTGATTCAAATAAATCCACTAAAGTTTCACTGAGAGATTTAATCTTTCAAAGGTGGTATGACTAATTTATTAGAATTACAACACATGTATTATCATAAATATTAAACTCTAAAGTTCAAATCTAAAACCCCGCACACTATTAATTGAGCGAGTTAACTAGTAACTTCACATTTTAGGAGTGGCCATCGTGTGAGTTGGTTGGGTTGCACCTTAATTCGTTGGCCAATCCAATAGATTCGGATTGACATTGTTGAAACTCATTTCACCCAAGATAATGGGCAAACCAACTCACCCAAACCATTATTAGGCAGGTTGGGTTGAGCGGGTTCCATGGGTTGGAATTCATTTTCATTTTTTTATTCCTAATGTGAGTACGAGTGACAAATACAATCCAAACCCAACCCAAGTTAATCAATTTCGGATGAATTAGTCGGTAAACCACTAATATGCCCACCCTACCACACATCGACAACCACATCGTATATACACCACAAATTAGTGATAGTTTTTCTATCCTCAACCCTAGTATAGGAATATGATTAACAGAATGTGCTTAGTTCCCTTGCTAGTTTCTGAAAACCATTGCAAAAAGTTTAGAATACGTGACATACGTAATATTGTTCTCTTGTCAAACATTTTGACTTGTAATTTATTTAGAATATTAATATGAATTATACGTTGAATTAAGTATTATCTTTATTAATGTACAACTACTCATAATTCGACGTTCCAAGATCCAGACTGTTTGCATTTTACGTTTTGCATTATACACTCAAACAAATTGTTGAATACTAAATATCAATGAATGTCATTGGATTTCTCTTCTTATAAATATTAGAAGAGGTGCAACTAAAACATTTGATATCTGTGAGTTTTACTTGTTTACACACCTCATGCTTAAATTTGCAAACCCTACTGGGAAATGAGAATATTATTTTTGAGGAATATAATGTCCTTATCCCGTTATCTTTTCTTGACAGTGATTACTGAGCCGCGAGCGTGCAAGCAGTAGCCGAAAACCCGGCAGGTTTAAGGGACTCACAGTGTCCGATGTAATAGCGCGCATGTGTCACAGCCATAGCGAGAATGATACGTGGCTTATAGAAAATTATATAAGTCAGAGATTAGGGTTAACGTAGAAGGAGAGAAAAAGGAATTTGAGGGCATTGGACAATTGATTTCTCCTCCCAAAGGCCAGTAGGGCCCACACTAACATCACATCTCTAGTATGGGATTTGGGAAAAGTAGAGTGCTGAATATTTCAACAATATATTCATATATTCGTTGGCTAAAAAGTTGGGTATTTTTCTAATCATTGCTTCTCTTCGAGTGAAGCATTGCAGCAATTAGTTTCAATACTGTATGTATATATTATATGTATGGTATATATGTATATATATATATATATGCAGCATGTGTGTGCGAAAATAATTGTGCAGATTCAACCTTGTATCTTTTTGGTTGAACTGCAACTTTTGGTTAAAAGACATAATGCTTACTCAAATTGTATGAATAGAATTAAAAGATATAATTAGTCAATATTTATTTTCTGAAAATTCTAAATAGAAGACATGTCTTTTGGGTCAACACTATTAAGAATGATTGTATATCTTCAACTAAAATGAAAGGACTAGATGAACGGGTGCTTTAATGCTTATAAATATCTATTGTGGCATAATGTTTCACACACAATTTTCAGAAATTTGTTTCTACGTTCCTTGCTCTCTTTTCTCTCCATCGCATTCATACAATTTTTTTCTAGTTATTTCTAAGGAAATATAATTCGGTTTTGCAAATCGAATATTTCATACTTTGTTGTATCCTGGAAGTGATTTGCCAAGAACCCTTTACCAAACTCATTCGAGTGGGGGCAAATATCACTTTAAGAAAATGATTCAAGTTGTACCTCAAAGTCATCATTCGAATTATTCTCTATATTTCTACATTTAATCTAACAATCTTAAAGTGTTATTTTCGTCATGGAGAACAAGTTCGATAACATGGCTTTGAAGATTATCAATCAAGATGTCTACAAGCTAGACAAATTTGATGGATCAAATTTCACCTGATGGAAGGAAAAGATGCGTTTCATGCTTACTGTTCTAAATGTCATATATGTGTTGGACTCGAAGTTGGAGCCTATTCGTGAACCAAATGACAAAGACATGGACAAAATAATTGCCAATCGAAAGAAACGTGAAGAAGATGAATAGGTATCTAGAGGACACATTTTGGGCACATTATCTGATCGATTATATAACCTGTACGCACACATTCAATCTCCAAAGGAAATTTGGGGAGCACTTCAACACAAGTACACAACGGAGAAAAAAGGTACCGATAAAATTTTAATGTTCAAATATTATGAGTTCACTATGTTTGATAACAAGCCCATCCTAGACCAAGTTCATGAATTATTGGTCTTGGTCTCAAAACTTCGTGAACTTAAAATAGTTATTCCGGATCCTATGATAGTTGGAGTTATTATGGCAAAATTACCCCAACACATGGAATAACTATAGAAAAAAACTTCTACACATGGTGGAAGATATTTTTGGAGGATTTACAAAAAGGTATTCAAATTGAAGAAGAAACTCGAAATCGTGATAAGAATTTTGCAAATCAAGATTCCTCCAAAGTTCACATTGTCGAAGGAAACAAATACAAAAAGAACTTCAAAGTCAAAATTGACAAAGGGAAGTTTAAGAAGACCAACTCCAACAACAATCAAAAGAATGCAAATGGTGTCTGCTACCATTGTGGAAAGAAATGTCATTACATTCGTGATTGTAGACACAGAAAAGCAAGTGAGGAATATGCCAATAAGACCAATACCGCAAATATGGTGGAAAATTCTGGAATTGATAACATAGTTGCAATGGTATCAATGATGCATATTGGCATGATTACCGAACTGAATATGGTTGTGGCAATAAAATCATCTGATTGGTGGCTCGACTCAGGAGCTACTATACATGTGTGCAATGATAAGGCACAATTCAAGACATATGAAGCATCAACGGACAATCAAGAGGTCTTAATGGGGAATCATAATTTCTCCAAAGTTCTGGGAAAATGAACCGTTGAACTTCAGTTTACTTCTGCGAAGAAATTGACGTTGCTTAATATACTACATGTTCCAAAAATTAGAAAGCATCTTGTGTCTGTAAATTTATTATGTAAGAACGGTATAAAGACTGTTCTAGAGTCAGACAAATTAATAATGTCGAAAAATGGAATGTTTGTTGGGAAGGGATATTTTTGTAATGGGATGTTCAAATTAAGTATTAATAATAAAGTGAATTCTTCTGCTTATATTTTTTTTTAATCTTCCTCTCATTTATGACATTTACTTTTAGCACATGTAAATTTTAGATCTTTAAAATACATGCACACACTTGGTTTAATTGCTTGCAATGATGATTACAATGATAAATATGAAACATGTATTCAAGCGAAAATGACTAAGAAACCTTTTCCAACTGCCGAAAGAAATACAAATTTATTAGACTTAATACATTTTGACATATGTGAATTTAATGGTATATTAACAAGAGGAGGAAAAAGATATTTTATCACATTTATAGATGATTGTTCTAAGTTCACTTATGTTTATTTATTGTCTAATAAAGATGAAGCTTTTGAGTATTTTAAGCGCTATAAGGCTGAAATTGAAAACCAAAAAGGAAGAAAAATAAATGCCTTTGTAGTGATAGAGATAGTGAATATTTTTCACATGAATTTAATATTTTTGTGAAGAGCATGGTGTTATACATCAAAGTACTGCACCCTATACACCACAACAAAATGGTTTGGCAGAAAGAAAAAATAGGACACTCACTGAAATGATTAATTCTATGATGATTAATGCTAATACTCCAAAATATTTATGGGGTGGAGCATTGTTTACTGCATGCCATATACACAATAGAATTACATCTACGAAGACACATGTGTCACCATATGAATTTTGGAAATGAAGAAAACCAAATTTGTCATATTTGAGAGTATGGGGTTGTGTAGCCTTTTATAAGGCACTCGATCCTAAGAGATATGTTGAATAATAAACCTCAAATTCACAATACAAGTATAGTTTGTTTGTAAGTGTAAATAAACATTTACTTGATTAAATTTACTTAAATTCGCTTAGCTCACCTAACATTTTCCTAGACTCCGTCTAGACGTATAGGCATCCCGATCTGCCGACGGACTGGTGCCTAACGTCCCTTGATTAGGACTACCTAAAATTAAAATGTTGGATCCCACCATTGAATGACATATATAAAAAATTTGTAAATAAATCATTTAAATTAGAGAATTGCACACCTCTCCTACAGGCCCTTATAACTCTCTTGCAAAACATTTATAATTTCTCTTCTTATTTTTATTAATCTCTTCGAATTTAGAAATTCATCATTCAAACATAACTTGAAAAGCCAAAATCCTCCATCCATGTCTCCCTGTGACACGTGTTTCTCCTAGTTCACCAGGAATAAAAAGAAACAGACATGTGTCGCCTACTTTTTGGCGTTGGAAACATGGAATCTCTATTCTCATCGTACTTACCATCATATGATATGTTTATTTTTCTTTTCATGTTTTGGTGTCGATATGACATGTTTCATTTCTTTCTTTTATTCCAAGAAAAAAACTATTATTTGCCGATAAAATTGAACGTCTCTTTAACGATAATGGAGCATGCTCATCAACAAGAGAAAATTAAGAAGAAGAAGACAGATTGAAGATAAATATTTCGTCGTAATATCGGTTGTCATTTGAACATAAAGTTACCTCATTGTATGTAGTTACTAAATAACTTGAGGTTTTATCATAAATGAAATTGATAATATAAAAAGTAAAAGTGGGGGTTCTTGCGACGTTAGAATTTATGAAGAATTTTGAATAAGAGAACATGATATATTTATGAACTTGACTCATCAATGAGAATGAATATGAGTATTCCAATTACAACACGAACCGTACGGCTCAAGATGATTCCTTACTGAGTCATAGGTTTATAAACTGACCCTTTCTCTCCAAATTCAGACTCTTATTCAAATTTTTTAGGACATCTCCAATAGAGAAGGCTAAAGGTTCAAAAGCCAAAAAATTGCCCGATTGCCCAAAAAACTCATCTCCAACTGAAGGTGAGGCTATAATACTATGGAGCCCACCAAGCTTTTATTTGATCAAAGGGGCATTAGGCTGGCCAATTGTAGCTTTTGAGTGAAATGCGGCAAAGGGAAGAAAAATCCATGGACCGACTCTATCGTCTCCACCCCGCCCCCTCTTAGCTCATTTTCTTGGGCCCAGCTCCTCAGTTTCAATAATTGATTCAAATTCAACGGCTAGATTTGAAAACATCAAAAGGTAGTTCAATTAAATTAACTAATAAATTTAAAGTATAAACTTAAAACTAATAAATTATTAAGGAGGCCATATTTAGTCCATTCGGTTAGAGATGGTATATGAGTATGGCCTGACTGTCACATCCCGGCCCGACCCCCCACCACATCCAGGGCTCGACTCTGCCGTAGCACGATATTGTCCGCTTTGGGCCCCGGCCACGCCCTCACGGTTTTGTTTTTGGGAACTCACATGAGAACTTCCCAGTGGGTCACCCATCATGGGATTGCTCTCGCGCGAACTCGCTTAACTTCGGAGTTCCGATGGAATCCGAAGCCAGTGAGTTCCCAAAAGGCCTCGTGCTAGGTAAAGATGAGAATATACATATAAGGCTTACAGAATCCACACCCCTGGGCGATGTGGGATCTTACAATCCACCCCCCTTAGGGGCCCGACGTCCTCGTCGGCACACTTCCGGCCAGGGATTGGCTCTGATACCAAATTGACACATCCCGGCCCAGGCCCCACCACATCCTAGGCTCGACTACACCGTAGCACGATATTGTCCGCTTTGGGCCCCGGCCACACCCTCACGGTTTTGTTTCTGGGAACTCACATGAGAAATTCCCAGTGGGTCACCCATCATGGGATTGCTCTCGTGCGAACTCGCTTAACTTCGGAGTTCCGATGGAATCCGAAGCCAGTGAGCTCCCAAAAGGCCTCGTGCTAGGTAGAGATGGGAATATACATATAAGGCTTACAGGATCCACACCCTTGGGTGATGTGAGATCTTACACTGACACTGTTTATTTAAAGAAAGTTTTGGTAGTTTTGTGAACAAATTTTGTTAGTTGGATATAGAGATACATAATTTAGCTTGAAATTGTTGGAAATTTTGAGTAAAAATTTCATTGTCTCACATTGGTCACTACCAAAAGGTTCCTTCATTTTATAAGGCTTTGTCCCTTATAGAAAGTGATTGGAGTGATGGACCATGGAGAATAAAATTGGGCTCAACCTTGGGGTTAGGCTTTGGGGTGTACTAATCAATTGATCATTACTATATAATTAATTTTTAAAAATTGGCCTTGGGGCTCGGGCTCTAATAATTAAATTCTTTAATTAATTATTTTAATTAATTTCGGATTTAATTAATTAATTAATTTTTATATCAACATACTCATCTTTTCAGATGAAGTCTGAAGCAATGAAAGAACAGTAGAGAGCAAAGCACCCCTCTGAGAAGATGTCTTCCAACAGACGTATCTCATTCTTATACCTGTTGCGAACAGACATAAACATATTATATATACATCCATCTGCATATCATTTAGAACATAGAAAAATAAAAAATTTCTTCTACAATCCCAAACATTCTTACTAAGAGAACCACAAAGAAATTCGCCAGAAGTCAAGTTTTACGGTGCTGGAATTCTGACTTAGATCGTAGAATCCTGGTGAAGCAGACGTTCGTAGAACTACAAGTCTTGAGTAGGGACGAAACTTTTGTTTCAAAAACCTTGTGGTACTCAAGCCTCGATCTTCAATTTGTTTGTCTAATATTATTTGGTTTTGTTCATACTCTATTAAATTATTTATTCGCATTTATTATTTATTAACATATATAAATTTATCATTGATTGTTCATATTTATCCAACAGAAATGAAATTTTCCTATGTGAAATTGCTTTTGGTTATATGACATGGAATGTGTTGATGTTTAAAATTGTAAGGTTAATAAACTAGAACAATGAACCCATGGTGGGCTCGGTATATGGACCAAAATGAATTGGACTTAAGGACATAAGTGGTTCACCCCTCAAAACTAGGCTACATCCATTGTGTTGCTCATAAATATTATTTCATGACTAATATAATGATCGGCTAATACATCCATTCCTCACTTCTCGCTTTTTCCGACCCCTATAATGGAGGTTTTTTTGGGGTCTTTCAATCTAGCATTTCATGTGCCACCGACTTGGACCATCATCCAAACATCTTTCCACCAAACCAGCTAGGCTTTTAATAGTGAATTGACATTCTTGCAGTCGGGGACGATGCGTGCTTTTATGGTTTTGAATGCCGAGCACCCCACTCCGACCTTGATCTAATCTCGACTCTCTGAGCGCTATCCCCCACCATTTTTATGTCCCATTCTAGTTCTCTACGGCTGACAACAAGTTGCTGGATAGTTTAATTGACACTTGAGTAAACATGCCCTTAGATACTTGTGCGATAAAGCTGTCAATCTGCCCATGTGTTTCTAACTGTTGGGTGACTCATTTTTCTTCTTGGTCAGCTCGACCGCTCTGGGCGTCTTCCTTTAAACTCATTGGGCCTTAGGCTTATCAATCTCTCTTAGGTCTACCGTAGTCTCTTTCTCGATCTGCTCCATTTAGTGAGCCTAAAAGTGCCCAGTATTAACAAGTAATCTAACTCCTTAGTTAAGGGTTCTATCTTAGGCATGAAGGTATATTGGTCGGTCGGCAAGTCAAGCTGTGCTTGGATTTACAGTAGTCGGTCGGTCTGTGGTTCATCCTTGTGTCATTTGGCTTGGTCTCGTTTGTATCATTTTCAAAACAATGTTCAAGAGATGTTTGGGTGTCCGAGATGAGTTAGTGGTAGGCTGGCAGAGTAATCGAGATGTTTTCGCATTAAATGCATTGTAGGCAGTCGCGGCCTCGTGCGTTGCAACGTCTCTTCACATCCCTTTCGTTTCAAAAACCAAATCGACTGAGATGCCACGTGTTTCGATCTCACCGTTCTAGCGCCTTCTTTCTAACGGCTGTGATTAACCACTTCAGGTTATATAAACCAATTTCCATAAACCCACTTTCACTTCTTCTTCCTCCTTGGAACGAATCTCTGCCATATTTTATCTGCCTTTTCAGTGATCTAGAGCCTGTGCCAATGGATCTTCAACACTTTTCATCAATTCCCTCAGGTTCGTCTTACACAATGGTACTTTTCTTGGTTATTATGTAGGCTTAAATATTAAAATGGTCCCTATGTTTTAGTCATTTGGTCAATTTAGTCCCTGTGTTTTTAATTTGGCCAATTTGGTCCTTGTGTTTATCTTCGTTACCCAATTAAGGACATTTCCATCTAATTTTAGTAAAAAAAAAATTATAAATCATCATTATAAAATTATTTATTTGATTTAAAATATTTAAAAATGAAATAAAATAAAAAATTAAAAGAAAAATTATTCTCCTCCTAACTCCCCTACCTCTTCCCTAACATTACCCCATCTCTTTTATATGTCACAACCTTAATCATTTTTTAGATTGGAAGTTTTATCTCTTATATGTGTTATTTCTCATTGATTTGAATTTTTATGTATGGGAAAACATAATTATATCTCATATAATTTTTTAAAAGAAGTTGAATGAAATGTCCTTAATCGGCTAAAAGAGACAAACACGAGGACTAAATTAGCCAAATTGAAAACACGAGGACTAAATTGTCCATATGACTATAACACATGTACCGTTTTGACATTTAAGCCTATTATGTAATGTAACTTAATTGTAATTTTAAAACGAGTTCCCTGATTTTTAAAGTGCTAGCCATCGCTGGTGTTAACTGACACCAGTGGGGATTACCATTGTTGAGTTCTTCAATTAGTCAAGTCGAGGCATTTTCCTCTGTGGACAGAGTGGGCTCATGGCCTTCTTGAGTCTTTAACCATTCCCAACCCTACCAATTAGAACTTTTTAATTTTTGAGTAAACTGCCATCCTATTTCTTGTGGGAGTTCATGCCGAATCGTTCAATTTTGGTGTGTTAGGATCCTAGTTATTGGGTTGATATCTTTATGGTATTTTGTCTTACCCTAGTAGTAGTTGGTTTCATCGAACGGTAATGAGGGTGAAGATGTGTTCCAATCAGGCCACCCCTCTTCTAGGGTTGTATATAAGCCTTCTTTCACCATTTAGGAAAGGCATGAATGAAAGAATTGTTATTTTATTTCTTACTTTAGCTGCATTTTCCTCTTTTTCTCCATTCATACGAAATGGGTCCTATCATCTGGTATCTAGAGCCCAGGTGTGCTTCCATGGTCAAGCTCCCAGCACCGATGCCCATGGCCGACGTTTCGAAGGCGGTACTCAACCGGCAGTTTCCGCAGCAGCAAATCCTCACTCAAATCCAGACCCTCCATGACAAGATCACGATGATGAACCTCCGTTAGGTTAAGTTGGAGCACCAACTCACCGATCTGCAACACTCTCTCACAGATATGGCCATCCTCGATGCTCGGCATGAGCAAGTTTAACAGGCTTGTCTTGAGGAGCTCCGTTCTCTAAAAACCCAACCCCCACCCTTCCTTAGCCCACATGGAGTACTTCTCTGCCACAGCCCATTGCCACCTCCCACCCGAGGACCCCTTTCGCAACTGGTCATTCGTCTCTCTCTTCCACCACGCCGCCATTCCACTTTTCTTCCCACCTTGTTGGCCATTTCCCCACCTCCAGATATTTACCCCAGTCCTCCAGCGACTCTATTTTCCATCTGTTTGACTCCGACCCACATTACTCCCACCATTTCCCACCCCCTCTACTAACCCACGGCCCCCATTTCGCCCACCCCTGCTCGACCCCTCCAAATTCAACCATGACCTCCATTCTGCATCATGAGCCACCTATAATGGCAGTCGTTTAGGCCCCTTCCTCCACAATCATTCTTGGTTCATCTTCGTCTCTCACCTACACTTCTACGAACTTGCTTCACCCATCGATGCATATCACCATTGAATCGATCATCGAGGTTGCCAAATCGGCTACTGTTGTCGCCCATTTCACCAGCACCACCCCTGATTTCGAAAGGTACTTTGGAGCCGCTCACAATCTCTCTGCGTCCGTCCATGGTTCTAAACCTATATTTCAGTTTCATCAATCTCCCTACAACTCCGTCCCCAATTGTCATTGTGTCAATGTTGGGCTCTCCGTCATTGACCTTTGCCTCTCTTATTCTGCCTTCTCATGCATCGTCGTTGGTCCCGAAATCTACCAACTCTAACGATGTAGCCATCATTCCCTTCCTAGATCTTGAGACAGCTATGCCCGTTGCATCAAGTGTGCAGAGCCCGGGTGTTCCTTTACGGAATGCATAAGCCACCGAATCTAAAGGTCTCTCTCAACTAGCAGACCAGGAAACCAATACGAAACATCGCCATGAGACATATTTTTATGCATTAGAACTGTTTGTTGAAATGTCGAAGAGCGAGTGTGGGGATTTTAGAAGCACCTATTTTGAATTCATATTCTCTCTCAAGGATCACTGGGACATCAATTTTGGTGCCTTGATTGTCGATCTACATGCTGATTTCCTTGTGTTGTTGACTAGTAACCTCGACTTTCGGCCGGTATGGGATCCAAAAGATGCATTGGGTCAAGATGTAAAGCTGATGCTCTCTTTTCAATGCAAGGAGGGCAAACACATGGATAATCTCTTCGATGTTCACAGGCTTTTGCACTTGTTAGCAGTGTCTTGTAACATAAGAGGATCATTGCTTTATGAGATTGAGCGGTACAAAAAGAAAGCCTTAGTTGAGCAACTGGGTTGTCTTGCCATCCAGCTCCGCTGTTCTGATTTCAATTTGGAAACAAATAATGCAGAAAACTGGTCCAAAGAGCACAATGGAGCTAATATTACTGTAGCTATGTTCCTTATTGTTTGTACAAATGTTCCTTATGGTGAGGTTTTTGGTGGGTCCACTAGACAGAGCCTGAAGAAGCCGAAGGCGGCGGGGCCAAAGGGAACTGTGAATTTGCTGCAGATATTTATGGAACTTGATGACTATTTTCTCATGGCTCCCATGATAGGTTCCAAGATGTTGGAGGCCCTCTGGCTCCATATCACTCCAATTTTACTAATAACCGAAGGCACATTGATCACTCTGCTAGAGGTTCCATGTGTTGTTTTACAATTTGGCACAATAATTTAACTCTGATGGCCAATGGTGTTTTCTCCCCTTTCATGAATGGCTTGACTAACAATAATAGTTTCCAGCTTATACATGAGTTATTGGTTCAATCCGAAAGTTTCTTTCGATGATAATCGATTCTGGAATCGTAACGTGTTCGTCTCATTAATTGTGTGGATGAGTGTTTTACTGGGAAACATTGTCCCGATAGAGCTATTAGTTCCTCACCATTTATATATCAGCTCACGGGGTTATCCACAGTTTGTGGAAGCTGACCAATGAAGGCATGCACTTAGAGACCAAATACTTTTCCCAGCCGACATTTACTATACGACTTCTGGGATATTAATCACTTTTCTTGATGCCTCCAATTTCATAGTTTTGAAGATTCCAATGGAACTGGCAGTTGTATCCAACGAGTCACACTCAGTTTCTTGTCTAGCATTCTTTGGTTTTGGACCTCTGAAATCTCTCATGTTTACTTTGTTACATGAATCTCAGCAATTGGAGCACAATATGACAGTTGAGACGTGTGGCACAAATCCACTATCACTTTTCACGGATTATATATCAAAACTTTCATGGATTATGGTTGCAACAAGGCACTTTCTGATATGGCATCATAGTGTTAGCTTTTCTGTATTCCACCAATGGCCTGCCATCTTCTCCAATTCTTCCAGGTCTTTTGGTTCTTTGGGTTTATTGTTTGGCAAAAATTGGCCATATTACGTGCTTACTGGACTTGGTCTATTTGGCGAGTCCCACTGCACTGGTTTTGAAAGCATTTATCATGCTAATTTTTTTCCTTTTGGAACCCCAAGGGTTAGGAGCACAAGCAACACAAGCTCTACATACCAACTTGACGACTTGAGGACATGCCTTATTTTAAGGGGGAGGGAATGTTAGGATCCTAGTTATTGGGTTGATATCTTTATGGTATTTTGTCTTACCCTAGTAGTAATTGGTTTCATCGAACGCTAATGAGGGTGGAGATGTGTTCCAATCAGAGCACCCCTCCTCTAGGGTTGTATATAAGCCTCATTTCACCATTCGGGAAAGGCATGAATGAAAAAGAATTGTTATTTTATTTCTTACTTTAGCTGCATTTTCCTTTTCTTCTTCATTCCTACGGAATGGGTCCTATCATGGTGCGATTAGATCATGGAAGACGACATGCAAGGGTGCATATGGTGGGTCGATTGGATTGGGGTGCGATGCAGATATAGGCTTCGATCAAGTTTCTAAAAATGCAAGAGCGATGCTAAGCGATATGACGGAAACGGTGAGTCAGAGCGAGATTCCAACTATATTTTGTTTTCTTGGGAAAATTTTCCAGGTGATAATTCAAAATTAAGAATTCCAATTGTCCTTCTCCATTTTTTTTTTTTTTTTTTTTTTTACAAGAAGAATTCTCGCTGTGTTGGTCAAATAAATTTCAAGCATTTTCATTGGATGGGCTATGGAGGACTATCCATGTTGATGAGAGATTTTTCTATGTACATTGAGCACTTGCTGGCATTCACGTGTCCTAATTACAGAGCAACAACAACGTTCAACGATTTTTCACAAGATCTTTTTTGAAAGTATGCAAACTAATTCTAGTAATAAAGTACGCAAAACTGATTCTACTAATAGTTAAACTGATTTACAAATAATTAAGTAGTCATTTTTTCACAAGATATTCTTTGAAATCATACAAACTGATGCTACTGATAAAGTACAAAATTAATGTACAAATAATTAAACTGATTATACATATAGTTAATCTGTTAAGTATACAAACTGATTCTACTAATAAAATACAATATTGATTCTAGTAATAAATTATACAAACTGATTCTAGTAACAAAATACAAAATTGAATCTACAGGTAGTTACACCAATTCTAGTCAGCTTTTTAGCCAACATGGTTAGGCATAGCAATTCCTGACACGACCCGATAACCCGACACGACACGACACAAAATTAACAAGTGTTCGAGTCGACACGATAACGAATTGGGTAGTTATCAGGTAACCTGATAAGCACCTGTTAAAATAACGGGTTGGTTCGGATATACACGTGGGTAACACGATACACGATAAGCAAAATATTAATTTTATAATTTATAACCCTAAAAAAATACTATAATAATTATATATATAAATTAATTTAACAATTTTATACCCCTAAAAACCATATTAATTATATATGTATATATATTAAATTAAATTTAAAAAATTGGTCTTAAATATACATACCATTTAATTTTTCAAGTGTTATGTGTACAAAATAAATAAATTTAAATATATATATATATATATATATATATACCATTGAACTTGATGGGATATGAATTCTACGAAACTAATTTCAACGATCCAACCGTCAAACTTGTTTATATATGCTTCAAGATCGCATACGCCGAAAATTGCAAAAAACAAACATTCAGAGATAGAAAATCACGATTTAACGGTTATTTTAACTCCGATTTTGATAATTTTTTACAGCTACACTCCTTGACCCTATATGAATACAATGAATGAATTCGATCTTCAATTTACAAAATTTACACAAGTGGATACCACAAAATCTTATGTTATACTTAATGAAAGTATAAATAAACTCTAACTGTTAGTGAATCTATCGTTTTGATGGGATACGCATTCTACGAAACTATTTTCAACTATCCAACCATCAAACTTGTTTTTATATGCTTCGAGATCGCATATGCCAAAAATCACAAAAAACAAACATTCAGAGACCAAGTAATGGGACAAAACTTTTCGACGGTTATAAATGAAAAATCACGATTTAACGGTTATTTTAACTCCGATTTTGATGATTTTTTACAGCTACACTCCTTGACCGTAAATGAATACAATGAATGAATTCGATCTTCAATTTAAAATATTTACACAAGTGGATACCACAAAATCTTATATTATACTTAATAAAAATATAAATACTCTAAGTATTAGTGAATCTATCGTTTTGATGGGATACGCATCCTACGAAACTGATTTCAACGATCCAACCGTCAAACTTGTTTGTATATTCTTCGAGATTGCATACGCCAAAAAATTGCAAAAACCAAACATTCATAGATTAAGTAACGGGACAAAACTTTTCGATAGTTATAAATGAAAAATCACGATTTAACGGTTATTTTAACTTCGATTTTGATGATTTTTTTTAGCTACACTCCTTGACCCTATATGAATACAATGAATGAATTCGACCTTCAATTTAAAATATTTACACAAGTGGATACCACAAAATCTTATGTTATACTAAATGAAAGTATAAATAAACTCCAAGTGTTAGTGAATCTATCGTTTTGATGGGATACGCATCCTACAAAACTAATATCAACGATCCAACCGTCAAACTTGTTTGTATATGCTTCGAGATCGCATACGCCAAAAATCGAAAAAAACAAACATTCATAGATCAAGTAACGGGACAAAACTTTTCGACGGTTATAAACGAAAAAATCACAATTTAACGGTTATTTTAACTCCGATTTTGATGATTTTTTACATCTACACTCCTTGACCCTATATGAATACAATGAATGAATCCGATCTTCAATTTAAAATATTTACACAAGTGGATACCACAAAATCTTATGTTATACTAAGTATTAGTGAATCTATCATTTTGATGGGATACGCATCCTAAGAAACTAATTTCAACGATCCAACCGTCAAACTTGTTTGTATATACTTCGAGATCACATATGCCAAAAATAACAAAAAAAACAAGCATTCAGAGGTCAAGTAACGGGACAAAACTTTTCGATGGTTATAAACGAAAAATCACGATTTAACGGTTATTTTAACTCCAATTTTGATGATTTTTTACAACTACACTCCTTGACCTATATGAATACAATGAATGAATTCGATCTTCAATTTAAAATATTTACACAAGTGGATACCACAAAATCTTATGTTATACCTAATGAAAATATAAATAAACCAAGTGTTAGTGAATCTATCGTTTTGATGAGATACACATTCTACAATACTAATTTCAACGATCTAACCGTCAAACTTGTTTGTATATGCTTCGAGATTGCATACGCCAAAAATCGCAAAAAAAAAGACATTCAGAGATCAAGTAACGCAGCAAAACTTTTCGACGGTTATCAACAAAAAATCACGATTTAACGGTTATTTTAACTCCGATTTTGATGATTTTTTACAACTACACCCCTTGACCCTATATGAATACAATGAATGAACTCGATCTTGAATTTAAAATATTTACACTAGTGGATACCACAAAATCTTATGTTATACTTAATCAAAGGCTTCACAACTTTGAAAACGAAAACTTTTTCATTTTCATATCCTATATTTTGTAATAGACTAGTAGTGTATGAATATTTTTTTATTAGGCTCTTATTTTCGAGTGTAGATGTAGTACTTAAACGACAAATGTGTTTTAATGTTTTGAAGTAATATTTATGTGGCAATGTGTTGGGTAAAGTGGTCCGACCTGTTAAAGACCTGTTAAGATAACAGGTGTGACACGACACGACCCGTTATGATAACAAGTGTTACACGAAAACGACACGAACATGACTGACACGACCCGTTTGCCAGGCCTAAACATGGTCATGAGATTGGCAAATCTCCTCACTTTGGTCCCTGAGATTTGAAATCGATAAAACTGGTCCCTAAGTTTGTTCAACGTCAATCATGTCGGTCATTTCATGAAAAATCTTTGTTAAATAAGGACCACAATGATAAAAATATCCTCAATTTAATAAACAATGGGCCAAAATGATTCGACAAAAATTGAAGGTATTTTTGTCATTTCATCCTTATTTCAAGGAAGGATCAAAATGATTGATGATGGACAAAATCCAGGGACCAGTCCTATCAATTTTAAATCTCAGAGGCAAAGTGAAGTTTTATGCTAATCTCATGGACCATTTTAGCTAAAAACCCTCTAGTAATAAATGATGCAAACTGGTTCTACATATAGTTTTGAAAGTGCTCTTGCAAAAATGGTCGAAGATTGGTTAGACTGATGACAGGCAATGTAAATTCATTGAAGTATTTGTTGGTTGAGCTCTGTTAAGTAACAATTCTATCAGAGGCATGGACTAAAATTTTAAAATTTTTGTTTGCTTGTTTTTGGGTTTGAGTTTGTTGGAGTTTTTGTCTCTCCATGAAATGATTCAAACTAAATGTAAAGTAAGGCTTCCTATTTTAAAACACGTCATTAATTGATAATTTAGGCATTTTTGGAGAGCAACTTATATGAACAAGCTCGCCGTCAAGTAACGTCCTGGTTTAATAATATATTGTCATGTGCAGAAAAAATTGGACATGACAATATATTATTAAACAGGAGACATCACGTGATAATAAACACATTCTATGTAAGTTATTCTCGTACTTCTAAGTAAGAACATGATTTAGATAGTATTATGTATTTATTTATTTTTAAATAGAAGCAACAATATTAGTGAATAATGCACTAAATACACAATGGCCAACTAGATTATCATCTCTCTCCAATAATGTCAACATATTCATACCAGTCATCGCTGTGACAATTGTTTTTTAATTCCCTCCCATGTGCGGTTGATTGAGGCAGAAAAAAAAAATGCTGTTATTCCGCTCGTTTTGCCAAATAAATATTAATTTCAGGAAACCTAATGTCATTAGTCAAATAAATGAAAGAGGTGTGAAGCGGTGTGCAAATGTACTTTCAAATCACCTTTTTAAGACGCATTAGTCATATCATAGGTTTAATTGGATTAATAATCGGGAATCTTAATGAAACATTCTTGGTACCATTTATTTTTAATGTTAAGGACATTTTCACCTTGGAAAGTCACTCATGACACTATTCACTTACATCTTTATTTTGTCATTTTGATTAAAACTAAAATTTTTGAGGGTTTTTTTTGTTAGTTTTCCTTTAATAATCTCGTAGTGATAGAACGGTCGGAAGATATTTCATGTGGTAAAAAGTTTAGAATTTATACTTCTGTGATGAAATATGTTAGGATTTAGACCCAAAATTGAAAATTTCACCCTCTCCATTAATTGTTAGCACATGAGGCTCACATGTGAGACTAAAAAGATAGAGTTAGCCTCACATGTAAGCCTCGCGTTCTAACAATCCGTTTTAACCTTATACGTGTGGCTCACATGCTTATAATTAACATAGAGTTGACAGAATTTTTAATTGTGGGCCTAAATCTTAATAGACTTCACCACAGGGGTTTAAATCTTAACTTTTTTTTTACTACAAAGGCTTAAATTCTAATTTTTTTTTACCATAAGGGTTTAAATTCTAATATTTTTACTACATGAGCTATCTTTCGATTACTCTATCACCATGAAACTAATAATTTGATTAAGCATTTTTTATTAAAAAAAGGCAAATTAACAAAAATGACCACTTTTTGATATTTTATTGTAAATATCATCAATTGTCATTGACACACCCCAACTGAGATCGAGGCATGCTGGCCGTCACGTGAGGGTGACGTAGCCATGTGCACAGTGCAGAAGCATTAAAATAGCAAGAATTACGAACGATAAAAACCAACTTCAAGAGTGTTAGAACAGAAGTAAGTGTGATTACACATTCAGAGCATAAAGTCTAAGTGCAGTCAATGCATAAGAAGTACTTAATTTCAACAACCCCCGAAGGTGGTCCTACATGAGTGATGGTCTGTCAGAACGTTCGATGAATCCTCGTGAGCCACCAACAAAGCTACCTAATACCGGAGGGGCGCAAAACAAAAGCGTGAGTGGGAAAAAACAAAGCTTTTGAAATTCATTTCATAAACAGCATTTCTATCTCCTCGCCGTAAAACTTGTATACTTTCCCAGAAAATAGTATATACATATACTAAAACTCATCAGAAATCATCATCGTGCTAATATGCCAATAAATCATGAATATGCCATGCCATGTCAATCAAATCATCAGGTAAGTATTTCAAATGCAATAATAACTGTAACAGCTCGCCAGCTGGTTCTAGCTCATAAATCATGCATGCACACGAGTCGAACCCACTTATAGTGGTCTATACAACAGGACTGGGTGTAAAACAATACGCTCTAGTGCTACAATCACGTGAAGACTGTGCGAATGATCGTGGGTCACCTACGAGTCGTACCCACTGAAAGTGGTCTATACGACAGGCCTAAGCACCTAACTTGGATCCAAGATGAACGTATGGTGCGGGAGGTGAACATCACGTGAAAGACTATGCCCCTAACTCTGGGCGGGAGCACTAACACCGGGGTGCAGGTTCATGAGCTCTCAATGCATCTCATCATTCTCTTCATAACACAACTTCTTATTAACCACACATGAACTTACCTGGAACTTACTTGAGCGTCCACAACACCAACAATCATGCGCATACAAATCACAATGCATATTCAATAGTGTGACATATATTGGCATGACAATTCTGCCCACTCACCTGGAGTCCGCGCTACGGCTCCTTAACGTAAACATCGAGATGTCCCAAAACGCTCGGCGCCTAAAACAATTATCAAACTACAACTTAGAACTCTTAACCATAGAATTCGTAATTCACGTAAAACATATCCTCAAGGATAGTCTAGAATCATTTAAGACCCTTAATCAGATCGACGGTAGGGTCCACAACCCCACATACTTGATCCGGAAGATCCGTAACTCAAATCTCCAATCCGTAACTTCCCAAGATTCACATTATCCTCCTAGAGCAACATACTAAAATTTCGTTACGATCCAACGGTCGGATCTCCGCCAATTACCAAAACCAAGTGGCGGTTAACATTTTATTTTATGAACTTACAAACTCAATTCGGGAAGATCCGTACATCGGATTCCCGATCCGTAAGTTCCAACATTCTTAAAATATTACGTACTACCACGTATCAAAGTTTGGTGACAATCCAACGGTCGGATAGTCGGTTCATATTTTCACCTAACCACGAATCGTAATGAACTTAAGTTCAAACGACCAATCTACGCTAACCAATTATCAAAACTGAACCTAGGATGTTAAACACAGCCTAAGAATGACATTGGCGGCCCACTGGTCACACGCCGCCGCACGGGCTGCCGCGAGTGGCGGTCGATCGCCCCGACTCTCCGGAAAATTCAACTATTTTTAAAAATTCTCAAAAATTGCAGAATTGAAGATCTCAAAGAGAGGAACAACTTTCATACCTTCGGCCAAGGCCTAATTGGCCTGGAAACACCTCAATTTCGACAAAACCCGTATGAACCCTAGAAATAGGTGAGCTTCAATTCGACCTCCAAACTTGTTCCAACGCCTCTACCACTGCTTGGGCTTTGTTCCAGGTCCTAAGGGGGTGCTATGGGTGGTGTCAATTGGAAGGAATTGTTTCAAAAATGAGAGAATCGAAGACACACCCACCGCACCCACCGGTGCGATTTTCTTGATTTTAAGCTCAAATCTCTCTAAATTTGGGGCGTAATAGGTAGAGGAAAGGCTAAAGAGTTGATTGGTAGAGGTGGAAGGTTGTAGAACGCCGGAAAATTGGACGGAAAATTGAAGACCCGCTTCTTATCTTCTTCCTCCGCTTCTCGCCCTCTCTCATTTCCTCCTTTCTCTGTTCCGATTGGCCGGTCACTTCTCTCTCTTCTCCCCATTCGCCCAGCTCTCTCTCATTTCTCTCCCGGAGCTCTTGCCCTCATCCTCTAGTTGGGCAGCTTTGCCCAATCTATTCTTCTTCTTTTTCTTCCACCAGCCACGCACACATACACGTAACCTCCCTTCTTCTTTTTATTTTCTTTCCTTTCCATCCGTGCCATCCATTTCAAACTCCTTTTTAATCTGGGGCATCCAAATGGCACACCAGATGTTATAATAAAACTTTGAAATGCCCAAACTTCAAACGTTAATAACTTCTTCTATATAGCTCCAAATCACGAACCGTCTGCGCCCACGCGTCCGTAGCGACGAGTACTACGAGGTTATGTCAAGAAAATAGATCTTAGGTGGCACAACACAATGATTAACCTTGAACAAAGTACGTGCCTCAAAGGGCATTTTGTAAAATCCTTTATTAAAAATTTAAAAACTCTTAAAATCAGGGACGGGCTGTCACAATCTACCCCCCTTAAGAAATTTCGTCCTTGAAATTCAAACAAGAAAATACATCACTGATACTCATAAAACAAGCGAGGATACATATCTCTCATCCGATCCTCAGTCTCCCAAGTAGCCTTTTCCATTGAATGGTTCCTCCACAGAACCTTTACCATACGAATGGTCTTGTTTCTCAGCACTTTGTCCTTCCAATCCAAAATTGTCACTGGTTCTTCCTCGTATGTCAAATCCGGACTAATCTCAAGCTGTTGAGGAAGTATCACATGGGAAGGATACGAAACATAATGACGAAGCATAGAGACATGAAACACATTGTGCACTCTAGTCAACTCTGGAGTCAACTCAAGTCTATAAGCAACTTCGCCAACTCGCTCGATAATCTAGTAAGGTCCGATGTACCTAGGGCTTAGCTTACCCTTCTTTCCAAACCTTACTACTCATTTCCAAGGCGATAACTTCAAAAATACCCAATCATCGACCTTATACACTCTATCAGTTGCATGTCTATCGGCAAGGCTCTCATGTTGATCCTGGGCCGCTTTCAAATTAGCTTTGATTACCTGTACATTATGAGTAGTCTCATCTACTATCTCAGGGCCCACCAATGGTCTCTCACCCACTTCTGACCAACATAACGGTGTACGGAAAACTCTACCATAAAGTGCCTCAAATGGTGCCATCTCGAAGCTAGAATGGTAGCTGTTATAAATGGCAAACTCCATTAAATTCAACTTTGCATGCCAATAATCACCAAACTGAAGTACCGAAGATCTTAGCGTGTCTTCCAAAGTCTGAATCTTTCTCTCTGACTAGCCATCTGTCTGAGGATGATACGCTATGTTGTAATGTAGTTCTGCGCCAACAGCTTCCTGGAATGCTCCCCAAAACTTAGAAGTAAACCTAGGATCCCGATCTGAGGTGATACTCACTGGCACTCCGTGGTACTTCACAATTTTGAGTAAGAACAACTCAGCTAGCTTAATTAGAGAATACTTTTCTCTCACTGGAATGAAGTGTGCTGACTTGGTAAGCCGATCAATGATTACCCAAACACCATCATACCCGTTCCGTGTACGAGGAAGCTTGTACACAAAATCCATAGTGATATTTTCCCATTTCCACTGTGGAACGGGAAATGGTTGCATCAAACCAAACGGCTTCTTCCTTTCAGCTTTAACCTGCTGACAAATGCACACCTACTAACGTACTCTGCAATTTCCCTTTTCATGCCCGGTCAATAGTAGAACGGTATAAAGGTATGATACATCTTCGTACCTCCTGGATGCATAGCATATGCCGAAATGTGTGCCTCATCAAGAATTTCCTTCTTTAATTCCACAATATTTGGCACTTACATCCTTTTATCTTGCATACGCATGCCATCACTCTCACGAACTCTGAGATCCTTTTTCTTCCCTTTAGAAATTGCAAAAATTAATTCCTGCACTTCCTTATTATCTCCTTGAGCTTTGAGTATAAGATCCATTAAAATAGGCCTAACTTGGAAACTAGCAAGTAAGGTTTCCTCTCGTGCTTCCATCAAAGCTTATTCTTTCTCTTCTAGTCCCAATTTCACTCCAGTGGATCTCAAATCTGCAAGAAGAGGAACACGGGATGCATACAATGCATTAACTCGACCTTGGGACTTCCTACTCAGTGCATCAGCCACTACATTAGCATGACCAGGGTGATACCCGATCGTGCAATCATAATCACTGAGTAATTCTATCCATCTCCGCTGCCGAAGATTAAGTTCTCTCTGAGTAAAAATGTACTGTACACTCTTGTGGTCCGTAAAGATCTTACACTTCTCACCATAAAGATAATGTATCCAAATCTTCAGAGCGAAAATGTTGGCTGCTAGCTCCAAATCATGTGTAGGATAATTTCCTTCATGTAGCTTCAACTGTCTCGAAGCATAAGCAATTACCCCACCATATTGCATCAAAACTCATCCTAAGCCATTCAAAGAAGCATCGCTATAAATCTCAAAGTTACCACTGTCGTTTGGAAGTGTCAGAACAGATGCACGAGTAAGACAGTGCTTAAGTTGCTGGAAACTCTGTTCACAATTCTCATCCCACTCAAACTTTACTTCCTTCCTAGTCAACCTCGTCAGTGGTAAAGCATCACTGAGAAATCCTTAACAAACCGTCGATAGTAACCTGCTAATCCCAGGAAACTCCGTACCTCGGTAACGGTTCGTGGTTGCTTCCAATTTTCTACGGCTGCTACTTTTTATGGATCTACCTGAATGCCCTGAGCTGAAATGACATGACCCAAGAATGCCACTTCTTTTAGCCAAAATTGGCATTTACTGAGCTTAGCATAAAGATGATGTTTCCTCAACTTCTTAAACACCAAAGAGAGATGTCGTACATGATCTGTTTTCGACTTAGAATACACCAGGATGTCATCAATAAAAACAATGACAAATCTATCCAAGTATTGCTGAAATACCTTATTCATCAAACCCATAAAAGCTGCTGGTGCATTCGTTAGTCCAAACGGCATGATAAGGAACTCATAATGACCATAACGAGTCCTAAAAGCCTTTTTAGGGACATCATCACTCCTGATCTTCAGCTGATAATAGCCAGACCTCAAGTCAATTTTCGAGAACACACAAGCACCTCGAAGTTGGTCAAATAGATCATCAATACGTGGCAATGGATAACAGTTTTTAATCGTTACCCGATTCAATTGCCTATAATCAATGCACAACCTCAAGGTTCCGTCTTTCTTCTGAACAAACAACACTGGGGCTCCCCAGGACGAATCACTCGGCTGAATGAAACCCTTATCTACGAATTCCTGTAACTGGGTTTTCAATTCTCTTAACTCAGCAGGAGCCATTCTATATGGAGTCAAAGATATAGGGTCTGTACCTGGCAATAAATCAATGGTGAACTCCACATCTCTATCTGGCGGTAATCCAGTCAAATCATCAGGAAAGACATCTGGGAAATGCCTAACCACTCGAACTTCTTCCTCACTACTAGGAGTAATGTCATTCAGCACAACGTGAGCTATGTATCCCTGGCACCCTTTAGTTAACAACTTCTTTGCCATTAAGGCAGAAATGACCCCATGTCTTACTCCACTACGTTCTCCTACGAACGTAACTCCGGATAAACCTGAGCGACGAAAAGTCACCGTCTTCTCACGACAGTGAATGTCGGCATAGTTATAGTGTAACTAGTCTGCTCCCAAAATCACATCAAAATTCACTAGAGTAGACCCCAAAGTTCGAGTCAAACAAGCAGAAGACGAGAAGTCATCTTTCCCAACAAGCAGTATCCCTTGGGAACTATTGTAGTGCTCAAACCACCTCTCCATTTTTGCTTTGTTGCAGATTTCTAGTCAAACAAGTCAATGTTGATTGGAAGAACGACTCGTCAGTGATCAACCTAAAATCCCAAGAGAGAACACAGCCTTCAAGAAAAATGCAACTTTTATATGTGCTAACGCCACAATACGAGGAAACACAACGCGTCCTCCAAGGTAATGTTGTTGATACGCCCCTGGGCCTGCTGTCGTCCTCCTAGACCTCTATTAGAGTGAACATCTCGGCCCTGCGAATTACGCCCCTGACCTGACTGACTGTGCTGTCTCGACGACACTCTCCAAAATGTCGATTATTGCACCTACGACATAAAGGTGAGCCTGTACCACCTAAACCACCTGCCTCTCTTGGCCTCTGAAAGCGAGATCCTCCAGTGAACCTGCCACCTTTCCTCTGACCGGTAGCACTGAAACTCCCACTGGAAGAACTAGAACTAGTCCCACTTTTCTTAGAACTCTAAGTCTATCGAGGTCCCTGAGATGACTGCCCTTTGCCTTTATCGTACTTCTTCAGATTACTGCCTCTTTCTTCTTCTTCTTCTTCTTCTTCTTCTTCACTCTCACTAGGCATTGTATCCGAATCCTCAATCCTCAACAAAACATCATAGTACCCCTGATAAGTAGCCCAGGGTAAGATAGTTGCCATAGAGCACCACTTCTTCTTAGTACCCAACTTAAAGCGACGAAGCATTTCAACGGGGTTAGCAGGAACTTCCTGATCATAGCAGAACAAATCAGTGAACTTCCTGTAATACTCATTAGCGGTTAGCTTCCCCCGTTTCAGGTTAGTGAATTCCTGCTTCTTCTGATCAAGATACGATGGGGGAATGAATCTCTTATAGAACGACCGTCTAAAATTCTCCCAGTTTGCTTTTTCCTTAGGAGTCCATCCATAAGTTTCCTGGTTCCACCAGGATGCAAGCTCTTTATCCAAAAACCAGGAAGTGGTCTCGACCCACTTTTCAGCAAGAAGACTGCCCTGACTCTGCATCACCTGAAAAGTCTTCTCCACATGCTCGAGCCAACGTTCGGACCCTTCGTGGCCCTCATTACCCATAAAAGTAGGTAGCTTGAGGTTATACACCGTCTCTAACGGAGTCCTATGTGGAGGGCGAAGTTGGGTTTGAATAGCATTAGCTATAGCTTCCCTAACTGCGCAATATCAGGGAAACTAGGCTCAACAGAAGGACGTGGATCTCTACGAGGCGGCATAATTCCGACAGAAGACATCACATTGACTAGATTACTCAAAAATTATGCAGGACTGCGAAACCTAGGCTCTGATACCAAACTGACACACCCCGACCGAGATCGAGGCATGCTGGCCGTCATGTGAGGGTAACGTAGCCATGTGCACAGTGCGGAAGCATTAAAATAGCAAGAATTACAAACGAATAAAAACCAACTTCAAGAGTGTTAGAACAGAAGTAAGTGTGATTACACATTCAGAGCATAAAGTCTTGGAGCAGTCAATGCATAAGAAGTACTTAATTTCAACAACCCCCGAAGGTGGTCCTACATGAGTGATGGTCTGTCAGAACGTCCGATGAATCCTCGTGAGCCACCAACAAAGCTACCTAATCCCTGGAGGGGTGCAAAACAAAAGCGTGAGTGGGCAAAAACAAAGTTTTTGAAATTTATTTCATAAACATCATTTCTATCCCCTCGCAGTAAAACCTGTATACTTTCCCAGAAAATAGTATATACATATACTAAAACTCATCAGAAATCATCATCATGCTAATATGCCAATAAATCATGAATATGCCATGCCATGTCAATCAAATCATCAGGTAAGTATTTCAAATGCAATAATAACTGTAACAGCTCGTCAGCTGGTTCTAGCACATAAATCATGCCTGCACACGAGTCGAACCCACTTATAGTGGTCTGTACGATAGGACTGGGTGTAAAACAATACGCTCTAGTGCTACAATCACGTGAAGACTGTGCGAATGATCGCGGGCCACCTACGAGTCGAACCCACTGAAAGTGGTCTATACGACAGGCCTATGCACCTAACTTGGATCCAAGATGAGCGTATGGTGCGGGAGGTGAACATCACGTGAAAGACTATGCCCCTAACTTTGGGCGGGAGCACTAACACCGGGGTGCAGGTTAATGAGCTCTCAATGCATCTCATCATTCTCTTCATAACATAACTTCTTATTAACCACACATGAACTTACCTGGAACTTACCTGAGCGTCCACAGCACCAATAATCATGCGCATACAAATCACAATGCATATTCAATAGTGTGACATATATTGGCATGGCAATTCTTTGCTAAAAGAATTTTAATGCATATTATGGGAAAAATACGTAGTATATAGGTATATACGGAAAACAAGAGCCCACTCACCTGGAGTACGCGCTACGGCTCCTTAACGTAAACATCAAGGCGTCCCAAAATGTTCGGCGCCTAAAACAATTATCAAACTACAACTTAGAACTCATAACCATAGAATTCGTAATTCACGTAAAACATATCCTCAAGGATATTCTAGAATCATTTAAGACCCTTAATCAAAAGTCAACTGTCGATCAACGATCGACTGTAGGGTTCACAACCCCACATACTTGATCCGGAAGATCCGTAACTCAAATCTCCGATCCGTAACTTTCCAAGATGCACATTATGCTCTTAGAGCAACATACTAAAATTTCGTTACGATCCAACGGTCGGATCTCCGCCAATTACCAAAACCAAGTGGCGGTTAACATTTTATTTTATGAACTTACAAACTCAATTCGGGAAGATCCGTACATCGGATTCCCAATCCGTAAGTTCCTACATTCTTCAAATATTACGTACTACCACGTACCAAAGCTTGGTGACGATCCAACGGTGGGATCGTCGGTTCATATTTTCACCTAACCACGAATCGTAATGAACTTAAGTTCAAACGACCAATCTACGCTAACCAATTATCAAAACTGAACCTAGGATGTTAAACGCAGCCTAAGAATGACATTGGAGGCCCACTGGCCACACGCCGCCGCACGGGCCGCCGCGAGTGGCGGTCGGTCGCCCCGACTCGCCGAAAAATTCAACTATTTTTAAAAATTCTCAAAAATTTCATAATTGAAGATCTCAAAGAGAGGAAAAACTTTCATACCTTTTGGCCAAGGCCAATTTGGCTTGGAAACACCTCAATTTGGACAAAATCCATATGAACCCTAGAAAAGGGTGAGCTTCAATTCGACCTCCAAACTTGTTCCAACGCCTCTACCACTGCTTGGGCTTTGTTCCAGGTCCTAAGGGGGTTCTATGGGTGGTGTCAATTGGAAGGAATTGTTTCAAAAATGAGAGAATCGAAGACACACCCACCGCACCCACCGGTGCGATTTTCTTGATTTCAAGCTTAAATCTCTCCAAATTTGGGGTGTAATCGGTAGAGGAAAGGCTGAGGAGTTGATTGGTAGAGGTGGAAGGTTGTAGAACGCCGGAAAATTGGACGGAAATGTGTGGAAAACCCACCGGGTCGCGCGGGTCACGGGTTGAAGACCTGTTTCTGATCTTCTTCCTCCGCTTCTCGCCCTCTCTCGTTTCCTCCTTTCCCTGTTCCGATTGGCCGGTCTCTTCTCTCTCTTCTCCCCATTCGCCCAGCTCTCTCTCATTTCTCTCCCGAAGCTCCTGCTCTCTTCCTCTGGTTGGGCAGCTTTGCCCAATCTCTTCTTCTTCTTTTTCTTCCACCAGCCATGCACACACACACGTAACCTCTCTTCTTTTTTTTTTTTTTCTTTCCTTTCCATCTGTGCCATCCATTTCAAACTCCTTTTTAATTTGAGCCATCCAAATGGCACACCAGATTTTATACTAAAACTTTGAAATGCCCAAACTTCAAACGTTAATAACTTCTTCGATATAGCTCCAAATCACGAACCGTCTGCGCCCACACGTCCGTAGCGACAAGTACTACGAGGTTATGCCAAGAAAACAAATCTTAGGTGGCACGACACAACGAACCTCGAACAAAGCACATGCCTCAAAGAGCATTTTGTAAAATCCTTTATTAAAAATTTAAAAACTCTTAAAATCAGGGACGGGCTGTCACAGTCATTATCTTATTAATGTGTGGTTGTTATGTCATCGTAGTAATGTTAATATATAATCAATATGGCGTCGTTATTTAAAAAAAAATTATTTTTGTAACCATCATCCTTTTTTTTTTTGGTCAGAAAAAAAGAAGAAGGTGCAGTTATGAGGGCAATCAAATTTTTAATTCAGGGATCTGATTCATTAGGTGGAGCAGGAGATATGAGAGATCCTCTATTATTTTATAATTTATATTTTATGTTTTGTGGAAAGGAAAGGGTAACCCATTTTACGATTCAGCTAAAGTTTTCAGGTAGATGATATGCATGATTAGTAAGGATGGCTAATAAGACCAAAATGCTATATTCATTCTCATAATCACGAAAATTAATCATATTCATAACCACAAATTAATCATCGGGTATTATTCATAATCATACCCCCGAATTCCCCATCGCTTAATAGTTATATTCATCTTCATCAATACAAAAAATATATTCGTTCAGTTGACGCATGATAATTTAGTAAATATTAATTTCGTCATTAAATAATTGATGTATAAAATGATTTAATGAATGGATCATGTGGATCATAAAAATTGAAGCTAAACATTGATAATGTTGGCTCATATTTGATATCTCACATAAGTACCATTGAATTCTCATATATTTTGATTCATATCAAAACTTTTGAACTTTCTCACAAAATGCAACTTATGCAATGCAATTTTTGTATTCTCAAGATAATGGATTCAATGAATAATGAATATACATATATGTATGTGTGTGTGTGTGTGTATACATATATATTATTTAATTCTTTAACATTATATATTATTCGGTTCGGATTCGGGGACAGATACGGATTGGAAACCCCTATAACCATGTCCAAAACTATAACCGAATAATATTCACGGTTTTTCTCCATACCCAAAATATACCTGAATTTTCATACCCAAATCTAATCCACTCGGACGGTTATCCACTGTTATCGGGTTTAACAGTTAGAATTGTCATCCCTTTGATTACATTCCATCAATTGTTGCTAGAAACCCCCTGATTCATTTTGTTCAGACTTATTTTAGCTACTCAACTCAATTTTGATACTAATTTACTCCCTAAAACTCAAGACTCGCCCTTTTACTTTTTAATACTCAAAATTCGTTGCACATTATCTTGTTTCCGTTAAATCCATTAAATTTGCTTATGTAGCTTTAAAGCTGTGTGTATGTGGCGACAAATAGAACCCATCACCCAATCAGACTTTGCCACATATGACAATAGACAGGCCACATGTCCAGGAGACTTAATGGAAATATTAATTTGGGCTTGAATCATAACGGACTTCACCACGAGGATTTAAATTCCAATTTTTTTTTACCGCGGAGGCTATCTTCCGATTACCTTGTTACCACCGGAATTATTAATCTAATTTAGCCAAAAAAAGAAAAGACGAAGTGCGATGCAGCGGCGGAGAGGCGGAAGGGAGATCTTGATTTGGGTTGGTGTTTCGGGTAGGGAATGGGTGGAATCTGGTTGTTGTGGTGGTTCATGGAGATGAGGAATTAAGATTTGGTTTATGGGATTCTTAGGAAAAGGGAGAAGTTTGGCTTTTGCATGTAATTTTTTTCTCATCTCTCTATTGCAAAGCATCATGCCTCAAGTTTTATCACAACAGAAGCTTTTGAGACCAATTTCAAGTTTTAATGTGATAAAATTTATCACTAATTTGAGTACCAATAAAATGAGGGAATCACATTAGTGGCGCGTTTACGTAACAGTAATAAAAATATGAGGAATTGAATTGAGGAAGAGTTGGAATGAGGAGCAGTCAGAATCGGATTCCTGTTGAAGTTGTTTACTTAAATGTTTTGAAATAGGAATAAAATTCCATAAAGCTGTTTACTAATTCAGCAAAATCGGAATATAAACTAGTATGAGTACTATAATGCCATTGTCCCAAATCAATGATCCTGAATTTGGTTGGGCAGATTGTGGTTGAGGTTGTGTTGGTGCGAATGGCCTTTGAAATATCCCGGGAGGTGGCTGTCTAAATCCGCCTTGTTGTTGAGTTTGTTGAGGTTCCTTCCACTTCATATTTGGGTGATCTCTCCAGCCCGGATTGTAAGTGTTAGAGTATGGATCATATTTAGGCTGATTTTGGCCTTGATAACCAATGGCGTTGGCACTTTCCCATCCCCCATTCTCTATCAATTGAGGGCATTGATCCGAGGGGTGTCCTTGCATAGAGCACACGCCACAAGTACTTATTCCTTGCATTTTGATCCTTCTGCAACCTGTGATACAAGAACAGTGAGATTAGCCAATTGAGATTGAATTTCAGAAATTGCACTAACCTCATTCACTTGAGTTTGCCATGGGGGTCCCTTTGTCCAACTCCTTCATATTGTTGTGCATTCAAGGCTCGGATTGCGATTAAGATCTTTGCATCAATTGGTGTTTTATCAACCAAAGCACCTCCTGCCCAGGCATCTAACATTTGTCTCTCAATTGGAAGAAGTCCTTCGTAGTAATATTGAATCAAAAGTTCTTTCTTTATTTGATGTTGAGGGCCCGATGCAACTAGAGTCTTGAAACACTCATAATACGCTGGAAAAGATTCTCCTTGGTTTTGTTGAATTTCACTAATCCTCTTCCTCAAAAGAATGACTCTTGATGTTGGGAAGAATTTCTCTAAAAAGGCTCTCTTCATGCTTTCCCAAGAAGTGACCGTTCCAGGTGCTAATTCGAATAGCCATTCTTTAGCATTTTCAAAAAGAGAGAATGGAAAGGCTTTCATCTTCAAAATGTTCCCATCTACGTTGATTGGGGTCATGCTCGAACAAACAACTTCAAATTCCTTCAGATGCTTGTTTGGATCTTCCATGGACAACCTATGGTATTTGGGAATGTGATGCAGCAAGCTAGACTTCAATTCGAACTCATCGGTCTTCCCTTGAGCCGCCCTAGGATATTGAATGCATAAGGGCACGTCATTGTCCAATCCCGAGGCTGAAAGTTTCTTGATTGTTTGATTATCCACAGCCATGCCTTGTTCTTCCTCTTCCTCTTATTCTTCTTCAAATTCAGATTCAGAGCTAGAACTAGGTGGATTAGGTTATGGCTGCTTCCTCTTTCTTCTCAATGTTCGTTCAAAATCGTCGTCAAATTCCAAGATATGTGCACGAACTGGTTGAGAGCTTCGAGTCATAAACTAGTATCTAAAACAAAGAAAACAAACAAAACAAATCAGGACACAAGGTAAAAAGACATGAAAATAAACAAGGGAAGATTAGCAATGTTGCTAATCCCCGGAAACGGCGCCAAAAATTTGATGTGATATAAAATAGCACACAAACTTAAACCATCTTGTGACAATTGTAGTATATATGTAAGTAGGGATCGTTCTAGGCAGGGGATTATGAGGGACTGCTAATCTACTCAAATTAGACTCACAAATACTAAACTAGACTTTAATGACTCAAAAAAACTAAACTGACTCAAAACAGCACAAAACAAGCGAATTGACTCAAAACAAACAATAAGGGTGACTTTGGACGAGATTCTAACTTAACTTGACTCAAAACACTACAAAGAAACGAGTGTTAACTAGTTTTAACTAAAAGACACGACAAATAAGGGGGGGGGGGATTGGTGTTTGATGAATTTAAAACTTAAACAAACAAATTGAAGATACTAAATAAATTTTGGACGAAATTGGGGTGATAGATGGGTGAAAGCCTAGCTAGAGGGTCCTTCTCCACACACGATACATATGCATACGAATCGATTTCCAGTTATTCTTCCTATAAACCATGAATGACAACGGCCCAAGTTAACCGTGAACAACACTAATTAACCATTAGATTTTCCTAAATTCATTAAATTGGACTCAGCGACGCAACCAAATTATTCTTATCAAGTTCCCTATATGAACAGCATGATAGAGATACATATCAAAGATCATTAAGTTCTGTGAAAATCATAAGCATTGACAAGGCATTCGTAACTATGACTGCATGATACTACTGCCATGAATTTTACTTAACGCGATCGTGACTAGCGACCTCCACTACTTATAAATATAAGTTCATAACTATTAGGTGAAACTCCCTTATATTTTAGCATCAAATTCATGCATGCAAACTAAGCGGGCCCTCTTAATCAACATACAAGAATAAGTTATCAATCAAACAGTTAAGCAAATTGCATTCACGATTTATGAAACAATAACTGGAGGTAATCAATTCATATGCAATATATGTTCATGGCTTTGAATTCGCCTCTAGCTAAAACGAGTTTAGCGCCTCATGTTCGCAATTAAACAAAGATAAATTAATTTAAACATTGAAAACAAAGGATAGAATACACCTAGAAACGCTCCAACACTCCAAAGGTCTTGAATGGCAGGGCACGGCTCCAAGTTTCTCCTCTTCTTTCTCCTTGCAAAGATGCGGCACACTGAGGGGATTTTTGATTTTAAGCTCTTATGTGTGTGGGTGGTGGATGGTGAATGAGAGTTGCGGCACAAGTGATGTATTTATAGGGAGAGGGGGTCACAGCACAAGGGCTGAAAGAGAGAAGGATTAGGACTCCAAACCAACAAGGAAATGGACTTAGGTGTGGTAGATTCCTAGAGGAAAAGGGAATGGGACATGCGGCAGGAATTAAGGCTTCTAGAAGGGGTGGTGTGGCACCCTTTTAGGAATAGGATTAGGCCTTCTAGAAATCTGGTTTTTAGGTGTCCTAATGTAATTAGGGGTCCTCCTTGCAGCTGGACTCTAGGTAGAATGAGATTAGGATAAGATAGGATAAGATATGATAATGTTTGGATAAGATACGATAAGGTTTTGGATAATGTTGCCTTGTTTCTTGCTGATTCCTTATCTTCTTTGTCTTGACTTTATTTTCTCCAACTCTTTAGCATATTCCTAGCCTCTTGAACTTCAAAAACGTCCACCCACCTTGCTCCATGCATGTGTTATCCATTCCAAGCACAAAATTGCTCTAAAATGCTCTAAAATGCACTTTCTTACCAACTTTGTCATTTGAACCTACAAACACACGAAAATAACTTAAAACACTTTAATAAATAGAAGCTAGCTACATAAATGCAAGAAAACAAGCTAACGAAGTGCAAGTTTGAGATGGGTCTTAAGGTGGATATGCATAAAGCCTATGACATGGTGGAATGGGATTTTTTACTGGCAGTTTTGGAGAAGATGGGCTTTGATAGTAAGTGGAGAAGTCTGATTCTCGGGTGTATCTCCTCTGTCAACTTCGTAATTCTTCTGAATGGGCAACCGGGGAAAAAATTTGCTCCTTCTAGGGGGCTGCGGCAGGGAGACCCATTTTCCCCTTATCTTTTTCTTATTGTCAGTGAGGTGCTCTCTCTCTTATTACAACAGGCATGTGATCGGGGAATGATTAAGGGAATTCAAATGAGTAAGCCGGGACCTACCATCTCCCACATTTTCTTCGCAGATGATACCCTAATATTTCTGAAGGCGGAGATTGAGATGTGTCGGCAACTGGCTACTATTATTGACAAGTTTTGTCTGGCGTCGGGGCAAAAAATCAACAAGTCCAAATCAAGTGTTTTTTTCGGCTCTAATGTTCCTAGGCTCCTTGCAATTCAGTTGGCAAATATACTTGGAATGGAAAGGGTCGATGACCCGGGCTCGTATCTGGGCCTTCCCGCTCTATGGGGCCGGTCCAAGAAAAGTGGGCTTGCCTACATCAAAGGCAGGGTTTTGGGAAAGCTTCAGGGATGGAAAAGAGCCTCTCTCTCCCAAGCGGGCCGTGAGGTTCTCATAAAGGCTGTGGTTCAAGCTATTCCTGCTTACCCCATGAACCTATTTAAATTCCCGGTTTCTTTTTGCAAGGAGTTGGATGCTTTAATCTCAAAATTTTGGTGGGGACAACAGATGGAGGAACGGAGAATACACTGGGTGGCTAGAGAGAAACTGGGATGGCCAAAGGACAAAGGTGGCTTGGGTTTCAGAGATCTTCAGGTGTTTAACGATGCGTTATTGGCGAAACAGTGTTGGAGGTTAATCGTGGAACCGAATTCCCTGTGGGCTTTGGTCCTAAAAGCTCGTTATTTCCCAAACTGTTCTTTCTTTGATGCTCAGAAGGGTGGTCGTGCCTCTTGGGGTTGGTCAAGCCTCCTTGCGGGAAGGGATATTCTAAGCAAGGGTGCGCATTGGCAGATTATGTGTGGCAAGGGTGTTAGAGTCTGGATGGATCGTTGGATCCCGGCCCTCCCCACGGGTACTCCTTCTCCCCTTGGCTCAGTTCCTGTCTCGAGAAATCTGAGGGTTAACTCTCTCATCCACTCGGCTTCTGGGGAGTGGGATATCGAGTTTTTGAAACCTTTTTTGACTGATTCTGAATACCGTGCCATCCTTGATACTCAGATTGGGGAAGTTCTGGAGAGTGACCGTCTTATTTGGCCTTTTGAGAAGAAGGGGAATTATTCGGTTAAATCTGGATACCATTGGGCTTATGCTTTGGGTCACTTGCCTGCCATCCCTGCGTCGGCACCCGTCCCGGAGTATATGTGGAAGCTCGTGTGGCACCTGGAGACCCCCCCCCAAGATTAGGAGCTTTATGTGGAAGACTCTTCATGGTGCCTTGGCTACTATGGCAAATCTTTATCAGCGAAGATCATCTCCTTCTCCTCTTTGCCCTATATGTAAGACGCAATATGAGACTATTGAGCACCTTTTTCTCAGGTGCCCTTGGGTGGAGCCAATTTGGTTTGGGGGAACGTATAGCATGAGAATTAACCGCTCGGACTCTTCTTCTTGGATTAACTGGCTAGTCCAGCTTTTAGGCTCCTGTGATGGCTCCAAGGAGGTGAGGGATAAATTGTTTTCTTATATTGGTTTTACGTGTTGGAACATTTGGAAGTCTAGATGCAATTTTTTGTTTAAGAACTATCAGGTTCATCCGAGCCAGGTCATCACGGCTAGCTCTTTGGAGGCCACTGCTTTCAATGAGGCCGGTGGGGTCCCTCCACGCCAGCCCACCTTGAGGCCGACGGTCAACCATGTTGGATCGCACTGGACCCCTCCTTGCCCGGGGTATGTCAAAGTAAATGTGGATGCAAGTTGGAGGTCGGGGGAGAACCGGGGTTTTGTGGGTGTGGTGGCTAGAGATGACGCTGGGCGTTTTTTGGCAGCAAGCAGACACAGTGGTTGGGCCTCTAGTGCTGCAATGATGGAAGCTCTAGCTATTTTGCACGGGTGCAGGCTGGGTGTCGAGAGGGGCTGGAATTCCCTAATCATTGAGTCCGACTCTCTGGAGTCAATTTCTTGCCTTCTGGATTTGGCTAAGAAAGGTAGCTGGGATGCTTTTCCTATCCTACTAAAGTGCTCTAGGATGGGACGGGGCTTCCTCGATTGCCGCTGGTCTTGGGTTCCAAGACTAGCCAATTCGGCGGCGGATTTTCTCGCGTCGCGTGATTGTAAGGAAGTATGTGATAAGGTTTGGGTTTCTAAACCTCCATCTTCCCTTGTTCGGGTTCTGTGTTATGACGGGCTCCCGTGCCCTCCTTAGTTGTGTTTTGGTTCGATGGGACGCCCTAGCATTAGATGCAGCGTCATTGTTTCTCACCATCTTACATTTGTTCTTGTTTAACTAGTGCTGGTTGTCTTCGGGCTGACCTTCTTGTATTTTTCTTTGGCATCTTTGCCCAGGTTTTATTGATTCCTGTTTGTCCAAAAAAAAAAAAAAAAGTCGCATAAATATGCTCCTATCAGAGTACTAATATGCCCTTGTCCCAAATCAAATATTTTATACTTTAATGGGTTTATAAGGGATAGTCTTGGAAATAAAAAAAGTAAGTGGGGGCACAAAGGGAACAAAAGTGTCATTCCGATTGCCCAAACAATCAGGAATTGGATTACCACCTATATCTAGGGAATCCAATTCCACCAATACAAGGAATTGAATTCCAAAATTTGTGTGGGCCCTACTGCTTTTTTGATTCCTCGATGTTTAGTTTAAGAAGTAAAATGACGAAGTTTTAGTTCCAAGGAGCAAAGCAAAATCAAAATCGATTTTTATGAGACATAACTAAAATAAGCCTTTTGTTTAATATAAAATACTTCCAAAAATGCTAAGACCTCCAGAATGATACAAACGCCTTTGGTAACGTTTGGTAGAGCTAGTTATACATTGTTCATGAGTTAATATACCAGCAATTTTTTTTTTTTGGTGTACATATATACCAGCATTTTTTAGTGCTTCCAATGCATTTTCAATAGTTAAAACACTTTAGAGTTTTAGAATATTGATGTGCTACTCATAAAACCACTTCTTAAAAAAGATTTTGTGGGCAGAAATACTTCCTACAAAGACTCCCAAACAACCCTAGCTAAGATATATATGCAAACCATTGCAACTACGTGTGAGGATGTGAGACTTGGATGCCCTTATAGGAATTGATTTACTTTGTATATCGCTAATTGTTTTTATGTGGAATCTCAACTTCTTTTGTAGTATTTGTGTAGCTATGTTGATTCATGTGTGAAGCCTAACAATCACTCAAGTTTCATGTCACCTAATTTTTGTCTTTGCGTGTTAGACTTAAAAATTCACCACATATGAGGGAACGTGTAAGAATGTATCATAAGCTTACCAAACCTTACATGTTTTCATTGGGCTACTTCTTATGTTGCCAATTAGTTTTATGATAGAACTTCAATTTCTTTCATGCTACATAAGGATTTTTTATAATGCTCCGAAGTATCATATGGTTCGAGTTTTTTAACCGTTACATCTTTGATGATAAACCCAAAATTAATATCTAACGGATAAAAAACCTGAAATATCGTCTACTTTAAAGCACCATATAAATTTTCGACTAGGTACATGCTTGTGTTTTACAAACAAGTAGTCTTTCACATTTTAGTGCCCTAGAAGGGGATACTGTGCATCATTAATGTTTCCTTAAATGATACTTGTTCAATTTAAAGTGACTTAAAAGAAGCATACATATTTTAGCAAGGGGGTTGACAAATTTAGAAGCAACCCTAGCTATTTCAGTGTCTACAGTACCAACACCAGAAGAAGAATAGTGTGGGGAGAGAGAAGAACGGCCAACAGTGCAAAGTATATATGTTGGTATTTGGTTGTTGTAAGTAGTTTTGGACCAATCTTAGGCCATCTCCAACCGAAGGAGGGTCAGATGGCTCATTTCAGCTATTTGGCCCTCCAAAAAATTAATATTTTAATTAATAGTGCAAGACTATATTTCTTACCATCTCTAACCAAGGGCCACAGAGCCATAAGGCCAAACATAGCCCTGTCACAAAAAATCATCTCCAACCGATGGTCAAAGGGCCATAGGTCCAACATAATTTATTATTTAAATTTAAAAACTACAACAACTTAAATTTAAGAACTACAAATTAAATTTAAAAACTACAACAACTTAAATTTATAGGGAAAATGAGAATTTTTTAATTTTGGCCTAAAGAAAAAAAATTCAAATCCAACGATAACTGACGTTAGCTAGCTGTTGAATTTGATTTTTTTTTGGGCTATAAATATGGTGGATAGTGGGCTATAATTTACATACCTTTGAATTCAATATCTTTCAATTCAGTCTTTTTCAATTCAAGTTTGCAATGAATTACAACTTTGGATCCTCTTCGGATTCCAACTGGGGGTCCTCATCCAATTCCGAATTGGAAGAAAAATAGGCACATATGAGACGAGAAGATGAGGAGTCTGATAAAGAAGATGAAGCATGGCGCAACACACAATATGTGGCAGCCATGGCTGCGTCCATGGTGCGTCAACCAACTAAGGAACAACCTCAATGGGATGGCTCTGTTGCTGGTCCCTCCTACAAACCATGAAACAGAGCAATGCGCATGCCAATCTGATGAACAACTACTTCAACCCCAACTCGGTGTACATAGAAAAAGATTTCAGACGTCGCTTCCGAATGAGGCGTCAAGTGTTCGAGCGTTTACTTTATGATGTCTAGCAGGTCAATCCATACTTTCGACAGAAGCTGGACAGAAGGTTACTATTGCACTTCCGCATGATAACCTATGCCTCCCCAGTTGATGCGATAGATGATACATATGGTATGTCTGAGTCTACATGCCTTGATACTCTTGCTGAATTCTGTGACACAATTGTTCATCTTTACAAAGAGAAATACCTCCGTGAGCCAAATCAAGAAGATCTGGATCGGCTCCTTCGCAAACCTGATGGAAGGTAAATCACCTCAACTTGACTACTACATCAATGGCTGTCAGTACAATATGAGGTATTACTTGGCATATGGCATCTACCCAAAGTGGGCGACACTTGTCCAAGCAATTCCAAACCTTGTGAATGATGCCAAAAAGTGTTTTACCTTACACCAAGAGGCATACCAGAAAGATGTTGAGAGAGCTTTCGGTATTCAGCAAGCACGATGGAAGATCATCAAGGAACCGGCAAAAAGGTGGAGTCGAGAAAATTTGGACTCCATCATGATATCTTGCATCATATTACACAACATGATTGTGGAGGATGAGCGAGATGGTATATTGATGGAGAGTCTGATGATGACCAAGAGGATCCAAATAGGTCAAGAAGGGCTCGTGCAAAAATATATGATAGACCTAATTTGCCTTTCAATCCAAGAACTGGTAGTATCTCTTTAAATGAGTACATGAGGCGCTATAGGATGATACGTTCCCGTGCCACAAACAAGTACCTACAACAAGATCTTGTTGCACATCTCTGGGCCAAAAGAAGCATGGAGTAGGCGTTTAAGTTTTATGTTGTTAAATGTTTTTAAAAATGTTGTTTAAGTTTCATGTTGTTAAATGTTTTTTTTTATATGTTGTATAATTTTTATGTTGTTTAATGTTATTTAATTTTGTTTAATGGCTTAGGAAGTTTTACGGAAAAAAAAAATTGTAAAAGAAAAAAAAACAGCTAGTTACTGTTGCATTCAAATTGTGGCTTGGCTGGCTAGGTTGGGCCTGTCGGTTGGCCTTTTTGCCTTTTTTGTCCAGTGGGGCTCACGAACCCTTTAGCCTAGCCCTCGGTTGGAGACAATTTTTGAGCTATCTTCAGCCTTCTAGCCCTCTGGACCATGCGATTAGAGATGGCCTTAGTGACTTGTCCTGCCATTAGGGGTCACAAGGTCCTACACATCTTGATATATGTTGGGTAAAAGAAGCACAAAGTTAGCACATAGCCAATAGGGTTTCGACATTTAGTGTGGTTGATTGGTGTTTAAACCAGAGGAAAAACCTTGGGCGGACATGTGCGATAAGTTGACAAGTATATGGTCCTGTGCTGTTGTCCCCGTCTATCCTTTTAGAATAATTTTGGATTTTAGCTTTGACGTGTGGAATGTGGATTGCCCATGCATAGTATGACCATATTATATACGGAAATATTCCAAAATGAGACAATTTTTTAATTTTGTAACAGAAATTGGACAAATCGGTCATGCACAAGCCATGCACACCATGTACAAAACCAAAATTACTAAAATACCCACTTATAAATGGGTTATTCCTCACTTTCTCTCCCAATTTTCTGATTTCTCTATCTCTACTATCTTTCCATTCCTCTCTCTCTTCTCTCACTTTCTCTCTCTACTCATCTCTACTATCTCTCTCTTCCTCAAATCTCTGACCTTCGATTTCGAAGAAATGGAAGTCCAAAGAGAGGCGAGAAGAGTGAGCTGGGCTTTGGGTTCACCTCATACCTCTGATTTCGAACAAAAAGATGTGAGAGAGGTGAGAAGAGTGAGCTAGGTTTAGTACCATATTTTCTGTTTTGGCCAGAAGGTTCCATTTTTCCGGTGTCTGAAGCTTCGAAAGGTATAGTAAGGTAGGGTGTTTAGTTCCAAGTTCATTTGTCAATTTTATGGAATAAATGGGTTGTTTGTAAGATGAATTAATACTTAAAAGTTAAATTAGGGTTTGTGTTTCATGTTGGGGCGCATGGGTTGTGGAATAAATTTCAAGTTTTGGTGTACTGCAAGATTGGGATGGAACCATTTCTGGTTCAAGTGTCCAATTGCAAAAATTTGTGAAATTTTTTCTGTAATGTGCATGTGGTGTGCATGGCTACATCTTAATATGAGAAGCAGGAATGTTAGCTAGTTATGATGCACATATGTTGTCCCTCATAATTTAGCGAGTATGACCACAACCTAGTTGGCCTCGGCGAAAAATAAAATTAAGAAAAAACTTAGAGGACGTTAAGGGTCATGCGTGTCCGTGAAATAACGACAATGAGTATCATGTTTTCCACATGCACGGTTAAGCGGTGGTTGATATACGTAACAAGAATTTTCAAACTATCACTGTAACCTTATATACATAACAATTATGTTTTAATTGTATCCACTATACCAATATGTTACCGTTAAAGTTTATCTCGTTCTGTGCATATCATGTGCATGTATTGTACATATTATGTGCATGTGGTGTGCATATAGTGTATTATGTGTGGATGGTGCGTATTTACATCTTTGATACTCTTCACATTAACATAGTTTACTTCTTTTTCCTTTGATTTAGAGGCAGGCCCTACAAATACGAAAAAAATGAACGAGTTCGTGAAACAATTTCCATTGATTCAGTTGGGTTCTTTCGTGCTCATTCAAACTGCAATTTTTTCAAACCCTTGAAATATTTGGGTACCAAATTCAAATTAATGAATCGTCGATTCTTCATATAAAGTTTAGGGTCATTTTTCTGATTACGTCATTGTTCTGATTTCGAAGAGAGAGTTGTGAGCTATGGGTTTTTAGGTTGAGCTCAGATCTATGAGCATAACATGCGCATGTCGTGTACATACAGTGTATAAGCAAGCTTAATACGAAGAGAGCGAATGAGTACGCAAAACAATTTCATCCATATACTTCTCTCTTCCTTTTTTCCATTCAGATTTCTCTCTTTTCCCTCAATTTTCTCTCTTCTCCAAAAGGCAACTAGCCTTTAATACATTTTTTCATTAAATTGCAACAAAAGCCAAACCCTATTTTAGTGCTTGTAAATTTAGATCGAGAACCTACGAATGAAAAGGTAAAAATTGAAGGAGATGAGTGGGTTAGAGAGAGAGCTCTTGGATGAAGAAGATGGGTGGGTTAGGGTTCCTTGAACTAGAATTGGGGGAGAGAGATTTTCTCTCTCCTCTCTATTTCTCTCTCTACAAAATGAGAAACGAGAGTTGGAATTTTTTGATAACCCATTTATATGGGAGGACAATTTGATCATTTCAAGGTGCAGGAAAAATCATATTTCTGTCTGATTGTTGTGCATGGCGTGTGCATATTTGAAATGTCCTATTCCTGTTCCAAGATTAATAAATTGTCATGTTTATGGATATTTCCCTATTATATATGAAGGGAGAATCAAAAATTCTAATTTAGGCTGTTAAGATGGAGATTCGGATTATTTGTAGTGCATTTTCTTATTAAAGATATATAAGATTTATTGAGCTAAATGTCTAATGTTATCAACTCTCAGGCTTTTCTCCTTCGTGAGAGGTTATATTCTTCTTTACTGTGAAAGTTTCTTATCACCGGTGTGTGAGGTAGCTTCCCAATCAATCATCCTTTCTCTGCCACTGGTCCTAGCTTAGGCCAGGGACGGTGGCTATCGTTTTTCCCCTACTTTCTTTTCCTTTTCCGATTGTTAGTTTTCTTGTGTTTTTTCCGCTGATCGTCTTCGATTTGTCCACTCTTCCATCTTCCACCTCCATGGTTTTCTTCCTTCCTCTTCCTGCCCTCCTAATTTGGCTTCGGATTTCCGCAACCCCACGTATTTTCGGATCTGTAGTCACAATCTATGACCGCGTTTTGATGCGATTCTCCCAGGAATTGCGTAGAGCTTCGGCTCTGGTGTTCACACCACCACCTCCCATGGATTTCTCTTCAGGGGCTTTGTTGCTACTGGGTAAGCTCTCACTAGCTTCCTTTGGTTTGTGGTTGTGGTTCCGATTTGTGTGGTGCTTTGTGGAGGATGTTGGAGTCATGTTTTTCGTCAATTATGTGCAGTTAGGTGGTTGGATATATGGAGTCTGTTTGGAGATCTGGTTTCCAGCGAGATCACGATGATGCTTCAGCGGCGGCGATTCATGCAGGATTGGGGTTTGTTGTTTGGTTTATCTGTTTCTGAGCTCAAAATCTTTGTTTGGGCTTTTGTTTTGGGGGTCCATGTCTTATTTTGGTGCTTTAATTGTAATTAGGCCCTTCCTTTGTAATTATGATGTGATGTTGGTAATAAAATTACCTTCCTACAAATAAAAAAGAAAAAAAAAAGTCTAATGTTATCATATTATCACATATATAAAAAAACAAAAAGCTAAAACGAATAAAGACGAATTTTTAAATTTGATTTAAAAATTTATGCTCCATATCATTACTCTTGCAACAAATCTTGTATCTCGTTTAGCAATTTTCCTACTAAAATCATATACCTCGGTCAATACTTTTTGGCTTGTATTATTTTAAGGATCCACAAAAGAGAATCGTCAATGTTACAATGTATGCTATTTTTTTAATTTCTAAAAAAATAATATGACCATATTTATATATGATTTTGAGCTGAATTTACAAGCTGTTAAAAAAATTAAAAATATACTCTGATCACATTTTTCATACTATATTCGTACTATTTCTCTAGTAGAGATGAGATCCACATGTGCTAGTGGACCATACTTTTATTAGAGAGATGATACATATATAGTATAAAAAATGTAATAAATGTATCATTACTCTAGAAAAATTGTTTTTCTAAGTACAGTTAACCTAACCAATCCATCTTTCTTTTGTTTACAATGGGTACTTTTTTTGCAATGCATCTGAAAATATTAAAATAGCTAGCTATAGAATCTGGGAAATGAGATGTATTGGCCAAGAAAGAAAGAAAAAGGAGATGTGTAGATCGATATCAATGAAATTCGGTAAGCTTCCATTTACACCGGGCAATATTTTTGTATGACCAGACAATTTTGTGCATAATTCGTTAATTTGATAGAAACGACACGAAAATAACAAGTTTCGGATCAACATGTTAACTAATCGGATCACCTGTTAAGAACTCGTTAATAATGGGTACTTAACAGGTTTACCTGTGGGTAACTCGTTTCCATCCATTAAGAAAAATATTAGTTGGTTATTTTCAACCACTATCAAAACCTTACAACAATAGCCATATGATTTAATCTCACTTATGTGATATTAAATCATTACCGTTGGTTAACGACAGTCAAGGTCAACATCGGACCACCAGTCAATAACAGTCAACGGTGTTCAACTTTGATTTTTTAATGTAAATTGATTTTTCCTACAAAATACCCAAGCACATTAAAATATTCAAACTATTGAACTTACAAGTGTGAAAAATATGAAGAAAAAAAAAAACACAAATGTTCGTGATCGCATCCTCCATGCTTTGACGAGGGCAAAATCGTTTGAATTTTTTAAATTCTCAAAATCCTTGTGAACAGCAGTGTTGTTGGGTGAAGTTGAAAATGTGTAATAATTCAAAGTAATTAATTTACAAGTGTAAAAAATTTATACCAATGCTCGTGGTCGCATCCTTTACGCATTGACGATGGTTGCATCGCCGTTTGAATTTTTACGGTTTAGAGTTTAGGGTATGTAGATAATAATTTAGTGAAAATGTGGTACGTAGATACTAATTTAGTATGATGTTTTTCATTTGGTTATTTATTGAAGTAAAATATATTCTCTTTAACAGGTAGCGCGTCAGGTCATATTACTAGTTAATTTTAACGGGTTGAGTTCGGGTCCAATCTTAGTACCTGTTCATTCTAACAGATTTGACACGATATGATCCGTTAAGATATTTATTACGAAAACGATACAAAACGGCACGATCGCTACAACTTTCACTAATTGTCGTTGAGCTTTGTGTTTATTGTGGATGCAAATTTCCGTATTCTTCTTCTTGGACGAAAATGCACCTGCAAAATAATTAACACATTTGGTCAAGGCCAAGAGCCTCATGCGCCCACGATAAATTTGGAGGGGGAGCTTTGGCCGAAGAACCTTCGATGCCAAAATTAGAATCTGAGGGAAAAATGTTTAGAGAAATTTGGAGAATTTTGCAAGAGAGTTCAACTTAGGTTTTTGGGAGAAATGGGAGCTATTTATAGGGGTGTGGCCGGCCTCTATTTGGAGAAAATGGGTCCGGCCACTAATGGTGGTTTTTGGGTGTAATTGCTAGATATTATGTCAAAATAATATCTTGCAATCAATTAAGAAATTAATTAGAAAATTAATCAATTAATTTAGGTAATTAATCCTAATTTGAATGAATAATTGAGGGTTACTTTGTGGGGAGGATTTGATGAGAATGGATGAAATAGGTTTTAAATAAATAACCTTGATTGAGTCGTGATTGTCCACTGCTTGCGCGTGGGAGTCCTGATGTACCTCAAGGGTAATTTTGTCTTTGTCACCCAAGAATCCATGTGTCGCCTCCATATTTTTCTTGATTATTTTTGGCTTCACAAATGCCCCTACACCTGTTGGGCTGCTCGCAGGAAAGGGCAGTAGGTGTAGAGATCTTCTTGCTTTAGGAAACATAGGTTTGTTTCCTATTTTGACGTAGATTCCCTCTTTAATTGGAAATTAGATCCTTCTAGGAAAGGGAAATAAATCACTTCCAAAGTCTATTTAAGTCTACCTTAAGTAGATGATTAAATTACTTCAAAGAGCAATTTATTTTACCCTATAAGAGAGAGAAAGCTAGAAGATATTTGTTCTTCTTCCCCTAGCAATCTTCTACACTTGCCCGTGCAAAGGACCGTCTGTCGTTGCTTTCTTTGTCTTCTTCGCGCCACACCGAGATAAGAAAAATTTAATTTTCCTTGTCTTCTTCTTGGATAGTGTTGTCGTGGGGCAACTGTCGTGGTGGTGCAGCACGTCGGCTGGCAGGGGCTAAGAGTTGGCTCGGTATTGGCCGAGGAGGTGTTGTGGCAGGGACCACTACTTGGGCTGCTCGGCTTGGCTAAAGTCAAGGGTGGCTGTGAGGTTGGGGCCGTGGATCAAGGCGTTGTGGCGCAATGCTAGGTGAGTTGCATGGCTCATGTCTTTTGGGCTTTTGGACCTGATGCGGGCCTTGCCGACGATTGAGAGTAATGAAGAGGTCGCGGGCCTCATGGGCTGCTGGAATGTTGGGTATGCAGTCCTCCTACCTGCTGGTCTGAGAGAAAAAATGAGGGAAAAGCCATCATGGGTTGAGCTCCCCTACCTAGTATCGTGAATGACGTTGGCTGCTTAGTCTTTTTTGCCAAGAGAAAGGTAGGCTGTTCTCGAGATAGAAGATGAAGAGGATCAAGGTGGATGCATTGGCTCGTCCGATCATTATCGTGGGCAACTGTGAGAAATCCACTAACCCTACTTCTAGGGAGGCTGCTGAGATCTGTACGCTTTTGAAACTAGATCTGCTTGAAGAAATGGACACTTGTGCTAAGTTTGTCGATGGCGTTAGAAAGGTTGTTTGCCCAAGTTCCTTTGCGAAGCATACGACCGAGTATATGAAGAATGCTCTACTTGCAATGATGTAGAAGACAACTATTCTGGCAGCCGAGTCTATGCTCCTTAACCAAGAGGATACCAAGGCTGCCAAGGAGGTGGCAAAGGCTGTGGCAGCCAAAGCTTATTCTTCTGCCGAGAATATCAAAAGGTTGGAATCTGAGCTCGTCGATTTAAAGAGGTATAATATCTCTGCCCCCACTTTTCTGCAGCTTGAGACCGCTTGCCAAGATATTGTTGACTTGAAAACTAGGCTTGACGCAATCCAAGTTAAGTATGAAAGTGCAGAGAATGAGATCGAATTTCACATACCTCAGATTCAAGATCTTGTGCGTGCCGTTTCTGAGCTTCGTTCCACTTCTTATGTAAAGGATGAAGAGTTGATTGTTGCTTATAACCAAGTGATCCACTTCAAGAAGGTCGTTGATAGGCTTGAACCCCAAGTGTTGGAACTCCAAGATGTGCTGAAGATCAACGAAAGTTTGAAGAAAGAAGTGGATGAGATGCAGCGCGTCCGTGTTGGTCTGCTCAAGGAGAATGGCTAGCTAAAAGGTGAGAAGGCTGGGCTCAAGGCTCCACTTGTTCAGAGTCAAGCCGATTTCTACAAACTGGGTTATGTAGATCATCTATTTGGTAGACCGTCTGACTTCGAGTTTGTTGGGAGAGATTAAAAAACCTTCTCTATTTCTCCAAGAGACTTGCTTGCCTTTACTTTTGAGGCCTCCATTGGTGAAGTAGTCGGAGAGGTTGATGTTCAAGCTGGAGCAGCTGGGGGTGAAGCGCCAGATGATGTCGCTGCTAGGAACGTTGCGGATGGTGAAGGTGTGGCGGCCGAGTAGTTGTGCGATGTCCAAGCTGCTGAAGGTAGTCTTATAGGTAACCTTTAGGATTTTCTTTGTTTTCCTTGTTGCTCTTGTTTTGCTTGAACTCCTTCGACCTTTGCTAGTTGTTTATCAATTTTGTTAGAAAATTTAATAAACTTGCTTTCTTCGCTTTTCTTCATCTTCGCTTCTTTTGTTTACGCCCAACCTTTGACTTTTAGACCAGCGGCAGGCATGCTGTTTTTCTATAAGTAGACAGCCCCGCGTAGCTTATGCAGCTATAGGTATTGATGTAGAACTTTTGCAAGGTTGTTAACCATAGGGTCGGCAGCCAAACGCCTTACTTACAGAAGCGGACGAGTTTGCGTGACCACTTGGTTGTTAACCTTGACTTTCTTCAATCCTTTGAGCTGTGTGGCCTGCATCACAACATACTAAAGATTTTTGGGTCATGAAATTCGCTAACCTTACATATCAAAAGTACGTAGTTGTATGGAATTTTGTAAGTAAAGGTTCGAGAGAACTCCTTGCTCTTTATGTAACCAATTTCGTGGGTTGCGTAACAAGTATCACAACACTTTACGAATTAGTGTAGATCTAATTGATCATTCCATGCTTGGCAGAGGTAAAGCTTATCGACTGCATAACATGTCGGCAGTGGATAAAGCTTCGTATATGCACGCTAGCTTGTTTAACCTTTCACAAGAATGTGAGGTTGTATAAGTCAAGCGTAGCTTTACTGCTCGAAGGGCAAGCCATAGGCAGTCTTCCGGAAACCATAGGCTACCTTAGTGAACTCGGTAATCGCTTTAGGGTTCCAAGGCAGTCGTCCATGGGGCGTACTGCGTAATGTGCCTCCTCCGTCTCTGAGGCCCGATTCCCCGCAGATTAGGCCAAGAGACCCAAAATCCTTCAATTAGCTAAGCCTTGAAAAATACCATTATGGTTACTTCTAGGAATCCCGGCGCAAGCCATCGTACACCTAGTTATACTAGGCAGCCCGGCTCATCCACGTCTGGATATTCGTAGTGTAAGTTTATCCTCCAGCCTTGGAGAGCAGACCCATGTGGGTGTCAGGGGAATTAGTTTACCCTCTCGCACTAGAGAGCAATTAGTTTATCCTCTCGCACTGGAGAGTAGACCCAGATGGGTATTGAGGAATTGGTTTACCCTCTCGTACTGGAGAGCATGGTTGGTCCTTTGGGGGGCATAATTCCTGCGATGAGTCCTTAAGAAGGGCGTGGTCTTCTTTTGAAGTGCATGAGTGATCAGTTATTGTAAGCATGCAGCCGAGCCAAGTTGTAGATTACTTCTAAATTCCTCATCGAAAAACGAGTGAAATGAACGAGAACTTAGCTGTAAGGTAAAAACTGCATAACAATTGGATAGTCATTGGCTCGCGAGGTGGTGCCCGTCGAGCTGCTTGAGTCTTCGGGCTTTGATGTGGTAGAAGGTCACACATAGTATTTCCTCAGATTGTAGGCGTTCTACTGCTTTTCGATCTCTTTGTCGTTCATGGTGGCGAAGGTGTAACTACCTTTGCCGCCTACTTTACCTATCTTGTACGGACCTTCCCATATGGGATCCATTTTTTTGGAGCCTTCTTTGCGGGCATCGACGAATGCTTTTCTTAGGACTAGATATCCTAGTTAGAATTGCCATATCTTGGCCCTTTTGTTGTAGCTATTGGCCTTTTTGTTGTAGCTAGAGAGTAACTGCTGCTGGTAGGCTACGAAGCAGGTGATGGTCTACTCGCGCTTCTCCTCTGCCAGATCTAAACTTATAACCATCTCTTCACTGTTCTACTTAATGCTTGGCAGTAGAGTGCTGATACTTGGCACGATGACAATTAGGAGGAATGATTGCTTATAACCAAATGCCAAAAAGAAAGGAGTTTCACCGGTGGTTCGTCGTTTGGTCGTGTGACATGCCCATAGACATCCGAGGAGTTCGTCTGACAAATTTCCCTTCTTGTCGGAAAAGGATTTCTTGAGGCGATTGAGAATCGTCTAGTTAGATGCTTCAGCCTGCCCATTGCCTTGAGGATATCTTGGCATGGACATGTGTTGTTTGATGCCATACTTTTGGAAGAACTTCGCCAAATATTTGCCCACAAATTACGGGCCATTATCGATGACGATGGATTGGGGATGCCAAATCGGCAAATAATGTTCCTCCATATGAAGCGTTCTATGTCCGCCTGAGTTGTGGTTGTCATGGGCTCTGCTTCTACCCATTTGGTGAGTAATCAGTTGCCATAATCATCATGCCTCTGCCCCCACTAGCGGGCGACATTGGCCTTACTAAGTAGATTGCCCACTGCATGAACGGCCAATGACTCGTCTATAGGTGTAGCTCGCTGGCAAGTAATACTGGTACAGGCTTGTAGCGTTGGCAGCGGTCGCACATTTGCACCAATTGCTTAGCGTCTTGATGCATGGTAGGCCAGTAGTAGCCTGCGTTAAGGATCGACCTCCAGAGTGATTTCTACAAACTCGTTCGTGGATTGAGCTTAAAACCTTTAGGTCGTCAGGAGGCGCTAGGCAGCGAAGATGTGGTCCAGTGTAGGATCTTCGGGCAAGAATTTCGTTCCACATGTAGTAGCGTGCTGCCTTTGTTTGGAGCTTTCTAGACTCTAACCTTTCCATGGGGAGTGTGCCATTGACCAAGTAGTCTATAATATAACTTTACCAGTTTGGAGTTGTACTAACCTGTGATACTTCGGCTGCCAGCTCCGCCTCTATGCTTGGCTTATCTAGATACTCCACTGGGATAGAGCATTTGAGTTGGTGGTCGAGGGCGGTGTCTAGGCCGGCTAGTGCGTCCGCGTGGGCGATGTCTGCCTGCTGAACTTGAGTGAGGGTGTAAGTCTGAACGCCTCAAGTTGCTTTTGTACCTTCTCTAGGTATTGCACCATCTTCAGATGTTTTGCCGTGTACTCCCTAGTAGGGCTTCGTACTCTACTTCATTGTTGGATGCTTTGAAGCCCAGAGTGATTGCCTGCTCGAGCATCGAACTGTCTGGGGTGACAAAGACCACGCCTGCTCCCAAGCCCTTATAGTTGGATGTATCGTCGACGTGCAAATGCCAAAAGTCTTCATCGGGTGAAGTATGCGTTGCTAGGGTGTGCTCGGTTGGGTCGCTCTGTTGCGTCGCCTAGGCTAAACGTAAAGGCGCGGTAGGAAGCCGTGGAACTAGGGTTATGTTACATGCAGCAGGAGATGCTTAATTGTCGGTATTGGGCCACTCTAGAGCTGAATTGTGGAGCAAGGGTCGGCTGGGGCCGTGTGATGTGCAGCAGGAGGTGGTGCTCAACTGCCGGTACATGTTGCTCCTATGTAAAATCTTTTGGGGCGACGAGGACAAAACTTGCTTCCTAGTGTGTCATTCTAGTGTTTGTCTGCCCTTGGCGCGCCTTTTGGGCTAAGTTATTGTGTTCGTCAAAAAACTTTACATCCGCCAGTGTTTACGCCTTTATCGTCGGGCGTCTGGATTGAGCTGAATAGGGCATTATGAGGATGATTGTGTGCGTCTGAAGGTATAACTTGAGCCTCTAGGTTGCAACAATTGTCGCCAAAGTTAGCTAATTTCTGCATCGAGGAGAGCTTTTGAACTGTGGAATGCAAGTAGTCGGACCCCCAGCTCTTCTCGTATGAGGGTAGAGCTTATTGCTGCTTCAGATATCTTCAAGCATGTAAATAAGTCATCCGCTGCTTCCGGTTTGGATAGTAGGGAGGTGATGTCGGGTACTTCTTTAAATCCTTGAATGTGCATCGACGTGCCTCATCCCAAAGTGCATGCTTCTCTGCTAGAGTTAGATCTTCTTTCATGATCAAGTCTCCCAACAGGTTTGCTGAGATTCCTTCTTGGAAGGCTGTACTAGCTATCGAGTCGAGCGATAGGATGAATATTCTTTGGTGAAAACCAAAGAAAGTTCGTCGAAACTCTGGATGGATTGTGGCGGTAGGGTGTGGAACCAATCTTGCGTCTTGCCTTGTAGAGTGGTGGCGAATATCTTGCACATGAGAGCGCCGTTGTTCCGATATCATTACGCTTCGGTAGTGCTTTAGGTGTCTCTTCGGGTCTTCATCCCCTTTGAATGATGTAAAATGCAGCATGCTGAACTTGCATGGAGGCTCTGCCTGCTCGATCTTGTCCGTGAAAGGTGCCCCGCTTATGTTGGTCGTGTCCCGTCATAGTGCCTCGTCAATGACCTTGTTGCGTTATAAATCGCGTAATTGCTTGTTTAAGAGCCTATCTACCTCTTCCTGAATTTTCCTTTGTTCGGGGTAGCGGAGCTTTCGGCTGCTTCCGATCGTGACCTGCTAGTCTTAGCTGCTCTTCCATGTGTTGGGCTTGTCTATGCCGCGGCTGCGGTTCATATGGTACGTTCTTAGCAGGCGAGCGAATTTCTTATAGGCTGCCGGTTAAACTTAAGCCAAATTGAGTGACTGTTTCTCTCATTCTGTCGTGCTGCCCAATCCGATGTGAGGTGAATGATGCTCCTTGCGGGCCTAACCGCGAATAAACGCTTTGCTGAAAGGCTGCTCATGTTTATTATAGGAGTGTGGCCCCAATCGTGAATGTATGCTCGTTTGTCGGGCCTAGTCGAGAGTGCATGCTCCTCCCTGCACTAAGACGGGAGTATACGCTATCTCGGAGGCCCAATCAGGAGTGTACACTGCCGGAACACTCAGTTCGTGGCTGGTCGAATGGTTGTTTGTCGAGACGCTGCTAGAGAGGTTCTTCGTCTACCCTCGTCCTACTTCGGGACACCTCATATGGGGCATGTTGCATCTCGGTGCACTGCAATAACTGGTTCACCAAGGTTGTCTGATGTGCGAGGGCGCTCGTCAACTCTATGACTTGTCGAGACAAGTGTTGTTCTTCATTTGGGTTGGAAGAGCTTAGACGGAATGTGTCTCCTTGTGTAATGGAAGGTAGACTCTGGGCGTGAGATTTGAGTTGGGAAATTGGGACACCACAGGAGTGGGTTGGATTGCATGCAACGAACGCGGGTGCGAGGCTGGCTCGGCTCGGCACCGTGTTGGGCTTGGGTGGCTTGGGCCTGCTTGCTTTAGGCTTGGGCCCGTGTGGGCTTGAATGGCACAGCCTGGACCGAGGCCTTGGCACCGTGGAACTTGCTGAGGGTGGCCCTACGGTTGCTTTCGTGGTGGATGAAAAATTAATTAATTAGAAAAATAATCCATTAATTTAGGTAATTAATCCTAATTTGAATGAATAGTTGAGGGTTACCTTGTGGGAAGGATTTGATGAGGATGGATGAAATATGTTTTGAATAAATAACTATTTTGATCACTTTTGACCTTTATTGAGTCGTGATTGTCCGCTGCTTGGGCATAAGAATCCCGGTGTACCTCAAGGGTAATTTTGTCTTTTTAACCCAAGAATCCATGTGTCACCTTATATTTTTCTTGATTATTTTTTGCTCAACATTTATTCCATTGCAACTTCAAAGGATTCATAAATGTGTTTCGATTCTGCAGTAATCTTATTTTTCACTTGACTTTTAGAATATATCTCCTTAGATTTGTTTATTTTTGAATTTTGTTAGTAAACGCTGAGGAAAATCTTCTAAAAATCGAGGAAAAACAAGACGAGTACACAGTCAATTTTCTTCACAAATATTTTTGAATTATGAACGTTTAAAGTTTACCCAGTTTCCGGCTATTTTTCCAGTTTTTCCGCAGACCAGTCACATTTGAGCTATTTTCCGACCATCTCCGGCAACCATTGGGCTTCCAAATAGGTATAATCTTGTTCTACACTTTCCTATCTTCATTTTGATATATTATGGGTCGAATTTGGTTAAGAAACGATTGAGTTACGAAGCTTTGAAAATTGCCCAAAGAGTTTTTAACAGAAGGACCATTTGTGATGTGTTTGATCAATCTCAGGGACCATTTCTATTGATTTTCAATGTCAGGGACCAAAATAATGTGTTTGATCAATGTCAAGGACCATTTGTGATAAAAACCCAATGTAGAATACTAGAAATATAAAAAGGTGCAGATTCGAGAACGGTTATGGATAGATACACCTTTTCCATAACCATATTTAAAAGAGGTTTTTAACTTCAATCCTTCAAGAAGATTGAAATTTAAAATAAACATGGTGCTAGATTAAATATTGATTATAATCCCTTGTGAGTCCTTAATTCAAAATAATTAATGTGCATTTTATTTAATGTCTCCCATTAAATTTTAAATTTATTAATAAACAAATTTTAATTTATTTTTTGACCAAAAAAGAGTTTTTTAATTTATTAATTTTATTTAACATTCTTCAAACTTGAAAGACTCAAAAAATGTATATGAATGTTAGTACCGAAATGTATTATATTGAACTAATGTATTTAAATGTTAGTAATAAAATGTATGTACCGAAATATATGCAGCGAAATGTATTATATTATATTAATGTACCTAAATGTGTGTACCGAAATGTATTCACCGAAATGTTAGTACCGAAATGTATTCTATTGAATTAATGTACCTAAATGTTTGTATCGAAATGTATGTACCGAAATGTGTGTACCTAAATCTATGCACCGAAATGTATTATAATGAATTTAATGTACCTAAATGAAGAAGACAAAGTACATCGAAATATATTGTACAACAAAAATTAGTTTATCTATATGTTTACAACAAAATATATTACGATAAATGAAATGAAAATGAAAATTATAATGAAATAAAATTAATACATTATAAATTAAGAAGAAAACGAGAAATAATTAAAAATCAAAATATAATTAATAAATGAGGTTATTCATGTATCAAGAGACTAAAATTAAATTTTGATCTTACTCATTGTTTTAATCTAAAAGTCATCGTTGCCAAGAATTAAACTGAAGTTTTCTATATTTAAAATCACTTCAAAAAGTTTCGATTTCACACATTTGTCTCCGTACCTAATTAAATAACCCCATCTAAATCTTTCCCAAACAGGTGGGTGATCATGGGGAACAAATTTTATGGGTAAAATTGGAATCTCCAGCCTCATAGTGCATTAGATTGATTACATTTATGAAAATTCACATTGTTTGTTAGCTGTAAATTGCCTATCGAGGTAAGGAGAGGGAAGCTGACGATTATAAGTTTATAACGTTTGATTTCTCCATTGTTATTCATTGTGTGGCACTTACCTGCAATATTTGTATTTTTTCTCTCTTTATGTGACATAAAATACATGTATTGAAATAAAAGATAAAAAGAGGGAGTTATGGACCTTATCGAAAGTGAGTGTGTTTACCTATGTGGTAAGAAAAACGTAGTAGATTCACCATGATATTATTGACATGAAAATGTATGTGACATGGGCACATAGCCACGTAAGTATGGGGTATAACATAACAATTTTTTTATATATTATAAAGAGAGAGGGAGAGTTTGAAACTATTACAATAATTTAGGGGAGAGGGAGTTCCGAACTTGGGGCGCATGGGTAGAAACTCAACATTTTATCCACTAGGATATTAGATCACATGCAAAAACTCAAATTATATAAAAAAAAAAAATTATATAGGTAAGGGGGAAGAGTTTGAAACAATTAAATAATCTACGGCAGATGAGAGTTTCGAATCCGGAACGTATGGGTAGAAACCAAACACACTATCTACTAGAATATTGAGCCTTGCAATATTATCATGTATACAATAATATAAACAGAAAATATCCAATTAGCAAGGGAGATGAGCCAAAAAAACATTAAAGGCAAAACAAACTCCATGTCATTGGTGTTGTTTCATGCTCGATCGATCCCACATGCCAACTGATGACAATAAACTCATCCCATAATGCAAAGTGAATCCAGAGGCAGCCCGTGCAAGTGATGAAGGGTGGTGCAGAAACTCATGGCTCTCTTCTCTCGTGGCTCATGTTAAATTTTGGAATTTCAAGAGGGACTCACGCATGTCACTTATCAATATAAAATATGCATTCGACTATACTACAGGGGTTTACTGATTTATAACTTTAAGGTTAAATTATGATTGTGGTCGGAGTTTCACCTTAATCTTGTTGTTTTAGTTTTCGTGATTTTATTCATGTAAATTGAAAGTGCATTGATCAAAGTAAAACTTCACTTGGACCGCAAGCAACTTGGTTCACAAAGTTCGACTCATGTCGTTTTCTCCCTAAAAAAACAAAATGAGTTTTTTACAATTACGGTCTACTAGATGATGAGTCAAATACTTAATTATGGCTGAGTTATTGTGCCTAAGTTATTTCAAAGTGGATAATATTTGCATTCTCCTATGGGGAATCAAAATATCCCACCCCTTATGAATAAAGTATCGTTAGTGTATAAATTTGATAATCAAACCAATTCAGTTTCCTTATCTTCATTCTTGAAGATCATCCATACAATACATCATCTAAATGTATCAAGAAATAAACGATTTATCATGAATATGTCACATGGTACTCACACCAAAAATTTGTTCCATACATTTGAATGTATATATACTTCATTGGCGGAGGCGACGACAGCCAAGGATGGCGTAATTTTGGTGATGCAAAACGGACTTCAAAAACTTTATTCTAGAAAGCTATTCGTTCCAGATTGTTGCCACGCTTCGTGATCCTTCTCCTAAATGTCAGAGATTGGGCATATTATCGAAGACTGGTTTCAATCACTGGACTTTCTTCTACCCATGTTCGTCGCCAAGCCAATGGGCTAGGCCCTACTTTGTACCTGGGATGGGGCTCCATGGGACCTCATCTCAAGCCTTCTATTTAAGGAGGCTAATATGTAACCGTGATGTCGTCCATTGGACTTTTAATGAAATCTATCGATCTTTTCTCAAAAAAAAATATATACTTCACTGGCAGATCAAGAAGACTTGGAAATTTGGAATATAGAAAGAGGACAATAATATAATTGATACTATATTAGTATGTATAATTCACTGGCAGATCAACATTGAATTAGGTGCAATGCACAATTATTTAGGATAATCTTCCCACTCAAACCTTTTTAAAAGAAGCTAGTATCTGTCAAATATCAGAAAATTTTACCATGACAGAACCACTTTCTTGGTTGTAAAGATTCCTCTGGCTATCTATTTATTTATTTATTTTATTTTATTTTTGTGTCTAAATTATTGTATGTTATACATGTGCAACTGCATTCGATACATTAAATGTGAATACGATTCACCAACTCTTGGAAACTTAGAGAATATACAAACAAACATAAAGGGGTCTGTCACCACGTGTGACATCATATTACTTTATATTACCATCCGACCAAATTTTATATATATATATATATATATATATATATATATATATATTGGTTTATCAAATTATATATTATACATCGAGTTGGGCTGGATCAACCTGCACCCTCTTGGGTTCAAGTGTATCTTGCCTGAGCCCAATTTCTTCAGGCCTAGGCGATTTAAACCCAAAAGAAAAGCCAGAACTCCAGTCCCAATATTATCCAAATTATGCAGTAAGTTGAGGTAATTTAGGCCCATATTAGAGTGATCCACTACATTCAAACTGGAATGAAAGTGATCCAATCTACAAAAGAAATTGGTGTTCAGAAAATTATGTCCTTTTTTCTTTTTTTCTTTTTTTTTAAACAAAAATCGATAGTACTAATCTAAGTTAAAATAGGAGGCGGTTGAAGAAGAAGACCTTGCGCCAAAAAAATAAAAAAATAGGGAAAAGAAGAAGACCTTATTCTTCAACGCAATTCACCATTTACAAAAAGATTGTCATTTGTCATGTATTGGTAAGAAAATGATAAACACACCTTTTATTTACCACCCTAATCACACATTTGTTTAATCATGTTTGTTGTTATTTTCAATGGAAAAATGAGCATTTTGTGCAGGACTCTGACCTCCCTAATGATTAATGGAAAATGATAAAATGCATTATTTTTTACTTCTCACACACATTTATTTAATCTTGTCCTTTGTTTTCGTTTGATATATTCAATCTGGCGGCCAAAATTTTAAAAGAGTGTGAAAATCACTTGGATGAATAATTCATCAGTACAGTCTACTTGAAATAGTAGGTCTGGCAAGCGGGTCGTGGTTTGTTATGTTCGTTTTGTTTTAATGTTATACACATTATTTTAATAAATCGTATCGTGTCAAACCCGTTATTTTAACCAATACTTAAAGAATTGATCTGATAACGACCTAACTCATTAAGTCTCGACCTAAAACCTACTAATTTCGTATCATTTCGTGTCTAGTGAATAAGACATCGTAGCCACTTAGTATTACGGTCTAGTAGTATTTCTCTTCTTGTAAATGAGAGGTCTTATGTTCGATTCTTGCCAAAGATAAATTTGAACCATATTATGAGAGGTCCTTTCGAATTATAAGCTCATTGGACATAATATCCCAACTATAGGCATAGGGAGATTCGAAATCACAGAGGTATGAAAAGTGAAGCAAAAGAAAAAGCAAATGCAGGAGGGTCCACTCACCCTAGGTCAATATGCTCGTCTACGTTTCCAAAAATTAGTCTGTCACAGCTGCTAAATCCTTTTCAACTTTGTGCAAAAAAAAAATCTCTTTCTTATGTTTACTTGAAGTGTTGATTTTAAATCAGTGATCCCTTTCTCACCCTGGTAACATTTAACAATTGCAATCAGTAAAATTTTATTGATAAGGGAAAAAAGAAGGGTAAGTAATAAGCAGAGTAGACAGACGTAATAGACCAACGCACAGAGATAGAGAGACATAGAGAGACTTAATGGTTTTATATGAAACTTGAATTCCTTTAACTCTTAGCCTTCTAATAGTTGCAAGCAAAATTGAGGTTCACATGCTATGAACGTGCTGGTTTCATATAGAAAAGGTCAGTTGTTTCTTATTTTCTATACTATTATTGAATTTTGAAAGTCTGAACAGTTAGGTTTTCTGGTTGCTTCATTAGATTTTGAAAAAAAAAGTACAAAAATATAAGGTGCAGGAAGATAAACCACAAATCTTAATTAGCAAGGACTAAAATACGCATAAAACCATTTGGAGTCAAGAAACGTCCATAGAAGAGAATGTGTGTGTGTTATGTCACTCTCTGTTCATGTTTACCTCAACCACAGCCAAAATTTGATGTTTCACACCCAATTTGAACAATTAAATGACTTTGCTTATTGGTATCCTCAAAAGATGTCATCGAAACCATCCCCATTATCAGAGAATTAAAGAGGTAAAATCCACTAACTAATGATTAAAGCATGGAATGTATGAAAACAACTAAAATTATTGACAAAAGATACAACAAAGATAAAAGAACTCCTGTAATTGGAAAACAAAACCCAATACACAGTGAGTGACGATAAACACGTTACATAGTAAAAGAAAACTACCTCAACAGACCATCCATCCATCCACCACAAATACATCTAAAGAGTAGCCATCGGTTGTCGAGAAGACATATGCTTCACGGATGTAAAGTCCTAAATCCAAAAGCAAGGAAGAAAGCTGCAGAAAATGACATAAGTTAGAAAGATGCGACCATAGTATGGTTCTACGTACTTCTGCAGTTATCTTGGATCCTACAACATAAACAGTGCATATAATATATGTATCAAACGCACTGAATAGTCTAATGCTACCCGTAAATTCATTTTTCACTTATCTCATAATTTGAAGGCTATAGATTTATAACTTTATATTAAACGAAAGAAATTATAATGACAAAGAACTCTTCCAATACGTCTTCTGACAATTATATTTAATACCCAAGCTTACTGTATTGAGGTGCCATCGTGTTTAGAGTCTAGACTCTAGACACAAAAACATCTGATGGAGAACCATAAAACATGAATGACAGTCAACCACGGGAAATACAATTATAGAAGAACCAACATACTAATAGCATAAAATTAAGCATCCAACTCAAACTTAATCACTAAGAGAGAAGTAGCAACTTTCATAATTTTGTTTTTGGGTACAAAGGAATGAACATCCTAATACATGGATAATGTTGTTTGGTAAACAACTCTCCTCCTCTGCTTCTTCAAAACTCAAAACTTTCACACTCATTGAATCAAGTAAGCCTTGTTAATACCCTTTTGGAGTTTGATCTACCATATTCAAAACCACAAAAATCCCATCTAAAAGATCCAATCACCAAGATCGTTTAACATGAATCACGGCCATCCAAACACAAATTGTAGTTCATAACTATTGTACAGAGTAGAACTCTTACCTGCAGATCCACCACATCCTTGCGACTGCCAATACTGATCACTCACAAAAGATCGGATCAGAATTGAAACGAAAGAGATAAGAGAGATCGAAAAAGGCAAACACAGACGGGGAGAGAGAGGAGAAAAGAAGAGGAAAGGGAAAATGAAAGATGCTGAACACAAAAAGTGAAAATGAAAGGTAAAGCAAGCAACCCAATCGAAAGAGCGAACCCAGCGATGATAAACTCGTGGATCAAATGGGCAAAACCGACTTTTGATTGTAGAAAAGTGAAAACAACACGGCAAGTAGAGAAGAAATCAGGGGCATTTACGCCCATTTACTATTTCTGAACAGTGCTGGGTTCAACTGGCTTTTAGTATATATAATAATAATAATTTCCTTTGTTTGTTCCCCCAAAAAGAAAAATAAAAAAAAATATAGAAAAAGGGATGTTACGAAAAACATCCACTCTCACTGAACCATGTTTTCAACTTCCTCAGCATCGTCCTTAAACATTGTAAGCTATCTCTCTCTCTCGATCGATCGATCGATCTGTTGGTTCTCATTGTTATTAATTGACTGAGATGTTTTTGCAGAGTAGTTTTCATTTGGGTCTTGGAAATAACTGGAATTTCAGGACTTGTGCAAGACCAACCGCTTGTCTTTCCCAGTCCCAGGTATGTATCTATACATTCAGCTCTGTCAACGCAACTACCTCGTTCATCTTTCCTTCTTTTGGCAAGAACCCAGTTCGAAATTTCCAACTCTCGTCTACTCTTCGTTGTTCTGTTTTTTTCTTTTCCTCCTCGTCTGTGGATAATGTTATCCATTTTGTTTCTTCTGAAAAATGAATAATTTTTGTTTTGTTTTGTTTTGTTTTGTTTTGTTTCGTACGTTGAAGATTGTCGATATTTCTCTAAGGATGAATCGGAATAGTGAATATTAGAGTGGTTAAGAATCCATGTTGTAGATTATGACTTGTATAAAATGATGGTTTTGAAGAGTGTGAAACCATTGTCTAGACTCGAGGGATAATTCTCTGAGTCTGAAAAACACTACAACAACAACAACAACAAAGCCTTTTCCCACTAAGTGGGGTCGGCTATATGAATCCTAGAACGCCATTGCGCTCGATCGTGTATCATGTCCTCCTTTCTAGTGTGGAGAAAATTTTATTTTAATGTTGCAAATTTAAGAATTGGCATCAAAATGTGTTGTTTCCTGTGTGTGACTTTGTACAGTTGAGCTCTTTTCTTTTGGAGGCTATTAAGTTACTGGCAGTTTTCCATCGTTGGCCTCGGGCTTACTTTTATAGTTGGAGATACTAGAAATCGTGGACCAAGTGAAAGCATTGATTTGATTTGCTATGATAAGGGTTATGGTTGAATAGTTTTTGGATAAGAATCAATAGTTTGATTATGAAGCTCAGTTTGGAAACTTGTGGTGAATTTGTTAGAATCTCAGTTTGGATTGTATGCTTTAGAGCTGGAAAATGATTTATCACTATGGTTTATTTAATGTCGGAAATTTCTCTCTATACGCTTATGAAACAACTGTGTGCTCCGGTTCACAAGTTTGTTTATCATGAATAGAGTAAACATGAGGACATCAATGGAGGTCACAGATGGCCTGGAGGAGATTTTAATGGGTAGTAACGTCTGCATCCGTTTATTCTTCAAATCTTCTTGCAGGACAGTGGGAATCTAGAGCCGATCAAGAAGCAAGATAAAACTAGTGGGATAGGAAAAACCAGGTCTGCCACGAAGGATCAGGTCGTCATTTCCAACTCTCAGGTTTCTCAGCAGGAGAGCTCCCCTCCACTGATTACTGCATTGAAGGCTTCAGCTGAACAAAGTGCTGCTACATTTCACTTCCCTGGGCACAACAGAGGTCGAGCCGCACCATCTTCTTTAACCAAGCTTATTGGCTTAAAGCCATTTGTTCATGATTTGCCTGAGCTTCCTGAGCTTGACGACCTCTTTTCCCCGAAAGGGCCCATTTTAGAAGCACAACAACAGGCAGCCAGTCTCTTTGGGTCAACCGAGACATGGTTCCTTGTAGGAGGTACCACATGTGGAATTCAGGCAGCAATTATGGCTACATGTTCCCCTGGAGAAATTTTAATTCTCCCTCGCAATTCGCATATATCAGCCATATCTGCTATGATATTGTCCGGTGCAGTACCTAAGTACATCATCCCACATTATAATTTTCACTGGGACATTGCTGGTGGGGTCACTCCATCACAGGTAAGTCTACGTTGTTACCTTTCAAAGCATATCATCGCTTGTAGAAAGATTTGGTGTTAGTCTGTATATGACCCAATTTGCTCGTTATAACAGGTAGAGGCTGCAATCAAGGAAGTGGAGAAAGAAGGCCGAAAAGCAGCTGCAGTTTTGGTCACTTCCCCCACTTATCATGGTATATGCAGCAACGTGAGGGAGATAACCCAGTTGTGCCATTCTCATGGAATTCCTGTGATTGTTGATGAGGCTCATGGTGCACATCTAGGATTTCATCCCGAGATGCCATATTCGGCCATGCAGCAAGGTGCTGACCTAGCCGTGCAATCCACTCACAAGGTTCTCTGCTCTCTCACTCAATCATCGATGTTGCATATGTCTGGGAGTATTGTAGATAGAGAAAGAATTTCAAGATGTCTTCAAACACTTCAAAGTAGTAGTCCTAGTTATCTGCTTCTGGCATCATTGGATGCTGCTAGAGCTCAAATTAGTGAAAATCCAGAAAATATTTTTGATAAAGCATTACAGTTGGCCATTGAAGTGAAGAATAGGATAAGAAAGATTTCAGGTATTTCAGTTCTCGACCATCAAAGCTTCCCTAATTTCCCTTCAACTGATCCCCTGCGGCTTACCATAGGATTCCAACAGCTTGGCTTGTCCGGTTATGAAGCCGATGAAATCTTGTACAAGGATCATGAAATCATTTGTGAACTTGTTGAAACCCAATCCATTACTTTTGCACTTAACCTTGGAACCTGTAGAGAGCATGTCCAGAGGTTATTGACGGGAATAAAGCACCTGGTGGCCGCTTCTGCATCAACTCAGGCTGCCAAAAGGAAAGTGGAAGGAGTTGGTGAGTCTGCAATCTTTGCAGAAATTGAAACAAGCTTAGTTCCTAGAGATGCCTTTTTTAGTGGTAAAAGGAGAGTGAGGGTTGAAAACAGCCTTGGGGAAATTTGTGGGGAGCTTATATGTCCATATCCGCCTGGGATTCCGGTAATAATCCCCGGGGAGACTGTCACAAAGAAAGCTTTGGATTATCTGCTACATGTTAGAAGCAAAGGTGCTGTAATCAGTGGAGCTTCTGATCCCCAACTCGCTTCCATACTTGTCTGCTGCAAGTAATGCATTGCTTAAATTTTTTTATTAAAATTCAAGTGTTTCCTGCTTGGAATTACTTTTCCTAAAAAACACTTGGAAATGCTTCTTAATATCCAACATTTGTGTTGTGTAGAACGTGCTTTTGCGACCGAAACGCAGTCATAAGCACACTTTTAACCACTTCAAAAGCAAATATCAAACAAGCCACTTTTGGAGTGCATCAATAAATACTGCCACATCCATATACATGTAAAATTGTTCTTTGGATCTGACATGGCTTAATACAAAGTGGATTTCCTTTCTATGATGTCCATTTTTTTTTTTTTTTTTTTTTTTTTTTTTTACATATCAAAGGAAATCAACCCTACAAAACTCCTACACACCAAAATGTTTTCATTCCTTTTTCTTCCTCACACGAGTTCAAAACCTTTCCTTTTTCTTCTCCGGATATACTGTATACAACTGTGTACTAACAGGCATACAAGGCCGAAAACACAAAATGAACATTCATTCACCAAATAATGACAATTTGGTCACAGCTCTGTATATGACTACTGTTTCAAGATTGATCAGGTCTTTCTGGACTTGACTCCGTGCTAATGTTCGGATCTGCCTTGTAAGTCTTTGATGATGGAGTTCTTGTTGCTCGCTTCTTTGTCGGTCGAACAGAGGGATCAAACAGAGGTTCCCTTGCTTCTGGAGGAGGGAGTGCTAGCCGACAAGGTTGCAATTCTGGACCGTCAGCTGGACCAACCCATGCTACTGGATTTACTGCAGTAGAGAGACAACTATTAGTTTTGTGTTATTAATTCTTTTTCTGCTAGCAATGAAAGATACCATCCCTGAAGAAATAGGACGTCTAAAATCGAAAGGTCTCTATGTCAACGTCTTCATTCCCTCCCTGGATTTCATATATTACCTTATACTAATTGTCATTATATCGTTCACGTCCAAGAAGCAAGAAAGTTCTGTTAAACCAAATAGATATGAAGGAACAGGATGAACAGTATATGGAAATGACATCACACTTTGCGGCATTACTATCGAGTGTAAATGTCCATACGCATTAACTGACCAACCTTTCTATAGAGGTGCCTTAGAGACCATAGCTATCAAGTAAAATACCAGAAAGCAAAACCCAAATATTTTACAAAGTACACAGGGCATTCCAACAAACACTTCCCCTAATTTTCTTGACAGATACTTTAGACTTCAGCAAGCAGGAATCAGTGAAAGCGTTTTCACTCATTAGAACAATAATTTGGTTTTAAACATCAGGAAAGAATGCCATTATATATAGACTCATCAGGATAGAATGCCACCATATACAGACTCATCAGGAAAGAATACCATTCTATATCTACTCACGGGAAAAATATCTGAGGGGAAACAAAAGCCACAACTTAGAAAAAAGCAATTAAAAGCACAGAAGTACACATTGCATAAGAAATCATAAGGTCATACTTTCTTCACCAGCTGCAAGAAGTCTAGGTGTATCAGCAGAGTCTGTCAAATGAGCAGTATGCTTCTTCGAGTAATTGTCAGAACGCTTTCTCACATAATTTTCCTGCAAAGGCTTCGGAGTTACAAATGAGAACTGTGACATGTTCACTCCTGCATCCATATACTCGGGATGTTGAAGCAAATACCTGAAAATTCAAAACCAGCATAATTAACTATCAACCATATGAATGAAGAAATTCAAGCTGAACTAAACAAGAATCACAGAAACACACTTCTGGATCTCTACCGACGAACGGAGCTTCTTGCCTGTCGGCGATTCATAGTACCTGAACACACAAAATAGTGAAATGCGAGTGTCACAAAACTAAGTTGCATGTTGGCAATGCTGATGATAATGTTGCACGACAGATTACATACACGTCTGCGAATCGGGTGCCTCCTTCACCTCTGATCCTGAGCAATCGCTGCCATCCAGGCGGGGGCTGAGCAATGTTGGGCTTATCAATGGCCCAGAGCCTGCTCCCATCCTGAGTAATGTCTTCCGGGTCATCACAAGACACCAAATCCCGCCATTCGCGTGCAGTTTCACAGTAAAAGGGCTCTTCCAGAATATGCTCACGAATTTCCTCATACTTCTCCTTCGACGGAATGAGCCTCCATTTGAAGCAATTGGCACACTGCACAGTGAAAGCCCCAACCGACGGCAAAACCCTAGGTGGGTGATTAAACGGATATGTCCATGGAAACGACATTGGGTTGTTCGGGTGATCAAACGGAGACGAAATGAGGGTTTTGGCATTGTCATGCACTGTGTCTGCGGCATTGGCATTGGCTGCTGCAGTTGCAGGGTCATACAGCACCAGCTCGGTCGATTGGAGATGGGTTCGAAGGGTTTCATCGTCCGAGCCAGATTCCGAATCCGACGAAGTGGAAGAAGAAGATGGAGGGACGTCAATGGCGTCTTGGGGAGGCGTATTTTGTTCTTCTTCCCTCCTGAGCTTCTTGAACGTTATCTTACAGGGATTTCGAGAATCCATGGAAACAGCACAGAAATTTCTTGAATCCATGGATAACGAAACAGCAGATCTCAAACACCTCCTGCAAACAAAATACCCATGAGAAAAAATGGAAGATTTCGAAAGACCCAGATCTAGTTTAACGCTTACAGGGATGATGAGAGATCTGCGAGGATGATGATGAAGGTGGAGGGGTAGAATCGATCAGGGACGTTGGTTACGAGGAAATGCGCAGATCAGAGGTGAGAGCAGGTACTCTGCATCATCATCCAGTGACTGGAGCCTGGAGGTTTAACCCTGGTCCTGGGCGAGATGATGGAATAATGAAGAGGGAGTCCAGAAGGAAGGAGATTATGGCTGGTGGGTGGATCATTTGTCACAAATATGATTTGTGCACAATTTTCTACTTTCCTTTATTTTTTCTTTTTTCTTTTTTTTCTTTTTTTCTTTTTTTTTTTGGTTTTGGGTTACTTTAATTACTGCAGATTTTAGTTTATTAAACTTGTTTCATTCATGGTAATTTGGATTTATTTGGAAAGTGAATTTTTATGGGGAAACACCTTTTTGTGCGTGTATATGTGAAGTGTGATTTTATCGAGCCACTTAGTACTACGGTTTATTGGTATTTCTCTTTATTTATAAGTGATATGTTCGATTCTCACCAAATGCGAATTTGAATCACATTATTGCTAACGGATTGTGAGGTTTAGCCTACTCTTACATCCTTTTAATGTCAATAATATCGTTTGTTAAAAAAATGATTTTATGGAAAACATATCATGTCCTTCTTTTCATAAGGTCATCTTATGTGCTTTCAAATTCTTTAAAAATCTAAACTCAAATCATAAATTTGAATTGAAAATGAGTCCAAATTTCTCTAATGCATCGGAAAAATAAAACTCATACCTACACCTTAGGTCTAGGCGCATTCAAATTATGAGATTTAAGTTCGAGGTGATGCTCAAGTTAGCAAAGAAATTCAACCAACAAAAATAAGATTTGCATTTTGACTCTATCATCTCCAATGCATATACCTGAATTGTCAAAACTCAAAATTCAATGTTTTTTCCTCCAATGCAAAGACTCAAAATAAAAAAATAAAAAATCAAACTCATCACCTTTTTGTAACGAATATTGGTCCTCTCAAAATCACTTCCAAACAATGGGGATCATAAATTTATTTTGGAGTGGCGAAGATTAATAGCTAAGAACTAATTCACCATCCAAAACCTTAAAAACTAATAAGTAATATCAAAATGAAAACATTCAGATTGATACGATACCCACTTTACGTCTTCACAATAGTACTGTAGCTTGTATTATTAAAAGGAATATTACATCATCAACATTATCCCACTTATTACAACAATTACTATTTATAGTAACTTGCTAGCTTACTCCTTAAGCTACCCTCTAACAACTTCTAACAATCTTAACAACTCAATCTTATCTAGTAATTCCTTCATCATAACCTTACATCTGTCACAATGATATGCTGCCATTTGGCACTCTAACAGAACCCTAACAATACCCCCCTTGAAAACCTACTAACACATAAACAAAAACAAGTACAAGAGCATATCAGAAATTGACAATTTATGGGAATTTAGTCTTCAATTTTGTATAAGGCTCCCGGGTAGCATCTTCCAGTGAATGATTTTGCCACTGCACCAGCACTTCAGTGATAGCCCCTTGCCCTTTCTTAACCATTCTCCTTTCCAAGATTGCAACTGGAACATCCTGCAGAATTCCAGCTTCAGTGATGATAGGTAAGGGCATTGTGGAAGTAACTTGGCTACCCAAATGCTTCTTTAAGCAAGAAACATGAAAGACTGGATGCAATTTAGAACTGTCAAGTAACTTTAGTTTATATGCCACTATCCCAAGTTTTGCCAAAATCTCAAAGGGTCCATAAAAACGAAGCTGCAACTTCTTGAATGAATGAGAAGCCAATGACTTATTATCATACTGAACCTTCATTCTACATTGGGCGGCTTCCAAATTTGATTTTAGCAGGAACAACATCTGATTTCTTTCTAATAAACATTGCTCGACAGATTCTACCCTTGTATTACCAGGTTCATAAGATGGAATAATTGGAGAAGGTTAACCATACACAATCTCATAGGGTGTCAACTTAGTAGCAGTATGATACCCGGTATTAAAACTCCATTCTGCCCACGATAGCCACAAAGCCCATTTCTTTGGTTGCAAACTGTAAAAGCACCTGAGATATGTTTCCAGGCATCGACTCATTACTTCTGTTTGACCATCTGTTTGAGGGTGATACTCTGAACTATAACATAGTGCAGATCCTTGCAGTGTGAAGAATTCCTTCCAGAATTTACTCATGAAAATAGAATCTCGATCACTAACTATAGAAGTAGGCATGTCATGGAGCTTAAAAATGTTGTCAACAAAAAGTTGAGCAATCATTGAAGCTAAGAAAGGATGAGCCAACGCCAAAAAATGTGCATATTTCGATAGTCGATCCACTACTACCCAAATCATTGTTTTTCCCTTGCAAGGAGGGAGACCAACTATGAAATTCATGGAAATATATGTCCATACCTTTGAAGGAATTGGTAATGGTTGTAAAAAGCCCGAATGAGAGAAAGTCTCATATTTGTGTTATTGACAGATTGTACAAGCAACAACCATGTCTTTCACATCTTTTTTCATGCCTTCCCAATGGGAGTGGACTCTGATGGAGTTGATAATACTTTCTGAGTCTTCTCAATGATCCAATAATCTTTCTCATTGTATCTCCTCAAATCATCAATCCAGGTAAAATAAGGATAGGAAATAGCCATACACTCAGTCAGAGTGCAATGAGCAAGTATTGAGGATGTAGTGGTTAATGGGCTACGAGAAAGGACATCCGCAGCTTGATTATCACAGCCCTGTCTATACTAAATTTCATAGTTGAATCCCATGAGTTTCGACACCTATTTTTGTTGAAAATGAGTGTTAGCTCGACCTTGCAGAAAATATTTCAAGATGTGATGGTCTGTGCAAATTATAAAATGGTTGCCAATCAAATAAGCTTGCCATTTATGAATAGCATGGATAATGGCTAACATTTCACGTTCATAAGTTGAAAAAAACTTGATTTCGAGGACTAAAAGCTTTACTTGTGAAAGCAATTGGCCTGCCATCTTGCTACAACACTGCCCAATTCCATGACCCGAAGCATCACTTTCAATTATGAAGGGTTTGCTAAAATCAAGTAATGCCAAGACTTGTGGTGACAAAATAGCTTCCTTGAAAATGTAAAATGCCTTAGTAGCTTTCTCATACCATTTTAAGCTGTCTTTCTTGGTGAAGGCAGTGAGTGGGCCAATTATCTTCCCAAAATGGGGAATGAATTTCCTGTAGTATCCCGTCAATCCCAAGAAACCCCTTAAGGCTTTGTCAAAAGTAGGAATAGACCATTTGGATATAAATTTTGTAGGATCTGCAGCCACTCCTTCTTTAGACACAATGTGACCTAAGTATTCCACCTTATCTCTTCCAAATGCACACTTGGATTTCTTAACAAATAGAGTGTGATGTTGCAGCGTATCAAAGACAGTTCGCAATGTTGCATATGAGATTCCCAAGATGAACTGTACACCAAGATGTCATAAAAAAAAAAACCAGAATAAACTTCCTTAGAAATGGCCTAAAAATCTCATTCATTAAGCACTGAAAAGTGGCTGGAGCATTGGTTAAACCAAATGGCATAACCAAAAACTCGTAGTGACCATCATGTGTTCTGAAAGAGGTTTTCTCAATATCATCAGGATGCATGTGAATCTGGTGATAACCGGCCCTAAGATCCAGTTTGGAGAAGTACTGAGCTCCAAACAATTCATCTAGCAGTTCATCAATAAGAGGGATAGGAAATTTGTCCTTAATGGTGATCAGATTTAAACCCCTATAATCCATACACATTCGCCAAGTACCCTCCTTTTTCCTAACCAAAATAACTGGAGATGAGTAAGGACTATTACTAAACCTTTTGAAACCAGTTTGTAATAGCTCATTGACACACTTCTCTATTTTAGACTTTTGAACAGGACCAAATCGATAGGATCTACTATTAGGAGGCGTGTGTCCCTTAACTAATGGAATTCTGTGATTGTGAATGCGGTGTGGAGGCAAGGTGTTAGGAGTTGAAAACAGTACCTCATATTCTTCTAATAATGAGTGCAAGTTCTGTTATTGTTGCTCAATGAGATGTTGGGACTAATTGTCATTGTGAGAATGATCTCCACAAGGCACCTAAATAAGCTCTGGTTCTATTTGATATAATACTGCTCCCACTGTGCTTTCTTGTTGAATGAGCTTCTGCATTTGCATGGCTGTAATATCCTCCATTTGGTGCAAAGTAGACCTTGGGCTAGTAATACAAAAAGTTTGAGAGCCTTTCGAGAACTGCATATATAACTTTTCAAAGTCCCATAATATTGAACCAAGAGTTCTCAGCCATTGAACTCCTAGTACCACTTCACAACCACCCAATGGAATCACATAGAGGTCTATTGTACAACTATAATCTTGAATCTTGATAGTTGTTTGAGCCAAGGTCCCTTTAGTAGCCACTCGACCACCATCTGCAATCTTCACATTAAAAATGCGACTTGTATCTAACTGCCCTCTCAAACGTTTAATGAGACCCAAATCAACAAAATTATTTGAGCTGCCAGAATCGATAAGGATGGTAACTGAGCAATTCTTAATGGATCCAGTAACCCTCAATATGTTGATTGTAGCAGGTGCAGGGGTACCAATCAAGGCACATGCTATGATTTCTGCTCTTGGGTCTCAACTTCGTCAGTAAACACTTCTTCACCATCCTGTTCTTGTACATCAATGAGAAACAATTGCTTTTTGTCACAAGAATGGCCCCTAACATACTTTTCTTTGCAATGGTAACACAACCCATTTTTTCGACAATAATCCACCTCCTCAGGGGTCAACCTTCTGATAGTGTTAAACTTTGGACGGGAATCAATCTGTGGTGGGTTATTGACAGTATTCAAAGCTGAAGATCTCATATTAGGGAAAACAGAAGGTGATCTTGGCAAAGATTTCACCTTGAGATCTGATATCTTGGCATCTACTTGTTGAGCGAAAGAAGAGGCTTTGAGCACGTCATTTGGTTTGAGAAGCTTCACATCGTGGCGTGATTCTGCCTTAAGACCCCCAATGAAGCAAGATTTGAGAAGAGTAGGGTTGATGTCCCTTGTGTGATTCGATAATCTGTGAAACTCGAGAATGTAATCTCAAAGAGTTCCCGTCTGTCTCAATTCTCGAAGGGTTCCCGTCTGTCTCAATTTCACCAGATTTTCAGCAGAGCCCTCGAATTCGGAGGGTCCGAACTCTTGGCATAACACCTTCGTGAAGTCGTCCCAATTCGGATAGTTGCTGAGACATTTAGCCCACTGGAACCATTGAAGGGCTTCACCCTCCATGTGGAAAGACACCATCTTCACCTTCTTCGAGTCATTGATACCAAAGAAATCGAAATAGTGTTCAGCCTTGTAGATCCAACCCATATGATCGTCTCCTTCCATAAATCTAGGAAATTCTATCTTCAAGAATGGCGATTGAACATGGTGGGTCAAATTCTAACCAAAATTAGGGTTTACCCCGTTGTGCAAATTCAGATCACTGGGCATAGCTTCAGAAGATTCACCACTGGAAGAACCACCGTGACCCTTGGTCGCTAACGACTATAGCTGTAGCAAGATCATTTCTTGACAGGTCTTGAGATCGACGATCATGGTTTCCAAACTAGAGACTCAGGATTCCATGGCTTTTTTGGAGGCTTATCGAGTCATACAATGTTGAAGGATCAAGAGGAATCGTTGACTGGTTGATACCAATGATACAATACCCACTTTACGTCTTCACAATAGTATTGTAGCTTGTATTATTAAAAGGAAAATTACATCATCAACATTATCTCACTTATTACAACAATTACTATTTATAGTAACTGGCTAGCTTACTCCTTAAGCTACCTTCTAACAACTTCTAACAATCTTATCTAGTAATTCCTTCATCACAACCTTACATCTGTCACAATGATATGCTGCCATTTGGCACTCTAACAACACCCTAACACAAATTAAACAAGTTATAAAAAATAGAATTTTTCTATTGAAACTTTGATATTTGGGATTTAGGTTAAATGATTCATACTTAATGTGGTGTTCTTAACTAAGTTACTTTGTTGGTGGTAACACGTCTTAGCGATGGTTACACCAGAAAGATTGAGAACAAAAGTTGGGATTGAGAAATTTGAGTCAAGTGAGCGAATATGGATAAAATAACTTTGAAATGTAGGAAAGAAGCCAAAAATTGTTATCGCTTTTAGGGGAAAAAGAAGATGTGCAATCCCAAAAAAGGTTTAATGTAAACATATCAAGTTTAATGGAGAGTGCGCTACTACCAACAAAAAAAAAAAAAAAAAAAAAAAAAGACGAGGGTGAAAAACCATCATGGGATTGTTCAAAAACGTTGTGTTTAAGTATGTAGTCTTTTAAAGCTAGTCACAACGGTTTTCAACCATCGTATGATCTACTATGTTCTAATTAGCGATGCAGTGACCAATTTGAACTCTTCCATTTGATTAATAGCTTAAGACAAAGTCTTATTCTCCCTATATGTGAGAATTGATTATCAACTTGAACTTTTTCACAAGTCATGAGTGACTTCAGTTAAAATTACAATGCAATAAGGTCACATCAGTTTAGGCTATTTTATGTCAAGCTCTTAAGTGATCTAATAATTCAAGTCGCTAAACCTGGAACTTGTTTCTCAAATCACGAAGCTTTGCCCGAAGACTTTTGAATCATGTTGAGCAGCAATCTTGGGATCCCTAAGTTTGAGCGAGTAGTTTCATTAATGTTGGATTTTGAGAATTTAATTGAATTAGTTGGTTAAATTCTTTGATTTTGAGAAAAAGTGAGGTTAGGTGCATTTTGGTCATTTTAAATTTAGTTCGACCTTTATTGTCGTTGCTTATAGCGATTGGATACACCTAGATCTAGCAAGCACGTAGGCTTGAGTTGGAGTCGACCATTTGCGATGTCGTTTTCTCGCGAGCAACACAGTACAACCACCACCAGCTTGAAATCTACAGGCTACACCCCGCCACTGAAACCAATTCATCAATTCGACATCTGACCATCATCACCGACGAATTGTGGCCTGAATGGTCAGACGCATTTTTTTTTTGCCATTTTCTGGCCAGAGGTTAATCTAGTTATAAAGCTATCTTGGCTTTTGATTCAACTCATGCAGTCAGAAATCCTTCTTTCCCTTCCTCTTCCTCTCGGAAATCGAAGACGGAGAAGAACTCTTGGGTCTCACACACCGAGAATTGATTGACACCTCTAACGCCAACTCAAGAAAAACTAGCAGCGCCGCTCCCACTCCGAACAAACGGATAAAGATAGGCCTCGCCAACCGTCATCATTGGAGGCAGCAAGAGGAAGACGGGCCTGCTGGTCGCGAGGGTTACAAGGTTCACGCTGTTTGTGAGCATAAAATATCCTTACCTAAAGATGTGGAATGAGTTGGTTTGGAGAGGATCCTCACCCCGAATTAATGTTGAAAATTCCGCACTAATGATTGGAAAAATAGGGAGAAAAGCAAACTCTCCATTCGTCATGGGCAAAAGATGAAGTGGCTTCCCATTTCGAAGCCTCATTTTCAGCATAACAAACGTAGCCTAAAAGATCAAATCAAATTCCAACAAGGAAATCGTGAATTTCTTCCAAATCCTTGGTTGTTTGCACTTGTATTTTAATCCTATTAATCCGTGTAAACGACAAGCATAAAAACAACAAAACTTCATGAACAACCAAACACCAGATTTCATCTACAGCTGATAAAGTATGCTCCCCTCTTTCCATATGTTAATTCACCCAACACGAATGGGATGTAGGAGCTTGTACATAGCACGGGTACACCGCCACAATAATAGAATCCCGTGCCAATAAAATAAAGACAATACAAGGCGAGTTAGTAAATCCAGATTCATCACTTAGCAGATAAGGAACCAATCCATCAGCGAGGCGAACGAATAAACGTGGTTGCACGGGGAAGCTGGATATCAAACCAAACCCCATACGCTATCAGCCAAAAAAGGGTTACTACATAAACACCATAAGCTACATTGAATCATATCATGTAAACAAAGCACAAGGTTTGACCTTTACGATCGAATTCCATTTCATTTTCTACGAGGTCTAAAAACACAATAGACATAATTCTTCTCAGACAGCAACTAAAGAATGCATCCTAAGTATATGTCTGATGAGAGACTGAAAGTTAAAAAGGCTCTTGGACTCTAACAAGACTCTTCACTGGGAGATCAGGCAATCCTTGGTTTTACATCGTCATGGCACGCATACACAGAAATGCATAAACATATGTGCATGCATGTGGTGTGCTAATGTATTTGTACGTACAGACCGTAGCACTACAGGAATGGGGAACCTAAATATAGCAAGGTAATAAGTAGGATAATCATACAGCTTTCCAAAAACTTGTGAAAAAAGAAGAGCTACTGATGTGTAAACTGGTACAAGTCATACAACAATGCCCACTCACGAGGCTAAAAATGTTCAATCAACAAGGTGATGAAATTATAGGGATGAGAGCAGACGAGATTATATCATTCGCCAGATGGGTGTTCACAAGGAGCAAGAGATTATATCACTCATGATGCTATTTTGTTGTTTACGGACATAAAGGACACAATCAAGTTTGGGAAAATTGATGCTGTAAAACATGTACTATTTGACAATGTATACCTACTTCATCCATCGTATACGAACCCATAGAACTAAAGATACCTAGACAAAACAAAATTTAATACGAATGATCCACCATTATTGAGCAGAATACGATCTAATGACGGACATATTATAACCTACTATTTGCAGGAAAAGTAATATATTTCCTGTCTTAAATGAACCAATCTCCTACTCAATAGTGTAATAAAGGTCAGCTCTTAAAAAGACAAGCGCAAAGCCTCCTTTGTTTTCTGAAAGAAGAGAGAGAATCTAACCAAATTCCCTTCAGTTTGACATGAAAGGATTCAGTTGACAACAAGGTTGTCCGCTTCGGTTTAGCCTGACTGCAGCACTAGGGAAGGTTTACGCAATCAATCCAAAATACGGGTCTTTGTCTTGGTCCACAAATATGTAACAAATCAAACACTTCAAATGATTTTTGTACTACAATAAAATTCTCGACGCCTCATAATCATAGAGCAAAAAGGAAAATTAAAATTGATACAAAACACTACTGTTTTCAACCCGAAGCAGGGTACGAAAACCAGTGACTATTGCTATACATCCCTAAATAAGCATAGGAAAAATACTCGGTCAAGGTACATATGATTTCTCAGAAAATAGCTTGGAAGAATCACACGCCAATGCTAGGTCCCAAATCGTTTACTTCATGAACCTGAACACAAATTACTCAAACAACTACCAAACAGAAAAGGCAGACAACCAAGTTGTACACAAGATTCGCAAAAGCAAGAAATAACATTACACAAAACTAAGAAACCCCAAACTTATAATTGCAATCATAGGCTAAACTTGCAATCAAATAGGATTATTAGGAAGCATAAACCCCAAATTTTATATACTCCATAAATCCAACAACAAAAGGCAACGTCCTCGGGAAAAGTGCCCATTGGTCAGTTTAAGCAAAGCATATATAAAATTCCTCAAATCCAATTACTAAACCCTACTTCCTCCCTAACACATAGAACAAAACCCTAAACAGTACCCAGAACCATAAGATGTAGATTTGACGAATAGGCACCGACACACTAACCCATTAGAGACAATACCGAAATCCCATCACGGAAATTGGATGATCCGACACGGATCGCATCAGACGGGGCTGAAAAGTTGGGAAAGTTGCGGCTTGGGTTCCGAGTTCATGCCGATGATGATGACCAGGGGAATGAAGCCGTAGTGGGTGACGACCTTGGCCTTCTTCAGGGCCCACGTACTCCATTCCTTGAAGGATTGAGCCACCGAGCGCTCCTCCGAGCCCTTGGAGGGCTTCGCCGGAGTCTTGCCCTTGCTCTTCAGAGATATTCTCGACGCCATTGAAATTTGCTTGTGGAGTTTGTGCGAGTCTGCGCGCCTCTCTCTAAGAAAACCCTAATTATATTGCTCGGGGGTCCGGGGTCGGGGCTCGGAGCTCTATAACAAGTGTCGTTAGCGTGACGCGACTTGTGTTTAGAGTGTAGCGCGCATCACAGCCGTCGTTATTTTCTTTTTCATTTCTTCCACAAAATTCTAACTTTTATCTCTCACAAGTCACAAGAGAAGAGAAAAAAAAAAAATCTAATTCATGCAATAGTAGGAGAAATTTTTCCATCGGTACATTATGTGTGTTTTATATAAGTGGTGCGAAATTGTGTTTTTTAAGTTATTAATTTTTGAACACATATATCTCACGATTTGCATAATTACATATGATGTATCATTTCGTATTCCGATCACACTGAAAAATCTCTCTTATAGTAGGTTGGTGGAATAAAAGAAGAAAAATAACAATTAGATTTTTCTTTTAATTTTTAGAATCAAATCATATTTGTTAATAAAAACTTGGGTTTTTTTTTCATAAAAAGATGTTTTATTCAAACACCAAAAGAGAACAAACGATAGCGTAAAAATCAAACGTGATTATGAAAATAAAAGTATGGGGCAAAAAATACAAAAAAAAAAAAAAAAAAAAATTCATTAGCATATACAATGCAATCTAAAACAATAAGTCAAATAGACAGACATTGTAAAAACCTTCAGGATGGAAAAAAAAAAAAGCCGCCACACATACAACAATCGGAGAGTCAAAAGTAGGGGTGGGCACGGTTTGGTTTGGTACGGTTTTGAGTGAAATCGAAACCAAATTTTTTTACAGTTCGGTTCGGTGCGGTTTTGAAGCCAAAACTGAAATAAAACCAAACTGTTTGGTTCAGTTCGGTGCGGTTTCAAACGGTTTCGGTTTGGTTTTTAAGAAAATTGTACAATTTACAATTTAACATATTAATAAACATTTCCCAGTAGAAATAGGACAAAGACATTTGTTATGTAAACAATTAGCATGTTGCATGCAGTTGTGATGTTAAAATATGTTTGTGCAACAAAAGGGTGTCCCGTACAAGGCATAACATAAAACAAGTTCAATAACTTTGAATTCATTAAACGTGAGCGAAACTTTCATACTAGAATATGTGATAGCATGCTTCAAATGAGTGGACTTCATTAGATCATTGTTCGACTCTTGATAACAAGATTAGTCCACCCTTGCACATATATGTGTGCGTGTGTGTGATGGTATAAAATAACAAAGGTCCTTCAAGTTAATGAACGAAGGAAAGTGATAAATGATGATATTCTAGTGTGGTTGAGTCCATACTAAGTGTATGGATTCTAACAAACAACCAATTAAAACATGAAATCTAATATGGACATTTAATTAAATGTTTATTAATATTTGCGGTGCGGTTCGGTTTCGATGCGGTTTTCAAAAGCCAAAATCGAAACCAAACCGTTTTCTATGTTGCGGTTCGGTTTCAAAACCGCAAAATCAAACTGTTCGGTGCGGTTCGATTTGGTTCGTGTTTCAGTTTCGATTTTCGGTTCTAAGTGCCCACGCCTAGTCAAAAGATAGACCCGAGACTTCTAAAAACTCCAGCACAAAAAATGTCGATCTCTAATAAATCCACAATAATTGATTAAGAGCTGAGTAACTGCAATAGACTTGTGTACTTTGCTTTCCAAGACCACGAATTGATAACAACATCTTCCATGTGAACTTCCAGACCGGGCATATTATTAAGGGAACCGGATTCTTTTCGGATCCCAATAATCTGAGCCCAAGGATCATTTGATCCGGGCCGTTAAAATTTGATCCAACAGCTACAATTATTATAACTTTTATAGGGACTCCCTGTTTGTAACCATTGGATCAAATTTCAACAATCCCAATTATTTGATCCTTAAGCTCAGATTATTAGAATTTGGAGGGGATCCGGTTTCATTATTAAGACATAGATCATACTAGGGTGGGCATTTGAAACCAAAAACCGAAACCAAAACACGAACCAAATTGAACCACATCGAACGGTTCGGTTCTGTGGTTTTGAAACGGTTGCGGTTTTGAAACCGAACCGCATTGTAGGAAAAAGTTTGGTTTTGGTTTTGGCTTTTCAAAACCGCACCGAAACCGAAACCGCACCTCAAATTAGATGTCATGTTTTAATTAGTTATTTGTTAGAGTCCATACATTTAGTATGTACATGTCATAATAATGATTATTTTTTTCCAAGTTATATCCCTCATCAAGTTTGGCATCTCAATGTTTCTTTACAGGAAAAGATGAAAATTTTATTACCAGTAAAAGCACCTCAAAACCCTAATTTTCAAGTTCAAAGTGACAACCTATATAATAGACTAATTAGAAATGCAAATGAAAACTCAAAAAGAAACAATGAGAATCAAATAGGAGTAGTCACAGAAGGAGAGATACAAAGACCGAATCTCTAATGAAGTATAAGCCGTAGCACTCCATTTGGGTGCTTTTTCCTGCTCACATAGTCTATCATCTGTGCAAGTAGCTAGCTAGAGTAAAGAAAAGAATTCTGTTGCGTAAATTAGATAACAAAAATTAAACTCATTAAGTCCCAAATTTTAGTGCTCGCAAGTATACGAATCGAATGAAAGTATAGCATATAAGCACGGATATCGTCCCACAGAGATCAAATTGATTCTAGAAATCTTACTAATTAAATCGAAACAAATTATAGTGGAGAAGCTTTCACTGAAAAGATAGAAATTTTGAATTAAGCTAAAAATGAAATATGACTAATAAAATGCATGAAATATTAAAATAAAAACATGAGAAAATAAAACCTAGGGCATCCGAATTCACCGTAACCAATTCTACTTAATTCCCTTAATATGTTATGCTCAAGTAGTTCCCCAATATTGATGATCGATTTTCCCTAAATTATTCGACGGCCATGGCATCTGGTTACCTCAAAAGTATCCTTACATGTTAACCCTCTATGACATCTAGATGGATTTAAACAAGTAAGAACCCATTAAGCTCTATGGAAATCGTTGGAAAACCACACAAACCCTAATTGTATGGCATCTACAAATAGGAGGTTATGGTATCAATTGCAAGAAGCTAAACCCAAGTTAAGTATGGCATCTACTCTAACTTGCATCAAATCAACCTAATTTAAACCTAGATGGTGATCAAGCATCTAAATAAAAATCAAGCGCATTACGAATAGCAAAAGATACTTAATAAAGATGAAAAACTTGATAATAACAATGCCACAAGGCAATTAAGTATTCATGATCAGGCTACATCGTAGCCCTAGCAAATAAGAACTCCAAAGTACTTCCTCTTTGCCCTTCCTTGCCGCAGCCCTCCTTTGGAATATGAATTGTTCTATTTGTTTTGGTGGCTTCCCCCATCCAATTAAGGAGAAGGAATCCTCCTTATAAAACCCACGGCAAAAGAAAGGCCAAGAAAGAAAAATAACAATTAAAACCCTACTAAAATCCTATCACTAATGGACTTTAAGTCCTTATTAAATAAAAAGAAAATAAACGGACATAATAAAAGCAAATAATTATGTCTCTTCTTAAATCTATTGAATAGCACTTCCATGTTCATTTGATTTCCAAAACCGTTGCAGTCTCATCTTCTTGTGGTAACGCATATGCCTTGGTGCAGTTAATTAGCCTCTTGCTCCATTGGAATTACTCTAGACACCCAAAAAGCTCATTTTTCACTTCATTTTTGCATAACTCCAGTATTTAATGCCTATAAATTAAAACAATATAAATTAGTGCATTTAACCCATTCATATATACAAAATCCATAGGAAATATATGATAAAAATATATGAAAATATGCACCTATCAAATTCTCATGTGGGTTGGTTAATTAATGTATAGTGTGGAAAATGAGACCGTGTTATGTGTAGATAAGTATAAATTTTAAATTATATATTTTTTCTCAAAAACCAAACCGAAACCGTTTAAAACCGCACTGCAAAAATTTACGGTTTCGGTTATGGTTTCACTCAAAACCGCACCGAACCAAACCATGTGCACCCCTAGATCATACAAAACAAAATAATAAGAAACATGAAAGAAAAGATAAATAGAAGATTTAGTCTTAAAAAATGAAGCCACAGACTTCAACTGACCAAATCAAAATTATACAACAAAACAAGGAAAGGAAATTCAACAAAATTAACCAAAGGGAAATTTTATTTAAACCTATCTAACTTCTTTCTACACCCAACTTAATTTTTATATGTTAATTGTCTATTTTACCCAATTGCATAATTACTATTAAGTACAAAATGAAATTATAATAAAAATTAAATTTATCAATAGACCCACATACTATAATTAAACCCTAGCATCATCTTTTGTTTATCCTGCGTTCATTCCGACTAAAACACTAATAGCTATGATAGAGAAAAACAAGCTTTTCTATTGATGGATCGTGATTTTGAAGTTTTTAATCCTCCAACTAAGGTATGACTCGATTTATAGATACTTTGTTTGTTTGCTTCTTCTTCGGATTAAATTTCATACTTTTTATATTATATTGTATTTGTTTTTCTCTGTCGTCTACATGCACCCCAAAACACCAGTTGTGAAACCCCACCCCCAAATTATTGTCATTTTACATTTTTCCCCTAAAGGTTTACTCAATTTTACAATTTGATCCCCCACTTATTTACCCAATCCGGATCACCCTTGGAGATTTCCTCCACTTCTTCTCCTATCCTTGCCTGCCACGTGGCAGCCTCCCAATTCATCCCTACCTCTCTCTTTTTTGCCACCCTGAGACCCTCACCCTCTCTCAGCTCTCGATCTCTCTCACTCACTCTCTCCTCATTCAATTCCCCAATCGACACACCCACACCCACGCACACCTTTCGTGGCACCTCGGCGACAGCGTAGCTTCACTGCCACCATCGTGAACCCTCATCATATCTTCCTCGTCTCGGTGCAACCCAGATTACCCAGAGGAACGGCTCTGGCGAGTCCTGAGACGCTCGACCCGAAATCCGGCCATCTCCTGCCTTTTCATGGTGTTTGAAAGGTACCACTCTCTTCCCCTTACCCTACGTTACTTTTTGTTACTAATTAGAGGCCCTAGATTGTTAGTTCGACGGCGACCGGAGCTAGGAAGCTTCGGCCTCCTTCCCTGGCGAGTAACAAAACCAGGCCTTTGGGCCTAAACCCCAAGCCTAGCCTTAAGGCAGCCCAAACCCAAACCCAAACCCTTACCCTGATTAGGCATTTGGGCCATTTAGAACTCGGGCCTTAGGCCCTTTAATCTCTTAAAGCCTAAACCCAATAACCTTTTATTTTAATTATTTATTTATTTTATTTTCAAAACCCAAAAACATTGGCCCGGGCTTTCAAGCTCAAGCCTTTGGTCCAAAACCCTTAGAGGCTTAAGCCTTCGGGGTATGTGAACTTGGGCCCAAGCCTAGAGACCTCAATACCCTTAAGCCCAAAACCCTAAACCCTTGGAGGCCCAACCCGATCCAACCCAAAACCCTTGACCTGACCCGGTTGACTGACTTGACTTGGACCCTATCTGACCATTGACTGGGTCAACGGTCACCGTTGACTTTGACTGGTCAAACGTTGACTTTTCGTTGACTTTTTTGGGTTTCGTCCGATACCCCACCTAGGCTAATTTTGACGTCCTGGACTTGTTTATGACGTTCGTTTTCCTAAATACAATCATTTGAATAGAGTTTTATTAATTGGACCCTTTATGTGCTAGTTTGCATGGCTTTACGACGACGGAGTATCTGTGAATGGATGTCACATCCCGACCCGGGGCGGATCACTTCCCGGGCCCGCTCCACTACCGTAGCACGATATTGTCCGCTTTGGGCCCCGACTACGCCCTCACGGTTTTGTTTCTGGGAACTCACACGAGAACTTCCCAGTGGGTCACCCATCATGGGAGTGCTCTCGCACGCTACTCGCTTAACTTCGGAGTTCCTACGGAACCCGAAGCCAGTGAGCTCCCAAAAGGCCTCGCGCTAGGTAGGGATGGGAATATACATATAAGGATCACTCCCCTGGGCGATGTGGGATCTCACAATCCACCCCCCTTAGGGGCCCGACGTCCTCGTCGGCACACCACGGCCAGGGTTAGGCTCTGATACCAAATTGTCACATCCCGACCCGGGGCGGATCACTTCCCGGGCCCGCTCCACTACCGTAGCACGATATTGTCCGCTTTGGGCCCCGACTACGCCCTCACGGTTTTGTTTCTGGGAACTCACACGAGAACTTCCCAGTGGGTCACCCATCATGGGAGTGCTCTCACGCGCTACTCGCTTAACTTCGGAGTTCCTACGGAACCCGAAGCCAGTGAGCTCCCAAAAGGCCTCGCGCTAGGTAGGGATGGGAATATACATATAAGGATCACTCCCCTGGGCGATGTGGGATCTCACAATAACTTTATGTTTCGACGGTTGTGAATTGACGAAATTGCCCTTTGAGGCACGTGCATTGTTCGAGGTTAATTGCTTGACTGCACTTAGGCTATACGCTCTGAATGTGTGTTAACACTCTTGAATTCGGTTTTTATTTATTCGTATTTCTTACTACTTGAATGCTTCCGCACTGTGCACATGGTTACGTCACCTCACGTGATGGCCAGCATGCCTCGATTTCGGTCGGGGTGTGTCAATGGACCCCTTCTAAAATGCATGTTTTAATAGTAGAAATGTATATATGAAAAACATGATTTAATGAACACGTTTTATGAAACGTTTAATGAGTAAATTGGATTTACCTTATATGATTATCATGCTTGCTTAGAATATTTTGGAATACCATATTTTCTATCGAACCCATGTTCTTGTAGGGTATCTGATGGATGACGATATACTATTTAGAACTTGTTTTTACACACTTCTTTATAGTATAGATGATGAATGACTTTATACTATGAAGATGATTTTGAGATATATGTACCTATGTTTGGAAAGATTATGTTCAATGTTTTTGTGCGTATCTAGTGGTCACTATTCTGCCGGGGACGAGGATCTGGTTTTGGCTACGGGCATGGAGAAATAATCCCTGGCTTCGGGCCGAGGGACATGGAGCTGGCATTGGGTCGGGAGAAAATAATCTCTGGCTTCGATTGAGAGACATGATGTTGGATGCGGGCCGGGAGATATTATTATTGGATACCACTATTTATACGAGATATTTTGTATGAGATGTTTTATGGCATGCTAGGGTTTTCGGAAAACATATCACTTACTATGCTATTAGTTTTCATAAAACTTTGGGGGTTAGGATGTTGATAACTATTTTAGTATTTTATATATATATCAACTTGGTCCACTCATGTTTGTTTTGTGCCCCCTCAGGACTTAGAGTCGAGGCGTACAATCTCAGCATCAAGGCACTTCCGCAATGGCATCTTCGAGTCCTCTCAGTGTATGACCCATCCCTTTGTTCATTCAACTTTTATATTATTCCTTTTTAGTGTCTAGGATTAGTTTTATATTTTGAACACGTTCCTCAATTATATATGCATTATATTTAAAATTTATAAATTTTGTTTATATTATTCTTGTTCTCATGCATTCTAAATGGCTTGCGTCACCTTCGGGTGTCGGCCAACACGTGATCATCCTGATGACATCAGGATCAGGCGTGTCACCAGTGCAAGGACTTTTGATTAGTACTGCAAAGACATAAAACTTGATTCTTGGTGCAAATAAAGATTGCTCAACCTTAACCACGAACTAGCGGATGGCATAGATTACACTTTTTTTATTCGAAATAGCTCCAATTTGTTTATTTGTTTATTAACATAGCATCAAAACATCCAGCCTTATGTCACTTCAAAGTTTCTTAAAAAGTACATGAAAATGCTTGATTTAAAAAGGACTGAACTGGAGCTTGCATAACATTCTCTTGTCAAATTCAAGTCTATGGAATGAACTCTTAGATCCCAAGTCCATGGATGGGTTGTGGTAGCAGAAAGCAAAAAAGCAGCCATGGAAATGCTAGTCCTATACGACATATACAATTATAGAGGGGCAAACGACGCCTCTTTGGAAAAAAAATATTCAATAAGAGATGTTATTTTATAAAGGGAATGGGTGTAAAGATAATTTTACATTTTGAATTGGGTTTGAGAAGGTAGTTTAGGTAATAAATTTGGGTTTAAAGAGATATTAATTCTTTAATAAAAAACAATATGGGTGAAGACAGTAAGTTGGGTGTAAAAAGAGGTTAGATGGGTTCAAATAAAAATTTCCTTAACTAAATCAAATACAACAAAATATGCAACCTGCACAATAGTTTTATTAAGTAAAGACCAAATAGACTAAAGGTAAGAAAAATTGTTAAAATCACTAAACCAACAAACCAAATGAAACCCAAACTTCAGCTAGCATAATTAAAGAAAAAAACAGTAAACTACGACAACCAACCCCTGATCCTTGTAAACCCACCCCCAACCAAAAAAGAGTCCAAGTCAGCTTCCCAAGTCCCTTTCGAACCCTTTTGAAAACTAAAATAATTACAATAGAAAATTATATTCCTATAATTACGGAGAAGATTTCAGATTAACCACATTAATTCTAACACCCCCTAAAACTTGACGAGCTTGATCAAACGAGTTTGGAGCAAAGAACACCATGACGGGGCTAATGGAGAGCTTTGGTAAGCAGGTCAATATGCTGGCTAATAAAAGAAATATAAAAAAACCCAATGACTATCAAATGCCGCCTTTTTACGAATAGAATTATCAAGTTCAACATAGCGAGTGTGATCATGATGAACAAGATTAGAAGCAAGATAAGTGGCACAAAGGTTACCACAATGAACACCAAGCTCATGAAGAAGATAACAAATCCACGTAGGCTACCGATATTCTGATTCAGCACTGGAGCTAGATACCATCAGTTGCTTTTTGGAGCACCAAGAGATAAGATTCGTTCCAAGATGAATTAAATAGCCAATGATAGAAGCGACGATTGTTCGGATTGACACACCCAGAACCGAAATGTCCATTAGGACTCTGATTCGAGCTGTGCTAGCCGACACTTGGAATGTGACGAATCCATAAAGTGTAGTGACATGGAAAATGTGAATAAATTTAAACCTAAAAATGCCTAAAAACAAGAGTGCGCTTGTGAGTGGGAATGAACCCATTTCACACATGATGATAGAGCATAAGTAGAGTACAGTAAAGTAGGATGAGAATTATACCATTGAAGGTAATCTCTAATACCAATATTTGCCAAGAATCCTCGTCGATACAAAAGCTCAACTACTAAAACCTGGAGGGGCGAAAAACAAGGGTGAGTGGGCCTGAAAATAAAGTTTTAATAAAAACTTTTGAAAACGTTATAACCCCTCGCCGTAAAACATGTATAGTTTCCAAAATATACATACTACGTATAGTATGAAAATACTTACCGTAGCCTGCAAAACGTAAATAAGGCATGACATCCCAAAATCATAAAATCTCAACAGTAATATAAGTAAAATCAGGTGCTCAACAACCTATGCTAGCACACCAGTCGGAGTCACCTAATGCGACCTGTACAACTGACCTATTGCCCATCAATATATGCTAGCACACGAGTCGGAGTTGCCTAATGCGACTTGTACGACATGACTAGGTGTAATAATATACGCTCTAGTGCTACAATCACGTGAAGACTAGCGCTATTCGCTGTCACATACGAGTTGGAATTGCCTATTGCAATCTATATGACACGACTAGCACCTACTTGGATCCAAGGCGAGCGGTGCTGATAGGGGTGGTTCGGTATGGGATCCCATACCGAAACCCTTGTCCCAATTCCCAAACCCAAATTTTCGGGAATCCCAATTTCAATACCGATCCCAAACCAAATTTTTGAGAATTCCGAAATAGTTTAGGAATTTCGGGACAAATCGGGAATCCCGAAATGATTTTGGACTTTTTGTGAGATCCCACATCGCCCAAGGGAGTGGATCCTCTATGCCTTATATATATATATTCACATCTCTATCTAGCACGAGGCCTTTTGGGAGCTCACTGGCTTCGGATTCCATCGGAACTCCGAAGTTAAGCCAGTTCGCGCGAGAGCAATCCCATGATGGGTGACCCACTAGGAAGTTCTCGTATGAGTTCCCAAAAACAAAACCGTGAGGGCGTGGCCAGGGCCCAAAGCGGACAATATCGTGCTACGGTAGAGTCGAGCTTGGGATGTGGTGGGGGCCTGGGCAGAGGCAAGACAATTTGGTATCAGAGCCAGCCAATCCCTGGCCGGAAGTGTACCGACGAAGACGTCGGGCCCCTAAGGGGGGTGGATTGTGAGATCCCACATCGCCCAAGGGAGTGGATCCTCTATGCCTTATATATATATTCACATCTCTATCTAGCACGAGGCCTTTTGGAAAGTAAGACCTTGGAGGCATGATAGAGGATTTTGCGACCCGCTCGCGACGGTGTGCCATGTTCTCTTTAATGCACCCACCCTGACTTAATTCCTCTTTATACATATATCCTTCATCCCATTTTCGAGTATTTCAGTTTGGTAAACGATTTTAAATTTCGAGGACGAAATTCTTTTAAAGGGGTAGAATGTAACACCCCACCCCCATTTTATTTAAAAATGGTTTTAAATTCTTAATTGGGGTGCCCAAGAGGCCCACCTCGGATCCTTGTCCCCCAGTTCCTTTCCTCTTTTCCTTCTTTTTCTGATTTTTGTAACTCTCTGCACTCTCTCTTCTCTCTCTCGAAAACTCCCTCATCTCTCTTCCTCTCTTGCACCGTGAGTAACCACCCACACACAGCCACAACCATCTGGCTACGACACCACCACCTCTGGAACTTTCTTCTCTCTCTCCCCTGTCTCGGGGAAGCTCCGGGACACCTAGAGAACACCCAAGTCTGCTCCGACGACTCCAGCGGCTTTCGAACCAATTTCCAGCCAAACCATGGCGAGCTGGCCAGCGTGCAAGGTATCAATCTCTTTGTCTCATCGAGTACTACAACTTTCCTTTTTGTTTCACCCATTTTCGTTAAGTATTGAAGAAGTTATACTCATTTGAATCTTACCCAGTTTCCTGCGACCTCTGCGACTTTCGAGGCATTTTCCGGCCAAACCACGGCGTGCGAGGTACCATTCTCTTCATCTCTTCAAGAACTACGATTTTCGTTTTTGAATCACTCGATTTCGTTGAGTAACGAGGAAGTTATGAACATTTAAAGTTTGGGTAGTTTTCCGGCCGAAATTCGGCCTTCTTCTTCCTTTGAATCCGGCAACCCATAAACCCCAAGGTTTTTAGGCCTTTCCTGCCGAGCCCAACCCAAAACTCATTTTCTATTTTGTTTTATTTATGTATTAGTTTATTTATAAAAGGCCCTTGGGCCATCTTAAATTAGGGCCTTCGGCCCGTTCCACTGAAACCCAAAAACCCTTAGGCTTAAAGCCTTCGGGCCTCTCAAACTAGGGCCTTTGGCCCGTGTAGCCTAAAACCCAACCCCCTATTTCTAAACCCAAACCCAAGGTCCAAACCCTAAAACTCTAACCCAGATCCAAGCCTAAACCCGGTTGACTCTGACCTGTTTGACCGACCCGGTCTGACCGTTGACTAGGCCAACGGTCAGCTTTGACTTTGACTTTGACCGGTCAACGGTCAACGTTGACTTTGATCGTTGACTTTTTCTGTTTTCGTTCGAGACCTCTCCTAGGCTAATTTCGACGTTCTGGACCCGTTTTCGATGTCCGTTTTACCAAATAAAATCGTTTGTGTAGAGTTTGACCAAATGTACCATTTATGTGCTTAGGGGCAAATATTATGGCGTTCTATCTTCGCTAGTTTGCGTGGCTCTTCAACGGTGAAGTACTGTGAGTGGACCCCTTCTAAAAATGCATGTTTTGATATTAGAAATGCATACATGAAAAGCATGATTTGATGATTATGTTCTATGAAATGTTTTGAGATAACATGTTTACTGAGGCTAGTTTGAATTACTACTATTTTTCCTATAACCCATGTTCTTTATAGGATATCTGATCGATGACGATATAATATTTAGAACATGTTTCGAACACCTCTTTATAGTATAGATGATCGATGACTTTATACTATGAAGTTGCTTTTCAATATATATGTTCACTGGTTTTGTATTTACCTAGTGGTCCTTATTCCGCTACGGGACGTAGGGATAGATTCTGGTCCGTCCCGGGCGACGGTTTGGAGTTGGCATAGGGCCTGGAGGGTGTTTCCTCTGGCTATTTAGCACAGAGACGGAGAGTCGGCAAAGGGCTTGGAGTGTTATTTCCTCTGACTGTCTGCTCATAGACGGGGAGCCGGCATGGGGCCTGAAGTGTTATATTGGACATTCACTAGCGATTATTATATATGAGTTATGATTTGAGACATTGCACGGCATGCTAGGTTTCAGAAACCTATTTTGATCATGTTATATGAGTTTTCATAAAACCTGGGGGTTAGTACGTTGATAACTGTTTTACTATATACATATATATATATATATCAAATTGGTCCACTCACCTTTGTTTTGCGCCACCTTCAGGGCATAGAATCGAGACATACAATCTCGGCGTCAAGGCACTTTCGCATCGGCATCTTCGAGTCCTCTCTGTGTAAGACCCATTCTTTCATTCATTCAATTTTATATTATTTCTTTTAGTATTCTAGTTAGTTGTATGCTTTGAACACGTTCCTTAAATGCATATTCTTTATTCTTTTTTATTCATAAGTCTTATCTATCCCTTATTTTCAGCATTTGCACTCAATAATTGGCTTTCGTCACCCTCGGGTGTTGGCCAGCACGTGCCTATCCTGGTATTCCAGGAATATCGAGATCGGGGCGTGTCAGATTGGTATCAGAGCGTTGTTTTGTTCAGAGCATACTTAGGATCTTCTGTCACTGTAGTAGTGTATATGTCATGACGTCATTTGGATGTCACGATTTTCGGATTTGGTGCCATTCGGCGCAATTGTGCAAACCTTTCTCTATTTGAATTGTTACCTTCTGGATGAAATACAAGAATTCGTGTCAGGATTGTGCCTCAGCGGTGACGTGTTTGATTTGTTGGACGATTTACAACATTGGATCGATACTCTGAGGAGTGCATTGCCTAGGAATGACAGCGGAGTTGGTGTTAATTGGAAGGGACATGTGTTAGAAATCTCAGTTGAGGAAGTCTGATCAGGGCCAACTGTAGATCCGAACTGGCGATGCCACTCTGCAACATGCGTTCCCTAGGAATTACGGGCGGAGTCGGCTCTACATCGAAATCTTAGGAAACGAAAAATCTTGGTGTACGAGTTGGTTAAGACCAACTAGAAACTTGAAATGGTGATATCACTCTGCGACATGCGTTCCCCAGAAATGGCGGGCAGAGCTATGTCTTAGTGGTAATTACTCGAAACTTTCGAAGTGCGTGTTGGAAAAAAAAACGAGTGTTGGTTGTTTTGACGGTTAGTAAGTGGTAATTGGTTGGATCGAATCAGTATCCTCGGACTCATTACCACTGAAGGAAGTTCGTGTGGATCTTTAGAACAAGTCTCGACGATTGTTCTATCGATAACCTTCATGCTTATTCCAACGACGAAATCAAGTTCCTTAACCTTTGACTGTCAGCTTTACACCAATTCTTCGAGTCTTGACTTCGTTTACATTAATTGCTTTTCTTGGGAAACTCCTCTGTAGCAGACGTTATTCTCATCCATTTCCAAATGGAGTTGCGATTCTTGTTGTTGTTGTAGTTGGATTTGGATGATGAAGATCCGGTCTTGTTTGGATAAACAGACTCCTTGAACTTCACCTGAGTCTGGCACTCAGTGGTAAACCCTAGCACCTTGACCACGTACTTTTCCGTAGAGGTGAATTTAGCCTTTTGCTTGTAGCCCAACTAATCATTGCTCTTGTCCACTAACTGTTCAGCCTTGTAATTTTCAGTGTAATGACTTGAGACTCTACCATATTCATCATTGTACGAAGATCGAGCTTTACTTTGAACTTCTCTGGACTCATTGAGCTTTGGTTTTCTCGAGAGCATCACTTTAAGGTAGCCAATCGTGTCACTGCATGCATACTCAAGCTGTTTTGTATCTTCCTTCTTCGTCATTTTGTTAAGTTAGAGGTTCTATGTTTAATTTCTGAACCTTGAAACCGCTCCCACAAAGTATTGTGAAATTCAAAATGTCTTTGGCCTTGTCAAATCTTACTAGTGGTTCTTAGCTATTCTTGAGCTTACCTATTTCTTTTTGGCTAAGAAACCAGTTGACCTTACTGTGATGATTAACCAAATAATCATAAACAGTGACTTCTATTTCTGCATCTTCACCTTCCTTCGCTTGTTCATTTCTGAATGTGAACTGGATCATGCCGAAACAATACACAAACCAGATATCTTGTACTCTAGTTTTGGTGGATTTGTTTTGACCCTCAAATTCTTGAGTGTTCTTTTAGTCTTCTCAACATGGTTTCTCGCTCAATCAGCGAAGAATTCACGATTGATCGATTCAGCGGAAGTGTGCACCTAATTCTTATCGTTTCGGACAGGAACGTTAAGAGCATAACCTTTTCACAAGCTTACTAGGCTTACCAGGAAGAGTTCCACATGGCTGTGAGGTTTGAGCCATCTTTTGGTAAGAGATTGGTGAAGACTGTAGTGTAGGTGATCAGCATATTGCATCAGTATCTTCAGGCTGAATTGTTTGATCACCATCTTACTACAATTCATAGGCATCACATCGGTTCTTTCCCAACGGTATGTGCTCGTATCAACGTATCTTTTCACTGCTTCACTCCAGGACTCTTTTGTTTGTACGTGGTTGTTGAAACGATTCTAGCAGATCTATTTGGTGCATTCTGAAATGGCACCACAGCGCAGTCAAGGAAAAAAAATCGGAATATCCTTGCACATCTCTTGAATCCCAAGGTACAATTTTTCAAACGGATTCCTTGTTGGCAAAACACTGGAGTAGTTGGTCACATTTGGAAGAATTGAGGTAGATGGTATTCTTGGTGCTGGATAGAGTTTTATGACGACAATTTCTGTTTTGTCCGGTTTATGTATGGCACTTTTTGAGACATGGTACAAGAGTTTTCTATTGGCAATTTTGGGTGACAGATGAGTAATGTGAATTGGTATTCGGAGGATGAAATTTACGACGTAGGAAATTGTGCACCCTCAAGAAATTACTGCTTGCTTATTGAGACAACAAATGTGTGGTTGATATCGCGGGCGGCCGATTGTTGTATCGATAATTTATTTGTTGAGTTCTTTAAGAAAGTGGGTAGGAAGATTCGTCTACGGCAGCTGATACAGATTCAGAATAGTTATTCTTGGGACTCGACCCAAAGACACATCGATTCTCGGAGTACGTGACATTACAAATTCTTGGGTGAGACCTACTTCTGTTTTCGATTTTGATTTTCAGTACAAGTATTTTAACTTCCTTTACTTTAGTTATATCTAATTGTTTTTATCGTTACAAATGATTTGGGGGAAGCCTTTTCCATTTTCAGTTTTAAGTTCAGCACGAGTTTTCGACCTATATGTTATTACTTATCTATTTTGGTGTTATCATATTTTACGTATATATTTTTGACCTTACGTCAATATGCATTTTCGACTTTATATCTTATTAAAGTATGTTCTCTACTTTTACACTGATGGGGATGAAAGTAAGAGCTTGGAGGCATGATAGAGGATTTTGCGACCCGCTCGCGACGGTGTGGCATGTTCTCTTTAATGCACCCACTCTGACTTGATTCCTCTTTATACATATATCCTTCATCCCATTTTCGAGTATTTCAATTTGGTAAGCGATTTTAAATTTTGAGGACAAAATTCTTTTAAGAGGAGTAGATTGTAACACCCCACCCCCATTTTATTTAAAAATGGTTTTAAATTCTTAATTGGTGTGCCCAAGGGGCCCACCTCTGATCCTTGTCCCCAGGTTCCTTTCCTATTTTCCTTCTTTTTCTGATTTTTGTAACTCTCTGCACTCTCTCTTCTCTCTCTCAAAAACTCCCTCATCTCTCTTCCTCTCTTGCACCGTGAGTGACCACCCACACACAGCCACAACCATCTGGCTACGACACCACCACCTCTGGAACTTTCTTCTCTCTCTCCTCTGTCTCGGGGAAGCTCCGAGACACCTAGAGAACATCCAAGTCTGCTCCGACGACTCCAGCGGCTTTCGAACCAATTTCCAGCCAAACCATGGCGAGTTGGCCGGCATGCAAGGTATCAATCTCTTCGTCTCATCGAGTACTACAACTTTCCTTTTTGTTTCACCCATTTTCGTTAAGTATTGAAGAAGTTATACTCATTTGAATCTTACTTAGTTTCCTGCGACCTCAGTGACTTTCGAGGCATTTTTCGGCCAAACCACGGCGTGCGAGGTACCATTCTCTTCATCTCTTCGAGAACTACGATTTTTGTTTTTGAATCACTCGATTTCGTTGAGTAACGAGGAAGTTATGAACATTTAAAGTTTGGGTAGTTTTCCGTTCGAAATTCGGCCTTCTTCTTCCTTTGAATCCGGCAACCCATAAACCCCAAGGCTTTTGGGCCTTTCCTGCCGAGCCCAACCCAAAACTCATTTTCTATTTTGTTTTATTTATTTATTAGTTTATTTATAAAAGGCCCTTGGGCCATCTTAAATTAGGGCATTCGGCCCGTTCCACTAAAACCCAAAGACCCTTAGGCTTAAACCCTTCGGGCCTCTCAAACTAGGGCCTTCGACCTGTGTAGCCTAAAACCCAACCCCCTATTTCTAAACCAAAACCCAAGGTCCAAACCTTAAAACTCTAACCCGGATCCAAGCCCAAACCCGGTTGACTCTGACCCGTTTGACCGACCTGGTCTGACCGTTGACTCGGCGTTGACTTTGACTTTGACCGGTCAACTGTCAACGTTGACTTTGACTTTTCCTGTTTTCGTTCGAGACCCCTCCTAGGCTAATTTCGACGTCCTGGACCCGTTTTCGATGTCCGTTTTCCCAAATAAAATCGTTTGAGTAGAGTTTGACCAAATGTACCATTTATGTGCTTAGGGGCAAATATTGTGGCGTTCTATCTTCGCTAGTTTGCGTGGCTCTTCAACGGCGAAATACTGTGAGTGGACCCCTTCTAAAAATGCATGTTTTGATATTAGAAATGCATACATGAAAAGCATGATTTGATGATTACGTTCTATGAAATGTTTTGAGATAACATGCTTACTGAAGCTAGTTTGAATTACTACTATTTTTCCTATAACCCATGTTCTTTATAGGACATCTGATCGATGACGATACAATATTTAGAACTTGTTTCGAACACATCTTTATAGTATAGATGATCGATGACTTTATACTATGAAGTTGCTTTTCAATATATATGTTCACTGGTTTTGTATTTACCTAGTGGTCCTTATTCCGCTACGGGACGTAGTGATAGATTCTGGTCTGTCCCGGGCGACGGTTTGGAGTTGGCATAGGGCCTGGAGGGTGTTTCCTCTAGCTATTTAGCACAGAGACGGGGAGTCGGCAAAGGGCCTGGAGGGTTATTTCCTCTGATTGTCTGCTCAGAGACGGGGAGCCGGCATGGGGCCTGAAGTGTTATATTGGGCATTCAGTAGCGATTATTATATATGAGTTATGATTTGAGACATTGCACGGCATGCTAGGTTTCGGAAAACCTATTTTGATCATGTTATATGAGTTTTCATAAAACCTGGGGGTTAGTACGTTGATAACTGTTTTACTATATATATATCAAATTGGTCCACTCACCTTTGTTTTGCGCCCCCTTCAGGGCATAGAATCAAGACATACAATCCCGGCGTCAAGGCACTTCCGCATCGGCATCTTTGAGTCCTCTCGGTGTATGACCCATTCTTTCATTCATTCAATTTTATATTATTTCTTTTAGTATTCTAGTTAGTTGTATGCTCTGAACACGTTCCTTAAATGCATATTCTTTATTCTTTTATATTCATAAGTCTTATCTATCCCTTATTTTCAGCATTTGCACTCAATAATTGGCTTTCGTCACCCTCGGGTGTCGACCAGCACGTGCCTATCCTGGTATTCTGGGAAAATCGGGATCGGGGCACGTCACTTTTGGGCTTTTAGACTAAAATTTGACATATTATGCTTTTGGGCTAAAATTTGACATATTATGTACCTTTAATGTAGTATAAATTTCAACTATGTACCATTAATAGCCTCGAAAATCACAAAAGTTTTTGGTCCATCCCCCATGCACATTACCTATATAGTGCATGGGCAATTACTTAATAACCATAGATAGAAGGCATTCCTCATATCTGCAGGCAACTGGTTCATCATCTAGCTGCCCATGCATTCATCTCAATGATTTCACATTCATAATTCATTCTCAAGGCAAGATTCAAATTGGTTGAAACTAAAATACAGGTAAAGAGAAAATAAAACATTATTATTACACTGGAAATATTTTAGTTTTAACGCAAGCATACAACTATTGTTTTGGCATTGTTATAAATTTTTTATTTACTGGTGCTTTTAAAAGTTAAAAACATAGGAAATAGTTCCACAACCAATATGCACAGCCAAAGCACACAAGGACACATCAACATTGTACACACACAACACAACACAACACATGAATTTAGCCTGCTGTATATAGTGAAAAAAGATAATTTGGAGTGGTATGTCATGTGTGCATATAGCTTTATATGTCTTTCTCCCCCCCTCTCTCTCTCCCTCCTCAGTAAACAAAAACAAAAAAACATACAACTTCTTCATTTCATATAATTCCTTAACCAGCAAACAAGTGCAATTGCACACTAAATCGTAAATCCACTAGTGCATACAGGTCCAGAAATACTCGGATACAACCATAAATTTGAAATTCATAAACCCTAACACTAAAAAAAACTTGGATTTAGTTCGGAATATCAAATGGGTTTGTACTTGTACCATCTTCCAATTCAGACCCAAAATTCAAGTTTAGCAAAAACAGAGAAATACCAACAAATAAAAAATTGATGAAGGAGAAGACAGAGATATGTTGACGTCTCACCTTAAGTTAGTATGGCTTCCGCAGACGATCCCAAAACTGAATAGAAATGACTCTGCAAGATTGTTGTGAAAATAAGGGAACTCTGCAAAAAAAATTAATTCCAAACCCTAAATTAAATTTCAAAAGGAAGACAAAAATTAGATTTCAAAACACTAAATTAATTACCTAATTTGGGAGTTCTGTGACTTCTGTCTGTGATAGTAAATCGGCCGAGAGAGATCGAGAGAGAAAACGGTGGTGTGGCGGTGGCTGTGTGGTGAAGGAAGGCTGGAGTGGAGAGTCAGAGAGAGACGATAGTATGGTGTGGTGAGGGAGGCTCAGGGGCTGGAGATGAGGGATCGGTGAGGGAGGCTCAAGGGCTAGAGATGAGGGCTCGGTGAGGGCTGCGCTTATATTCCAGTTCGATGGAACGAATGGAAACAGAAGTGAAGTGAAGTTAGTGAGATCAAACCTAAAAATAAATCAACGGCACAAATTAAATCCAAAACAATGAACGGTTCAAATAATTTTCTTATAATTAAAAAATAATATATATATATTTTTTTTTCTTCGGTTCGGTATGGGAATACCGAAAAAAGGAAATGCAAAACCGAATCTCGTACCGAAACTTTCGATTTGGTTTGGGATTACATCCCGAAAATTTCGGGAATTTTGGTTTAGGATTTTTTTGGTTTGGGATCTGGATTTTTTCGGTTTGGTTTGGGATTTTTGGGATTTTTTTCCAGCCTTAGGTGCTGATGTGAACAACACGTGAAAGACTAGCCTCGCCCTGGGCTGAGCGCTAACACCTGGGTGTAGCAATGACGAGCAGACTATATGAATATATACATGCCATAATGATGCAATAATTCTAATCAACATAATAAACTTACATATGCATCTCATAGGATTATATTGGCATTTCACAACAGTGCAACACTTCTTATAACATTATTTAATCATGGCATCAAAGATTATATGCACACTTGAAGTTCGCGCTACAACTCCTTAGCACGAATATTGAGGCGTCACGAACGATCGGCGCCTAGAACAATTATCAAATCACGTCTTAGGATTCTTATCGATAGAACACGTAACTTACATAAAACACATCCCCAAAGACATTCTAGAATGATTTGAAACCCATTGACCAAAAGTCAATCGTCATTCAAAGGTCGACAGTAGGGTCCACAACACTACGTAATTCGATCCGGAAGATCCGCACCTCGGATTTCCTATTTGTAACTTCCAAAGATCCACATTATGCTTCTAGAACATCATACTAAAGTTTCATTACCATTCAATAGTTGGATCTCTGTCAATTGTAAATTCAAGTGGCGGTCAACGTGTTATTTTACGAACTTATAAATCCAATTCGGACGTATGTCAGATTCCAGATCTGTTAGTTTCTAATATCCTTAAATATTATGTACTATTACGTATTAAAATTTGGTGACGATCCAATGGTCGGATCGTCGAATCATATAATAACCAAGTGGCGGCCAACTAGGCTGTTCACCACAAACTATATTAAAACATCAGGATTTCACTAAACAGATGTCAAATATGGAATTGGGGCATCAAAAATTAGCCTAGGATGGTCAAGTGGGAACTCGGCCCACGAGCCGCCCCCCGACTCGCCGGAAAAATCAACTATTTCCAAAAATTACCAAATTTCTCAGAAATGAAGATCTCAATGAGTAGAGCAAGTTTTATACTTGTAGCTAAGTCCAATTTGACCGAGAAAAGCTTTAAATCACTACGAACCCTAGAAATGGGTGCACTTCAATTCGTTGAATTTGCAACTCCCTTGTCGCCAAACTTGTTTGGGATTTGTTCCTGATCTTAAGAGGAATTGAATGAGGGTGGTGGTTGACGGTGGTGGTTGACGGTGATGGTTGCGGGATCAGTGGATCGCCGTTCATGGTTCTCTCGGTGCCACCGTGCAGTTCTTCATGAAATCGAGACTAATGTCTTCGATTTTTGGGTGAATATGGAGGAGAGAGTGATGCTAAGTGGTTTCCAAGTGGTCCTGTGGAGTGAATCGCCGGAGAAACGTCGGAGGTGGCGTCGAAAATTGATGTGGAACCCGGATATTCAGCGGGGTTATGCTGGTCAAACGGGTCGGGGAAGGTTTTGTCCCTCCTTCCTCTATTCTCTTATTGGTCTAATCCTCACCTCCTTGTTCTTGATTTGGCAACAACCCTATCTGCTTTATCTCTTCCGATTAGGTAGCAGCCCTCTCTTATTTCCTTTATTCTTTCTCCTCGTCTCCGATTCCTTTCTTTTACCTTCTCAGCCACACACATGTGGCATAACAATTTAGTAATATAAAATAAAATAATATAATTAAAATACTGATTTCTTCAAAAATACTTTCGGATTCGTAGCTCCGTAAAACTTTAACTGTAGCTCTGATTTCGATTCCGCTTGCACCTACGTGTTCGTATCGTTAAGTACTTCAAGAATACGCTAAAAGAATATGTCGTATGTCTCACTATACGTTGGTCAACGAAAGTCAATACCCTCGCCTCTAGGGCATTTTTCGTAAATTCACACTTTTAAAATTTATAAAAACATAAAATTAGGGAAGGGTTGTCATAATCTACCCACCTTTAAAAAAATTTCGTCCTCAAAATTTAAAATCATTTGCTATACGTAATATACTCCAAAAGGTAGGAAGAAAGTATATATAAGGAAGAAATCAAGCTAGAGCGGTTGCATAAAAAAGAATGTCATTTTGTCGCAATCGAAGTGCAGTGATTCCTCTTTCATGCCCCCAAACTCATACTTTCCTTCTCCCTCCGCACTATACTATAACATAATACTTTTATAAAAACATAACGTCGAAAATATGTAAATATGTATAGTAGTAACTTTGGGTTAAGCCCAAACAATAGGTAACTAATTAAGTAAGTATACTAACGTGAACGGACCTACTTATCTACTTGCTTAACGAACCCAACGAATAAGTTATTGATATTACGATCTGCAGCCCGCAATACCGATAACTCACTGTTGTCTCGATAAGCAAGCAAATAATTCCCGAGGGTGCAATATTACCATCTTGCCTCTTATTGGGAAGTATACGTAAATCATTTGACTAGCACCTCGATTGCGCTCACTCACTGCCCTCTCAGGCAACACACAAACTAGCACACAGTTTTCTAGATTGTAATCTTAATTATTCCAATACATGTTCTTAATACTTACCTGTCAATCATGTACCGTGCCTAAAAATATCGATACCACGACTCAAATAAGATTATAGCCAAACCAGAATAATAACTATCGTCGTACGCAACATAAGCAAGGATAGGCGTCTACATAATTGTCTAAAACTATAAAACATACAAAAGCAATATGTCATTTAAGGTCCGGGTAGTGCATTCAGACTGACCGTTAGTCTGAGGGTGAAACGTGATATGACAAAACTTAATACACATGGCCTTCAAGAAGGCTTCCCAAAACTTAGAAATGGAACACATGTCACGGTGAGATATAGTAGTGTCGTGCAAACTAAGCAACCGAACATTGAAATTCACATATGCTTTAGCAAGTATATTCATTATGAATTTCCACTCGAGTTTAGCAAAAAACTGTGTCGAAAAGGCTAAAAGAACAGTCAAGAATTCTATAGTCAAAACAAATCCATCAATCTAGATTAGAAAGTTACTAGATTAAATGTGTAACATCTTGCTACAACGGTAGCTTCTAGAAGATTCAATCACCCACAAAAAAATTCATTTAGTAGAGTATTTGTTGGGTGATTGAAGAATTACTGATCACAACAACATTTCAATATCCGAGCAATTCCTTTAGACGGTTTCTCTGTTTCAAGAATAATACGAAGTGTAGTAGGGTAGACACGTACCCAAAGTTGACTAGAATGTCTTATAGCACAAATAGGTGGCTATGGCCTTACGGACAAAGTAGATGTTGATCAAAACGCCATAAAACCCGATAAATTCAAGAATGAGGAATTTACCAAGAGATCTAAAATGTTGTCCATTTGGACCAACGGAAGTGAGTTGATTCGTCAAATCAATGTATAGTCATTGAAACATCATCATAATCTCTACATGTACGAGATGCCTCGTATCAAAAGCTTATGGTGATATTCCCCATCTCTATTTGGATACAAGAAGTGATCATAACCATTCAAACGATTTCTTGATGATTCGGAAATAACATCATATCCAAACTTGTGAATTACAGACGATTACCTTCGATGGTATAATTCTCACCCTATCCTACTGTACTACTTATGCTCCGCCATCATGTGTGAAATAGGTTCATTCCCACTCATAAGCACACTCTTGTATTTAGGCACTTTTAGGTTTAAAATTATTTTCATTTTCCACATCACTACACTTTATGGCTTCGTCACCCACCTTCCAGGTGTCAGCCAGCACAACTCGATTCGGAGTCCTAATGGACATTTTGGGTTGGGACGTGTCACGGATAACACGCCCAATCAAAGTCATAATAAGCAGATAATTGTGTAGAAGTAAGCTGATTAGTCAAAGTAAGACCAAAATTCATAGTACCTTGACATAACATAGAATCTGTTTAGCAGCAATCATATATGTAATACGAGGAGAAATCAAGAATTGAGCAACAATATTGACAACAAAAGATATGCCAAGGCGAGTTAAAGTAAGATACTAAAGGGACCAACGAATTCACGATAAGAAGTAGGAGAAGCAAGAAGGGACTCATTAGACGGTGTGAAAGCGATCTTGGTGGTGAGCAGTATATAAACAGGCTTGCAGAAAACCATTTCAAACTTTTGGAAACTATTAGAATCATAAGTAACTTGTAAGCCCAAAAAATAACTGAGGGGACCCAAATCTTTAATGTCAAACTTTTGAAGAAGTGTTGTAAACTGAGTGAGAAGCGCACATGAGCTGGAAATAATTACAATGGCGTCAACATTTAGTGACTAGAAAATAGTGTTGGAGGCATTACAGTAAATAAAACGGCAAGAATCTGCTTGACTCTGCCGAAAGTCAATATGGAGCAAAAAGGAACTGACCCGTTGAAATCAGGGCACGAGGGATTTGTTTAAGGCCATACAAATATTTGAGATGAAGCATCTTAGAAAAACTTGTTCATGCCTTGACCTGAAATACGAGCATTATTCTGATGGTATCATAGTCCACTAGTTAAACTACACCCTAAAGGTGTTACCTTTTCAGTATTTCCAGACCATGTATTTGTTAGATGCAAATGAGATCCATGAAAAGATTGCGCCTATCTTTACAGTTAGGGACATCATAATATTTGTGAAATCTTTGAATCGTTACAAAGCTCATTTGCCTCACTAGGCCACATGTGAGAAATAGGGTTGAAAGCTCTTGCTCAGCATATTTGAAGTACATGCAGTTTTTCATCCATCGTTGAGTTCCTACAACGATGTATGAAGACAATGTCACATTTATTGTCCAACAAGTCCACCATTTCAGCCCATATACAGTCTTTATATGTGGGTACATACGCTAAGTATCCAGTGAGTCCTTATACTTTAGAGACTCACTTTGCGATCCATTGTAGATTTAATTTGTCCCTATATTTCTTTTATAAGAAAACTAATGAAAAAAGCTTGAAAACGTTGAGTTTTAACGATAAGGATAAAATAAATGGTAGAGTGAGTAGTAACAAGATTGACATTTTAGTGTAAAAATATGATTTTTCGTTAAAGTGAACAGTACCGGGAGCTTTTCGTTAAAATTATCTTCTTTTATACGGTGACTATCCCTATTTAATAGCTCAACTATAAATGCTCTAACTTCACCCTTACTACTTGGATTAAACCAGAAACGATCAAATTTAGATCCTCAATTACTTCCCCAAAGAATTATATTTTTCAATTGGAAGTCCTTAATGTTTTTGCAATCCAACAAATTGCCACCCAACCCAACCCAAGTGTGCGATGCCTAATGTATCAAAATAAAAATAATTTGGGTTTATATCACAAATGGTCCATGAAATTGACCCCATCAATCATGATGGTCCCTGAAATTGAAAATCGATCAATGTAGTCCCTGAATTTTAACTCGCGAATCAATGTGGTCCTTCTGTTAGTGTTCCGTCCAAATTAACACTAAAAAAAGGTTAGAGAACCAATTTTTCATGGTAAAATGACCAAAAAAAGGTTAGAGAACCACTTTTTTTTGTTTTCATTTTAGTTTTAGCATCAAATCCATGAAAAAATGGAGAGAAAAGTGAAGATGGAAAAAAGAAAAGAGAGGTAGTAAGTAAAATTATAAGTAACAGGGTTATTTTTGATCATTTTACCATGAAAAATTGGTTCTCTAACCTTTTTTTAAAGTTAATTTGGACGGAACACTAACAGAAGGACCACATTGATTCGCGAGTTAAAATTCAGGGACTACATTGATCGATTTTCAATTTCAGGGACCATCATGATTGATGGGGTCAATTTCAGGGACCATTTGTGATATAAACCCAAATAATTTTTATAAGGTAACAAATTAAAATAAACATAAGTAATGTAACAACAATAAAATAAAAAACAAAGAAAAAAGAAAATTGAGTTATCGTTGTAGCCAAACAGAGGATTAGACGGACATAGCTGACCGAGCATTTGAATTCAGGTAAATTCGATACAACCCTACAAAAAGCAGAGTGTTGGAGGAGAGAGAGCAGAGAGCAGAGACGAGAAGAAAATGGGGGGAGGAATGGAAGCAAACAAGAACAAGTTCATAGAAGAGTGGGGATCCGTCAGAGAAAATCTCGAGCACAACTTCCGCTGGACTCGCCGCAACTTCGCCCTCGTTGGCATCTTCGGCATCGCCATCCCTATCTTGGTTTACAAGGGCATTGTCAGAGACTTCGTAACTCCCTCCCTCTCTCTCGCTCAATTATTTATGTTTATTTATTTATTTAATTTTGGAAATTAATCCGGTGGATCCTTTTGGATTTTCCCTAATCGATCGCTTTAGGGTTCCGGATCTCTTGGTTTTTGATTCCTCAATAGCTCGCTTTAGCTGTTTTTTGGTTTAATTTTTTATAATTTTCAGAGATTATTTGACTTTTAAGATATCATTTTTCTCAAATTATGGAATGTTGATACATTTGGGTTTGACCCAAATTGTGTTTTAGGAAAGAACAGATGCTTTGGGGTCGTAAAATTAGTGCAGAATCATCGTTTGTGAAGTGTTTGAGCTATATTCTTTTGGCATTTTTAGGGGTTTTGGCAAATTCCATAATTTTTCATAAAAATTGGGTTCGGCATAAATAACCCTTTCGTACTGGGAGTTAAATACACACTGAGAAGCCTTTCTTGCGTGGTGAAGTCGTAAGAAAATGCGTAGGCTAGATTGGAAAATGGGTTTGAAATGTCCCTCGGTCACTCATCCATATTGGAGAGCTGCATCACTGTGGGTCTTAGAGCATTTCTTGGGTTGTGCATTCTGTTGGGAAAATGCCAGTAATATTTCCCTGAGACTGTAACAATTAACATAGATAGTCGAAGAGGTGTCTCTATGGGTGGAAATATTTTGGTAGGAAAAGGGGTTGAAGGGACAATGTAACGTTGCCTGCCAGGGATCTTCTTATTACTTATTAGTATTTTCTTTTTGGGGGAAGGGAGAGATGAAATATGTAGGTTTTAGCTAACGTTTTTCTTAGTTTTCTATTTGATTCTTGTTTGGCATCGCGTTTCTTTTTCTTGTTAGTTGCTGTTGTATATTAGAAGGTATGGTCGTAGTATGCGAAGCAAGTTGTCCTTCTGCATCAGTGGTGTCATTATTTTTCGTTGTTAGAACCTGTTCGTTGGCACTCAGTTGCCAAATTATTGGATATCTTTTTTGTTGTAAAATCATGTCCTTTGTCCAACTTCTTTTCCTCCCCCAGCCTAGTGATTTCTTTTCTTGTTGCATACTTTATCCCACTTTATATTCATTGTTGGACGCTTCTGATTTTCCATGTTCACAATATTCAGTTGTACTTATTGCAGAGATGAACACATGTAAGGATAAAGGCTTCAAAGTAGACAGATTTTTCAAAAACTTAGAATACTGAAAGATAGGATTAGTCTTAAGCATTAATACTCTTACCCTCGTTTCGTTCATACAACTACAAAAACTTTGATTGGGTACTTATCAGTATACTTATCCCTAGTATTTTGTGTGGTTGCTATGGTTGATGATCACTCATTTATATTACATCTTTATCTTTTTGGTTGGTTAATCATTTGAGCGAGTGCTCACACTATCACCGCACAAACAATTTTGACATTCCAGTCTTGCTGTCAACTAATTGACCAACATTTTGTGTTCTATGATGACAGCACATGCAAGATGAGGATGCAGGCAGACCATACAGGAAGTTTATATGAGTAATCTGAGAATGTTTGATAATAACTGTGGGACTAGTCATAGAACGTTTACGGGGCCACAAGTATCACTCTCCTGGTAGATGGAAAGTGTTTCATTTTCTTTGTTGATCTATGGATCATAATGTCATTCAATTTGGTAAACTTGTGCCTTTTGTGATATTTTCTCCAGTTCAGTATATCTGAATGAATCCTTGGTTCCTCATTTATTTGTTACTTTTATTACCTTTCATTTATTCGGTTCGTCATGCTTCTTGAGAAACGGAGGCATATGCATTAGATTGTAGCAGTCGTTGTCACATGGAAGTATATGCATATGATGGTGTATACTTGGATGATTGATCATATTATTTTCTGAGTACATGGCTCAATTCATAGTCTGAAAATAAGGCGAAATTTTTTTCTGGCTGTAACACCGCCAGGCTTCGAGTGGCACAGTTAATGGTGTCGATCCAAAGAACAACTTAAAAAGTCCCAATTTGATCAAAACTAACTAGAATTTCTCAAATTTGCTAGGCAGAGAAGTTAGGGTTAGGTGATCAAATGGGGAAGAGAGTTGGACAGAAACTAAACGCATGAGCTTCTTCAGTTTGCTATCGGGAGAAACGTAGGAGACAACCGTGCCGAACAAAAACAGCACCTACTCCTATTCCTCTTTCCTTTCTGCTCGAACCACGCTCATACAAGACGCTTGAATCCTCATGCATATCAGAGAATAAAAGCGTCAAAGTAGTCGTCGAACTCCGGAAAGGCATGGAAATTGCACTGAAGGATTCTTTGGCGATAACAAGTAAAGGGAAACTGCTGTATGACTGTAGCAGTGGATTGCAAGCTTGGACAAAAACAGGGAAACTGAAATGTCAAAAAGTATGAAGCAAATAAACATCCTGATGCTGTTGCTTCTTGTTCAATACACAATATTTTGAAGTGCAGCTAGTACTCCTCCGCAGATTTGACGAAGCTGGTTGGGGAAAGAAACGGCCTTGAACTGTTGGATGAACAGCTTATCAAACAGGACAGAAGCACAATACCATTAAGGAACATAAAATTTCCAAACTACATTCACAGACATACACGAAAAGGAGCGATATCTATCGAATTAGGGCAACGGAACACATTTACATAAGCTAACAAGTCTCACTTGGGAATTGTGCTCAAACAGGACAGAGAGTCTCTATGACATTGAGCAAAACAAGTGAGATTATACAAGACAAGAACAAAAGCAGACTAGGAAATTAAGACAAGGAAGCACGTTTACATCGACAAGGGAATTGTGCTCAAACAGGACAGAGAGTCTCTATGAATGGAAAGGCATTCTCCCATGCACACTCAGCTTTCTCATATGGAACTAGACACATGAGCTGCTTCAACGAACCATCCTTCAATCTGTAAGAGAATAACCTACCACAAGCAAATAGCACCAGTTCCGATTCCTCCTGCCCTTCTGCTTCTGCTTCAACCATTCCCAATACCGAAACACGAAACCATTCGCTGCCAACCCCATACATATCACAGAATTCAACTCTAAAGGTAGCAAGATTGAAACGGTGCCTCAGCCGCCAACCCGAGTAATCCTCCTCCAACTCCAACACATCAAATTCCACATCCGAGGTCGTGTGCATTATCAACTGCAGATGGCCCCGAGACACCCCAAAATACTGGATAGTGTTACAGGTTAGGTATCGCGGCATGGGAATCGGCTTCAAGCACTCTTGGTCCACATCGAAACAAAGGGAAGTCTGCTCCTCGCTGTACCAGTGAATTGCCCGCCTAAAAAACACAGGGGCACCGAAATGTGTTTCTTCTGGTGGATCAAAATTGATTAGAGACGGCTTCCAAGCGTTGTTCTGGGATTCATAAACACGAAGCGAATATACATCGTCATCGCCATTCGAGCTCCTAAGTACACACACTATCTTGAAGTGGGGTGAATGAGTCGGATCAAAAGCCATATTCACACCCTCTATCTCTGCGCAACCGACTTCATCTCTCGGAAGATTAATGGTCTTGAACTGCATGGTGATGGGATTACAAACAAAGATTCTAATCCCACAATCATCCTCACTAACACAGGTAATAAAATCATGTGGGATATCAAAATCAAACGCTGTGTTCTTGAAATCGGGGTCGTCCGTAAGGTAGGCAGAGGAGCACAAGAGCAACCCATTACAGGATTGAAGGATTTTGATGCGTGGAACACCCAGATAACTCAGATACGGAGGGGGACTGGCATCGAATTTGGGGGGATTCGAGTGTGTGAAAGAGACATATTGGAATTCTGGGGTGGGCAAGTAGTCATTGTTCAAGAGGAGGCCGGAGGGGGCGGGAGTACCTTGGCGGCGGACTTGGGCGGCGATGAATTGGGGGCAGGAGATGAGAGAGAGCCAGTGGTTTGATACGCATTTGAAGCGGACAAGGGATTTTGTGGGCAGTCGGAGGAGGATTTGTGTGAGTATGTCTTGGCTGTTGCCGACGGCTTCTCCGGGCGATGAGATTGCCATCTTCGTCCGATTCCCTGCAAAGCAAGAAGTGAAAAATGGCAGTGAGAAGAGAAGGATGAAGTTGCAGGGAAGGATTAAATAGACTTCGACGAGGGTTTAAACCTACGGAGTGAATGTGGCGGTGGAAATCTACGGACGTATTAGGGCGGGTCGTTACCGTACCAAAATCCTCCTATGATAGGCATTTTACCTCTAGGATAAAAACACTTAAAAATACTTGCAAGAGCACAAAGTTGTCGTAGTATAGCAGCTCAAGCAAGGTCGTTCTCCACATGGATTGAATGAATAATCTATGCTTAAATCAAATCTTAATTAATTAATTGAAAACGAAATTGGAAAGAGGTTGATTTTATTACCTAAAATATTAAAAACGAATTTAATTAAAAACAATTAAATAAAATCGCAAGGTAAAGAAAATAAAAGAAAATAGTTTTGAAAATAAATTTGAGCACTAGGATTCCACCGTCACCTTAACAATCCTACGTAGTTCTTCCAAAGAATTATACATACATATTTTGAATGTTAGGTTTTCCTAAAGTATGGCCTACTTGGAACCTCCAACATAGAACGTATATCTAACATGCAACCCGTCCGTGGCGTCCAGATCGAATGTGAACATGCAAGACTCATTAAGTTTTGTGAAATCCTTTTGAAAAACCATATAACTCCTAAGACGTATCATCCATCCTAAGTAGTTACATATATTAACCACAAGAAGCCAGTGCCAATTTCAGGGACAACTCTCCGTCAAAATTGTATCAAATTACTTTTCTAAATATCATAATGGTGGCCAATCATCAAGACAATTAGATAGTTTAAAGCACAGTGATTAATAATTCAAAACTTGCATGGTTATCATAAGCAAATTGAAAAGAAACTACATATTCTTGCTAAGGCTCGTGGCCTCGCCCTAGCAAACGAAACTAGTTACTAACAACCATAAAACAAAATATTATTAAGAACATGGAAAGAAAACACCTTGAAAATAAACTTGAATCCTCCAAAATAGTGTGCGTGCGTTCTCCCTATGTTGCGTCCCAAACCCTAATGGCTAAAAAACCTTATTTATACTACTAGAAAATAAAACCCTACCTAGAAAAGGTCTTAGAATAAAACTAGGAAACATAATAAAATAATAAAACAGAAAATAAAAGGTTTTCTATTTGAACTAAAATTCGGAGTTCTCAGAAAATAACACTTTTGACCGACCAAATCAACTCCGATTTGGTCTCAAAATATCTCTTTTAAAAGTTGAAGACGTCCCCTACAAATCCACAGAAGGTTTTTTCCTCAAAATATGCCATCTTGACCTCCAAAATACGCAAAACGTTCAAAAACGTTAATCTGAGAAAGCTGCGCGCTGGGCCTTTATTTCATCGCCACGGTCAAACGGCTTGGTAGAAAAATCTGAAATTTTGATACAATCATCTTGAAAGGCACACGAACATCCTCCAATTGGAATCACTTCAAAATTCATCTGTTTGGTCATATTTTTGCTACAGAGGAAGTCGAATGTTCTACACTGAAAATATAAACCAAAGTATCAAAATTCTACCAAAATAACCAATTAAGTAAAACTAAGATTAGGGTAAAATATATAGTAAAATATGGACTCATCAATTACCATACCAACATTTTGGTTTGACAAAATCTATTAACATTACCGTACTAAACTTTCTGTATACAGGGCTTCAACTCACAGGAAATTGGCCGGAATTCACTCCGGATCAAAAAGGGTTGGCGCGGGTCAAGGGGATCCGGCCAATCCCCTTCTTCTTCTTCTCCCTCGTTTCCCTCATTTCCTTTCCTCCTGATTGGTCCCTCCCTTTCTCTCTCCTCTCCTCATTCCCCCACTTCTCTCCCTTTTCTCTTCTTTTCTTTGCATCACAACCGTAAGTCTCCTCCTTTCTCTCCTCAACTCTCCATCCTGGCCACCCACGTGGCATTGCCATTATTTGTTCCAAAAATCTGGATCTTTCCATAAAATACTAATTTGACCATTTTGTCCTCAACTTCGATCATTAATAACTCATTCGTTATAAGTCCAAATCACACTAGTAGGAAAAACACTTTGCGCGACGTAGGTACCTTCGTCGCGCAAAGTCAAAAAAGGTCGCGCAAAAGATAGCGCAACAAACCTTCGTCGCGCATTCTCCGTCACGCAAAGGCCGTGACGCCAGGATTTGCGCGACGATAAAGATACCTGCGTCGCGCAAAGTAGTTTTTTTTTTTTTTTTTTTTAAAATTAAATTAAATTTTTAATTTTTTATCTTATAAGTACAAAATAAATAAATGTAAAGCTGCAACAAATAACAAGCATTCTCTCATCAAATTCAACTGATTCTATACCGTTATACAATAAATATTCAAAACAAATGATTGAAACTTTATATATATAAGGCATCAAAAGTATTCAATTCACGTTTCTAAAGAAGAAAAAAATATTGAATTCTCAACAACTAATTTTTTTTACATATATATCATTCAATTTCTTAAGTGTTATAAGTACAAAATAAATAAATTAAAATCTACTTAGTAATAGGATCAATCTAAAAACAAGGTAAAATTAAATTAAAAAAAGGGTGAAATTTGACTCACTCTGATATCCAAGGGATTTATGGAGACGACGTGAACGAGAAGGACCTCACAGAGCTTGAGATCAGGGATTGGAGAAGGTTTTGAAGAGAGATGGAGGATGGAGGTAGCTACTGCAACTGGGTTTGCACCTCCCAATCTGATTAAGTGGAGTAGAAAAAAATCGTTAACTTTGCGCGACGTACGTAATTGTTCGTCGCGCAAAGTTTGGAAAAAGCGGTAAAATAGTCTTCGTTTGCGCCAAAACTTTGCGCGACGAAGCCCTGCGTCGCGCAAAGCCACTTTGCACGACGTATTTGTTCCTACGTCGCGCAAAGTATCTTTGCGCGACGCAGGTATTCGTCGCGCAAAGATTCGTTGCGCAAAGTATGTTTGCGCGACGTTTGCTGTTTTGGGTAGCGCAAACCATGTTTGCGCGACGAAATTTGGTCCGTCGCGCAAGATTCCGTCGCGCAAATAGGTTTTTCTACTAGTGTCACGAATCGTTTGCACCCACGCGTCCGTAGCGACAAGTACTACGAGTATACGCCAAGAAAACGAACTTACCTGACATGATACGGCAATCAACGATGGTCAAAGCATTTGCTTCGAATGGCATTTTCGTAAAGTCACTTATTAAAATTATAAAAATCAGAATTTTTAGGGACGGGTCGTCACATATCAAGCATATCCATGATATTTCAAATATTGTTAGTAAATTAACTATTTTTTATATTGTTATATTTAAATTAATATTTCAGCTATATATATAAAGGGAGAAAGCAAAGGGTTGAAGCTTTTATAATATTCAAATTACCCTTCTCCTATTAAGATTTCAAAATAATAATAATAATAATAATAATAATAATAATAATTCGAAAAGAAAAAAAAAACCATGTAATGGGACCGTGGGCGGTTACATTCATTACTTTTCAAAATTTATTTCAATAAAAAATAATAATATCTAAAATAAGGTGAATAAAAAAAAACAATTAAAAAAAGCTAATTGCTACACGTGTAGGCGTATGGCAAGAGGCTAGTGTTGTATGATAGGAAAATAAGGTATAAGTGTATTGTGATCCGTGAATGCGTAATAAACTTAAATTACTATTACACAAGTATTATATTCTAAAACATTATAAAAAGCAAATAATATGTAATATTATGTCGAATTAGATCCGTCTTGATTCAAATCCAAATTCATCCCCACCCTATCACCGTCACAAGTTCCACCGTTGTTACTATTGCTACCACAACTTCCACTATCGCTACAATTACCCACCGGTGCAACCATTGTCGCCTCCAGACCCCTTGCCACAATTGTCACTACCACAACTACTTTGTTAAACGGTTGTAGTGCCCCCCGAAACTTACACTTTAACAAATTATTATGAACTTTTATAATGCATTCCTTTTAGGTCTCCAACTTGTGTTTTAGGAAACTTCAAGTTTTACAGTAACCATGTGACATCTCCAATTTGTTCTTATCTATAGGAAACATCATGCCTTACATTAACTATGGTTAATGCGCGTATCTGTAATATGCGTTGTTTGTGTTTACCATAGATGCTTAACGTAGTTCATTGTTGCCATAATGGATTACATGGTAAACAAGCGCAGAAATGCTATAAGTAGTATTCTTCGACCAGTAGACTGTGTTGAGTTAGTGAATTTCAAGTTTGGTCTCAAGTCAACACCCAAGTGTGAAAGCAAAAAAGGACTTGCCAGTCAGACCTACTCGGCTGTGTCTGTGAGATGATGGCACCACTGGCAAGAAGCTCAATAAAGAGAATAAGATTTGAAGCCAGTGCAACTAAACTAACCAACTCCGTGGACCTCGTGAAAGAGATCCTAACGGGGCTTCCGGCAAAGCGCATTCTCCAATGCAAGGCAGCTCCAGAACAATGGTACTCTTTAATCTGTAATCATTTTTTTGTTGTAGACATGCCAAAAGAAACTCAGACTCTGTCGAGTTTGATCATGAATGGTCGCATAGACCCACACCCTGAATTTTTCTTCGTTTCCCTTCGACGGGAATCAGACCTCGAAGATATCCAACCTTGCTTTAGAAAGCACCAAATCAAAATTCAAAATAGTTATCCAAAAAAAATCAAAAATCAAAATATCTGTAATGGGTTGTGATTGTTGGGATTGAAATTAAACAATGGGCCTATTCAAGACCCAGTTCCTTTATTTTTCATCTAAAAGCTCTAATGGGTATTTATTTTGATCGGAATGAACAATCCACGGACTCGGAGATTTGAAAGTGCTTCATATGTGGCGTTGTAGGCGCCAAACCCTCTTTCACATTGAACGAAGTTCACACTAAACAAATTTAACTTAATCGGTTTTTACATAAGAGAAGATGCTTTCTGATGGCATTTTGGTTGTACTGGGAGGATGAAAGCTGAAACTGCAATATAAATTCTTATCCTCTGACATTAGCTAAATAAGCAATTGGGAACAGAGAGGATTAATCTGAGAGCAAAATGTTTAAACTGACAGAAAAGTCTGTTCTATAAAAGGCAATAGAAAGGCAGAAAAGTCTGTTCTATAAAAGGCAATAGAAAGTCTGTTCTTTTGTTTTCATTTTTATATTGTTTGTCATACAGTCTGTGATTATATTTATTGGGATTGCAAACTGAGTTGAAACTAGGTCCATTTAGTTTGTGATTACCATTTGACATACACGAAGAAAATATTTCAAGTCTTTTACATAACAAGGCATAGAAAAGAACTTAACATAGATTTTAACCCCTATATGGCACAATTTCTTGATTAGAAGCTTAGTTTACTCGTACTAAATGGAGGACATCACCAACCCCGACAGCCATCAAACTAGGGGTAAAGATGTGTTGGACATCACCAAAATGATGACGAAGTCATAGATAATAAATTAAATATGTGAATGAATTTGAACTAAGAAGCTCTATTTTATTAAGTACTAATTAACCTGCAAAATCCTACATCAGCCTCCCCACTTGGGAACACATTAGGGTTCAACCCTATCATTACCACATCATGTTCGAAGTATAACAGTAGTACATACAACAATCATCACAAAACGTATGTTTTGTGCATTGCATATCGAAAGTTTGATCATGCATTATTATTACAACTTGATAAAAGACAGAAGTTGAAAACCCTACGAAGTAAGAAGAATGCACTACTGCCAAGCCCGCTCGTCTTCAAATGCCGCCTTGGTCTCACTAGGTCGTGATGACTATCATGCCATCAATCAGTTAATCACTCACTCACCCGTTGTCTTGCTCAGGAGCATCGGCTGCAATGACAATAGGACAAGGTTCTTCCTTCCCCTTATAGGACGTGCTCATCAACATATCCAGCAAGACGTGAGCGCACTTATCGATCAAATGGTGCACATGGGTTGTGGTCTGTAATGAGTCGTACACAAATATTTTTCCCTTAACCAAATCAATTATTACGGCCACCAAGTGCTTACCAAGGTTCAATGGCATGAATACCTTCTCCACCCTATCGATCAATGATATATCAAACATGGATCTCTCTCCCTTCACAGTTTTCACCAAGACTGGCTCAAATCCTTCAAAAGATTTTCGCCCCTGCCTCCGCTGTTCTCAACGCATGGCAGCGTGTCCAGTAAGCCTATGCACAATTCAACAACATATAGCACAATTAATCAATACAATAACATATTCAACATCGAAGCTGCAACAATTTTGGATATTATAATAGAAAAGAAGTCTGCTAGTTTACCAGAAAAAAGTCATTGGTATTGGTTGTCATGACTGGTCGTGTTCTGCTAACTCAAGTTAATGCTTCCTAAGGAGAAACACCACAAAGCGGATGTGCTGCCATAATGAAGTATTAAATCAGACATTAACAAGAATGCAATCCCAACCTAATTCAATCACTCCATAATAAATATTGTTTAGTCACTTACATTAGTGGACAACAAACCTTCTGGCTCAAGGATGCGCCTCCAGAAATTAGTGCCCTCTAGGCGTCCTAATGGCTAACGGGGCAACTAGACTAACAATGTAACAAAAAACATAAGGGCTCATCAATGTAATCATGGAATTATATGCAGAATGGTTATACAACCTATTAATAATCCTCAAATTCCACTGATTAATCCAACACGGTGGTGTTGCTGTGTACATGCAATTATATGCAGGAAACGTTATGCAGATTTCATGGAGGTTCAGCGTGGTGGTGTTGCCAAGTGCAATCACAATTTGGATGTAAGATCAAAACCGCAGTTCATGAAAATTTTATATAATCAAACTTCAAACTTAATAGGTCTTAATTATATAACCAGAGGCTCTGATACCAACTGTTAGCCTTATAAGGTTATACAATTAAAACACAATGAAGGAGTGACTGACTTGATTCCAACGGTGACCATGGAAGTCGAACACGAAAAGAAGCAAGGCACGACAACACCAAGATCTTCTATAAACACCTAGCCGAATACAACTACTCTATGGGAAGCATTATGTTGTGTGTTTTAGGGCTTATAGGGACCGGAGTTTATATATATAGGCTAAAAGCTAGGGTTTCCATTCATAAAGGAAACCAAAACTTAGTTTCTTAGCCTCGAAGTTAAATATCATAATCATATTTAAGTAAGGATTACATCAATCCTATTTCCAATATAAGACACCCTATAGAGGATTGATATCTTTAAGAGATCAAATCACAATCAATATTATCCAATATTACATTCCTATTACATGTAGTAGACCACTTAAAGGTTGATTTATATTGGATAAATCCAACAAATTACTCAAAAACTTCCATGCATAAATAAAAATGAAACTTTAAAGAGTAACTTTCTCAATTTCGTTCTCCTTCACGTTCTTTAATTGATAGAAAAATTCCATCATATCAAGCACGCATTGTTTATCTACATTTTAGTTTATGGAATCTCTCTACATAATGTCCTCCAAGGGCTGACATGCATAGAGTTTTGGGCATTTGGTGAGGTCAAAGACCATCGCCGTATGATCTATGGCCACTTTGCGTTTCTTTTTCTGATCCCTTTTATGTGCCATAAATTTCTCTGTCGCTCTTATAAAACGGATGTTCTTTTTGGTTCCCAAATGCTGGAAACCAAATGTGAATACCACTACATCATCATCAACATCGAAAAGATCAACTTCTTCATACCGGTCCGGTACTGCTTCTCCCAACAAGTTAAGCAGCTTTGCACATATATCTGTGGGACTGTCCCAATCAACAGTCTCGTGCAACACCTTTAAAGGCTCTTCCTCCTTTTCAACCATAATCTTCTTCCCTCTGTTCTCACCTTTTTTCCCTTTTGATTCCTTGGTTTCTTCCCCTTCGGGATCCTCTCTTTCTTCCTCCTCTTCATCTGCATCCTCTTCCTCACCTTATTCCTTACCTTCTTTCTCACTACCTTGTTCCTCAATGTCTTCCTCCCCACCCTCTTCTTCAGCGTCTTCCCCACCATCATTTTCCTCGCCACCTTCTTCTTCCTCACTCGAATCCTCCACCCCTTTTGTCTTAACATCCTTTCTTAATTCCTCCATAATCATAGCCAACTCTTCGATCTTCTTCCACATTTCTCGGTCTGAAATATCATTCTCATGCGCCATTCGCACCACATATATCTGCAACTGCTTGATCTCTGTTTTCAACTCATCGACATTATTAATATCAAGGGTTAGGTTGTCAGGCATAACATGTTCCTCATCATTTGTCCACCTCTAATAGGCTTGCTTCCTCTCCCCTTCAGTTCGGAAAATTTCTCGAATGCCTACACTAGCTGCCAATTAACATAACAGTCATCAGAATTTAATTTATCACACATATCCATACTTAAACATTCACAAACATTCATAAACAGTAGTATACATTCATAAATAGTCATACCTCTCGGCTCTGCGTGATGTACATCTTCAGCTGCTCGAAAGTGAGCTGCTTCTTTGTTGTTTTCTAGTTGAGAAGTCACGGGATGGCTGCTGATAAGATTTTTACTATTTGAAAAAATATGGATAAAAACACTTAAAAGTACTTGCAAGAGTAAAAGGTAATTGTAGAACAAACGACTCAAACAAGGTCGTTCTCCACATAGATTGATATGAATAACTGGTATTTAAAACCAGTCCTTAGCTAACTATTTAAAACAAGTTTTGGGAAAGATTTGAAATTGTGAATTAAAAATAAAATACATAAAATAATTGAAATTGATTTTAATGAAAACTAACAAAGAGAAAATGAAATTGTCACATCCCAGACTGGCTCCGCCGTAGCACGATATTGTCCACTTTGGGCCACGCCCTCACGATTTTGTTTCTGGGACATCCAATAAAATTAGAACGATACAAAGAAGATTAGCATGGCCACTGCGCAAGGATGACACGCATAAAGCGAGAATGGTATTAGAGCCACTCTGCCGTGTAGTGCGAGTGTGCTGACAAGGACATCGGGCCCTTAAGGGGGGTGGATTGTAACATCTCACATCGACCAACGAAGAGGGGGTGATGTGCCTTATATGTACATGCCCACCTCCATTTAGCACGAGGCCTTTTGGGAACTCACTGGCTTTGGATTCCATCGGAACTTTGAAGTTAAGCGAGTTCGGGTGAAAGCATTCGTAGGATGGGTGACCCACTGGGAAGTTCTAGTGTGAGTTCCCAAAAACAAAACCATGAGGGAATGGTAAGCCTAAAGTGGATAATATCGTGCTACGGCGGAGTCGAGTCTAGAATGTGACAAAAATAGTATTGGAAAAATCAAATGTTAAAAGCCCTAGGATTTAGCCGTCACTGTTAACAATCTTATGTAATTTTACCAATTACTTATGATTTACACATGCAACTAACCTAATGTATATTCTCCTCGTGATATTAAAAAAAAAACAACGTATATCTATCATGTAATCCGTCTGTGATATTCAGATCATATATGAACATGCAAGACTAAGCTTTGTGAAAACCTTTTGAAAAAACATGCAACCCTTAAGATCATGATATTCGCCTTAAGTGAACTTACAATTATCAATCACAAGAAGCCCTACTCAATCATCTGTTGATATTTCGACCGAATTGCATCTGATTATTTATCTAAATATCCTAATGGTAGCTAAGTATTAAGACATAGAGATAGTATAAACACAGTGATTAATAATTCAAAGTACGCATGCATAATATCATAAGCACTTAAATAAAGACTACATATTCATGCTAAGACTCGTGGCCTCACCCTAGCAAAAGGAAATTAATAAGAAAAAATAAAATATTATTAGAAGAATGGATAGACAACACCTTGTAAGAAGCTCTCTAAGCCGAGTGCTCCAAAAGAGTGTGTAGAGAACCCTAATGCTAGATAATCTTATTTATACTACCACAAAACAAAATCCTTCATAGAAAAGGTCTTCTAAAAACTAGAAACATAATCCTAACACTAATGTGGAGAATCTGCCTCTTCAAAAATTTACCATGGTCAGGACCTTAGACACCTCCAAAACGGGCCTAAGATGACTCTTTTTAAAGCTTGAGATATCCTAAACATATTTGAAGACAAACTCATTACTAAAAGACACCATCTTGGAAACCAAAAAGCCTAAATAAGCCCAAAACATAACCTTGGCAGCACTACGTGCTGGTCATTTATTTCATCGCCATATTTAACCGCTTGGTAGAAAAATCTGAAACTTTGACACTAACAAGTTGAAAGATTCACGAAGATCCTCCAATTGGAATTACTCCAAAATTTATCTGTTTGATCACTTTTAGCTCAAGAAGGAGTCACAAGTCCTACATTGTTAATATAAGTATTAAAATTTTACCAAAATAATTACCAAAGTATACTAAGAATAGGGTTAAATATATAATTTAAAATCGGCTCATCAGAGGCTAGATCAATTATCTTACAATAACATAAGGACTTCTCTAGTTAGGGAGTTGTTTCGTATACCCACACTTGAACGTAAACTAAATCAGTAATCAATCACAATTATTATAACATTAATAGCCACAGAAGCAACACATGGTACCTGAAAAGCATACGTAAAGCCTTTGCAGCCCAATCAGGCTCTCTGCCCTTCTTGTTAGCCCTTCCTTCTTTTTCCCCTCATCATTTTTGTTCACATCATCATCCACTCTTCCTTTCTCTCTCCTAAAAGCAGCAAATGAGGTAGTCTTGAAGTTGTTCAAACGATATTGCACCCCACCATGAATAATCATTGAACCTATCCATGTCCTCAATGAGGTGGAAGTAGTCTAGATTCACAGCCACATTCCTCTTCGCCCTTATCATGACAGCCTTCGCAAAGTATACCAGCCCTATCTTCAACACATAATCCTTGTTTTAGCATTCTTTAAAAGCTCTTTCAAGTTCGGTGCAAGTCACCAAATTTTCTTGCTGACTTTCTTGGGGTCCATCTTCGATTTACCTTTGCCCTTATCTCTCCTGCCCTTACTGCTCTCTATATCAAATCCAAACTTCCTAGGAAAATACTCATTCAATAACCTAATATTGGAAAGCTCAACCTCTATGTCATAGGGTTCGTCACACCGAAGCCCTGTAATGAGGCAAAAGCCCTTCGTGAACCAGGTCACTTCATAGCTGAGTAAATAGGTGATTCCCTCTAGGTCTTCTACCCCTTGATTTGCCACTCTATGGAGCTACACTTCAAATAAACCAATTGACCACATAAGGCCAGTTTATCAATGTGCTTTAAGTGCCTGAAGTAGGATGCCTAAAGACAAGAATCTGGGGGTTATTAAACTTTTGATGCATCACCCCTAACACATGACAAGCTTGGGATAGGTTGGTAACCCTTCCTCTGTAGGATTTTTCTTCTCTTGTCACTAGTTGAACCCCCGATTGCCATTTCCTGTACATATAACAATATAAGTATTCAACACAACCAAATTTAACAATGTATACCCTTAACAAACATGTCAACTAGTTTTCACAACACATCAACCATGAACAAAGCATCATGAATTTAGCAATCTTACGCTAATTCTTAAAATTTACTTCTACAGCTCCAACTTTCCAAACTCACTAAATTTCAAATTGACTAGGGGGAAGGAACTATGACGTCAAGTATTGTGCAAGCAAGGACTTTGACATCAACTTAAAGGAAGCAAGTACCACTTCCTTCTTGTTGAATTCACTAGACGAATTAAGAACCAATTTCGAACGAAGTTCGGCTGGGTTTTGAACGCGCGGTGTGGAAGTCGATTGAGTTTCAAGTGCCGCAACGAGGACGACAAACACTAGATAATTTCGACTGAGTTTCAAACGTTGTGGAAGTGAATTGAAATTTTTTTTGAAATTTTTTGCGGGAGCATTTTGATGGAGGAGACGATAAAACTAATGAAGAGGTAACTGTTGTCGAGTCCAATGGGTTTTAATGACGGGTCATTTATAACCCGGTTCTAGTGTAAGCTCTCTTTGATTGATTTGTTTATAGCCGTTGAGATAAAATCAAACTGCCTATATATATTCGCACAAATGAACCGTCCGCATGGTAGGAAACGCTTTTAAAATAAGGAAAACTAATAAAAAGGGCTTGAAAACTTTAAGTTTTAACGGGAGCTTACATTAAAATTCCCTTTAACGGGAGCTTACATTACCGGAAGTTTTTCGTTAAAATTCCCTTTAAAATATAGATCTTCCCAATTAAAGTGGAACTTACATTAATATCTCAAATAGAATCCAAAATATATAGACTTATTAGGATCTAAATATCAATATCCCCAATAGAATATAAATATAGTCTTTACATCCCAAATTTGCAACTCTCCAATGGAGGGGGGTATAAATTTACATTTGAATTCAAACTTAATAGGAAAATCTTTAAACTCTGGATATCCCAAACTCAAATGGCATAATTTTTAAAACGGTTTTAATCTCTATTGTACAAACAATAAGTGGAGGCAAATTGTCATCTTTAAATGTTTAAACACTAGCAAGAGTCTCTATAAACTGATGAGCACGAACGCATCCAACATGTAATGCTGTATTTGTTTTGGTGGATTTTGGATCAAAATCACTTATCTCCTTGAAACTCTTATCTCTAATATTATAAGATATAAACATACCAGGAATGTGCAGCAACAGTGATGAGCCCTCTTCAGTTTCTTGGGCAAAAAGTAAAACAAACGCGTAAGAAAGAGAATCATAGGGATGGGGGTGAAGGTAGTCTCTAACCATCTCCAGAAATGCATCAATGGTCGGAGGTCGATTTGGTACCTGGGAATCCACCTTGAGTAATCCCTCTCCAATTCAAAGACTTGGAATTGAGTGATGCTTGGTCCATGAATTTTAACAAGGTGCAAATGCCCAACAGATTCACCAAAATACCTGAACCTTCTTGTACCCCAATGCTCGCCTGATGGAGGACTAGGCATTGATCCGAGGTGCTCTTGATTGATATCAAAACACAATGTAGCTCCTGTTGGGCTAATCCAATGTATTGCACCATTCCAAAGCACCCCATTTTCAAACACCATATCGGATGGGGCCATAAAAGGAGATCGAGAAACCCTTCAAGTTCGAGTCTCGGATGAGTATATCTGAATTGGTAGTGATCATTTGCTGTTGATGAAGAGCAATTTTGAATGCAGACGACTTGGTAATGAGGTAATTTGGATGGATAAAAAGCTAAATAAACACCTAAAATAGTTGATAACGAATCATGACCCTTGGCATTAGGTGGAGGAAGCGTCAAGAATTGCCTTGTTGAAGGGTTGCAGACATAATAATTAATAGTTTTTCCCAACTTGTAAAAGCTACACCCCAAGACCAGGCCATTGATGGACTGCATTAACTTAACACCTGCTGAATCATCAATGAAGTCAAGAGACGAAAAGGGGTTGCTCTGAACTGCTGCAATTGAGATATAGGTGACTGATGCGGCCGGGAATTTGAGACAAGAGGATGCATGCAGAGGAAAGACTGCGGTGGTGGCTATAGAAATTTTGGCCGGAGATGAGACAAAGCCACTGCTTGGAGACACATTTGAAGCGGAGAAGTGACTTCACCGGCAGGCGTACAAGGATCAATGTGACGAGGTCTTGGTTCCTAGCTACTGCCTTAGCTGCAGGCAATGGATCATTGAGAAAGTTGCTAGTGAGACAAAGAGGAGGCACCATTTTTTTTTTTTTTTTTGCTGCTTTCAGATCCCTTCAGCAGATTGTGAATTAAATGGTAAAGGGATAGAATTATGCAACAAATTTAGCCATTGTCAATGAAAAAGTATATACCTTCCATCTCACTGTCTCCCTTGATGTTTGCGTGTCTTCTTCATCTGTTTTAATCAAGGTTCTAAAAGGCGCTAGGCGCTAGTCGGGCGGAGGGATGGGGCCTAGCGCCTAGGCGGCTAGGCGGAGCCTAGGTGGGCGACTAGGCGGACTAGGCAGATGTAAGTAAATCTATTCTATTTCGTGTAAATAAGTGTCTGTTTATACTTAAAATATACATAATTTCGTCATAAACTAGAAAATAGAATGACATCTATATTATGAAGTATTGGAACATAATGAAAACATAGGGAGCAAACATATAATGTGTGTTTATTTAAGTATTCAATAAGTCTCTTACAATTTATTGGAAACAATAAAATGCAAAAGGAAAGTTATCTATTTTTTATCTAAGTGAGTTGCAACCTAGGCAGGTGTCTAGGAGGGTCTGGGCGGGCTAGACGGGTGCCTAGGCGGTCTAGGCGGGCGCCTCAGCAGCTTTGGGTGGGCTAGGCGGATGCCTAGGCGGTCTAGGCATTAATCGGGGCGGCTGGTCACCGCCTAGCGCCTAGGCGGGGCCTAGGCGGCGCTAGGCGGGGATTTTTAGAACAGTGGTTTTAATAGGGTTCCAATTATTTTGTACATCAATTATTGCAACAACTTGTAATTGTTTATTGTTATAGCCCATATTGACTATATTTTTTGCAGATTAAAAAGAGTTGAAGGATGGTGGAATGAACAAAAAAAAAAAAAAAAAAATCAAAACAAAAGCAAAGTCGACAAACATGTGAAGAAATGAATCAAGTTCTTTGATGGGTAAAGGGTAAAATGGAAATATATCTTGGATACAGGGGATATATGGTGATATATGTACTTACCTTGTCAAGCTCAGTGTTTTGAGCATGATTTTGGTGTGATGCACTATGAGTTATCTAATCTAATTCAATCATTGATACCAAATTATAAGCTTAAATCCATTACGGCTTGTTGTGAATCTAAATCCAAGGTTACATCCCAACATGGACTTATTGTTGACCTTTAACTTACTATCCTAATTCCCCTCTCAAAATAGAGAGAGGAAAAAAAAAATTGCCTACAACTTGAGTGGCCTAGAGTTATTTATGCGGAAGCCAATTTTTGACACGAGAGAAAATGAATTAAATTTATAACCTCAAGTGTAGGAATAAATGCTATTAAGCTTAACCACTTGGGCTACAAAATAAGCATGTGAAAGCCAATTTTAGCAGGAAGATACTTTAAGAAGTGTTCCAATGCACGTAGGGGAGCCAATGAATTTATTACCAACTTTGGCAACGGCATTGATGAGACAATGAATTGGTTGGTGGGGAACTCACATACTTAATTCATGTTTGTACTTTTCCATACGTAAATAGAAAACTACAATTTGAGAACATTTTATATTTTAGCATTTCTGCCATTTTGGAGTTGGTTTTAATTTCATTGTCACACATTGAAGCAAAGTAAACCCTCAGAACAAAATTTTTTAAAAATGCAGGGTCGATGTCCTACTATGCCCATAATTTCTTCGCCAGCAGAAATCTTAGCCAACAATGAAAACCTGCTCACACCAATCCTTCTATGCATCCCAACTCGAGCTCTACTTCGCCTCAAATGCGTATGCAAGCGTTGGCTCTCTCTTATCTCTGACCCCAAATTTTGTGACAGCCATACCTTCAAAAATCCATACCCCAATTTCTCAGCCTTCTTTAACACAACAGTGCAACAATTCTACAGAATATCAATTCAAAACAACGAAAACACATTTAGGTCTCCATCGAAACATCCTGAGTTCATCCGAGGTCTACCTAGAGGCCTTAAGATTTTGCAGTCTTGCAATGGCTTGCTCTTGTGTTGTACCGCTCACGAAATTACAAACACGAGAAGTAACCCAACATATTATGTACTCAATCCCACAACCAATCATTTCGTAGCTCTCGCTAATTCACCGTATGCTACTAACTCCACAAGTCTTTTGGGGGTTGCTCTGGCTTTTGAGCCTTCCAAATCGATTCATTACAAGGTTATCTGCGTCCAGTGCATTGCTGGATCTGTTGTATCATTCCAAATACAGATATATTCATCCGAGACTCGAAATTGGACGCTTCGAAAGTCTACTTTCGATAGGCCATTCCATATTGACTTCAGCCATGGGGTGTACTTCAATGGTGCAATTAATTGGATCAGCCGTACAAGTAGGTTGTTGCACTATCACTTAGATCATGAAAAGGGTCATGGATTGGTGTCTAGGCCTTCAGATTACAATGTTTTTCGCAAGCGGGAGTATATATATTTCGGGGAGTCACGCGGCCATTTGCACCTCATTGAAATTTATAGGCCTTGCTTTACTGAATTTGACGTGATGGAGATGGGAAGGGACTACTCTGGCTGGTTTGTCAAGTACCATGTTGATCTTGATACAATAACCGCCAAGTTTCCGGAGATGGTTCCGCAACATAATATTGATGGTCCTAGTGAAGAAAACTGGTACTATGAGTTTGTTGTTCTCTTTCTTGTTCGAGAAGAAAATGAAGAGGAGACAGCTATGTTCTTGTATATTCCTTGTAAAGTCATCTCTTATAATCTTTTAGACAGAACCTGTAAGACAGCTTGTGAGTCAACTCTCAAAGGCAAGAGATCTTTGCAAATTGGGTGGCGAGATACTTATCATTGTATGGAGACGTTGGCTTGCGTGTGAAGGTATTTGTATCCTCTATGCGCCGTTGCTTTGCGTTTTAATTTTGATTGTATACGTGAGATCAAGAATGATTGCTACTACAAAATTCAGTTCACAAATTCATTGTGGCGTTGAGATCATCCTAGGGGATAATATTCAATGATTTTTTAGAATAATTTTGATTTTATTCAAATGTGAAATATGTTGTTGGAGAATACTATCCCACATCATATATATAATAAAATATTATATAATTTATTATCCCCTACGACTTCATCCTAGGAGATAATATTATACAATCCATGATAAAATTCCACATTTAGTAATATGTAATTAATTTGAAAACAAGTGATTAGCCATGTTTGACCTAAAGAGTTTATACGATGGTACATGTTGTATTATATATTTTTTGTAGTTATGATTTAGTGTATTTTCTAGTTTAATGGTTGTTATGCCCTTCGAAAGATGTTTGAAATTCCACTTTTCTCTCAAAAAGTCACTTTGACCCAATTTGCCATATCTATATATGTTTGATTCTTTTAAGGCTTTTTATTTTTTATTTTTTATTTTTTATTTTTTATTTTTATTTTATTTTTATTTTTTATAAATACGTTTGACATATAGGTTAAGCCATATAATTAATCAGCAATAACAATTTAGTATCGAGTTCATCATCTACGGAAGTCGAACCTACGACATTTAACTTACAAGTAGAGATGAATATCAGTAAATTGTAATATTGAGATTTGCACCACGAAGTTGGAGATCGAACTAATTTTTTTACAATATATTTGTTATATTTATTGGAGTTGGGGGACTTTTAGGTCAAGGTGGACTTGGATTTTGAGAATGTCCTCTTGTCTCTCTTGGTTCAGTTTCATACCAAGTCCCGTAATATCTTGAAAGAATTAGCACATCTTAGAAAATATCCCAGTTGGATCAATGACTCGTAGATAGCATGATTAAGCAAATAATGGCTTGCTCAAGTGAGGCATGGTGTGGAAGCTTGAAGTTCATCAATCTAGCATGTTGAGAGAGAGAGTTGGCATGGTTGCATGGTGTTCTCTGTTGGATAATCTGTGTTTCTTTGGTTCTCTCTGTGAAGCGGGAGGATTGGGCCTAAAAAGGCTTTCCCTAATTGAAACAATTGAAGGAAGTCTGGGGGAAAACTCTAAGGTTGCAAAAAGATGGTTCTATGTTTCTCTTTAACGTTTGAGCCTCTATGTCTTCTCCTCTTCTGGGCTGAGTCATTGGATCCCTTTTAATGGCTTTTGACTCCCCTTTTTGTTGGTGAATGACTCATCTCTAGGGTTCCTAGGGAATCTCTAATTGTGGCTTGGTTCTCCCTTTCATTTCTCCCTAGTTCTCCTGCTACCCCATATTTTGGTGTAAGGAGGCTAGACTGTAAAACTACATCATGTCTTATTCCCAAGGTGCGAGTTTCCCGGGTCAGCTTTCCACAAGCACTACTTTTGGTACCACGCCTCATGGCTTTCATGTGTTGAACTTCTGCGTGAGCTAGGAAGGGAAAATCTACTTCTCTCTTTATTAAATGCATGTCTTGCTAGGTTTTCACGTGACTCTAAGGGTCAAGGCTTGGTTCCTCTCTAACTAAGTTGGTTAGCTTGCTAAGAAAAGAAGGAAACTAGGCTGGTTCTCTCTCAAACTTACCCACGTGGAATACAAAGGCTATGGGCTTAGACGTTTGGGCTCCCAAGCAACCCAAAGTCTTCCATAATCTTGACTCCATGTAGGCCAAATAAACTTACGTAACCATCCATACCACAATTCACTTGACCATGTGACTTGGGCTTATCGTAACATAAATAGTGATTAGCGTGATGAATAGGCATGGCATGATCCGGTCTAATTACTGTAGCATGGCATGTTTGTAGATATATTTCTTTATCGATCCCGCACATTTGCATGTATTTGAGTTTAAATAAAGGCTTGCATGATAGTTAGGCCTCGAGACTTGGTTAGGCTTGTGTGTGACATTTTTAGGCCTCCACATTAGCGCCCTTAATTATTTGGGTTGTGAAAGACCTTGAGCGGGCTAAATAATCAAACCCAGGCCCAAGAGATTTATGAAGGTGGCTTTCCTTATGCGACTTTTCCCTTTCCTGCTTGGCTGTTTGTGACATCGTGATGATGCGCTTCCTTGTGATTTTCTTCTTACTTTTCATGTGCATTGTGTGATTACCTCATAGCCCGGCTTGATTGCTTGTTGGAGCATGTTCGAGTAGGATTAGTTTTGGTGCATTGTTTGGCTTGGCATGGTTCCTTGATTGCATATAGCTTGCTTTTGCATGAGCAATTATATAGCATGCTTTCCCTAGCGAGGACTCTTATGTTTTTATGGCTTGTTAGCATGGCATGTGTAGGGAAAGATATTTGTGTTCTGCGTGATAGCATGTAGGAAAGCTAGTCCCATGTTAAAACCTTAGGCTTTTGTGTGATGACATGTAGGGAAGCTAGTCCCATATTATAGATGTAGGGAAATTAGTCTCATGTTAAAGCCATCGGATTTTGAGTGAGGTGCTTGAACTCTTAGAGATTTTGCTTTCTCTGGGCACATTTGCTTTTTTTTTTTTGGGGTGGATTTTTGTTTCTTGCTCTACCATGCTTTAGTGGGTGTATGATGACTGTGTCTCTTCATTGTAATATTTGATAAAGAAACTGCCCCTGTCAGTCCTGCTTATAGAACCATGAGTTCTCAGGCCTTTGCTTCATTTGGTGCCCTAAGCATGTAGAATATCTTGATATTACCAGTTCAAGTGAAGATGATCGGTATCAGCAGTGCTGCTGACGACAAGGAGTCTAGTGAGGATTTAGAAGCTACATAGAGTATCAATTCAAGTGCCGATTCTAAGCCGGAAGCAGAATGTGTCCTTAGGCTTTCTTGGGGAAGGAGTGGTCAGTGAGGATAATGATGCAAGATCAAGTGACAAGAGCGACAACAAGGTGATTGGTGATGATAATTTCGATAAGGTTGATTTTTCCTCAATGATGATGTCCGAGTGAATGTATCGTGTTCTTCCATTGTGACGAGTATTGCAGATGCAACGATTGTAGAGGTATTTCTTTTTCCTCATGGACATCTTTGTGTGAATTTTTGCAACTGCTTGCCCATTCTCTCTTGCTTGCATGGATTCATTTGTGCACTATGAGGTGACTAATCCTTGTTGAGCATCGACATGTCTTTCTTCATGTTGCATATGTGCATGCATAGGCATGTTAGCTTGTTGAGGCTTTACCTCGGATAGGCTCAATTGCTTATGATACTTTGTGCTTATGCTTACTGATCTATCATTTCATGAGGCACACTTTGTGCTTTCTTCACAAGTGAATGTAGATGGTCCGGATGTGGTGATTCCTTTGTCTGTGTATGCAAAGAGTGTTAGGATGGATGTCTCTCCTACCAATATTAGCGTTGCAGTGGTTTCCATGGGTCCTTAAGCCCCAAGTGGTGTTTCTTCCGAGCTTATGGATTTCCCCAAGGAAATGGTAGCGAGTGGTGGAGTTTTCCCTAGTGATTCCCAGACTTCAACTGTTGTACATCCTTATGTGACTCTTTCGTCGGAAGAGCAGACTTTGATCGAGGAGTGGGCGTCATGGCACGAGGTTTTGGGTGCTTTCAAGGATGAGTTCAAGAACTGTGCAAGGGTATTAAACTTGATTGAAGAATAATTTGGTGACCCCGGGCATGCTTATATACTCATTTGTCGAGAAATTAGAGAAGCTCTGTGACCCGATGCTTGGGCTCCGACTTGAGGAGGATAAAGGCATCCTAGGGAAATTTGCCAAAGTAAGAGAGATAGAGCAAGCCTTCGAGCTCAAACGTAAGGAGTTGCAACATGAGAGGTCCAAGTTGAAGAAGATGTACCACGAGAATTCAAAGGAGATGGCAAACTGCCTTCAACTTGCAGAGAATCAATTGCAGGTTAATGCTTCCAGCTTTCATTTGGAAAAGCAGCTCGCTGTGGTTATCTTTTGCTTTTCCCAAGAATTGCATGTCACTTGGCTGTTTGCTTTGCTTGACCTTCAATTTCCTTTTCTTGGCGGAACATGATCTTTTGCTGAATCTTTCTTTCCGAAGGGCTAGCTATTCCCTCAGACAATGGGGCGTTTTGTCTCACTTTTATTTCTCCGTTTTCTTCAACTTTGAATTCTGATGTTGAACTTGGCATGATGCTTGGTATATTTGGTCTTGCAATGAAATTGGTGTTTACTTTCATGTGTGGATATTTGTTAAGTAAAATCTTGTCAAGCTTTGGGATACAGGCTTGAGCTTCTGGTTGTTTCCGATGGTTGATTCTGGCATTTTGCATTCTGCCAGTGAGTTTCCCTAGGGAAGGTGGGAATGCTTAGGCTAGTTTCCTTAGGGAAACAGAGTGTGCTAAGAAGGCTTGACTTGCTTGGCATTGATTGGCTTAATTGTTTTAAAAGCTTTCATTGCTTAGCTTGATCTTGAATTGTTAGGTTTGGATTGATTTTGCATTGTTAGGCCTGTCCTTGATTTCGCATTGTTAGGCTTGGCATTGATTAGCTTGATTGCTTTAATAGCTTTCCTTGCTTGACTCGAATGGTTTTGCATGGCGTGTTGCAATTTGACTTGGCACGTTGCATGGGCATTGCTTGAACCATTGCGCAGCTTGCGTGGCATGGGTTATTGCTTTAACTTTAGCGTGATTGGAGTTTTAGGAAGGCTTGAGATTTTTTTATAGCCTTAGCTTGATTACTGCTATAGTATGTTCACGAGAAGAAGTCCTTGCATTTACTCTCATCAATGTAAAAGGATAAATGTACCAAAGATTTTGACAAAATGCTCCATTCATTTCATTAAAATTTGAGGTACATCAATCGGTGCAAGGCTTTACAAAGCTTCATAGAGCAGACAAAATGATCACGATGTAGAAGAAGCTTCTTCTTCTTCATAAGCGTGATGAAATAGTAAGAGAGTCTTAGTAGTAATAACGCTTAAGCGTCTTACCATTGACCAGTTCTGTTAGCATGTCATCGTTGACCGAAGTCAAGTAGTAGCATCTGATTTCGTAAGCTTCCTTGACCGGAAATTTTCTAGTGTGGGGCAAACTTTGAAGATTCATAGGTCTACTTTCATATGGGCATTCTAAGGAGAATACCTTTTTCTTTGAAGCTGCATGGCTCGACTCTGTGATTGTAGGCTATGGTAACCTGTTGGTGGTATATAGTTGCTTTCCTAACTGCTTCCATTCTATGCAGGCTGTAGTATTCCTTGAAGATGTGCGATAGACCAATAGAATTTTACGGCTTAATTTTCATGTATTGCATAATTGGGAATGTAATACATACAATCCTTGTTCTCTAAGGTAAACCAAAAAAGGACATAAGAAATATCCTTCCTAATAAAGGACTCTAATATTTACACTAGGGGTGGGCAAACGGGCCCTGAGGCCGTGGGTCGGGGCGGGTCCAAGTGGTTCGGGGTGGGTCCAAGTGGTTCGGGGCGGGTCCACAAATTCTAAATAGAAAACGGGGCGAGGCGAGGCGGGTCCATGAAATAAGCGGGGCGGGGCGGGGTGGATCCAAAATTTTGAGGAAACAGGCCCCCGGGCCAGACCGTTTTCCACATTTGATTTAATACCAATCACACCTTTGAGATTGAGTTCCATTTCCCAACCCCATCACAGATTCACAACACACTCTCTCTCTGAGTCTCAATCTCAGATCTGGCTCATCATTTGTCCTTATCTTTCTCGCTCATCTCTCCGAATCCCAACTCGATGTCTTCTGCTGACTCCGGTCGTCGAAATTAGCATCGACGATGACATGAGGTCCAGATTGGAGATGCTCCGAGGGACCTGAGGGATAGTAGAGATTGAAAATGGATGATGATGGCGCGACGACGATATCGAGCTCGTCGATGACGGTAGGCTCCAGATCGAAGAAAATGGCACGATGGACAAGTTTTTCGGCGACGATCTCGGAGAATACAGTGTTGAAGGTGGGTTTTTGGACCTGTGGACTCGACTTGAAGAGGAATCTGTGGTTTTTGACCCGTTGACCCGACTTGAAGAGGAACGTGTGGACCTGACTCGATGGAGGAATCAAAGGTATTTTTTGATGACATCAAAGAACCCGGTCCCAGACTATCATCACCCACCACCACCGTCGCGACCATCTCTACCCACCACCCACCACCGCCATCGAGGACAGTATCATGCTTTCGAGTTTTGTGTTCTGTTCATTTTTTTTTTCTGTTTATATGTTGATCGCTGTTTCTTTTCAATTTTGATGTTTTGATCATTGTTTGGTTGGTTTTGTTTGTGTGCATGATCAAAGGGGTTTGATTTGTTGTTTTTGCATATGGGTTTGCTTTGATTTGTTGCTTGTTGTGCAGCCTCTGTGCTGCTTATTCTCTTTGTGCAATTTGTGCAAATATTTTTTTTCTTTTTCAAGCAAAAAAAAAAAAAAAAAAAAATCCGTGGACTTGGCCCGAACCGACCCATTTCAACCGGGCCGGGTAAGGTCTGGTTCCTATATTAGAAATGTAAACCCCTGCCCGGCCCGCCCGTCTCCTTTGAACCCGAGTTTGGTCCAGTCCCTTCAAAATTGGCCCCCCACCCCTAATTTACACAATATTTACATTCCTATTCTAAACCAACTCACGCAATACTCCTCCTCAAGTTGGAGCATAGATGTCACACATGCCCAACTTAACAAGTGAGTCACCAAAAACTCTACTACACACGGCATGAGTGAGGATATCCGCAAGCTGCTCTTCTGAGTTGACAAATGGTACTACCACAATCTTCTTCTCGAGCTTTTCCTTAATGAAATGTCGATCAACCTCCACATGCATCGTTCTGTCATGTTGTACTGGATTCTCTGCAATTTCTCGTGTCGACTTATTGTCACAATATAACTTCATAGCCTTCTTTGGTTTGAAACCAAGGCCCCAAAACAACTTACGTAACCAAAGAAGTTCACACACTTCATGCGCCATACTATTGAATTCGGCCTCCGCAAAAGACCTAGACACCACATTCTGTTTCTTGCTTCTCCAAGTAACCAAATTTCCACAACGAACGTAAAATATCCAGAAGTAGAACGCCTGTCAGTCACAGCACCTGCCCAATCAGCATCAGTGAACCCTTCAACTTTTAGATGACTAGAATTTCTATACAAGATTCCTTTCCCTGGGGTCGACTTTAAATACGCCAAAATACGCATAACAGCAGCCATATGATCCACACTTGGTGAGTGTATAAATTGACTCACCACACTCACTGCATAGGCTATATCTGGACGGGTATGAGCTAAATAAATTAGTCTTCCTACCAGCCATTGATATCTGCCTTTATCCAATGGTTCTTTATCTGGATAAATCCCTAAGTGATGTTTCTCCACAATAGGCGTATCCACAGGTTTACACCCAAGCATACCTGTTTCCTTTAACAAATCAAGACATACTTCCTTTGAGACAAGAAATACCTTTGGATGAACGAGCAACCTCAACTCGCAGAAAATACTTTAAGTCACTCAAATTCTTCATCTTGAACTCGGCCGCAAGGTTCTTCTTCAGTTTGACAATCTCATATGAATCATCCCATGTTATTATCATATCATCCACATAAACAATTAAAGCTGTTACTTTACCGTTCCTCCGTTTCACAAATAGAGTATGATCAGAATGACTCTGATAATACCCATTCTTTCTCATGGTCTGAGTGAATCTTCCAAACCATGCACGAGGTGATTGCTTTAGCCCATAAAGAGACTTCTGCAATCGGCACACTCTTGTTTTTCCTTCATTATCATATCCTGAAGGAAAATCCATATACACTTCCTCCTCCAAATGTACATGAAGAAACACATTTTTTACATCAAACTGTTTCAATGGCCAATTCAAATTTGCAGCTAATGAGATAAGAACTCGTACCGTATTCATCTTAGTTACTAGAGAAAAAGTTTCATGGTAATCAACACCATACGTTTGAGTATATCATTTTGCTATAACCGTGCCTTAGACCTATCGAGTGAACCGCCAGCTTTGTATTTAACTGTAAAAACCCATCGGCACCCAAATGGCTTCTTCCCTTTCGGCAACTCCACTACTTCCAATGTACTATTTTTATGTAGTACCTTCATCTCTTCATCCATTACTTCCACCCATTCTCGACTCTTTAAAGCTTCCTCTACTTGAGTTGGAACTTGAATTGACTCCACATTATTCACCCAAGCTTGACGTTCAGGTGAAAGGTTTTCACACGACACATAATTTGCTATGGGATACTTTTCTTTTTCTTATGGAGAGAACCTGTCATGAGGTACACCACGATTTTACCTTGGTGGCAGTTTATATGTACTGATAACATCATTAGTTACATAAGCATCACTAATACTTACCTCAGGGATATTCAAAGAAGACGTATTAGACAACGGCACGATCGAGCTAGAAAGAGGGGGGAAGCTTCGGCATAAATCTCACGGAAACTAGCTTCGGCAGATGCTTGTGCTGAGGCTAGCTTGGCCTCGGTAGCAGATGGCTGAACACCACCTGCAACACAGGGGCTTTCTATACAAGTTTCCTCGGTGGGAATCAGTGGCTGCCCATCTATATCATCTTCAGAAGGAAGCAACCGAGACCCTGCTTCTTCCCTTGGCATGGTATTGTCATTTCCCCCCTAAAGGACCCACGTCTTGGACATCCAACCACCCAAACACACCATCCAGATCACAAATAACACTCTCCCCATTAGGATTGGAATGTGAGAATACAGGAGTATAAAAATACTCGAATTCAGAGAAAGTCACATCCATGGTGACCTACGTGTGGCGGGTTTTAGGGTGATAGCATTTATAATCTTTCTGTTGGGATGCAAAGCCAAGAAAAACACACCGAAGAGCACAAGGATCCAATTTACTACGATGAATCTTGTGGATATGAACATAAGCAACACAACCAAACACTCGAGGAGTAAGAGTGTTGGTAGAGACAACAAGAACATGTTCTGTTACAACTTGGAGTGGAGTACGAAATTCTACAACCCGAGATGGCATGGGATTGATAACATACACGGCATACGTAATGGCGTCCGGCCAAAAACTCTTAAGTACGGACGCGCCAATAAGCAATGCACGAGCAGTTTCCAAAATATGACGGTTTTTCCTTTCAGCCACCCCATTTTATTGTGAGGTATAAGGACAAGTGGTCTCATGGAGAATTCCTTGATCTCTGAAAAAAAAATGAAAAGAAGAAAGCTCAGAGTTAACATATTCACCCCCCGTTATCAGAACGAAGAACCTTAATAACGGAGGAATATTATGTAGCCATCATTTGAGAGAAATATCGAATAATCATACTAACATCACTTTTATGTTTCAACAGATAAACCCATGTCATATGAGTGCAATCATCAAAAAAAGTAATAAACCATTTAATTCCCGAAGTAATACTAATAGGGGAAGGCCCCCACATATAAGAATGTACTAACGCAAATGGAGAAGATGTTCTATTCATACTTGGAGGGAATGAAGCACGATGACTTTTGGCTAAAATACATACTTCACATTTCAATTCTGAGTCTTCAATACCACTGAAAAAAATCAGGTAATATATGTTTCAAATAGCCAAACGATGCATGCCCCAAACGACGATGCAATAACAGTACCTTCTTTAGATTACTATTACGTGATGCACGAACCAAATTAGCTCTTCCCGGAACCACGTCATCTACATAATATAGCCCCTCCCTCTAAGTGCCATGCCCAATGATCTCATTTGTCTGAATATCTTGAAGCAAGCGAAATGAAGGATACATTATACAACACAATCCAATTGTTCAGTGACTTGAGGTACAAACAATAAGTGATGGGACAATGACAGAACCAATAAACAATTATGTAAGGGAAGAGAGGGTGTAAGAGACACTATTCCCGCTCCAACAACAACAGCAGTAGAACCATTGGCAGTTGCCACATACTTTCTATGAGGACGTGGCATAGATTGAAATAAGGTTTTATCATACATCATATGATCTGTTGCACCGGAATCCAAAATCCAACCTATATTCACCATTGTAATAACTCACGAGACACTTATACATGACAATCACAACAATATACAGTAATTGAAGCACGCTCCATGAACAAAACTTGCAATAAAATACTCCTACACGATATTTCAATTGCTTAAGCACAACAATTCTACACAGGACTGCAACTGGAATGGTATACTGCCAACACTTTGACTCATGCATGAATTTTGTATTAGGAGAATTTTCATGATGAGGTTTTTTTGTTTATGCCGCACCACAATTACCAAATCTTTTGCACATTTGCAAACCACACGGCAAAAGCAAAAATAATATTACGCTGCATTCCAGGCAGCAGCACACCTAATCACCCACACTGCATTGAAATTCACACGGTATAGCTGTTAGACATGTTCCAATGTGCTGACACACACCAGCATAGCCACCATAACAAATAAAAAAACCAACAACTTCTTGCAATATGTACTGCAGCAGTTCAAACCGACAACAACTCTGATTTGAGAACACATCACCAATACCGTAGTAGCCCCAAGTCTTTGTAAGGTAATAGACAAGCAGTAGACAAGCAAACACTGCACGTCAATACACCGTACAATTGCATAACACAACACTTGACAAAATTTACTATTTAGAATTTGGATAGAAACCAAGCTCCTGATACCAAATAGAGCTTTACAGCTTAATTTTCATGTATTACATAATTGGGAATATAATACATAGAATCCTTGTTCTCCAAGGTAAACTAAAAAATGACATAAGAAATATCCTTCCTAATAAAGGACTATAATATTTACACAATATTTACATTCCTATTTTAAACCAACTCACACAACAAGACTTACATAACATTTGGGAGATGCGTGCTCTAGCCCCTAGAGTAATTGTGCACAATGTCGCTTAGGATCCTTAGTAGTGTCTTGTTTGTGGTTTTGGCTTGACCATTTTTCTATGGATAGTACGACGTAGAGCCGCGGTGCTTGATTGTTCCGATCAAGTCGAGCCCCCAAGTATGAAATGGCCATGGAGTGTGCATGTCTTGCATCAACGTTAGAGGCTTGTGGGTCAAGTTCTCGTGAACTTGGCATGCATGACATATTTTAACTATGTTGTGCGTATCTTACCTCATGGCAAGACAATAGTACCTTAGGCTCAACAACTGCTTTTGTACCTTCTTCATTTTTTGACGTTTCCCTAGTAGGTTGACTAACTTTTTCTCTTCAGGTTTCTTTGACGCTGCAGTGGATTTGTTCTTGGTAGTAGGTGCATGTGTGCCTTGAGTTTCCTCAGGGGCTTTACTTGCTTGGGTGTCGTACCTCCATACTCGGGGCTTTCCCACAGAATATGGTTAGGCCCCTCAACCCGTCATGAGCAATAGACAATACGCCCATCGGGCAGCACGACCTCGTAGTCAGATCTATCCTGATTAGTCTCTTCCTTGTCATTTTTCCATGATCTCTTTATGGAAGCTTATACAAACATGTTGGGTTTCCTTACTGCTTCTAGGAGCCTTGAGAACTGACCAATATCGATGTTCTCCAAGTACACCATGTAGTCAGCCATGATATTGCTGATCCAGATTTCCATGAGTGCTTCCTTGTCCTTCCTATCGTAGCAATCAAGGGCAAGTCGCAGAAACGCTTGACAAAAGTCATATCATCTTCTACGTGCCTTTGGCGTGTATTGTTGAGCTGAGTTATCGTGAACCTTTCCTCATGCTGGAAGTACTTTTTGCAGAACTTGCATGCCAGCTTTTTCCAGGTTTGGATGAAACCTGGCGCGAGGGTAGTGTACTAAGTTTAGGCACGATCGGTTAGACTCTTCGAGAAATCCTTGAGGCGGAGGTTGTAGTTGCCGGCATGATGACCCAAAAGGTCAATGAAATGGCGTATATGTTCCTTAAGGCTACCATTCCTCCCATCAAAGAGGACAAAGTTGAAAGTCTCATATCCATTAGGATATGGCATGTGGAGAAGGCTGACTGTGTACGGTAGCTAAGGAATAAACTTCCAGTCCTTCGAACTTATGTGCAACCTTTTTTTTTTTTTAGCATGGCAATGACGTCTTCCTAAGTGAGCAAGGATGACATCTTTTCAAAATACTTGCCTGTAGTAGCAGCTGATTCTTCTGGAAGTTTTTTCCTTAGGCGTACAGTCTTTGTCACTGGCTTTCTCGCTTGGCTTTATGATTAAGTTTTTCAGCTCCTTCACATATGGAGCAATTTCTCTTTGGGCTTCACCTAAAGCATTAATGGTTACGATGTTGTTAGGCATGTCATATTCATCCAGGTTTTCCTGGCTTTCATAGTGCTGCTCTTTGCGTTGAGATTCGTTCAGTTGAGAAACAACGTCGCTTGCCTCTAAGGAGTTGTCATTCCTGGTAGCATTTCTTCTGGATGTCAGAGCCATTGAATCAAGATGCAACATGGTCCCTAGTGAAGTCGCCAATTTATGTAGGGGACTTTTAGGTCAAGATGAACTTGGACTTTAAGAACGTCCTCTTGTCTCCCTTGGTTCGGTTTCGTACCAAGTTTGGGAATATCTCGAAAGAATTAGCACATCTTCGAAAATATCCTAGTTGGATCAATGAATCGAAGATAGCATGATTAAGCAAATAATGGCTTGCTCAAGTGAGGCATGATATGGAAGCTAGACATTCATCAGTTTAACATGTTGAGAGAGAGAGTTGGCATGGTTGTGTGGTGTTCTTTGTTGGATAATTTGGGTTTCTTTGGTTCTCTTTGTGAAGCTAGATGATTGGCCTTAAAGAAGGATTCCCTGACTGAAAGGGTTGAAGGAAGTTTGGGGGGAAACTCTAAGGTTGCAGAAAGATGGTTATGTGTTTCTCTCTAGCGTTTGAACCTCTATGTCTTCTCTTCTTCTAGGCTGAGTCCTTGGATCCCCATTAATAGTTTCTGACTCCACTTTTTGTTGGTGAATGTCTCATCTCTAGGGTTCCTAGGGAATCTTTAATTATGGCTCGGTTATCCCTCCCCTTTCTCCCTAGTTCTCATGATACCCTTTATTTTGGTGTAAGGAGGCTAGACTGTTGAACCTGCATCGTGTCTTTTTCCTGAGGCGCGGGTTGCCCGGGTCAGCTTTCCGCATGCACTACTTTAGGTAGCACGCCTAATGGCTTTCGCATGTTGGACTTTTGTGTGAGTTAGGAGGGGAAAATGTGCTTCTTTCCTCATTAAATGCATGTCTGGCTGGGCTTTCACGTGACTCTAAGGGTTAGTGCTTAGTTCCTCCCTGACTATGTTGGTTAGGTTACTAGGGAAATGAGGAAACTAGGTTGGTTCTCTCTCAAACTTACCCACGTGGAATACAAAGGTTATGGTCTTAGACTTTTGGGCTCCCAAGTAACCCAAAGTCTTCCACAATCTTGACTCCACGTAGGCCCAATGGACTTCTGTAACCATCCACACCACAATTCACTTGACAAGCCTCGAGCATGTGACTTGAGCTTATCTTAGCAAGAATAGTGATTAGCGTGGTAAATAGGCATGGCGCGATCCGGTCTAATTACCGCATCATGGTTGTAAATATATTTCTTCATCAATCCCTCACCATTGCATGTATTTGGGCTTGAATAGAGGGTTGCATGGCAATTGGGCTTCGAGGCTTGGTTGGGCTTGCATATGACATTTTTGGGCCTCAATAGATGGCATGACATATGTGGAGTTTACTTTGTTGAAATGTATGTCATAATAGCACCCGTGGACAAAAAAGTATTTGAAAAGACGTTAAAACTTGTAAAATTGTTGTAATTAATATTTCACATAGTATGATTGTATAAATCTTAAGTTGAGATAAATTAGGAATCTTTCGAGATCAAGAAGATCTTTCACATTTTACTTTGTATTACTTGTAGAGCAAGTTATTCTCTCATTCTTATTATTATAGATAAAGAAACTAGGCATGAGGAATCACATCAAGGAATTTCTCAAGCCTTTCTCCATCTTCTCTCTACCGCACCCTCTCTCTTTCTCCCTCTAACTTTAGGTCACAACACGTTACCAGCATGCTTTTCATGTTGCGCTAAAGAGAGTTTATCCATCTTCAATGAGGGAAGTATTACGTTTCAATCATTCTTATTATGATTACCTTTTTAATTTATGGAACTAATATACTTGTTATTGGTTCAATTTATGTTTTTTATGTTGAACATGATTGTTTGGACCCGATTTTACACTATCGGCCTGAGTAATCAAGGCTGTTGATTGAGCAGAGTTTTAAACCGTTGAATGACAAAGTGGTTGAAATGATTTTTAATTATTATTGAGAAATAATATTGTGATTTTAATCATGATATTATCTCCTAGTAATATATTAAATTATTTGAACCTAATATTCGTCTAAATACCAATTGATTTGAATGATGGTGAAATATGGGGATATGCACAGCGTCAGATAATGAAGCATGCATGACAGATGATATTATGGTTTTCTTTATCATAATAGTTATTTTTTAATATAAATTATCCTGACATTTTCTTAAACTGGATAAATAGGATGCAAGTTATATCCCCACGCAAGCAGTACAATTCAAATTGATTAGGATGTCTGGCTGTGGACGGGTAGATTGAAACAGCTTGGAGTGGAGATCAGCATATGGGATTTGACGATCTCCAAAAGGAAAATCATGGTCTTGAATAATGATGAGATAAGGAACCTAGGTAGGCTAGGCCTTTTTGCATGGTGATGGATGCTGTCAGATAAGTTTAAAGGCTACTAATGGAGTTTTGATGATGAGATAAGAAGCCTAGGTGGGCTAGGCTTCTGATGAGATGTGATAAGCCTAAATAGGCTTTTATTTTGTTTGAAAAGTCATGAACAATAATCTGAAGGATATGCCTTTGCCTCTGACACAGATCAATTTAAGGCCTATGAGTTAGAGTTGTAGTTGGACTCTACAAAATTATATGGCCATGCCAAGCAAAAAGTATGGATGCTATAAATACAGAGTTGCAGGCAACATTTAAGGTCCCCTCGAATTCAACACACAAATTGTCATGCGCAAAGCTTCTCAACAACCTTTGAGATTTTATCTTCTCCCAATTTCTTCTCGCCAACACATCTTCAGTTTGGATAAACAGCATTGTGAAGGCAACTGGGGACATCTTCAGTTTGGAAAAACAGCAATGGAGCCGTAGAATCAGCCGATCGAGGAGCATCTTCAGTTTGGATAGACATCACTGCTTCGAGATCGACTGGTTATTTATCCAAGTCTTGATCAACAAGGATTTTCGAGTCCTTGTTGGTAGAGGTCATCTCATTAGCCTTCCCGGCGAAGTGAGGTGTTACCAGGTTACTACGTTCGGCACATTGAAAGCCGAATTTGATATTGAACTTTGCAGAACTAGCAGTCTTGTCTTCATGCTCTCGAACCCAAAGGCCAAGATGTGTTCCTTCCTCAGCCGCAGTCACAAGATCGAGAAGTAAGTAGCGCGCTCAATGCAACATCATATTTTACTCCCCGGCTGAACTCGGCTGTCGAGTTGGCACGCCCCGCACATAACCGAAGGACGTAGTCAGCTTATTAGTTATTCGGCCTAAGCGCCACGTAGGCTTGGTAGTTTTTACGATCAACAGTGATACAATGCTTTAAAGATGGAAATCTAACATTGGATAAAAAAAAACTCCTACAAAGGCGTTTACATGATTCATAATGCAAATCAGGCTCTTCTAAAATACAGTTTTAATTGTCGATATTTTTTCAACCTTGATTGCAAGAAACATTCACCACTTGTACGCATTTTGGAATTATAGAATCTGCATAAATTGTTTTCACATTATTTATATATGGTGAACTGAATATGCGTGAATAAGAAAACAAAAAGAAAGAAAAGAAAAAAGTATTTATAAACCCTAACCCGAGCTAAGCTATTGTTAGATAAAATATAATAAAATTTGGTCCAGGATGACATTTTGTTTGACGTCATCCTTCACTGGAGAGCGACACATCATTTTCGACGTCGTCTTATCCCTTCAAACCTCACCTACAGTCGTCCACCAGGAACGAAATCATCCCCGAAGACTGGGTTCAGAGATTCCAGAAGAAATCCGACCTAGATTTGGAGCCCTCTAAAGATACCGGTGTCTTCCGTTCTCGATCGCCAGTCACCGACATCCATGGACATCTGAAGCCATCCCAACTCGACTGAATTCGAGACCTGATGGCCTCGAGCTTCATGCTCGACCATAGACCTGGCAGTTTCTGACACGACACGATGACACAACATGAAAACGACACGAAAATAACGGATTTCGGGTCAACACGATAACTTATCGGGTGACCCGTTAAGAACCCGTTAATAACGGGTTCTTAACAGGTATACACGTGGGTAACTCGTTTCGACCCGTTAAGAAAAAAATTATTTTGATAATTTTAAAGTTTAATTACTAAAAAAATTATTATAAAATACAATAGCCATATTAATATATACAATATATTCTATATTAAATATATAGTTTTGTATTATTATTCTATATAAGTTAAAAAAAAATTAGTCATTATTTATTTTTATTGTGAGAGTTCTTTATTATTATTACTAGGATAATAAATTTTACTTAACATGTTCTTGTCCAAAATTAAAATAAACTAGTATAGTATTTGTATAGGCAAGAACTAAGAAGACATACATACAAGTATCAAAAATGTGAAAGAATATATAAACACTTGTGATTCATCATTATTCCTCTACGAGTAGATAATGATTACACTGACATTATTGTTTAGATTTTTAAAATCCTCCAAACCCTCATAAATAATGTTTTTTATTTGAGGGTAAAATTAATAAAATTAATAATAATTATTATAGAAGTATAAAAAATGTAAAAAAAAAAATATCCAATCACTCATAATGACAAGCTTTACAACTTTCATGAAGGGGTCAGCTTCGAATTCCAACACTATAATCCATAAACCTTAAATTTATATTTAACCGTCGATTGTCATTTACGCTTTATTCTTGTTACTGAATTTTATTTTTTAAGTTTTCTTTTTTGAAAACTTGAACATTTGGCGGATGTAAGAAGATGAATGGTTCAGATCTTTGATATCATGTTTCGATATTTACGGTTAACTGAAATATGAGTCGATGTCATATAGTTTGTAGAAACTTTATAAATATCAAGCAATATTTTCACTAATCGTAAAACTCTGAACATAATATCAATGATCCAAACCGTTCATCTTCTTGCATTCTCTAATAGATCATGTTTTCAAAAAACAAAATTTGATGAGAAAAATGAAGCGTAAATGTAAACAATAATCAATGGTTAAATTTTGATCTATGATTTATATGATTATAGTGACGAATTTCGAAGTTAAGCTCTTCACGAAAGTTGTAAAGCTTGTTATTACGAGCGTTTATATATTTTTTCTATATTTTTTATACTTCTACATTGAAGGGTTTGATTGGAAGAAAATGTGGAAGATGTTCTAATGTCCTTAATTTTGCAAATCTTTTTAACATTTGATATTTTGTAATGTTCTAATGTTTTTTTTTATTATGCTCTTATTTTGAATATGTAAATATACACTTAAAAGAAAATTACGTTTTTATGTTTTGGATGTGACAATACTTAAAAGAAAAATGTGTTTTCACTCAAAAAAAGTATTATGTTTTTTATTTAATTATTTACTGGTTTAAAATATATTTTCCTTAACGGGTCGGGTCATATTACCCGTTAATATTATCGGGTCGATTTCGGGTCAGGTCATTTTACCCGTTTATTTTAACGGGTGTTACACGACACGACCCGTTAAGATATCGGGTATGACACGAAAACGACACGAACACGAAAAACACGACACGAATGCCAGGTCTACTCAGCCACACCACCAACGCCACCACCCGTGAAATAATATCCCCAATTTAATGGGATTTGATTTTTCACTTTTTCTTTTGTAGCCCAATATTTGGGCTTGGTTATGCCAACCCACCTATTTTCACTAAATGGCTTGTGGCCGTGCCGATTAAAATAATAATTCATTTTGTTGGGCCGAAGCTCTATATTTTTCAGGACTTGAAACTTCGACAGTGGTATCAGATCCATGGTTGTAATTGATAATTGCGCAATTGTTTCATTGTTATGATGAATTGTATTGTAGACTTCTTTATTTATATTATTAGGGTTCATGTTATTCTTGAATGGTTCTTGATAATATGAATGTTTTGATCTAAATATTGGAGATGCATGATTGGGGTTTGTGTTTAAGGGATTAATTAGAAGATTGGAAAAGAAAAAAAATTGAAAAATTGAAATAGAAATCCGCTAGGAGTTCTGATAAAAAAAAACACTAAAAGTCTCAAATTTCCCTTTAAAAACTTTTAGTGATAAAACTGTTTGCCACATCAATTCCATGCGGAAATTAGATTTTAATTTTAACTTCTTTCATGAATTTTAAGGCTTTCTTGATTGTCAAGAAACAATAAATTCTCTAACCAGTATGATTTCAATTATATTATGAATCTAATAGGAAAGTCAATTCTATTTTGGATTAGAGCTCCATATTGGAATATGTTTCATAATTTTATTTAATTGTTGAATAAAAGAAATAGGAAATCAATATCCTATTTTGACAAGGATTGTGATATGGAAAATTGTTTCAATATCCAAATGGATTCTTAAAAGTTATGAATCCTATTTAAAATGTTGTTTCCTAATTGAATTAGGTTTCTTAATTGTTGAGAGTTTTAATTATTAGGGAGTGTGATTAGTTTCTAATTTAAAAAAAAAAAACTATGGGACAACGATGATGAGACCGTTTCTCTTAATAAGAGCATATTTTTTTACGAGCACATACTAACAGATTTTATTTAAAATTTCTCTTTGTTCTTGTTTCTCTCTCATCAACTCTCCTGGACTTCTCTCTGCAGCTCTCTCACCAAAAGCCTCTTCAATTGCCCACCTCCTCCCACGTTCTCCTCACGTGCAACCGCTTCAGTTCATTCAAAATATTCAAAAAAACATCATGATTTCACTTACCTCAAACTCCCACATTATTTTGTCCCATACTTCATTATTATCCCTTAATTAACTTAATTATCATCGTGCGGTCAGTTTTTCCAAACAATTCGACAACATTTTATTATTTTGTGTGTGTGAACAATTTTATTTTTGTTACATCCCGGCCCGGGCCCCCACCACATCCCGGGCTCGACTCCGCCGTAGCACTATATTGTCCGCTTTGGGCCCCGACCACGCCCTCACGGTTTTGTATCTAGGAACTCACATGAGAACTTCCCAGTGGGTCACCCATGTGGCACACCAAATTTAACTCCCAAAAATATGAAATTCTCTAATATTTAGTTAATTTCCTAAAATGCCCCCAACTTCAAACGTTAATATCTCCTTCGTTATAGCTCCAAATCACGAACCGTCTATGCCCACGCGTCCGTAGCGACGAGTACTATGAGAATATGCCAAGAAAACAAATCTTCGGCAACCTCAAAATTTCTCAAATACATCTTCGCTGGGAAAGAGCTAACTTTCTGACATTACGATGGAAGGACTAGATCAACGATTACGATTGTACTATTGTGTATTATCCCAGTTGTGCAAACGTATTTATTGCTACAGCAATAAAATACACATTTTAGCTTGTCCTATCCCATTCTAGTTGGGATTCGTGAGTATCGATTTGACCTTTTTCCCAAATGATCAAGAATCGTTCGAGTGGTTATAATCACTTCCTGTATCTCAGTAGAGAAAGGAAAATATAGCCATACATTCCTAGTACGAGTTTCCTGTACATGTGGAGATTGTGGTGATGTACGGTGATTATCGATTGACTTGACGAGTCAATTCGCTTTCCGTTGGTCCAAAAGGACAACATTTTATGCCTCTTGGTAAAATTGCCCAGTCTTAAAACCTATTGGGTCTTCTGACATTTCGATCATTACCTACTCTGACGGTGATTTTATGTTTACTCCTCTATGCCGCAGAGCCAATCCCTGGGCGGAAGTGTGTCGACGAGGACGTCGGGCCCTAAGGGGGGTGGATTGTAAGATCCCACATCGTCCAGGGGTGTGGATCCTGTAAGCCTTATATGTATATTCCCATCTTTACCTAGCACGAGGCCTTTTGGGAGCTCACTGGCTTCAGATTCCATCTGAACTCCGAAGTTAAGCGAGTTCGCGCGAGAGCAATCCTATGATGGGTGACCTACTGGGAAGTTCTCGTGTGAGTTCCCAGAAACAAAACCGTGAGGGCGTGACCGGGGCCAAAAGCGGACAATATCGTGCTACGGTGGAGTCGAGCCCGGGATGTGGTAGGGGCCCGGGCCGGGATATGATAATTTTATTTTTGTTTTTTATTAAGGAGCATGATTAGTTTTTAAAATTTTAAAAAGAGTATGAAATAATGATGATGTGACAGTTTCTCTTAATAAGTGCATATTTTTTTCTTAATATTACATAATTAATGTTTTGTCTTCCTTATGTAAATATTGTGTATTAAAAGTGAGGGTAAAATAGGAAAAATAGGAATATGATTGTCATTTTAAAAAAAAAAAAGAAAGGGTAAAATAGGAAAAATAGGGATACAATTGTCATTTTCTCAAAAGATACAAAATTACTGTTTTTCCTTCCTCATGTCAATATTGTGTATCAAAAGTGATGGCAAAATAGAAAAAAAGGTAATATTACATAATTAATGTTTTGTCTTCCTTTTGTAAATATTGTGAATTAAAAGTGAGGGTAAAATGGGAAAAATAGGAATATGATTGTCATTTTTTTTAAAATAATGGTAAAATAGGAAAAATAGGGATATGATTGTCATTTTCTCAAAAGATACAAAATTAATGTTTTGCCCTCCTCATATCAATATTGTGTATAAAAAATGAGGGCAAAATAGAAAAAAAAGGGCAAAAAGTTGACAAAGAGGGTTCGCTTAAGTAGTGGGAGCTAAGATGGAGACGAAGTTGGACGTGGATCCTAACCCTACAAATTTTGGCACACCCTAGGGTTACTAGGGCCGAAAAATGTGGTAAATTTTGGGTCAGTGAGACCAACTCCAACAATGGCTTATAACCTAAAATTCTCATTTTTTTCCCCCAAAACCCACTCCAACCCATGACCGAAAACTAACCTAAAACCTAAAACTAACCCAAATACCAGCCCAAATTTAGGCCACAAAGCAAAGTGGACCCCAGCAAATGAGATTGAAACCGGGCTGTGAAGCCCATTGCCCATTTCACGACTCGCCTACGCGCCCACGCGCTAGGCCTTTCCCACCAAAAAAACATACCCACGTGGGGTTGTTCCCCTGTGTCAGATCCATAAGTAGCCCAACGACTACTTTTCTTCATCCAACGGCTCCATTTAAATGGGCCGTTGGTTAATCCAACAGTCCAGGTTCAAATTATTATTTTTTAGTTTTATATTTATATATTTATTGAATCCAACGACTTAGATCGAATATAATCAAATCTAACGGTAAAAAAAAAAAAAAGATCTAACGGTCCAAATTTAAATCCAATGGCTAAAATAATTTTAAAAATTTATTAAACTCAAAATTCACAAAAAAAAATCTATAAATACCTATGTGTTTGTTCAAACATTCACACAAAACTCACTTTTCTCCTACAATTCTTCCAATTTTTCTTTCTACCATTTCTTCTCATTTCTAAATTTTTCAAGATGGCAAAAGAGCATGTTAGAGGTCGTAATTGGACCTTTGACGAAGATATTGCTTTATGTTTGGCATGGATTTCTGTTGGCGAAGATGGTGCCGTCGGTACAAATCAAAATAGAAAGGTTTTGTGGGGTAAAATCGTTGATAAGTTCCATGAAAACTCCAACGCCGGTCGAAGGGAAGTTGGTGGTGTTTTTGATCGGTGGAAGATTATCAACAAAGCGTGCACTTTGTGGAAGGGAAGCTTGGAGAGAGCCACTGTTGACATGCCTAGTGGAAGGGGCGCCTCAGAAATTGTGAGTTTCTTTGTTGATATTTTAGTTGTCTTGTACATAATAGTATTTTGCAACTAATTGTTTTTATGTATTTGTTGCATAAGGTGACAAAGTAATGCAAATTTACAAGACAAGAACTACACCAAAAAATCAAGCTTTTAAGTTGCATCATGCTTGGAACATCCTCAAGGATTGTCTGAGGTGGGGAACCGATGCGAACCAACAATGTGGAAGATTATTTCATAGTGAAGCCCCACCCCCAAATGATGTCAATGAAGGTGTGAATTTTGCCGACAATGAAGATGTCGAACAAATGACCCCAACTTCTTTTGCAAGGCCCCCGGGTAGATAAGCAAAAGGAAGCAAAGAGAAAAGGGAAGTCCCAAGATCCGATACATGCACAATTTGCTAGCGAAATTGCAAGAATGAACGAAAACCATATCTCTCGGCAAGAAGAATCATTCCACATGCGTTTGGCCATGAAGGAAGAAGGGGATAGGGATCAAGAAAGGTTCAAAACTAATTTGATGATGGAGGACCTGGACAAATACACTCCAGAGAGGAAGAAATACTTACGTGGTAAGCAAAAGGAGATTTTACGAAGGAATGCCACACGGAGTATATTTCAAGATGATGATTCATGATGATGATTCATCTCAACGACTATCACCCAAGTCCATCACCAAGTCAAGATGGTGGATATCATTATTAAGTTTATGTAGTTTATGAGTTTTCGATTGTATTAAGTTTATGTGGTTTATTAGTTGTCATTTGTATTAAGTTTATGTGGTTTATTAAATGTCGTTTGTATTAAGTTTATGTGGTTTATCAAGTTTTTCACGTATTGATTTAGTGATTTTTCAAAATTTATCGGAATTTAAATATTTTTAGGTTAAAATGTTCATATAATTAATTTAGGATGGTCTACATAATTTTGTTTTTAAAAAAAGTTAATTTAAAAAAAAATAGCCTTAATTCATTATTTGATAATCTCAGGCTAAAATTTTAGGCCAAAAGGGGTGGAGCAGAAAACTGCTTCTGGGCTAAATATTTTTAGGTTTTAGGTCACAATTGGAGATGGTCTGACGCGTCCCCAAAACCTAAATAATAAAATACATAATTAAATGAGATATTTTTTTAATTTAATTTAATTGTTGAATTTAAACGTAAGGATGATTATTGGACTAGACCAATATAATTGAGCTATGTGATTGGCCGCTTAAATATGAAGATATGGTTTTAGGTTTGCATGTTTTGTTCTTAATTTTAAATTTTCTTTTGAATTTAATTAAATGTGGCTTGCGTCCTCCACCCTCTATTTTTAGTGCTGTAATTATCTTATCTCTCTCCTTACGTAACTCCCCTAATTCTTCGGGATTTGGTTTCTACTTAAACATATGATGTATGGATTTAGGATAGTTAGCTTGGAAAGAAGATTTGAAGATGTTCCCAAGAATAATGGAGAGCATAAAGGCAGGACCCCACGTTTAACTTTTAATAAATTATGATTATATTTTTTTGCCTGCTTGTTTAATTTTATTCGAGGGAAGGGACGTTAGAATTAACAATAAATCACCCGCCTAGACTTTAGATTAAAGGGAACTTTAACAAAAAAACTTCTGGTACTGTTCACTTTAACGAAAAACCACATTTTTACATTAAAATTTCAATCATGGTACTATTCACTTTACCCTTTATTTTGTCCTTATCGTTAAAACTCAAAGTTTTCAAGCCATTTTCATTAGTTTTCCTTGGATTTAAATTGTGTGGCTCGCAGTTTAATCAACTTAAGTCCATGATTAGCTCCATTAATCCACATGATGCGATGTCAATGGATCCTTTGTTTTAAATTTCATTAAGACAAATATGTGTGAAACCTATAACAAAACCCTCATAGTTTAATACTGAATTTGAAAAAAGGATTAGAAATTGCTTCTATCCCTGGGCTTTCTTGGGTTTCTTGCTTAAAGTCTTGGGAACGCAACGTCTGTGGTCGCTTGTAAGTTCATATCAACGGCTCTTGCTAGGGCCTGAACATGCGTTGCCTCCAGTACTAGCTCCCCGAAACTGGAGACGACTCATTCCAGGGCCTTCACGCATCTTTTGAGGTCGGCAAGTCTTGCATGCTCTACGTTTCGCAAGTCTCTTTGAAGATTGTTTACATTGGGCGTAGATCTGTAGGGGACTTTCTCAAATTCGCTATATTGGTGAAGTGTGCTCGTTGACAGACACGGCGTTGTGTAATGAGGCAGCGTAATTACATTGTGATCGTGTTAGAGCAGCCATAGTGGTGGTCGATTGATCTGGTCGAGGAGTTCTTGAGTTGAACTCTCAATGAAAGCATATTTGCGCACCGCTTTGAGTGGTGGAGATGCCCAAACTTGTTAGCTATAAAAGAACACACAATCATGAACAAGGCAAAGACTAGAGGGGGAGGTTGTGCCAGTTAGAGGTTTTCCGACTGTCAAGTTAGTAAGCAATATTAAGATTGAAGCAGTGGGCAAGGGAATATGCAGAGATTCAGTTACCAGGTGAACCCTAGAAGGTTGTATTTATACTAGTCAAGGAGAGAATCATTGAGGATAGTAGAATTCTTATTAAACCAGGAGAATCCCAGAGATATCTAGGAAGTAGATATTTCATCCTCTCATGAGAGTTTTGTCAAACTCAAGGGGAGTATCTTGAAGTATACTTATTTGTCTTATCCTGAAGTATACTCATTTGTCCTTAGTGTACTCTTTTCCATACGATCAGGATCATTTTGTCCCATTAGATTTTTGTTCCCTGATGAGGATTTGACGATGCACCCGTTCTGGATTAGTCATATCCTTGTGTGCATCTTACTTACGTTCTGAAGATATTAAGTTTTTTTTACTTATTGCATTTACTCACTTTTCTCCTTAGATGATGTGTTTCGTCTCATATTGAGTTTCCATAGCCATGCTTTGTGAGGTTTACTCCTACATGCAATTCCCTAAGTGAGAGTAGCATGTTCTCTAGCAGTACCTACAAGACGACTTCATCAAGTGCGCTTCTATGTTATTTATGAAGATCTTGATGCAATATCTACTTGAATATTTACACGTTAATTAATATTGATATAATATGATTGTGTACAAAATCCTTTGTAGACTTGGATTTGGATTCCCGCGTATTCTTGATTCAAGTTTGTAGATTTTTTTCCCCACAGTGAGGTCCCAAGTCACCTATGTTAGACATTTGTGCCACCTGGCCCAATCCTTGCAATGATTAGATTTGATGTATTGTCATGTAGTATGCGGTTGCTCCTATTAACCTCTTCTCCACTTGTGTGGAAGGAAAAGGCCGGTTTTTATTCCTCTCAAAACAAAGGAGATTCTCTTATTTGATGTACTGTCGTTTAGTGTGTGGTCCCTTCTCTAAAGTTATTAAGGAGAACTAATGAAAAGGGCTTGAAAACTTTGAGTTTTAACGATAATGACAAAATAAAGGATAAAGTGAATAGTACCAAGTTTGACTTTTTAGTATAAAAATGTGGTTTTTCGTTAAAGTGAACAGTACCGCGGGCTTTTCGTTAAAACTCCAAAGTTATTAACCTCTTCCCCACTTGTGTGGGAGGATTAGAGTAGGGTCTTTATTCATTTGAAAAGCTATAGTGATTCTCTATTTATAGTTTAAAATCCTAGAGTAAATTGTAGCAATGGTCCCTTAACTTTAATCAAATCGGAGCAATGGTCCCTCAACTAAAAATCCATTACCATTGGTCCCTCAACTTATCAAAATGTGTAGCTATAGTCATTTTCATCAATTTAGTCAAAATAAGTTATGTTGGAATAACCATTTATATAATTAGGGTCCCTCAACTCATTAAAGTGTGTAATTATGATCATTTTCGTCAACTACTTCAAAATTTTTGTCAAAATGAGTTATGTTAGAAGGACCATTGCTACAATTTGGTTAAAATTAAGGGACCATTTCTCCAGTTGAATTAAAGTTGAGGGACCAATGGTAATGAATTTTAAGTTGAGGGACCATAGTTGTACGTTTTGATGAGTGGAGGGACCAATGATTATGAATTTTTAGTTGAGGGACCATTACTTCAATTGAGTTAAAGTTAATTGAGTTAAAGTTAAGGGATCATAGCTACAATTTACTCAAAATCTTAAGGGTTGGTTTAGAGGGTTATGTGCTCAACTATGCATCTCGCAATTAAGGTGGAACATTTACATCACAAACAGAATCTAAAATATACAAACTTATGAGGATTCAAAATATACATCTCGCCAGTAGGATGTAAATGTGGTCTTTTACATCTCAAATTTGTAAATCTCTAATAAAAGTGCTCTAAGGGGTGAAAATTTGCATATGAATGTTAAATTTAATAGGAAAGTCATTACATTATAGATATCCCAAACTCAAATGGCATAACATTTATTGAAAATTACAGCGGTTTTAATTTCAATGGTATAAACAATAAGTGGAGGCATATTGACATCTTTAAATGTTTAAACACTAGCAAAAGGCTCTATAAACTGATGAGCATGAAAGCATCCAACATATAATGCTGTATTTGTTTTGGTGGATTTTGGATCAAAATCACAAATCTCTTTGAAACTATTGTTTCTAATATTACAAGATATAAACTTACCAGGAATGTGCAGCAACAATGATGAGCCCTCTTCAGTTTCTAGGACAAAAAGTAAAACAAACGCGTAAAAAGGAGAATCATAGGGATGGGGGTGAAGGTAGTTTCTAACCATCTCCGGAAATGCATCGATGATCGGAGAAATGTCGATTTTGTACTTGGGAATCCACCTTGAGTAATCTCTCTCCAATTCATAGACTTGGAATTGAGTGATGTTTGGACCATAAACTTCAACTAGGTGCAAATGCCCACCAGATTCCCCAAAATACTTGAACCTTCTTGTACCCCAATGCTCGCCTGATGGAGGACTAGGCATTGATCCGAAGCGCTCTTGATTGATATCAAAACATAATGTAGCTCCCGTTGGGCTAATCCAATGTATTGCACCATTCCAAAGCACGCCATTTTCAAATACCATATCGGATGGGGCCACAAAAGGAGATCGGAAAACCCTCCAAGTTCGAGTCTCAGATGCGTATATCTGAATTTGGTAGTGATCATTTGCTTCTGATGAGGAGCAATTTTGAACGCAGACGACATGGTAGTGAGATGATTTGGATGGATCAAAAGCTAAATAAACACCTAAAATAGTTGCGAACGAATCACGATCCTTGGAATCATGACCCTTGGCATTAGGTGGAGGAAGCGTCAAGAATTGCCTTGTTGAAGGGTTGCAGACATAATAGCTAATAGTTTTTCCCAACTTGTAAAAGCTACACCCCAAGACCAGGCCATTGATCGACTGCAGTAACTTAACACCTGCTGAATCATCAATGAACGAAAAAGGTTGCTCTGAACTGCTGCCATTGAGAGATAGGTGACTGATGAGGCCAGGAATTCGAGACAAGAGGATGCATGCAGAGGAAAGACTGCGGTGGCGGCTATAGAAATTTTGGCTGGAGATGAGACAAAGCCACTGCTTGGAGACACATTTGAAGCGGAGAAGTGACTTCACCGGTAGGCGTACAAGGATCAATGTGACGAGGTCTTGGTTCAAAGCTACTGCCTTAGCTGCAGGTAATGGATCATTGAGAAAGTTGCCGGTGAGACAAAGAGACACCATTTTTTTTGGTTCTTTCAGATCTTCTCAGCAGACTCTGACTCAATTGGTATAGGGATAAAATTATGCAACAAATATAACCATTGTCAATGAAAAGTATAGACGTTCCATCTCACTCTCTCCGTTGAAGAATTGTCTGTCTTCTTGAACTGTGAGCTGGGAAAAGTTAGGTTTGATGGGATTTCAATTATTTTGTCCATCAATTATTGCAACTTTTTGATGGATTAGGTGAGTTGAGCTACGCATAAGGTTTGTTCGTCGGATTACAATAGTAGAAACCTTACTATCACAAAGTGGACAGAAAGAATCAAGACCCATGATTAGCCATCAACTCCAAGTAGGCTACTTTCTTTCAGCTCAAAATGATTAGAAATAGTTAATTCCCTAACATAACGGCCTTCTATTCCCTATCTTCAAAATTTATTAAATAATAAAAAGTGAAAATAAAAGAATACAAGCCGTCGACGAAACCAAAACCCGCGTAGAATAAAACCAAGAAATATAAACGAAAACGAAGAAATTGTTTATTGTTATGGAAAAACCAAAGTCGACATGAAACATGTGAAGAGTGCACAATCGTACTATTGCACAAGAGCTATGCTGGCTCTGTGAGAGAGAGAGAGAGAGATAGGTACAGGGTAAAATGGAAATATATCTTTGATACAAAAGAAATATGGTGCTGTATATTTACCTTGTCAAGCTCAGTGTTTTCAGCATGATTTTGGTGTGATGCACCATGATTTATCTAATCTAATTCAATCATTGATACCAAATTACAGAAGTTTAAATTCATCACGGCTTCTTGTGATCGAACATGAATTTTATTCTTCTATTACAATCGAGGAAATCAAACCTTTTTCATAAGCCTAATCCTAATTTATTTACGATTCAATCTCACCACTTGGCTACCCCTAAATCCAAGTTCCATCCCAACATAACATGGACTTATAGTTCCCCTCTCAAGAGAGATAAAAGAAAAAAAATTTGCCTACAACAACTTGAGTGGCCTAGAGTTATTTATGCGGAAGCCAATTTCTGACACATACTGGGAGAAGCAAGGTTCTAAAAGATGATAGGTGCTAGTCGGGCTGTGGGCTGGAACCTAGCGCTTAGGTGGCTAGGCAGGTCATAGGCGGGAGCTTAGGCGGACTAGGCGGATTTAAGTAAATCTATTATATTTTATGTAAATAAGTGTCTATTTATATTTAAAATATATATAATTTTATCATAAACTACAAAATAGAATGACATATTTATATTATTAAGTATTGGAACATAATGAAAACATAGGGAACAAGCCTATAATGTGTGTTCATTTAAAATTCAACAAGTCTCTTACAATTTATTGAAAAAAATAAAATTCAAAATGAAAGTTATCTATTTTCTGTCTAAGTGAGTTGCAACTTAGGAGGGCGCCTAGGCGGGTCTGAGCGGGCTAGCTAGGCGGACGTCTCAGCAGGTTTAGGCTATTAAGGGTACAAATGTAATACAGTACAGTTAGTAAGGTTGTTAGTATTTGGTTAAAGTAGTTAGGATTTCTCATATAAAAATAGTGTGTGTTAGTTAATACAAATTCTATTTCTCTCTCTAAACTCTCTCTCTGGAATCTCTTTTGTTTCTCTCTATCATTTTCCTTTTCCTCTGTACCAATTCTTCATATCTTGGCAATGTAGTTAACATGGTATCAGAGCCACCAGGCTCACGCCATGGATTCTGGTGGTTCCACTTTCTCATTATTTTTCATCTGTTTCTGGGTTAGTTTCTTTTCAAATTTCCATTAGATTTTCGGTGCTTCTTCGAGCTTGGGTTGCTTTCTGCGATTGTTGGGATCGCGATTGTTGGGTTGATTGTTCTGGTTTAGAGATTTCACCACCGAGAGCTTCTTTTTCTTGGCGTTGGGTTCCGATCCCAGTCTCTTTTGGGTAGTTCTTATTTTTCTGATATTTTCTTGAATCTGCAATTTTTTTTTCTTTTTTTTTTTGGAAATTTTGGTTCTTGCAATTCTGGGTCACTTCGATTTCAGCTTATCTTTCACTTTTAGTTTCTTGGCAATCTAAGATCTTAGTTTCTGAAACTGGGTTGCCGTTATTTCGATCCAATTCGATTGTTTTTCTTTGAATTTTAAATTCCAAGGCAATGTCACAGGGCTATGAAATCGAGCTTTACTTCGATCCAGGCCTCGAAAACAAGGTCTTGAAGGCTTGGAACGTACTCGCCCGCCGTCAAATTGGTACCCAGCTTATCGAAATTGAATCACGACCTCACTTCACCCTCTTCTCAAGTCCCTTTATCGAATCCGCCAAGTTCGAAAACGTGATCAGAACCTTTGCTTCCAAGCAAGACCCTCTGGCCTTGTCTTTCTCTTCAATTGGGAGCCTTCCAAATGACAACAACATCATGTTTCTGTCGCCAACTCCATCGGTTTTGTTGCTCCAGTTTCAGTCCCAATTGTGTGATGAAGAAAGAAGTCCAGGTGTTTGATGAAATGCCCCGCTCAGAATTTTCATGTGAAGAGAGAGGATGCAATGGTATCTTGGGTGCTTTATCAAGATTTTCCTTATGGGCAGCTTCCTGGAGGATCTTATTTCCATTGACATATGCAATTGCATGCTGATGGCCACTTTCATTGGCAAGATCAGGATCTGCAGATTTTGGTATGGTTCTCTGCTTCTTCCTTCCATAATGTCTCATTGAACTTGCACTGGATTTGGGTATGGTTCTTGAAGTCCTTGGAGTCTAGTTGGTTCAAGATTGATTCTGCTCAGTCTCTTTATTGGGTTTGATGGTTCTGCAAATCTTGATATATTTGGTGAAATGGGTATGGATTCTTGGATTCTTGTGTTCATTGTCGAATTACTCAGGCAGTTTTGTAGTATCCAATTCTTGTCTCTCTGCTTCACTGAGTTTCTGCAATTCTGTTGAGGATTTTGTGCAGTAATTTTCCCTAATCTCAGCCTATAATGTCGAGTCTAACCAACTCAATTGTTAGCATGAATCTACAGTAAGTCCGGTTATACGATAAAGTTTGAAGAAGTTGATACCGGTAAATCCCACGAAGGGTAATTCCGTGATGTGAATAGGTAAATCCCACGAAGGGTAGAAGAAGTTGTTAATGGTAAATCCCACGAAGGGTAATTCCATGTTATGAATAGGTAGTGTTGTGAATTGGTAAATCCACAAAGGGCGATCCCGTGGACATTAGTGTAAATGGGCATGAAGCCATTAGAAATGGGCATGAAGCCATTAGAAATGGGCATGAAGCTATTAGTACTGGAAGATTGTTGGCACGAAGCCATTGTTAAAAGTTGTTGACGGTAAATCCCACGAAGGGTAATTCCGTAAGAGATTGTTATAACCGGCCTGAGGATGTGTTACAATTTTATAAGAGGCTGCTCTTATATTTGGTTTGCAGTAGCTACAGAGGTGTAGACATCAGTTTGTGGGGCTGAAATTCTTTGAAAAGAACCAATATTAAATTGCACAGTTCTTGAGTATGGATTTAGGGATACCTGTCAGAATTGTGGTGTGAATCTGGGAGCAAAGATTGGGGTGTCAGGTCTTTTGACATTTGGCTTTGTCTCTCGTACTGGGTCGAAGAAGAAGAGGGGCAGAAATTTGAGGGCAACAATTTTTTTTTTCAATCAGAAAGCATCACCAAAGTCAAACTGGACCAAGAACACTTTGCAGTGCATCTATTTGTTCATATTTCAGTGTTTGCTATTTGAGATTTTGTTCCAATCTCAAACTGGGATACCCCAATTGAGATTGAGGGGGAGTATTAAGGGTACAAATGTAATACAGTACAGTTAGTAAGGTTGTTAGTATTTGGTTAAAGTAGTTAGGATTTCTCATATAAAAATAGTGTGTGTAATCTTCTTTTAGTTAGTTAATACAAATCCTATTTCTCTCTCTAAACTCTCTCTCTGGAATCTCTTTTGTTTCTCTCTATCATTTTCCTCTTCCTCTGTACCAATTCTTCATATTTTGGCAATGTAGTTAACATAGGCGCCCTTTCTTAATTTTCGAACGCTTAGGCATTAATTGGGGCGGTGACCAGCCACCTAGCGCCTAGGCCGGTGAGGCCTAGGTGGCGCTAGGCGGGGATTTTTAGAACAGTGGGGAGAAGAGGGAATTGAACTTATATCCTCGGGTGCAGAAATAAATACTCTTAAGTCTTAACCACTTGAGCAACAAGCCTAGGCAGGAATTTACTTTAAGAGGCGTTCCAATGCATTTGTTACTACGTACCTTTGGCAACGGCATTGATTAGGCATGAATTCGTTGGTAAAGGGAACCTACATACTTAATCAACTCTGTACTTTTTCATACGTAAATAGACAACTATAAGTTGAGAACATTTTATATTTTAGCAGTTCTGCAATATTGGAGTTGGTTTAAATTTCATTATCACACACTGAAGCAGAGTAAACCCTCTGAACAAAAATTAAAAAAATGCGGAGTCTATTTCCTAATCTGCCCATAATTTCTTCGCCAGCAGAAATCTTAGCCAACAATGAAAACCTGCTCACACCAATCCTTCTATGCATCCCAACTCGATCTCTACTTCGTCTCAAATGCGTATGCAAGCATTCTTTCTCTCTTATCTCTGACCCCCCATACCTTCAAAAATCCATACCCAACGTCTCAGCCTTCTTTAACACAACAATGCAACAATTCTACTGCATATCAATTCGGAACAACGAAAACACATCTAGGTCTCCCTTGAAACCTTCCAATTTCATCTGAGGTCCACCTAGAGGTCTTAAGGATTTTGCAGTCTGGCAATGGCTTTCTCTTGTGTTGTACCTCTCACGAAATTACAAACACGAGCAGTACCCCAATATATTATGTGCTCAATCCCAAAACCAATCATTTCGTGGCTCTTGCTAATCCACCATATGCTACTAATTCCACAAGCGTTTTGGGGGTCGCTTTGGCTTTTGACCCTTCCAAATCGATTCATTACAAGGTTATCTGCGTCCAGTGCGTTGCCGGTTCTGTTGTATCTTTCAAAATAGAGATATATTCGTCTGAGACTCGAAATTGGATGCCTCGAAAGTCTACATTCGATAGGCCTTTCCATATTGACTTCAGCCATGGTGTGTACTTCAATGATACAATTAATTGGATCAGCAGTACAATTAAGTAGGTTGTTACACTGACTTAGTTAATGAAGTGGGCCATGGATTGGTGTCTAGGCCTCCAGATAACAATGTTTTTCGCAAGCGGGAGTAGAGATATTTCTGGGTGTCACGCGGCCATTTGCACCTCATTGAAATTTATAGGGCATGCCTGGCTCAATTTGATGGGAGGGGCTACTCTGGCTGGTTTGTCAAGTACCATGTTGATCTTGATACATTAATGACGGTCGACTTTCCTGAGATGGTTCCGCAACATAATCTTGATGATCTAGTGAAGAAAATTGGTACTCAGCATTTGTTGTTCTCTTTCTTGCTCGAGAAGAAAACGAAGAGGAGACATCTATGTTCTTGCTTATTCCTTGTAAAGTCATCTCTTATAATCTTTTAGGCAGAACCTGCTAGGCAGCCAGTGAGTTAACTCTCAAAGGCAAGAGATCTTTGCAAATTGGATGGCGAGATACTTATCATTGTATGGAGGGCTTGCGTGTGATGGGATTTCTATCCCTCATATGCCGTTTATTTGCGTTTTAATTTTGATTGTATATGTAAAATCAAGAACGATTGCTACTACAAAAATTCAATTCACAAATTCATTGTGTCATTGACATCATCCAATGGATAATATCCAATGATTTTTTATAATACTTTTTATTTGAGTATTCAAATGTGAAATATGTTGGAGAATACAGTCTTATATCACATATATAATAAAATAATATACAGTTTATATACGAGAAGTTCACTTCTACTATTATTGAGATATTTTGTAATAAAACCTCATAACTAGTAATATGTAGTTAATTTGAAGACAAAATCGGTATTGTTAGTGATCAGCCATGTTGGGCCTAAAGAGTTTGTACGATGTTACATGTTGTATTATATATTGTAGTTATGATTTTATTGTATTTTCTAGTTTAATCATTGTTATGCCAATCCCACTTTTTTTCTCTAAACATAAACACAAAAAATCGATTGAAGGTGGACGAAGCTAAACTAGTTCTGGTTTACTTGTCTACAACTAACCTAAGAAGCCCAATTTTCCATAATCATGTTACGATTCCTCCATATTCTAACAAAATGAAAGAAGATTCAGTATGTCGTGAATCAGGATCAATAAAAAGAAATTCTTAAATTGATGGAAGACTAAACCCTCGAGTGGACAAAACTAAATGTGCAGAAAATTGAATAGAGAATATAAGAAGAAATCCTAAATTTCACAAGTGTGGATATAAGGGTAGTGTTGAAAAGTATGTGGGGTGTATTAGGGTAATTTTATTTTTAAACAAACGATATTATCTACAAAGGGGGTTGGAGGAGTGGAGCCTCACATGGGCTAGTAATAATGGGGTTCAAAGTTGCATCTGGCGAGAATCGAACCTAAGACCTTTCACTTACAAGTTAAGAGAAATGTCACTAGACCGTAGTCAACAAAATGCAGGGTGTGTATAAAACAACCCTTTGTATATAGTTCTTTTAAGGTTTTTTTTTAATACGTTTGACATTTGGGCTAAGCCAAACAATGAATCAGTAATAATAATTTGATATCGAATTCGTCATTTACAGAAGTCGACCTTTCACTTACAAGTAGAGATAAATATCACTATACTATAATATTGAGATTTGCCGTAAAGAGTGGGAGATTGAGCAAATTTTTGTGTTAAATCTAGCATATTTGATGACATGACACATGTGGAGATTACTTCGTTAAATGTATGTCATAATAGCACCACCTGGACAAAAAATATTTAAAAAAAAATGTTAAAAAGTGCAAATTTGATGTGGCCAATTGACTGAAGGGAGAGATATGCAGCAAAGAGAGAGAAGAGAGAGAATGGGGTTTAGGGAAATAGTTAGATAATATTTCCCCTATGTCAGTTCCTTTATTTATAGTACACTATGATGTTGGAATCAAATTTGCGCACCGCTGTGAAGATTGGAGATGTACAAATCTGTCTACCTGAAAAATAGTAAACTACTGTAAGTAGCAAAGACCAGAACGGACAGAAATAGGATATTTTGAATATGCACAGAGCATGCACACGCCATGCACAACAATAGGACATAAATAGAATTTTTCCTACAACTGAAAATGACCTAATTGCCTTCGATATAAATGGGTTATTTCCTCCTATTTTCTGATCTCTCTCTCTCTCTCGAAGAACCTAACGATGCACTCACCCTCTAACAACCCACCTCACCGGCGGCAACCCTTTCTTTCTCACCGATGGTCATCCTTTCACTAGTCCCCTCTCTCCGTTCTTTTCGAACTGGTGACCCACGATTCAGATCACATCTAACTTTTGGGTGGCAGTACAATTCCCAACCTGCCATCCCAAAAGCTTGGTGTGTAATGAATAATAATTCATCCACCAAAGCTCTCATGAAGGTCACAGGTGAAGAGTGCACTTCTAAACTCATGACCTTCTTGCCAATTTCTTTTAACTTCTTAATTTTGAGGCACGATGAGATTGGATGAATCAATATGAGCCAAAGGCCACTACGAGGGATGTGGGTTTCTTTACGATATTTCGGGAATAATTTTTTTTTTTAATTCTTTTAAGGTTTTAATTTCAAAGTACAATATTTATGAGTATTAATTTCTAGGTTCGTATGTTTTATGGCTGCTAGGTTTCTTGGCTTTTGCCTGTATTTATTGAGTTAGTGGATTTTATGTCTGGGGTCAAATATTTCTTGGCTTTGCCTTCAATTTTTCAGAAAGCTATACACTGTATGCACACAAGATGCATAAAGGAGGTCATATTTGGGTTTGTGCTCAATTATTTTAGTCTAATTTTGACCGAACGCAATTAACAATGACACAAAATCACGCCCAATACGATTTGGATCTATGACATCGGGTTTTGGAGACTTAAGCATGCTTTGTTCATGCTTTGTGTTGTGCATCTTTTCATTTAAGAGAGCAAACATTGTTCATGTTACCAAAAACTTCTCCCTTTTCCATTTACTAACAAAAAGTACATGACAACTAAATTTGAAGAAAAGTAAAGAAAACGAAACAAATCAAGTCCCTATTAAACCATTTAACATATCACAAAAAAATGTTCTCTTCCTGATGCCATCTACACAAATTGCAACTGCTGAATTTGTCATGGCACCAGTAATCCCAATGGGGTTAGACTGTGAAAGAACCTTGTGCACTTCCACAGTCGCTACATGCTTTAGTGGCAGCACTTTCCTCATGAAGTTTTATTATTCTACCTTTAACTTCCCTGTCCATCTGAATTGACCAGAAAAACAGCCGAGCACTTTCTCTACACTCCATTACACGCACCAATTTCTGACGATTAAGAGAATCCAGAAGCCTGAGGCCTTTCTTTTTTCATCCCCACTGGCACACCAAGATCGCACCGTAGATGTATGTTGATGCTTGATGTGATATGAATTAAGCACACAAATTAAACCCTCTTTTTGACAATTGTAGTATGGATAAGTAGGGATCGTTCTAGGCCGGGGATTAGGAGGGATTGCTAATCTACTCAAAACTGACTCAAAAACACAAAACTAAACTTAAAAACACTTAACTAGACTCAAAAGACTCAAAACAAACTTGAAAGACTCAAAACAGCTTAAAATAACCAAAACAGCACAAAACAATAAAAAAGACTCAAAACAGAAACCAAGAATGATTTTGGACGAAAATTGAATTGCTTTTGACTCAAAACACTTAAAAACACAAGTTTGGACAGATTCTAATCTAATTGACACAACAAAGTAAAGGGGGATTGGTTTTGGACGAATTTAAGTAAAACAAAACAGATTTTAAACTTAAAACAACTTTAAAACGAGTTTGGGGAATGGATGGGTGATGGGCTAGCTAGAGGGTCCTTCTCCACACATGACATATATGCACATAAATTAATTTCCAGTCACTCTTTCATTGAACCATGAACGACAATGCCCCAGATTAACCGTGTCATCACTAATTAACCCTCAGATTTTCCTTAAGTCATTGAATTGGACGAACAACGCATCGGCAACCAAATTATTCTTCCCAAGTTCCCTACATGAACTGCATAATAGAGACACAAGCAAAGATCATTAAGCTCTGTGAAAATCATAAGCATTGACAAAACATTCGTAACTTTGACATCATGATACTCATGCCAGGAATTTAAGTTAACGCGATCGTGACCAGCGACCTTCACCACTTGTGAATATAAGTTTGTAACGATTATGTGAAACTCCCTTATATTCTAGCATCAAATTCATGCATGCAAACTAAGTGTGCACCCTCAACCCACATACAAGAATAAGTCCTGAATCAAATAGTTAAGTAAATTGCATTCACGATTCAAGAAATTATAACTGGAATTAACCAACTCATATTACATATATAATCATGGTTTCAAAGTCTCCTCTAGCTAAAACAAGTTTAGCCTTTCATGTTCACAGCAAAACAAAGAGAAAATAAATTAAACATTGAAAATAAAGGATGGATTACACCTAGAAACGCTCCAACAATCCAAAGCTTGAATGGCAACACGTCCAAGGGTCTCCTTCCTTCTCCTTTGTTGCGGCACAAGGGTGGTTGATGGTGATTTGTGGTGAATTGTGGTGGTGGATGGTTGTAGGTGAGTTATGGTGAAGGATGGATTAGTGGGGTGGATTAGTAGGGTGGTCAATTAGAGTGCGGCATAGTGTGTTATTTATAGGGCAAGGAGAGGGCACGCTCCAATTAATTTGGGAATTAGATTTGTTCACCAAATCCATAAGAAAAAGGGTAAGTAAAGTCATAATCCCAGAGGGAAAGGGATTGTAGGGTGCGGCAGGATCCTAGGAAAGAGAATGTGGATTCCTTGCAAGGTAAGGAAGGGAAATAGGAAGGTTTGGTGTGGCTCCTTGTTGTGGTTGGGATTAGGTCTTCTAGAACCTATATTTAAGTGTCCTAAATGATTTAGGAACCCTCTTTGTAGCTGAAACCATTGTGGATTAGGATTAGGAAAGTCAAAGGTCAAAATAAGGAAACTTTGACTTAGTCAATCCTTCTTCTTCTTGGATTCCTTTTCCTTCCTTGACTGGAATTTATTTTCTTCCTCTCTTTGGCACATTCCTAGCTTGCTTTGGTCTTCAACTTCATCCATCTACTTTGCTCCAAGCATGTGCTATCCATTCCATACCCAAAACTGCTCCAAAAGGCACCAAAATGCACTTTCTTGCCTCATTAACACTTTGAACCTACAAACACACGAAAATAGCTTAAAATACTAAATTAACTAAGAACTAACAACATAAATACATGAAAACAAGCTAACTAAGTCGCATAAATATGCTCCTATCAAATTCCCCCACACTTAGCTTTTGCTAGTCCTCGAGCAAAACGAAACAAACAAGACAAACAAAAGTAAACAAGCACAATCTAGACCTTCCAACATTTGCTTCAGGGATTTCCAAGCAACATGACATATTAAAAATCATTACTCACATAGACTTTAGTCATCCTTTCCCTCGAGCACATACTTAATCACAGTCGCCACTTACTAGCTCACAATTAATCAATTAAAACAATGATTTGAATGTAGTAACATGCCTTAGAGAATTTGCTCAATTCCTTACAGGATACTCTCTATTTTCACACACATTTTCTGACTACACACCCTACACTAAGTATATGTGAGAAGATTGATGTAAACATGTAGACTAGCACTCACATATGTTTATAACAAAGAAAGCATTTTCTGGAATTATCAATCTAATATGAATATGATCTCATGAACGGAATGCTACTACTTAGACGCGAGAACCAATGACACCAATGACACCATATGCTCATACCAATTCCAAACTCCACATATTAAAGCACACAACACTCAAGATTGAAGTCAAGGGTTGTAACGGGGCTTAAGGGTATTGGCTAACAAAGAAAGGTAAGGATAAACAAAAGCTCTTAAAGCAATAGTAAGCAAAGTAATGAAATTGACACTTAGAATTCACTTTTGAACTTAGAATTCACTTTTGAATGCAAAAATCAACTTTTAAACACAAGGGAAGATTTATGCAACACTTAGGACCGGATTCAAACTTTTGGACCCTTTCTTCAACAACCAATACTTTGAAGCTCATTTTCACTTATTTTTCAACTCTTTTTCTTTCTTTTCACAATTTTTCTCCCCTTATGAACTTTTTCTTTTCTTTTCACACAAATTTTCTTTTCACATCTTTTGGGAGGATGTAAATTGAACTTGTGGTTTTGTAATGAAACACAAACCACAAGACAACTTAAATAGATGAAGAATAAGGGTCCTTCAGACGGTGCAACTTCCCATGACAAAAAGTTAACTACTTAAGTACGTAAAAAATAAAAAATAAAACTATCCAATAGCATTACAGACGTAAATGAATGATAATCACCTTCCCTATACAATGTATGTGCATTATATGCATAGACTATGCACATATTAAGCACAATGAATGGTCACTTATGCTCATGATATGCACACTGCATGCTGCGTCTTGAATACTAAAAACCTATAATTTGGAATTGGGAAAATTAAAAATTTCCCAAACCTTTTTAGGTCAAACTAAGTACCTAAACAAAACATTAATGAAAACCCACTAGTTTTGTAATATATTATTATTAAATATTGGGACATTTTTGAGTTGACATGATGAAAAAGCACATCTTACACATGTTGAATGCAATGCACACCTCAAATAGGTTAAGACAAGACATGAGGGTTATGTACACCACGTCTACACCGCAACTACCTTGTTTTGTCAATTTGCAAACTAGTTTGCCAACCAATCCATGTAGAAAAAAAGCATGGAAGGCAAAATTTGATACCCAATTTGCACTTTTTAGTTTGAAATTTCACTAATATGAGGATGGTGCATTTTCCAAGATACGAAACCCTAAAATAATGGGGTAAGTCTCATCCCTTTTGGCGCCTAATCTTGAACAGAATCCCATAGCCAACATGTTAATGCCGACTGCATTTACACTAATGTGTGGAAAAGTTTTGATTCCTAACGTGGTGAAATATTAGGTATGTTCCAATTTTTGTTTCAGTTCAACGGCAAAAATTTCACAAAATTTTCCCAATGTGTGCATACGACGTGCATACATTGTGCATATCGCTTACATAAGGTGTGCTTTTGATGTGCATGGCATATTTTGTGCATATGGTATGCATAAGGTGTGCATGTAATGTACATGGTATGTGCATATAACAACATATGGTATGTGCATATAACAAGGATACATAGTACGCGTGTTTATTACCCTAGAATAGTTAGCAAATACATTGCACAACAATAAAATGTCATATAATCCCATTATGGTTGACGCAGTTCCTTTCACTTCGCTAATTGATGAGAATCCTCGAAGCCCTTATTGCGTTTCTCCTCCATTTTTGCCTTTCCCTCCTGGGAACGCTCGTACGACTCAATATGGCCTTGACGCTTCTGCCAATTCAAAATTTAGGGATGTGATCCTTTCTTTAGACATGTCACCCTTCGCTTTCTACTTGCTTGCATGGTAGAGCACTTCGTTGGCTTTACCGTTAAGGTCCACAAGATCTTTTTCTACCTTCATTAGCTTGTGGTTCCAATACTCGGCGACACCCGTCTCATAGTCGAGTTTTTCGCGAACTTGATCTATATTTTTCAACGGCGTCACCAAGTCCACATAGCTAAACGATGACATAGGATATGAATTTGGTGAGCCAGAAGTGGAGGATGTTCCATGTTGTATCACCCGTGGAACTCGGCATTAAAGCCCTTAGTTTCATGTGGGAATTTGGACATGTTTGTGTTGTGAATTGTTTTGGCTATCTGAGAAGTGTAATTTTTGATGGGGTTAATGGTTATTGCAACTATGTGTGAGAATCATATTTATACACAAGTTAACCATGATGAGGATGAAATCCGTTGGGTAAAAGAGGGATTGTGTTGAAGGTGTTTATGTGGTGAGGATGTGATGCATGTGACCTTCAAAAGTTGTAAGAATCCCCACTTCCTTTTTGTCCCCCAACTTGAATGATGCTTCCAATTTTTTTTACTTCATTTCCAACATAAAGGTTAGTGTGCTGTCAAATCTCACATCCCTACATTATGCTATGCATGGGTTGGTCCAGACATATCTAACTATTTTGTAATATATGGCGATTGTGTGCAAATATAAACAATATGAAGCGGCCGACCAGTTGGTGACTATACATTTATAGTTTCAACAAGACATGGGTTTGAAACTTGGAGGTTTTTACATCTTTTTTTTATATTTTATTTTATGATTTTATTTCTTTCTAACCCATTCTTATGGTTTTAACTCATCATTTGAAGGACCTTTTGAAACCCAGAATCCAACACCTTATATATACTGATAACAATATAGAAGCACAAGGCAAATCAAATGGAGATGACAAATGTATGACACACCTCGAGTCAGAATGTTCACCTAGACTCCGAATCGAGTTATACTGGCCGACACCAGAAACGTGACGAAGCCATGAAGTATAGTGAGGTGGAAAATGTGAATAAATTTAAACCTAAAAGTGCCTAAATGCAAGAGTGATGTGAGTAGGAATGAGTTCATTTAACACGTGATGTCAAAGCATAAGTAAAGTACATTAAACTTAAAATAAGAATTATATCAACAGAAGTAATCTCCCTTAAATATGAATTTACTAAAATACCCTTGGTATTCGATGTTTCATAAGATTTTAACTGTAACTCTGATTTCGATTCTACTTGTGCCCACACGTTTGTAGCAACGAGTACTACACGAATACAGTAAAATAGTAGCTCATACGCGTCACGAGATGACGGTCAATGAAAGTCAACAATCTCGTCTCTAAGGGCATTTTCGTCAATTCACTCTTTTTAAATTAATAAAGCTGTAAAATTAAGGACGGGTTGTTACATGTGCATGTCATGTGCATATCGTGTACAATATCTTTCGTATTGAACTAAGACTTGTAATTCCCAACATTTTCAAACAAACACCGATTCTAGATCAAATTCACAAACATTTGCAAGTTCATAACAAAACTAACAAATATTAAGCATTCTATAACAAACCCACAAAGCCAAATCCACCAACACAACTCCATGAATCTTCAATACCCTAAACAAAAATTAAAACGTAATACTCTGAGATTGAAACTCAAAAATTGAAACTCAGAATCTAAAATAACAAAACCTACAAACACAAAAAGATTTCTAGAACACATTTCGAGCCCTCTTTTCCCTATCTCTCTTTTCTTCAACTTCCCATCTCTGCAAATCCAAAATACCTAATTGAAAAAACAAGTAATTAGTTGCAGAAATGGGGACCATGACCGAGTTAGAGAGAATGAGATGAAAGGAAGAGAGAGATGAACCAGATTGCTGTGGAAATATGGCTGCTGAAATTTCACTCGCTAGAAAAATTGGAACTTTCTGCTAAAACAAAAAATCTAGTACAAAAGTCATATATTTAAGGATCGAACACTGATGCAAACCAGAAACCTTCACTTCGAAGTTTCACTCTCGACTTCTCTATCTTTGAAATCGGAGCTTAGAGATCTGAGCTCAACCTAGAAACCTAGGGCTTACAGAGCTCTCTCAGCATGCCTTTCTTCCAAATGACAAAAATGATGAAATGAGCTTAGGGTTTTTAGTATTTATATATGGGTATTTTAGGAATTTCGGTTTTGTGCATGGCGTGCATGGCTTATGCATGGCCGATTTGTCATATTTTTGTCCCAAGATTAAGAAAATGGCCTATTTTTGTCTATTTTCCTAGATTATGTTGGACATGAAAGTTACAACGTCTTTCATTCATGGTCAGGGTTTGCTTAATCATCTAGGTAACTCCTATATTTCCAAATAGAAGCTGTCACTAGCACTCCAAAGTTGTCATCATGCGCTCATGGTTTTTAAAATACAAGGGAGAAATTACATTGGAGTCTCGATAACAGTTCTCTTTAAATTCTTTAGATGCTATTTCTAGAGGAACTTGATTTATGTTATATATGGTCGGTGTACTCTACTCGTGTGGGGATCCATACTAACTTCGTGTGAATTAATAGCATGTCATAAAAAGTTTCAAAATCTATATGGCATCCAAGAATTGAAACCTTCATATTCGGAGATTATATATCATAAACAGTTTAGGCAACGTATTACTGACTTGATATTATGCTACTTCTGAATTTACAGTTGCTTACTGTCTAGTATATTGAGTTATATGCTGCCTTATAAAATTTTGGGAAATAGACAAAAATGACCCATTTTCTTAATCTTGGTACAAAAATAGGATTTTTCGAATATGCACACGGCATGCACATGCCGTGCACAACAATCGGACATAAATAAGTTTTTTCCTGCACCTTGAAATGACCAAATTTCCCTTATATATAAATGGGTTATTTCCTCCAATTTTCTGATTTCTCTCTACTCTATTGGTTGTTCTTAGATTAGTAAAAGATAATGAAAAACTCAGTTGAAAATTTTGATTTATTTGGAGATTGTTAGTGTTTGCTTATTGACGCTTTTGGGAAATGAACACATTTCTGTGCTAGCAGTTGCAGATTGCAGATTAGGGATTTCTTCTTTAAATCATCATATTCTTCCCCAAATTTGAAATCTCATTCAAAACCCATATGGGTCAAACCCAATCTACAGTCCCAAAAAAATTTAGATGTCAAAGGAAATCCATTATGAAAAGCTAAACACACCATTTTTTCTGCTGCAATTTCTCTCTCTCTCTCTCTCTCTTTCTCTCTCTCCTCCGCCGATGAACGCCTTATCCTTTTAAGTTCGAAGAAAATTCCAAATTTCTTATTTGTATCAATACGTGCAACAACGTTGGTTTTGTTGTGGATGTGCATCATGCAATTAACGGAGTTGGGGGATATGTGAGATCTAGATTATGGAAATTCCGTAAAGATCAGTAGTTTACAAATCTTAGACTTGAACCTAGATTCAGGAAATCCCATTAAAAATCATCTCTTTCTAGTGACATGCACACGAGCAACCCAAAAACCCAGAGCTCACAGCTCTCTTCAAAATAAAAAAAAATGACATTATCACATGTGATGTCACCACCATATACATTATATGCACACCAGATGCACATCATATGTACATTATATGCACATGATATGCGCAGAACTGGAGATCGAGCAACGAGCTGCTTTTCGCATTAATAAGAAATATTAATGGCAACCTATTGGTATAGTGGATACAATTAAAACATAATTGTTACGTATATAAGGTTATAGTGGTAGTTTGAAAAGTCTTGTTATGTATATCAACGACCACTTAACCGTGCACATGGAAAAACATGATACTAGCTTGTTGTCATGATTTCATGGACACAATTGACCCTTAACGTCCTCTAAGCTTTTTCTTAATTTTGTTTTTTGTCAAGGCTAACTAGGTTGTGGTCATACTCGCTAAATTTTGGGGCCTAACATACGTGCATTATAACTAGTGAACATTCCTGCTTCTCATATTAAGTTGTAGCCATGCACGCCATATGTACACCACATGCACAATACGGAAAAAATTTCAGAAATTTATGCAATTGAACACTTGAACCATAAATTGTTCCATCCCTGTTTTGTAGCACGTCAAAAAATAAAGTTTATTCCAAAATTCATAGGCCTCAACATGAAACAGAAACACTAATTTAACTTATAAGTATTAATTCATTTTACAACCAACCCATTTATTTCATAAATCCTTGATGTAGAAACTTGGAACTAAAATAACAATACCCACAAACAAATGAAAATTTCCAAAACACATTCTAAGCCCTCTCTTCTCTATCCCTTTTTTTGTCGACTTCCCATCTCTGCAAATCCAAAAAACCAATTAAAAAAACATGTAATTAGATGCAGAAATGGAGACGATGATCGAGTTGGAGAGAGAAAGAGATGAGAGAGAGAGAGAGAGAGACAAACAGACCAGATGGCTGTGGAAATATGGCTTCCAAAGCTTCACTTGTCGGAAAAAATGGAACTTCACGGCCAAAACGGAAAATCTGGTACAAAGGTCATATCTGTAAGGATTGAACACTGATGCAAACTAGAAACCCTCACTTCGAAGCTTCACTCTCGACTTCCTTCTCTTCAAAATCCGAGATCTGAGCTCAACCCAAAAACTCAGGGCTCACAAAGCTCTCTCGACATCCCTCTCTTCCAAATGAGAAAAATGATGCAATGAGCTGAGGGTTTTTAGTATTTATATGTGGGTATTTTAGTAATTTCCATTTTGTCTATAATGTTCATTGCTTGTGCACGGCTGGTGTGTCCTATTTATGTCCTAAGATTAAGAAAATAGGTCATTTTTGTCTATTTCCCTAAAAAAATTGCCAGGATTATGGTAACCACACCTTTTTTGTCTCCCCCTACACAACCATTTGATCTTGTTGGTTGTTTTTGTTTAATTTATTCAATTTAATGTCCAAAAATGAAGAGGTGCATAAAAGCAGAAAAATGGCGTGTGGCTTGCATTTCCCTATATTAAAAATGGAATCATGAGTTCAATATTTCAATTATTTCACTCATACACTTAAAAGATAGGTAATTACTGAGAGGTTTGCACAACATTAGATATCTCAAATCAAACATTTTGCCAAATGCATTTTTATTCCTTATTTGCTAATACATATATATAACTCCACTTAGGCAAGTTTATCTTGCACTGCCAATCCCAAGCTCAGATAAAGAGTGAGGGGGAGAATGTCAGGTAGACGATAGTCGGCACTTCATTCTTACGTCGAATCTTTATGATAGCCGACCCCACTTAGTGGGAAAAAGCTTTGTTGTTGCTGTTGTATTTAGTAATACATATATATGTAGTAATCACTTTTGAGTTATGTTGAAATTTTTTAGATCGATGGGCCCGGGGGCCCCCCACTGTAACGACACTGATACTGTCCCCAACTTTACCACATTCCCAATGCGCCAGATGTGGGGTTTTACCACAAAGGGCCTCGGTATTAGTTAGAGTTGTGGGATTGCCAACACGGCCCTCACGCCATTTAGTGGTTCACACGTGGAGATCCACACATCTGCAATTGAAACTCAGAGGTCGGCTCTTATGGAGTCCAGACTTGTTTTCAGTCTTTTAAGGAAGTGCCTCTTAAGAACTCAGAGGCCGGCTCTATGTTAAGAGTCCAATCTTGTTTCCATGCCCACACTTCCTTATGACAAGCCTTTGACTTGCACGGGCCCGTAACTGTGGGCTCTGATACCATGTTGAAATTTTTTAGATCGACGGGCCCAGAGGACCCTACTTTAATGACACCGATACTGTTTCCAACTTTATTGCTTACCTAATCCATCAGGTATGAGGTTTCACCACAAATGACCTCGATATTAGTTAGAGTACGGTAATCATATTTAAAGCCACCCTTGTTGACCTTCCCCACTGATGTAGGATAGCCAACCAAGTTATAATTCTGGGGTTTGATTAGTTATTGGAATCACTGTCTTTCATGGTGTGCATTGTGCATAGACCCGACAGTTTCTGAAACGACACGAAAACGACACGAAAATAACACGTTTCGGGTCAACACGATAACTTATCGGGTGACTCGTTAAGAACCTGTTAATAACGGGTTCTTAACGGGTATACAAGCGGGTAACACGTGGGTAACCCGTTTCGACCCGTTAAGAAAAAAAAAATTATTTTGATAATTTTAAAGTTTAATTACAAAAAGATTTATTATAAAATACAATAGCCATATTAATATATACAATATATTATATATTAAATATATAGTTTTGTATTATTATTCTATATAAGTTAAAAAAAAAAGTTTTTGTCATTATTTATTTTTATTATGAGAGTTCCTTATTATCATTACTAGGATAAATTTTACTTAACATGTTGTTGTCCAAAATTAAAATAAACTAGTATAGTATTTGTATAGGTAATAACTAAGAAGACATACATAGAAGTATGAAAAATATGAAAGAATATATAAACACTCGTGATTCATTATTATTCCTCCACAAGTAGATAATGGTTACACTTACATTATCGTATAGATTTTTAAAATCCTCCAAACCCTCATGAACAATGTTTTTTATTTGAGGGAAAAATTAATAAAATTAATAATAATTATTGTAGAAGTGTAAAAAATTTAAGAAAAATATACAATCACTCATAGTGACAAGCTTTACAACTTTCATAAATGGGTCAACTTCGAATGTAAGAAGATGAACGGTTCAGATCTTTGATATCACGTTTCGATATTTACGGTTAACTGAAATATGAGTCGATATCATATAGTTTGTAGAAACTTTATAAACATCAAGCAATATTTTCACTAACCGTAAAACTCTGAATATAATAATAACGATCTAAACCGTTCATCTTCCCGCATCCTCTAATAGATCATGTTTTCAAAAAAGAAATCTGAAAAAAACAAATTTGATGAGAACAATGAAGCGTAAATGTAAACAACAATCAACGGTTAAATTTTGATCTATGATTTATATGATTATAGTGGCGAATTTTGAAGTTAAGTTCTTCATGAAAGTTGTAACGCTTGTCATTACGAGCGTTTATATATATATTTTTTATATTTTTTTTACACTTATACATTAATTAAAAAACTATTAAAGACTTTAGGTAAGCGAAAATATGTATATACTTATTTAGTATTATGTTTTTCATTTGATTATTTATTGGTTTAAAATATATTTACCTTAACGGGTCGGGTCATATTACCTGTTAATATTATCGGGTCGATTTCGGGTCGGGTCATTTTACCCGTTTATTTTAACGGGTGTTACACGACACGACCCGTTAAGATATCGGGTATGACACGAAAACGACACGAACACGAAAAACACGACATGAATGCCAGGTCTAATTGTGCAGTGCATTGTGCAATGCATTGTGCAATATTAGACTTAAGCATAAATTTAAGCATCTCAACCTGGGCATCTGCAAAATTTAAGCATAAATTTACATTCTTCATATCTTTCTATGAAAATTTGTTGCATTTGTTGTGAGAATTCAGAATTAAATTTGTTTTTTTTTTCTGTTCGATTTAAGTAAAATGCAGGAAGAAAGAACACGCAAAAAGAAGGAAAAAAGTAGAAGAAAACGAAGTTGTGAAACAATTAGAAATGACTAGAGGGTAGCTGCTGCGGTGTTAAGGCTTATGGAGATATCTTCCAGCAACTAAAGCAGCCTCCATGACAAGGGTTATAACTTCCACAACATCCTCAACATGGCATTTGTTCCCCTTAAACGTTTTCCCTCTTTTGTTTTTGAACTCTGCCATGCAATTTAGGAACGTTTGGCTGCACTCTGAGCTTAGATAGTCATCTACACCACAAAAATAACAATATACCACCGTTTAAATTATATTGTTTTTAGTTCTTATTGCATTTACAAATCTAATCTCCCATATACAAGAAAGACTTCAATGAAACATATTCATCAGTTTCGTGGCTTTTCGGGCTAATAATATAGAATCATGTATATGTATTTCTTCACATGACACTGTGACAATGTGTTATTGGATCGAGTCGCTATGTGACAATAAACCTGTTCCATGCAAGATGTGAGATGCAAGTTGTTCTTACAAACAAACAAAAAGTTGAAAATAAATAAGAGCAACGAGACTTCAATGGAACATATTCATTAGTTTCGTGGCTTTTTCCAGTAATATGTAATCGTGCATAAGTATTGTGATACTGTGTTTCGTGGCTTCTTCTCATGATATATATTGTGATACTGTGTTATTGGATCGAGTCGTTACGTGACAATAACCCTTGCATCCAAGTTGTTCTTACAAACAAACAAAAAACTGAAGTAAACAAGAGCAACAAATTTTTTGTAGCTCAAATTAAGTGCATATGAGGTCATGTGTTCTACGTGAGGATCCTCAAATCGTGTTCGTCTATCATACATTATCCGATCAATTTTCGCCAGGTACTATTCATATTTAATTTTAAATAAAAGTATTTAAAATGATTTATGACCGCATGATATACGATGAACAAAGACGATTTGAGGATCCCATGATTCTCACAAAGAGGATCCGGAGAGGATCCTCATGTGTTCTCGTTCTAAAGGACAGATGCTAGCGTTTGGTATAGATCTTGTACACAAAGAACTCCAAACAAACTTTGGGATTGGTTTGTCAAATACGAAACACTTAATTAAAACATTATCAACATCCGAAACATTATCACCCCACCGACAATTGAAAAAGCTCATCAAAGTGTCTCTTTCACGCATTTTATAACATAGATATGACTATTCCATATAAATATCTTCTTTACCAATCTTGTTTGTATTTTCATGCCACTATTTAAATCTTCCTACACTAACTCAGATAATTTGGAGTAGAATATATATATATATATATATATTAAAATTTAGCCTCGGTCCAAAAATATTTCAACCCGAAATAAAAATGAAAAATAATAATGTGAGAGCAGCACAGTAAAAATAGTAAGGATTAAGAAATGAACATACTGTTTTTGGATTGAACGCAGTTATCATGCTTCATACAACATGCATCTAGGCCATCACAGGGTTGCTCCCCTGGGCATCCACTGTATAAAAGCCCACAATACTTCCCATATTTCAAAAATGGAGGCACTGTCAAAATTAAATTTTTTAAAAAATGCAATTTAATTTCCTTATAATAGGACCAAAAAAGTGGGATATTTTAATTTGATCAGCTCATTAACTAAACCAAAAATTTACTTAAATTATATGTAGTACCTGTACAGAACTCTGACTCACATTCTCTGCTGCAATCTTTACTCTGCAAATTTTTAGAATTCATGGGAAGAGAGAACAAGTTATGATTTGAAAGCAACTGGGAACCCAAAAAATATTAAAAGTAATTAGATGATGAAAGAAGAAGATGGTAATTAAGGAGCAAACCAGAACAATGGAGGCATCTGTGGCTTGGACGCCAATGTTAAGGGCTTGCAAATTAATGGAATTAAAATACAGGACAAGAAAAGAGAGGGCAAGAACAAACTTCAGTGACTGGTTAAAATCCATGGTTGGAAAAAGCACTTCAGCACTTCAGCACTTAAGTTGGAGGCCTTTTTGTTTGGTCAACTTTGGAGAGCTTGGTTTTGCATAGAAAGTGAGAGGTGTGGAAATAATTAGCAGAAGGTAGGCTGTTGTCTCTACTGGGAGGAGAGAAATGGGGGAGGAAGAAACAGGTTGGCTGTTTTGTAATGACTCGTGATATGTTTTTGGAGTGTTGTTCACACCTCTCACCAAATTATACACATTTTAATCTTCTTTTACCCGTTTTTTTTTTTGGTTTTAAAACTATATTAGCTAGATTGTGTGGCATGTGGAATCTACGAATATGTCACGCGAAGTATACAATGCTTAGTTAGTAATTAACACATTCCTTATCACATAATGCAGAGAAAAACTTTCATAAAATTGTCATATCAAACTATGTGCATGACACACATGAATGACATAATTGTTTAACACTTACCATTGTCCGGCAAGAATAGTTTTATATAAGGGTAAATTACATAGTAACCCCTCAGGTTTGAGGTCTATTACAACCCCATACAACATCTTTAAAAAGTTTCACTTTCATACATCAACTATCATTTTATTTCAATTTCATACAACCGTTACATTTTCCATCCATTAATCTGTTAAGTGCTGACGTGGTTGCCACATGGCTGCCAAATGTGTGCCACGTGGCAAATTTTTTTTTTTTTTTAAAATTTTTCTTTTTAAAAACCTAAATCTTCTAAAACAAAAAAAAAATATTTGAATTAAATCACCCCCGTAACACCCCCCCCACCCATCTTCATCTTCTTCCCTGCAACCCAGAAAGAAGAAGAAAAAAAAAAAAAAAAAAAAAACCCCATTGAATTAAATCACCCCCGTAACCCCCCCCCACCCCACCCCACCCGCGTCCCCCGCAAACCAGAAAGCCTAGAAACCCCTAACCCACCCCCCCACCCATCTTCATCTTCTTCCCTGCAACCCAGAAAGAAGAAAAAAAAAAAAAAAAAAAAAAAAAACCCCTTCAATTCGTCCCCTTCCCCTCCTTCCCGGCGGACGACCCACCCCAGAAACCCACATTGACCCTTCCCCTCCCCCCCGCCGCGACGACCCGCTTCCCCCCTTCCCGGCGCACGACCCACATCCTTCCGCACCCACCCTCTGTGAGTTTTTTTTTTTTTTTTTTTTTTTTCTGGGGTTACAGGTGGAAGAACATGGAGGAAGGAGAAGGGGAAGGAGAAGGGGGAGGGAGGGTCACTGGTTGGGGGGGTGTGGTCTGGGTTTTTGGTTTTGGGGTGCGGGTGGGGGGGGTACGGGGTGATGTATTGAGTTTTTTTTTTTTTTTTTTTTTTTAATAATATATATATATATATATATATATTTATTTATTTAGAAGATTTAGGTTTTTTTTTAAAAAAAAAAAAAAAAAATTGCCACGTGGCACACATTTGGCAGCCACGTCAGCACTTAACAGATTAATGGATGGAAAATGTAACGGTTGTATGAAATTGAAATAAAATGATAGTTGATGTATGAAAGTGAAACTTTTTAAAGACGTTGTATGAGGTTGTAATAGACCTCAAACCTGAGGGGTTACTATGTAATTTACCCTTTATATAAAGTTAATTTATAATGTGATTGACATAGGCAGTTTAAATATGACTTTTTTTTTTTCCAATAAGAATGGGGTTTTGTAGGAGTTGTTCGATAATTTTTTTCATTTTCATTTAATTAAATTGAGAATTAGAAGCTACTATTTTGTATTTTTTTAATATTTTGCTTGAGAGCCACCAGTACACGGTCTAGTGGTATTACTTTTTTTTACTTGAAAGTAAGAGGTTTTAGGTTCGAATCTCGTGGATGGTGAATTCGATACCAAATTAGGCAGCCCATTGTGTGACTTAGCTGAACTCTCTCTTTTCTTAATGTAAAAACATCGATGTACTAAAAAAACAACGAATTGCTTGAATTCTACTTTCAGTTATCATTTTGGAAAACTAAACATTAAAGACAATTTTTAAACAAGTTTTTACACAAAGAGAAGTGGAAATTAAAAACTAGAATAATTATCAAACGAGAGCTTAAAACTATTTTTGTATTTGTGCATAGTTTTTGTTCGATATTAGATATTTGTGAATAGTTGATGTGGGGATCCATTTCTTGTGAAAAGTCCCTGTCAAAAAAGGATGGGAAAGCTTTTCAGTTGACTAGTTTTTTTTACTAGCATCTCCAACAATTTCTATAAATACGATTCTTTAATACAAGTTTATTGGCCTATATAGCAGTTTGAAAACTAAAATTTATTAATTCATAGTTTTGCTTAAAAGGTTTCACAAATCTTAATGATTTTTAATAGTAATACTAGGTAAACCAACTTAGTATGAGTACAAAAATTTAGAGTGTATGACAAAGACACATTATTATAATAAAATGAATGTTTGAATAGTGTGGTAAAGAGTCTAAATCTTGAGAGTATATTCTGTTGGAGATGCTTGCTTCTATGCTTACTATTTTCTGCACTTTGTGGTTTGTGCCAAGTTGTAGAATTTCTTTCCATTTTCCTTGTTCTTCTTCATATTCCACTTATCTGAGTGCAACTTCAATTTTTTTCTTTGTTGGAACTTGGATTGTAGATTTAAAAATAAATGTCCCACATCATGGTGGTTAAGTGAGTTAAAGAAAAAGACTCTAATCAATAGGACTAACAATAAACTACAGATTTAAAACCTTGTTTTATAATTTATGTCGATATTGTAAAATGAAGTTTTGAGGAATCAATATGTTCAAATACTATTCCATTATTTTTTACTATAATATGTTTGTTTTAAGAAGGGAACTATGAATTACGAAACATATATTTTTTTGGTTTATTATATTTTGGTTTTGTAACTTTGGCATCATATATCTTATAATGAGGCGCTCGAATTCTAATTTAAATTGAGTAGTGTTATACTTACGATCGATTCGTACCATCATTTGTATCATCTTTAATAGAGGTAAAACTCACCAACATATGTGAATCTCATCACTATTAAAGAACTTGTATAGATAGATGATAAGAATAACATTTTCGATCTAAATTTTCTTTCATTTTGTAGAGTTTGCGGCAGACAAGATGGCTAAGATCATATACACTCTCGAAATGTGTATAATCCTTGTATGGGCTGAAGCAATCTGGACGAATGTGGTATAATCGTCTCAGTGAGTATTTGATCAAAGAAGGTTATATCAACAATGTCATTTGCCCTTGTGTGTTCATTAAGAAATCCAATTTTGGATTTGCTATAGTGGCAGTATATGTTGATGATATGAACCTAGTTGGAACCCCTGAAGAGCTCAATAAAACTGCTGAATATCTGAAAAGCGAGTTTGAAATGAAAGACCTTGGAAAAACAAAGTTTTGTCTCGGCCTGCAGATCGAGCATTGTGTTAGTGGAATTTTGGTCCACCAATCAGCTTACATTGAAAAAATCCTGAAGCGATTTGATATGGACAAGGCTTATCCACTCAGCACACCAATGGCCGTTTGTTCTTTGGACATTAAGAAAGATCCATTTCGTCCAAAAGAAGATGATGAACTGGTCCTTGGTCCAGAAGTACCATATTTGAGTGCAGTAGGTGCTTTATTGTATTTAGCACAATGTACTAGACCAGATATAGCTTTTTCAGTCAACTTGTTAGCAAGGTATAGCTCCGCTCCAACAACTCGTCATTGGAAGGGAGTCAAAGATGTATTGCGATACCTTCGTGGAACAACAGACATGGGTCTCTTCTACTCAAAGAACTCCACAGATGACCAGGTCCTTGTTGGATATGCAGATGCTGGTTTTCTCTCTGATCCGCATAAAGCCCGCTCACAAACTGGATATGTGTTCAAGAATGGAGATACATCAATCTCATGGCGCTCAACAAAGCAAACATTAGTTGCTACATCTTCAAATCATTCAGAAATACTTGCTTTACATGAAGCAAGTCGTGAATGTTCTTGGTTAAGATCAATGATCCATCATATCCGGAATTCATGTGGTCTAACTTCGAAGACAGACAATCCGACTGTCATCCATGAAGATAATGCAGCCTGTGTTGCCCAAATGAAGGAAGGATTCATCAAGGGCGATAAGACTAAACACATATCTCCAAAGTTTTTCAGTGCACATGAGCTTCAGAAGGCTAAAGTTATTGAAGTCAGACAAATCCGTTCCAATGAAAATCTGGCAGATTTGTTCACCAAGTCTCTACCAAAGTGCACGTTTCAGAAGCTAGTGCAAAGCATCGGATTACGTCGACTTACCAAACAGCTAAGTTTGGAGAATGCGGAATCAGGGGGAGATACAAATCAGGGGGAGCATCTATGATACATGCATGTTGTACTCTTTTTCCTTCGATTAGGATTTTTCCCATTGGGTTTTTCCTATCAAGGTTTTAACGAGGCAACATAAGCATACTTCACACTATATCAACAATCCAGGTAAAGTTGTACTCTTTTTCCTTCGCTATGGTTTTTTCCCACTGGTTTTTCCAAGCAAGGTTTTAACGAGGCAACTGATGTTGATATGTGGGCATCCAAGGGGGAGTGTTGAAAACGTTGGCATGTTATGAATGCCCACACACACTCACATTTTCAATGACCATAAAGATTGAAATTGGATTTTCAATCTCCACATACAGGTTTTCAATTCCCAAACATTTGAAATAGACTTTGGAAAGGTGTTTGTCAAAACATGAAATGTAAATGTCAAACTGTAAGAAATTTATAGTGTGGGATTGCTCTATAAATAGAGCAATTCGATTGTTATCAAAGAACAGAAAGAATACAAGAAAGAAACAGATAGAAAAGCAATACATTCGTATCTATTCCTCTCTCTCTTAAATTGTCATTCCCTTGTGCTCTAGTTTCAGTGTAATATTTTACACCTACTTCGCTCCCATCACTAGTAAAGGTTATCTCCCTAACTTTTACATATTTATAACACCTTTTTGGTTGTTTTGACTTTTTAAATATGGCTATTTCCTCGCTTTATTAGGTTAAATTCACAAACCTGAACCTTTTTTTTTGTTTTTGTTTTTGTTTTTTTAATACGATTTAACGCTCGCATTGAACTAGCATACCTTTGTTTAGTAGGATTCTCTTATCTCCAAATTCTCTTCCCCTCTAGTCCTCTCATATTTGAAGGTCACACTAAAACCACGTCAACATCTTATGTTAACTTCTTTATAGAAAGAGAAAAAGAGAAGAGAGGGGACGAGAGGGAAGAGAATTTGAAGGGAATATAATCCTGCTTGTTTTTTTTATTGAATATCAGCCCCTCTTTTGGTTGGGTGTGGGTGGGTAGGGGGAAATACTGGGGCTCAAAGCCAAACAAATTATGTTTGACAAAGAGTACTCTAAACTTAAACCCAACCTGAGGAGTTACTTTTTTTCTGTTACGTTGGGGAGTAATGCTAGTAGACTACATGAAAAAAAATCCAAGCTTCAAAATGAATACACGCCGCAGCAAAAACACATTGGCTTAGCTCCATGTTTGCATAGTGAAACTTCAGTTGCACTTCAATGCTTAATGTGTTTCTTTCTTCGTTGTTCGGCAGAGAATACATGCTCTCGGCGCCCAAAAATTTGTAGTTGTCGGGACTGGGCCGGTTGGATGCTGTCCGGCGCAAAGGGATTCAAATACAGAAGAGTGCAATGATGGCGCAAACTCATTGGCTTGTCATGTACAATGAAGCCCTTAAGTCCATGTTGCAGCAATTGAAACTGGCGTTGGGCATAAACTACACCCTCTTCGACACTAACACTGTCTTGACTAACATCGTGCAAAACGCAGCTTCTTACGGTACTCATATGTTCTTTTCCTTCTTCATAAGCAGAAATAATCTATGTACAATTATGTTGTGTAGTTAAACCATCAATTTTAATACATATCGATCATGATAAGATATTTTGCCGCCCTTGTAAGAAACTAGAGGAAGAATTTTAAGTTAACTTGACTGACAAACCAAAAATTTCGCATTCCATTTCAGGATTTACAGAGGTTAAAGCTGCATGCTGTGGGATTGGGAAGCTTGACGCCATGGGTCCTTGCCTGCCGGTTGCATCCTTGTACTCTAAGGCCTAGGCCTATGGTGTGCCCTGAGAGTACTCTAAACTTAAACCCACTTTTTTTCTTTTACGTAGGGGAGTAATGCTAGTAGATTATTATAGACTAAATTTGCAAACTAAATTATGTGTCATCAATAAAAATAAGTATGTTAATAAACAATTAAGCAGTAATTCAATCATCAACTTCCATGTCATTTAGTTTCAAAATTTAGTCTACACATTTAATCTCCCTAGCATTACCCATAAGAGAATATCTAATAGGGAGGGCAAAGGGCTAGAAGGTAGGGTCATTTCGATCTGTCAAAATGACATTATCATGAAATTTAGCCTTTAACATTTTTGTTGTTCTATTTATAAGGGAAATTTTATGTTAGATTTCAAAATTGTTTGTTACTTTATGAATATTTCGTTTCTTGTATAAATCTTACCTCATCTTATACCAGATTTCTGAAGAACCATTTTTTGCACGTGTCCTCTAATCTAGTTTCTTATATATAATTTAAAGTTTATTAGTCGTCCTATAATCTAGTTTCCAGGGCAGGTCCTGAGTTTTTTGGTGCCCAATGCGAAAGCTCAAAATGTGCCTTTTTTTAATACGGAAACATATGTTAAAAAAAAATAATTTAACAAGGATAATCACATGAGGATAATCACATGTATGTGTAATAAAAATCATCACTAATAGCATGCAAAATGGCTTCCAATTTATGTCATGTATGTGTAAAATTTTATTCACATCAACCAAATTATGATCCAAAACAGATGGATAATCACATATACAAACCTACAAATGGTTTTTGACTTCATCATTAGTAATCCCATCGACCTTCATTAACTCTCTAATTTGTTTTGGTGTAGTAGCTGCAAGAAAAAAAAACAATCACATAACGTATTAAACACACATCCAATACATCCCAATCCAATCTGATATTCATCCAATCATATAAAAAAGAGGTATTCATCAATTTACCCCTGAAAATGGCTTTCTTTTTTCTACAAACGATACCGGGGAGGGGGGAATTGAAGTCAGGACCTTGGGTTCCAGAACAACTTTTTCCAAGCAAATAGAACTCAGAAGATGGGGGAAAATAAAATAAAAACTCCTAATTACCAGGAATACAGGAAACAATTATATTTTCAAGGGATTAGAAATCACAGACATAATAAAATCACATTAAAATATGGCAATTGAAACCCGAACACAGAAAAAAAGGAGGAGAAAAGGAACCAACCCATCATTGTTCTAAACGTGAAATCAAAATTAAAAAGAAACCCATCAAATGAAACCAACAAATTCATTTCACAGACAAAGTCCAGAAACAAATAATATGAAAAAGAAAATTAAGAGAGAGGGAGAGGAGAGATAATGCATACCGAGTAAGAGAAAAATCTGGGAAGGGATTGAGGTGGCAATAAAAAACAAGCAGCGAATCTTACAAGTTACAAAGAGAGAAGAGAGACGGAGATAGAATTTTTGGGTTTGTTTTATGATTTAGGTGATGTAAATATTAAAAAAAATCAGGGTACTTTTGTCTTAAAATTTTATAACTGTGTGTTTCCTGTGGGGTGAGATAGAAAAACCTGGGCTATTCTATGTTATTTTGGGCTCTGGATTTTTTTTTTTTATATACCTGTTACCTAATTATTTGGATGTTTTTTGGTGCCCCTTTCTAGTTTGGGCCCTGGACAGTTGCCCTGGTGGCACTGGGCTAGGCCCGGCCTGCTAGTTTCTTATATATAATTTAAAGTTTATTTGTCGTCCTATAATCTATAACAATAATATTATCCGTACACATAATATTGGATCAAGAAAAGGGAGTACTACGAGCCGCTTGCCCGACCATTGTATGTGGAACTTTCTTGTATTAGACAGCGTAAGTATTACTAACTGTGTTAGTTTTATATGTCTAAATAACATTGCTCTTTTATTTCTGATTATATAATTAAATTTAATAAGGCTGAATATTTCTTCGATTGATAATTTCCAAAGTTACAATATACAAGTATTTATATGAAGGAACCCTGTAATTGATTCCTATGATTGATACAATTGATACAAAGCAGGAAAGTAAATATCTAGCTAATTGATACAACCAACACTTAGTAAGAAGGTAATCATTCCAACATATTTGCTCAAATTAACGTTGATTGTATATTAATCTGGGCAAATATCTTGTATGATTGTTGACTTTCTCAACATATATATATATATATATATATGTAGAATTTTTTCTCATCCTATAGAAGATTTTCATAGCACCATTTGTACAACGTGAAGTTTTTACTATCTGTTTTACTATGAAGTTATTACAATATTTGCATCTATTACTTCGCTTTGTTTGCAATCCTATGAAATCATAAGAAAAATATAATAATGTGCCCAAATGGAGGGGCAAAAACCTTCATTTTATGGTTTTTTTTATTTTTATTTTATATTTATTATTTTCATAGTATTGCTTCATTTTGTTATCTTTGTGTAAGCATATGCTAATATGAATTTCTAGTTCCATCATTGCCTCGCCTCTATGCATTTGACCGTCATTATTTTCTGACATTGAGCTTTTTTTTTTAAAGCAACCTTGTCATGTTTTTTAGGACATTATTTATTCAAGTAATTTAGAATGTGCATTTGTTTTGTTTAATTTCTTTCATTTATGATTTCATCTTATAGAATTAAAGTAATTAGTAAGAGAAACTCACCACGACTATCTTTTAAGTTAAGTTTCCACTTGCATCCGGGTTGTCAAATTTTTTGAGATTGATTCATCCGAGATAACATATACTGGGAAGAATTAGAATTGAACCAATGAAACTGTGAAGGCTAAAATTGTAAGTCTAAAATTTAATGACACACTCCAACCCGGAAAGTCCACTTGGACTCCGAATCGAGTTGTGTTGGCCGACACCTGGAGGGTGACGAAGTCATAAAGTGTAGTTTAGTGGAAGAAGAATGTGAATAAATTTAAGCCTAAAAGTGCCTAATCAAAAGAGTGTGCGGGTGAGCAGGATTGAACCCTTTTCATACTTGATGTCAGAGCATTAGACAGTATAGTAATTAGGATGAGGGTTATACCACTGAAGATAACCATCTCCTGAGATTTGCCAGAATCCTCGTTTAAACTTAAGTACAACTACTAAACCTAGAGGGGCGAAAAACAAAGTTCTGTGGGTTAGCAAAACAACGTTCATAAGAAAAACCTTTATTTTCGAACATAGTAACCCCTCGCCGTAAAACAAGTATAGTTTCCTTAAAATCATACTACGTATAAGTATGAAGATTTAATGTAGGCCAACAATATATATTAGAAATATGCCACAATAGAAAAAATTCACAACAATAGAAAAATAGGCATGTGCTTGACAAATATACTATGTCATGACCCGTCCCAAAAAATTATAATTTTTATAAGTGAATTTACGAAAATGCCCTTCGAGGCAAATGTGTTGACCTTTGTTGATTGCTATGTCATGTCACGTAAGACTTATTTTCTTGGAATATCCTTGTAGTACTCGTCGCTACGAACGCGTGGGCGCAAACAAAACGCAATTTGGAGTTATAACGAAGGAAATATTAACGTATAAAGTTAGGGGCATTTTAGTAAATTAATTAATTTCAAGAAAACTCCAGATTTTTGGAGAAAAATCAATTCATGCCACGTGTGTGGTTGTGATGGAAATGAAAGGAAGATAAGGAGGGGGTGCGGACCAATCAATGAAGGGAGGAGAGAGTGACCAATGGGAGATGAGAGAAAGGAGAGAAAAGAGAAAAGAAGGAGAATGAGAGGAACCCGACAGGTTCCCCTTCGACCCGGTTGCATGTTGACCCGACCTGGCCATATTTTTCAATTTCGACCACCGTTGACGACGAGACCGGTATCAAAATGAGCCTTACTTCGAACCTAGTTGTTCTCCTTTACATTTACAAGCGAAATACTGTGAAAATTGGCTTGATTTCGGGTGAAATCGCACCGGTGGGTGCACGGTATAGAAATGGCGATTCGGCCATTTGGGAAAGAAACACCGTCGACTACCACCATGGGTAAACTCCTTTTAAGTGCCACGTCATACTTGCATTTCATATTAGTATATGCATTAGTGTGGGTATGCATAATATGGTGTGACGCTGCAGAGGCCCAGGTAAGCTTAAGGTTAGTACTGTATGATGATAGTGGTTGCATTGTTTATGGTTATACGTAGATGCATTTAGAGCTCATTGTCCTACACCCTGGTGTTAATGCTCCACCCGAGGCCAGGGCCTAGCCTTCACGTGATCGTAGCACTTAAGCGTACTTATTTACACCTAGCCTATCTTATAGACCACAATAGGTGGTTCGAACTCGTGTGTAGGAATTGGTTTATGAGCTATAGATTCAGCCGTACAGGTCACGTTAGATGACTCCGGCTGACATATCATATTATAATGATTGACATCACCTGGCTTACATATTTATTACCGAGATACTTGAAATGGCACATACTTTGGTTTTCACTGCTCTCAAGCCTGATTTCTATATAAGTATGTATTATTATTTTCTGGGAAATTATTCGGGTTTTACAGTGAGGGGTTATTATGTTCATAAAGATAACTGTGTTTTCAAAAGCTTTGTTTTTGCCCACTCACGTTTTCTGTTTTTCGTCCCTCCAGGTTTTTAACTACTGAAAGTTCGTATCGACGAGGATTCTTGGCGAATCTCAGTATAGGTGGCTATCTCTAAGGGTATGATCCTTACCTATACTACCGGACTTTACTTATGCTCTTACGTCGCGTGTGAAATGGGCTAATTCCCGCTCACCGCGCACTCTTGTCTTTAGACATTATTAGGTTTAAATTTATTCACAGTTTCTACATCACTATACTTTATGGCTTCGTCACCGTCCAGGTGTCGCCCAACACAGCTTGATTCGGAGTCCTAGTGGACATTCCGGATCGGGGTATGTCAGTTTGGTATTAGAGCATAAGTTGGTCGGTATTGCGTTCATCACACGCGTGATGTAAGCATTCTCGGTTCTTGAGCCTAATGTCCAAATTTTGCCACCTCGTCGAATGCAAAAAATATGTTAGTTTTTCCTGAGTTTTGGGCAGTTTTGTCGACTTGTCGACATTTTAGAAGATAACTTTGGCGAACACTTTTAGACTTAAAGCGAAGAACTTCCCTACCAAGGAAAGGTGTAGATTAGAGATAAGTGTTGGCCCTAAAGCAGGGCTAATGTATCGATAACGGTGTATCACCAGGGAACTATAAATCAATCCCATCATTATTTTCACGCAATCATAATCAACCTTTTCGGGATAGAAAACCGGAACTGGTTTTGATTCCTTGGCAGTACCCGTTAGTATACCATTTATTAGGATTCCTACGAAGTTTACTTCATCAAGATTCCAAAATTGTCTTGAGCGACAACCTAGTGCTAAAGTGGTAGCACTCGACAGAAGAAGCATATGGGGATAGTCATTTATGGTTCCTGATAGTACTAGCCTTCTTAACCACACAAATTATCATTCCGGATCTTCAGGAGGAAGATCGACTTTCGTTAAGCCCGTTCTAAAGTAGATTATTAGTAAATTCCTCTTTTCGGCTTTGGGACATCTTAACCAATACTAGTTTCCAACTTTTTTTTGGTAATGTACTCGTCATTTCGATGAGTATAGGCACCGAAGTACGAGTTGTTATACCTATGATTAGTATAAAATCTTCGAAGTAGTGAGTATTTTCCCTAGAATTATGGAACCCCCTCACAATACTAGTTCCTTATTAGTCGTCCAAAACCACCCACCTGAGTGGACTTTAGTCTATAACCAGCTTATGGTGGCGCTACTAATTGACTATATTGTCCGATATCCAGGAACTGTCAACCAGTATTCAAGCGGTATAATTTCTGATACCGAACATAGGTGCTGGTATCTGGGAGTGATACGTCTATACTAGAATGTTGGTTTACAGTTTCAGGGTAACGAACAATATCAAAATATCATAAATTTGTTAATTAGCGCGTGACTAGTAGACTGATTAACAGTGACAGCTGGAGCCGAAGAAACTAAATCTTGGAAAATTAGGAACAAGCTTTGTATTAGGACAGTAAACTCATAATTGTTTTTATCTTACCACCTATCTAGGTAAACATAACCTCTCCGATTAGCCACTTTTTCGATCACCTCAAAAGGTAGATAGTAGAATCGAAATACGGGTTAATTTCTCACTGTTAGAGTGAATGGTTCGAGGAAGATGTGAAGGCCCTTTAGTATGTGGCATAGTGAAAGGAAGTATTATGGTACGTATTGGGATATTATCGTCGATTCCAAGGTTTTACCTAGGATATTATCGTCGATCCACTTTCCCAAATTACACTAATTTCCTTGCGTCTTTTCGAGCAACTCATACCGTATGGAAGAACTTAGTTACTAAAGCTTACCGATTATGAAATTTATTCAGCCAAGCCCCTTATCTAGGGAACTTCGAACCTTAGGATCATGCCGAGATTTTAGCAACTTCCTCAAGTGACGATTAAAAACTGCTATCCCCTACTTTGAGCTAATGATCTAGCCGACCCATCCTTTGTAACTCGAGTTGTCTTCCATAACCTGACGACTTCGTAGTAGCCTTTTCAACGACTTTCTTATCTACCTTGGTAGTGTGACCAAATTTCTCAAACATTAGTTTTGTTTAGATTGGTACTTATCTCAGAAGGCATGATCTTCGCGGACGATATTCTTTCCTTTATCCAAAAAAAAAAAAAAAAGAAAGAGTTTAGAGGAAGAAGGTTGAAAATTCTCACAAAGTGTTGTGAGATTTGAGGTATTCTTAGTCTCGTCGAGTTTATCGACAATTGGTTAGCGATTTTTGGCTATAGTGTTTTTCCTCATTTATAGGCCGAGAAAAGTTAGTTAAGCTTGGGGCGTTGATTATGAATAAAGTTTCTGTCAACCGAACTCTTGTTCTTACCTCACCATCACTTTACACTTTTCGATGTCGTTGATTATTTTGGGAATCCATGATGACGTGTTCCTTGGATATTTCATCTGTGTATAGGCAGTATGATGGAGTATTGTTTACATTTCCCAACGGTAGAACCGTTCAAAATGAACCATGATATATGTGACCTAGAGTCGACAATTGTCATTTTCATCTGAAAACTGAATGGTACTTCTCTGTGGAGAAATATGTTCGAAATCTTTATTAACCTTAGAAATTTCCAACTTCACTTACTTTTGGAAAGAACTAAGTTTCTGACAGCAGCATGGGAAGAACTAAATCAACGTTTATGATTGCACTATCGTGGATCATCTCGGTTGTGCAAACGTAATTATTAAGCACCGTAGTAAGAGTTGTTTGTACCCTAAACGTTTTCAGTCTTCCTTGTCCCATTCCAATTGAAGTTCACGAGTATTGACGTGACATTACCTCTAACCCATCAAGAAATCATTTGAATGATTATAATCACTTTTTGTATCCAAATGCAAATAGAAAATATCACGATAAGCTCTTGGTACGAGGTATCTTGTACATGTGGAGATTACGATGATGTTTCGATGTTTATAGATCGATTTGACAAGTGTTCCCATTTTTCGTGGGTTCAGAGGGAACTACATTTTAGACCACTTGGTAAATTTACCCATTCTTAAATTTATCGAATTTTCTGGCATTTCGGTCAGCATCTTCTCTGACCGTGACTCCATATTCACTACATTATGCTGGAAAGACATTCCAGTCAACTTTGGGTACGTGTTTACTCTATTGCAGTTCGTATTATTCCGAAGACATGTAGACTATTCAGAAGAATTGCTTGGATATTGAAATCTAGTTGTGATTATTAATTCTCCAATCACCCATCAAATACTTCGTCGAATAGATCGCTACGTTGGTGATTGAATTTTTCGAAAGTTGTTTTAGTGTGATGGTAGGAAATCAATCTAGATATCTTGAACTTTAAATTTGATAAACTTGTTTTGACTATCAAATTCTTGAGTGTTCTTTTAGCCTTCTCGACATGGTTTCTCACTCAACTAGTGAGGAATTCACGATAGGTCGACTCGGCGGATACGTGCGTCAGTTTTATATCGATGCTAGCGGGAACCATTGAAGTATAATTTTCCTGCGAGTTTACCAGACTTACCAGGAAAAATTTCAAGCGGCTTTGAGGATTGAGCAGTATTTCAGCATGGTATTTGTGAAGGTATGAACGTAGGTTATGAGCTTGGCGATTATGGCGTTAATTTTCAAGTGTGGCTCGAAACTGCAACTTTCATTCGAAGAATGTCATCAGATATATGGTTTCTCTAATTTAAGCTTGCAGATATACCTTTCGATTTAGAGAGCAACTCTAGTGATTAGTCACGAAGGAAGCTTTTCGTAATGTGTTCGTCTCTACGTATATTTCTACTATTTCACCCCAGGGTCTTATTGTTGTGGGAACATGGACGTCGAAATACTTTTAGCAGCTGGTTTGGTGATTCTAGGATAGTACGGTATCGCGATCGAGGCATGAATCGGGTGATCTAGGCATATTCGCACATGAGGAGCAAAACGATATACATATTTTTTTTCCTATTTTTGAGTATTTTACATTTAACAAGTTATTTTAAATTTCAAGGATCGAATTTTCTTAAGGGGGGAAGATTGTGACGACCCGTCCTCAAAAATTATAATTTTTATGAGTGAATTTACGAAAATGCCCTTCGAGGCAAATGTGTTGACCTTTGTTGACTGTTGTGTCATGTCACGTAAGACTTGTTTTCTTGGCATATCCTCGTAGTACTCATCCCTACGAACGTGTGGGCGCAAACAGAACACAATTTAGAGTTATAACGAAGGAGATATTAACGTTTAAAGTTGGGGGCATTTGAGTAAATTAATTAATTTCAAGAAAACTCTAGATTTTTGGAGAAAAATCTGGTCATGCCATATGTGTGGCTGTGATGGAAAGGAAATGAGGATTAGGAGGGGTGCAGACCATTCAGTGAAGGGAGGAGAGAGAGTGACAATTGAGAGAGGAGAGAAAGGAGAGAAAGGAGAAAAGAAGGAGAAGGAGAGGAACCTGACGGGTTCCCCTTCGACCCGGTTGCATGTTGACCCAACCCTGCCATATTTTTCGATTCTGACCACTGTTGATGAGGGGACCGGTGTCAAAATGATCCTTACTTCGAACCCAGTTTTTCTCCTTTACATTTATAAGCGAAATATTGTGAAAATTGGCTTGATTTTGGGTGAAACAGCACCGGTGGGTGCACAGCATAGAAACAGGCGCCAATCGTTCATGACGCCTCAATTTTCATGCTGGGGAGTTGTAGCGTGGACTCCAGGTGAGTGGGCTTTTGGTTTTCTATATATATACGTATATATGTTTTATATTTGCCCAGAAACTGATTTAAATGAAATTATATTTTTTTAAGTGCCTTGTCATACTTGCATTTCATATTAGTATATGCATTAGTGTGGGTATGCATAATATGGTGTGACGCTGCGGAGGCCCAGGTAAGCTTCAGGTGGGTACTGTATGATGATAGTGGTTGCATTGTTTATGGTTATACGTAGATGCATTTAGAGCTCATTATCCTGCACCTCGGTGTTAGTGCTCCGCCCGAGGCCAGGGCCTAGCCTTCACGTGGTCGTTCACCTCCCGCACCGCACGCTCACCTTGGATCCAAGGCAGGTGCCAGCCTGTCGTACATACCACATTAGGTGGTTCCGACTCGTGTGAAGGAATTGGTTTATGAGCTATAAATTCAGCATACATGTCACGTTAGGTGACTCCGGCTGACATATCATATTATATTGATTCACATCACCTGGCTTACATATTTATTAATGAGATACTTGACATGGCACATACTGTGGTTTTCATTACTCTCAAGCCTGATTTCTATCTACGTATGTATTATTATTTTATGGGAAATTATTCGGGTTTTACAGTGAGGGGTTAGCATGTTCATAAAGACAACTGTGTTTTCAAAAGCTTTGTTTTTGCCCACTCACGTTTTTTGTTTGTCACCCCTCCAGGTTTTTAGCTGCTGAAAGTTCGTATCGACGAGGATTCTTGGCGAATCTCAGTATAGGTGGCTACCTCTGAGGGTATGATCCTTACCTATACTACTGTACTTTACTTATGCTCTGATGTCGCATGTGAAATGGGCTCATTCCCTCTCACCGCGCATTCTTGTCTTTAGACATTATTAGGTTTAAATTTATTCACAATTTCCACATCACTATACTTTATGGCTTCGTCACCGTCCAGGTGTCAGCCAGCACAGCTCGATTTGGACTCCTAGTGGGCATTCCAGCTCGGGGTGTGTCATACTAGCACACAAGTCAGAGTTACCTATAGCTCATCAATCTATACTAGCACACAAGTCGGAGTCACCTAACGTGACCTATACCACAGGCTGGGTGTAATAATAATATACACTCTAGTGTTACGATCATGCGAAGCTTGAGTTAAGCACAGTCACCTAACGCGATCTGTACGTCAGGCTAGCACCTAACTTGGATCAAAGACGAGCATGCGGTATGGGAGGTGAACATACACGTGTAGGCTGGCCCTGGCCCCGGGCGGGAGCACTAACACCGGGGTGGAGTAATGATGAGCTAACTATATGGATGCCATACAATTCGAATCAATATAATAACTCACCTGAATTTACCTGTGCATCATGTAGAATTATCGTAGTATTCTACCACAATACTATACATATAAGCAAGTAAAATGTGTATGAATATGCCATAGCCATTTTATAATTCCAATCACAAAGCAACATTTTCCAAACTAAACTAAAATTATGGCATAATAGGCGTAAATCCATGTAAATGCATTTGTGGAAACTATAACACTATAATTCATATGTATATAAAAGTAAATTCCCCACTCACAGATACTTGCGAAGACACATTCATTCAAGCTAGAAAGCCAGAGCCTCCAATAATAATTGCACCTACGCACATAAAAGGGTCCAATTAATAAAATTCTATCCAAACGATTGAATTTGGGAAAACGGACGTCGAAATTAGCCTAGGAGGGTCTTTGACGAAAACCCGAAAAAGTCAACCCGAAAAGTTAACGGTCAATGTTAACCGGTCAAAGTCAACATCAACGGTCAACGTTGATCGGGTCGGGTCAAATCGGGTCAACCCGAGTTTAGGGTTTGGGTTGGACCGGGTTGGGGCCAAATGGGTTTGGGCTTGGTTGGGTCTTGGGCTTTGATAAATGGGCCAGATTCTAAGACCCAAAGGCTTGAGATCCAATAGGGTTTTAAGGTTTAGGCCTCGGGCTTGAAAGCCCGGCCCAATTGTGTTGGGTTTCAGAAAGAAAAATAAAAATAGATGGGTTGGGCTTTAAGGGTAACGGGCCTAAGGCCCGGGTTGGTAAGGCCAGCAAGGATGGAGACTTCCAAGCTCCGGTTGATGCCATTTTGATCTACCCTCTGATCTACTTACGAACGTGAAGATACAAGAGAGGGGAATAAGTTTATTACCTTCGTTTCGCCAAGAGAAGACCGGAGGTGGCTGGATTTGGGCTCGCAAGCACCGGGGTCTGGATTTTGGGTGCGTGTACCGTCGTCGGTGTGTGTAGGGGTCTCAGACGTTCATCGGTTTGATCGAGAACGGAAGAGAGACAGATAGGGAGTTCTCAAGAGGGAGAGAGAGCTGAAAGGGTGAGGGGAAATATGAGATCCGGAGAGTGAGGAAGAGAAGGAGAGAGACACGTGGCGAGGAGTGGGTGGAGAGTTTGTGTGGGTATGGGTCTCGTGGGCCATATTAATTAAACAATGTTTAAAAATATCCCTCCAACTTCGTAGTTCCATAAAATCTTCGTTTTAGCTCCAAACTGAGATCCGCTTACGCCTATGCGTTCGTACTGACAAGGACTACAAGTATACGCTAAAATAATGGGTCATACGTCTCTCTAACCAAAGGTCAATGAAAATAAAAAACTTTGCCTCTAGGGCATTTTCGTCAAACCACGTTTTTAAAATTAGTAAAATTGTAAATGTAGGGATGGGTTGTCACATTAAAGGGGGTGTATTCAATTGGGATTTTAATTATTTTAATGAATCCAGGAGTATTCAATCAAGATTTTAAGTGATTCTCTGAAATTCAATGTGTATTCAATCAAGATTTTAAGATAGTTTATTAAAATCCTTAGAAATCTGGGTGTATTCAATTAGAATTTTAAAAAAGTTTATTATTCAATTAGAATTAGAATTTACAGAATTTGGAAAAGTTAAAGAATTAGAGGGAATTGGAGAGATTTTGTAGTGTATTTTAAGCATCCTCAAATTTCACCTCTTCCCATGAGATTTCGAAAGAATTGAATCAAAATTTTACATGAAATCTCAACAAAGATGTTAAACTCCATAAAAATCTATGGATTTATAAATTCATTAAAATCTCTCAAATTCTCAATTGAATACACCCCAGTAAATCATGTTCCAAAATTTTTAGAGATATTTTAAGGAATTGGCAAATCAATATCTTGAGGATACTTCATTAGATGACCCCTAGTACTTGATAATGATGTTGGATTACTATTGATCTTAAATACTACTTAGCCCATGTGGCATGCAGTTTGATAGCTAATGAGCTAACTATGTTGTTATGATGAATGCAGGTGTGCCAACTCGCCATCGAGCTCAGTTGGCAAGTAGGATGAATGTGGTGGTGGTGTCGAACACGTTTCTGACTTCTGTAGCTCGAACACCGGGGGAGGAAGAAACACACTGTGACTTCTGGGTTTTAGAGCCTGAAGAGAAGGCTGCTAGTCACTATGAAGTTCAAATAGGGTTAACTTTCAATGTGCCGAACATTGAGTAACCTAGTAACACCTCATTTCACCGAGAAGGATAATGAAATGACCTATTTCAATAAGAAAACCGAAGACTCTCCACTGACGGAGACTTGGATAGATAACTACTCGAATTCGAAGCAATGTTGTTACCCCAAACTAAAAATGCTCCTCGGTCGCATGATTCTACGGCTCCAATGTTGTTAATCCAAACAAAGATGTCGCGAGTTGTTATTACCATGCTGTTAATCCAAACTGAAGGTATGTTGATGAAGTCAGGGAAGCTAGTGTTTTCTCAAAGGTTTGAGAGCTTTAAATGTTGCAAACCCACTTCTATTTATTGGGATGGATTCATGTTGATCACTCACGCTGAAGTAGAATCCTACTTGGACTGTAACTCCTCAGCGTCTCCTGATCCAATCCCTTATCAGATAGGCCTAATCCATGCACAACCTCTGCCCACTCATATTAGAACTAGGACTCTGAACCCAATCCTCTTTCTACATTTGATTCACTCCCAGTCTGATCAAACATGAGCCTTGATTCTTGAAATATTATGAATGTTTTCAAAACTCGTCTTGATACTAAACAATTTTACTTATGGAAGTACTCGGACAAATCACTCTTCATCCTGATCCCTCAAGAGTCTTTCTTCTCTTAGGACGGCCGTCACACTATGTGATGGACTCGACATGATTTAAAAGATTAAAAGCTGGCTGAGAACCCCCCCAAGCTGTATCAAGTTTATAACTTCATTCGGCCTAGGCCCAATGTTTTAGGCCCAAACAATTACAGATATAGCAAGTGTTAAGCTCGATGTCGATAAGGAGATTCAAATTGCTTCTTCTTACCTGGGTTGGAATGCCTCAAGGTCAAAAACCTCATTTTAGGCTAGAATGCAATCTAGTTGGCAATAATGCATCCATTACACTTGCTCTAAGGCCCAAATTATTTTTAGCTTATTGAATGTGATTAACCTTGTCATGAGTTTTGAATTTAGAACTCCTTCACAAATTAAGTTAATTGAAATTAAAATAAATTATCATTTACTATTTGACAATCAAACCTTTACACAATGAGCCAGCAAATAATAAAAAATATATACCAATGTGTATAAGTTTCTCGTACAGTTGAGGTTCTTAAAAAAAGTACTGTGTATATTTTACGCATACTTTTCTTTTTCTCCCATCATTCACTGCTTCTAAATTTCAATTACAGGAGCTTCCATGCTCTCCCTCCCGCCATATTAAATTTCTGAAGTCTTCCAAAAAACATAACTGCCATTAGAACCATTTTGCCCTCATCGTTTCATCTTCCTGAAAATCCATACCATTTGTCTTGGCAATTGCCATTAGGGTTTAGCTGTCGTTTGCAACTATAACCAGTTGTGAACCCTACATTTCCATAAGCGCTACGGGAGAATGTTGTAATTTAAGTGTTTGATTGAATTGTATTTCATAAGAACAACAACACAAAAAGATACAAGATATAAGGAGCAAATAGTGGTTTACCGACTACTCTACAGCAGCTCCATAAAACAAGGAGCAGAAAGAAGGGAAGGTGAAAAGCTACAACCATACCCTAAAGGTATGGGAACTAAGATACAAGCATGGGCACTAAGATACAACAACTTTACAAGATCAACTAGGAGAAATGTGACAGCCATGTCACCAACCATGTCACCAACTCAGCCATACCCGACAACCATACTGCAAACCCTAACCCTACTTTCAATACTCCCCCTCAAGCTGGATCTAGGAGGTTGATGGAACCAAGCTTGGATAGAAGACGTTGAAACTGATTGGTAGGCAAGGGTTTAGTAAAAACATCGGCTAACTGATCCACACTCTTGATGTAGTGAGTTTGAATCACTTGAGATTGCACCTGAGCACGAACATAATGGCAGTCCACTTCAATGTGTTTTGTGCGTTCATGGAACACGGGATTGGATGCTATATGCATTGGAGCTTGATTATCACAATACATGGATATAGGTGCCCGTGTTTGGAACCCCAAATCACTTAGAAGGTCCTTAAGCCATATTAACTCGCATGATGTGGATGCCATTGATCTATATTCAGCTTCAACACTAGATCTCGCAATGACACTTTGCTTTTTACTCTTCCATGTTACCAGATTACCTCCCACAAAGGTGCAATAGCCTGTGGTAGACTTCCTATCAATTTGGTTACCTGCCCAGTCAGCATCACAATAACCAATAACTTGAGTGTTGTCATTCTTTTTCATGAGGATACCTCTTCCAATCGATCCTTTAAGATAACGAAGTATTCTCTTAACCAAATTGAGGTGATCTATTGTAGGTGCATGCATGAATTGGCTGGTGAGACTGACTGCAAATGTGATGTCAGGTCTTGTGATAGTTAAATAGATTAACTTACCTACTAACCTTTGATAGTAACCAATATTCTGCAGAGATTTGCCGTCTAAGCTGAGTTTGAGCTTGCTATCGAGAGGAGTTTGAACTGGTTTAGCATCCTTCATGTTTGACTCAGTCAGAAGATCAAGGACATACTTCATTTGGTTAAGAAATAACCATTTACTTGATGAGGTCATTTCTATTCCCAGAAAGTATTTTAAACGTCCTAGATCTTTAATAGAGAACTTCTGCTAGAGGCAGGTCTTGAGGTGTGAGATTTTGTCTGCATTGTCCCCAGTGATAATTAAGTCATCAACATAGATCAACACAACAGGTTTTCCAACCATTCCTGTTTGAACAAACATTGATGAATCTGCATGACTCCTTTGAAACCCAGCTTCTTCAAGGACATAACTTAGCTTGGAAAACCAGGCTCTTGGTGATTGTTTTAATCCATGGATTGATTTATGCAATCTACACACCATACCAGGCTCATGATGTTGGGGATGTCCCGGTGGTAACTGCATGTAGACCTCCTCTTCAAGGTCACCATGTAAGAATGCATTTTTTACATCCATTTGGTATAGAGACCATCCTTTGTTCACAGCAACAGACAATAACACCCTTACAATATTCATCTTGGCACTGGAGCGAATGTTTCCTTGTAGTCCACGACATAAGTTTGAGTGAATCCTCTAGCCACCAATCGAGCCTGATGCCTTTCAATTGATCCATCTGAGTGAAATTTGATCTTGTAGATCCATTTGCTACCAACTGCCTTTTTTCCTGGTGGAAGTTTAACCACACTCCAAGTGTTGTGAGTATTGAGCGCATGAAGCTCTTCCTGCATGGCATTTCTCCACACTTCTTGGCAACTTGCTTCTTGAAAACTTTGAGGCTCACAGTGGTTGGTGATGGTGTTCAAATAAGCTGCATACGGCTTTGATAACTGCTGATAGGACATGGAGCTCTCTATTGGATGTCTAGCAGAATAAGTAACATAATCTTGAAGTCTTGTAGGAGCCTGCCTTGCTCGCATTGGATTTCTTCTACCTTGAACCTGTTGTGTTTCTTCTGTCAAGGTGTCTGTCTCTTCATGATGCATCTGTTGATTAGAATTGTGGTGATCAGCATAATTTTCATCACATGATGAAGGAGCATTGAGAGGCTGTATCTCGAACGAGGATTCCTCAGCTCTTGGAAGGGGAAATAATTCAAAACAAGACTCCCCTTGTAGCTCATCTGTCGACAGCTTATTAAAAAAGGATTTCGTTTCATCAAATCGAACATCCCTTGATACTCTAATTCTCTTTAACTCAGGACTATAGCACTTATAACCTTTTTGAGTTGAAGAGTAACCAAGAAACATGCCTTTTTTAGCCCTAGGGTCCAGCTTATCCTTATGCTGAGATTGAATATGAACATATCATGTACATCAAAAAATTCTAAGGTGTGACAGATTAATATCACTTCCTTTTAGAACTTCCATTGGCGATTTAAACTCCAAAACTCGACTTGGTAATCTGTTTATGATATATGCAGTTGTCATGACCCCTTGAGACCAAAATCTGTTGGGTACATTCATGTGCAACATTAGAGCTCTTGTTTTTTCAAGTAGGTCACGATTTTTTCTCTCGGCTTTTCCATTTTGCTGTGGAGTACCAACACAACTGGTTTGATGTAGAACCCCATTACTGCTTAAATATTTTCTCATGATGTGTGACATATATATTTTCTCATTATCAGATCTTAGGGTTTGAATTTTGGAATTGAAATGATTTTTGACAAGATTATGAAAGTCTATAAAAGCTTCAACAACTTCACTCTTAGATTTCAAAAGGTATAACCATGTAACTCTCGAGAAATCATCTATGAAAGTTACAAAGTACTTATACCCATCCAAAGATTCAAAAAATGGCCCCCATACATCTGAATGAACAAGATCAAATGCTTGTTTGGTTCTATCTAAGGATGAACTAAACTGTAACCTAGTGGCTTTACAAAAATGACAAGTATCACACTGGATTACTTCTTTACACAGATTTGGAAACAAGCTTGACAAAATGTGCCCGGATGGATGAGCTAATCTTTGATGCCACAGGTTTTGTTCTTGACTTAGGTTGGTTTTGACTTGAAATCCTTTGAGAGGAGACGTCTCCTTGGATAGATAATAGAGACCATCTAAAAAGAAACCTTCACCAATCTTCTTCTTGGTAATGTGGTCCTGAAAAATGACAGTGTAAGGAGAAAAAATAACTGAACAGTTTAAGGCATGGGTGATTTTTCCAACTGAAAGAAGTTGGAAAGGGAAAGATGGAACGTACAAGGCTTTAGACTCTATATTGTCAGACAGGAGATGAATTTTTCCCATTCCTAGTACTTTAGCTCCCTCCCCATTGGCAACCGAAACAAATGAAGGTGTAGGAAGGTTTTTAAAATCATGAAGCTTATGAGATTGGTTTGTCATGTGATCTGTGGCACCGGAATCTATGATCCACAACTCATGTAATTGACTTATATTTAAAGCAGTATTGAAGGCAGTTAAAATACCTTGCATGTTGTTTTGAGAGAGTTTTTTCGAGTCGGCCAAAAAACCTGCAAATTTCCCCAGCAAGGCAGTTGAGTTGCCATTTCCTGAGGTAGTAACTTCATCACTCCCAGAGACTTCCTTCTTCATTTGAAGATACGCAGCGAACTCATTTATGAGAGTGGTGGGATTGGAGGTGAAGTTCTGAAGTTCCTCTGAGCCTCTAGTTGACAGAGATAATATATGGTTTGCTTTGTAACTAGGATACTGAGATTTCTTCTGACTAAACCTCTCACTCTTCATGAAGTCTGGTTTGAGTTCAGGATGAAGAATCCAGCAATGATCTTTCGCGTGTCCAGTGGCATCACAATGCTTGCATTTGAGGTGGGGATTTCTGCCCTTATACTTCTTGTCACTGGAGAGGTGCTTCTTATCGTTTGAAAAATAAGCTCTAGCATCTGAAGCAGAAGTCGAAGTACTAGAAACAAGGAGCAGAAAGAAGGGAAGGTGAAAAGCTACAGCCATACCCTAACAGTATGGGAACTAAGATACAAGCATGGGCACTAAGATACAACAACTTTACAAGATCAACTAGGAGAAATGTGACAGCCATGTCACCAACCATGTCACCAACTTAGCCATACCCGACAACCATACCGCAAACCCTAACCCTACTTTCAATAGAGAAAAAGATCATGTTAAATTAGCAAAAGTGTTTTAATTGTAAAACATTAAAGTAAAAGACAGCTATAAAAATAACTTCATGCGATCCCATATAATAGTGAACTAGTCTATTGATTTTTATTGTAATATATAATAGGATGAAGTCAAGAGTCCATAATTAACAAAATATAGTTAACAAGCAAGTTAACTCCGTAATTAACATTGCTACATAACTCACGGTTGTTCTCAACATTTTAACTCGCTGGCATGAAGTGGGTCGCATAGGACAGGATCGCCGGATTATCATGGATGACAAATAAATTCGATTAAAAAGTTAATTAAGGTTCGAAACATTGTCTTATCTCACCTGATGACTTCAATTACGATATTCAAAACATTGAAATTGAGGGGATCTTCCTTTATCTTTTTCTGCTCTGTTATGCATACTAAAATGATAAAGATGGCCAGATACGACAGCTGCGAGAATATGAGAGTCTCCACAACCTTTCCCCTTCTCTTTTTCTTCCTTTCGTGAGGTTGCAGAGGATGATCGTCATCTTCTTTGGGGAGGAAGGAAATGTAAGGAGGAAGGTACCTTTAACAAAATATTACGAAAGCCACATTGTCAAAATAACATTGTTGTATAGTATGCACTGTTCTAAAAATCCCCGCCTAGGCACTAGGCGGTTGGCCACCGCCCCGATTAATGCCTAGGCGTTTGAAAATTAAGAAAGGGCGCCCGCGCCCGCCTAGACCTGCTGAGGCGCCCGCCTAGACCACCCAAACCCGCCTAGGTTACGACTCACTTAGACAGAAAATAGATAACTTTCATTTTGCAATTTATTTTTTCCAAGAAATTGTAAGAGACTTGTTGAATACTTAAATGAATACACATTATATGCATGTTCTCCATGTTTTCATTATGTTTCAATATCTCCTAATATATATGTCATTCTATTTTGTAGTTTATAATGAAATTATATATATTTTAAGTATAAATAGACACTTATTTACATGAAATATAATAGATTTACTTAAATCCGCCTAGTCCGCCTAGGCGCCCGACTAGCGCCTACCGTCTTTTAGAACCTTGATAGTATGTCATTTTCCACACTTGAAAGAAAAATAAATGAGCTCGCGAATTAATACAGACTTTATAGCCTTGTGAAGAAATGAAAAACTATCCAACCACAGCATTTAACAAAAAATTGCCAGCATAATATAATGGATCGGTCATGCTCTGCATGCTTATGATTAAATTAGTCCATATTAAAAAATGTTGCTGATTATGTTTCAACGCATAACGCGGTGTTTGATCAGTGGTATATTTAATTATGTGTATTCTGACTTTGATATTGGATAATGATGTATCAGGCACTATATCGATACCTAATTAAGAAGGCCTTCAAACCTAGGAACATATTAATAATATTTTATGAAATAATTAAGAAAATTGCAACCACTGCAAAATAATGGTATTATTTAATTCTTATCATTGTGATTGAGAAAAAAAGCTTTTTTAAGAAGCATTATTGTTGCCATAAATATATAAAAAGGGAAAAATTGATGGGCAGTCCGGTTGCAATGTTTCATGGACGTAGGGAGCCTTAATTCAACAGAGGAATGAATTCATCTAGTTCCGATGAAAATTGAGTTGCGAAAACTGGGATCCCCAAAAACTATACCAAAAGGGTCATCTCTCTTGTTTAATCTGTAGAAATGCATGTGGCCTTATGTACCCCTCCCTAGTCCTAGGCTGAGTTGGTGCCAGTAAGTGAGGAAATCCACCAGCTAGCGTATGCTTATAATTAGAGTAAAATTAATGAAAATGGTTTGAAAACTTTGAGTTTTAAGGATAAAGATAAAATAAAGAGTAAAGTGAATAGTACTATGATTAACTTTTTTGTGTAAAAATATGATTTTTCGTTAAAATTTTCTATAATTAGTTTCAGTTTTCTTGCCTTTTTCTTTTTAGGCTGGCGATGCGTACTAGGTTTATTTTATTCATGCATTGTTTTCTTCCCCGGCTAATTGGCTAACTGGATCAAGATATATTGTCTTGGTCACTATTCTAGTATTTCTATTGATTAAGTTCTATATTTCGAAGTGTATAATCAATAAATATGTTATAGGGTAATATAAGCATTATTTTATCAGATAGTATTATGTTGTTCTATTTTTGTCAATTAAAATAATGATCTCTGTATGTTGACACGATTGATCTATTTGACTAGTGGTTTTGATTATTCTCCTTACTTCTTAACGTAAGCATATGGTTTTGATTAACATGCCTGCTTGTCGAACAAACATTTGTCTACTTAGATATGACTGCATAGAGAGTAATGCTAGGGATATCACGTATTTACACAATATCAGTATATTATATTATGTGACAAATTATGCAATAATCAACAATCAATTAGACAAATCATTAATTGGTGTGTCATGTACATATCACTTCTCACATTAAATGATAAACTAATGTGGTAGAAAAATGTTGCACCGTAGATTTTTTATGCATAAATGAATATATTCAAGGATGGAAAGAGAAAGAAAACTCACATCATCACGACGAATAATACCAATACCAAAATGGCGGGGGAAGTGATCGAGAGGTCGAGGATAGTTTCCCCGGCATGTCTTGAATTCACACTTTGGAACAAAGCACCAATGATTTTCTGGTAAGGATTTTGGTCCACTTAAGCTGTCTGAACTCCACTCCAAGGATAAAAGTGGTACCGATTGTACCACAATCAACCCAAAAACTGTGACACCCAAAAGTGATGAGTGGAGGCTTGGTAGCAAATGTAGGAACCCAATCTCCCCTGTGTTCTTCAACAAGTAATTGCACAAGTGTTTTTTCCTTGTGAAAAGTTTTCCCAAAACCCAAATCGAAAATTTCAAGCATGAGGGCAGCAGTGTGTTGCCAAGAAGGACTTAAGGATTAAGTATGAGGAGGAGACCTGAGTTTTTGCTGAAAGCCATCATGTTTTCATTGGTTGGAACAAAACCACAACTTGAGAAAGTTGAAACTGTGGTGAAAAGCGAGAATGTATGAAGGTTTAACCCCTTAGTTTTTAGTACATTTCTTGCACTTGAAATAACTGCAAGATAAAGTGAAACCATTGTCACCCCAAGACTATGAACTACTAGAAGATAACCTAAAACCACATAACCCAAAAACTCGACTGCATGAAACTTCATAGATTCACCATCTAATGGTTTATCAATTTGGCCATGATCAATGTCCATCCCTAAATCCAATCTTGACGCTTGGTTGGCAAGCCCATTTCGATTTGATCGATTACAAGATTTGTGGGACTTGACGAAGAACTAACATCACTACTAATCGAAACAACTTTGTGTTTGGCTAATAGCATGAGCTTGAACTTCTTCAATTGAAGTCCAGCCATGGACGTGAAGACCTCCCCACCTATGAACATTAAAATGGTTAAAATAATGAGCTGGCCATTGGAGAAGACCTCCATTTCAACAGTAGACATGCTGGAAACAGTTGTTGCAGAAACGGAGGTGAATAACAAATCTAAGTTCCTAGGCCTAAAAGAATGATCGGTTCTTGGCTTCAAAGCCTTGAGAACCTCAAAACCAAGAAAAGGAAGGGTGACAAAATAGACTAGTTCCATCCAAAATGGCTTTGCCCTTTGGAGGAAGCAATGGTAGTAACATAGAAGTAGAAAGCCTACGGATTCGCTAAGATGTGCTAGTTTGAGAAATGAACAACTACAGAGCTGTTGCACTTTCTTGCCAAAATAAGCAAAGTTATTCATCTTTGCCTTTTTTATGAGGAAAATGTTTGTATGGCATGGTTTTGCGTTTAGGGTGGGGATATTTATATATGAGGAGTGCTCTAGCCCATGGTTGCTATTTATTTAAGAAGAAAGAATTTTTTTCAATGATTTGTATTCATCTCATTCAAAGGTATATATACAATCATATACAATCCTATCACAATAAAGGAAAGAATAATTACATCATAAACTAGGAAACCAAATAGGGTAGGAATCCCACAATTGTAGGAATCCTAATACAAGTCAACACTCCCCCTCAAGTTGGTGCATAGATGTTGCACATGCCCAACTTGTCTAAAAACCTTGAAAACTTGTCACTAGAAACCGCCTTAGTGAGAATATCTGATACTCGGCCTTCAGTTCCTATGGGAGGAACCTTAATTACTTTGATTTCCAGCTTCTCTTTAATAAAGAACCTGTCAACCTGTACATGCTTGCTTCGATCATGTTGCACTGGATTATGAGCGATATCACAAGCAACTTTATTGTCACAAAATAACTTCATTGGCTGACCATGTTCGACCCCCAAGTCTTCTAACAGAAACTTAAGCCATAAGATTTCACAAATACCAAGTGCCATACCTCTAAATTCGGCTTCCGTGCTTGACCTTGCTACGACATTCTGTTTCTTGCTTCTCCACGTTACTAGATTTCCCCCAACAAAGGTGAAATACCTCGATGTCGAGCGCCTATCATCTGTCGATCCTGCCCAGTCAGCATCTGTATAGCACTCAATTCTAAAATGCCCATTTTTCCGAAACAAAATTCCTTTACCAAGGCTTCCTTTCAAGTAACTCAATATTCTCATAATGGTATTCATGTGTTGTTCTCCTGGATTATGCATGTATTGACTAACTACACTTAATGCATGAGCAAGATCCGGCCTAGTATGGGCCAAATACATCAATCTTCCTACTAACCTTTGGTACCTCCCTTTATCAACCGGTACTTGGTTCTGATCGATAGCCAACTTCATTCCTTCAGCCAACGGAGTAGTTACCGACATGCCGACATACCGGTTTCTTCTAACAGGTAAAGAACATACTTCCTTTGTGATAGAAATATCCCAGACTTGCATCTTGATACTTGAATCCCAAGGAAATATTTTAAAGAACCCAGATCTTGCATTTCGAATTCCGCGGACAAATACTTTTTTAATGCTGCTTGCTCACCGGGGTCGTTACCGGTCACCACCATGTCATCCACATATATAATGAGAGCTGTAACATTTCCGTTCTGGTGTTTTAGGAATAACGTGTGATCCCAATTACTTTGCCTGTAACCGAATGCTCTTATGGACTTGGTAAATCTACCAAACCAAGCTCTTAGAGACTGCTTCAACCCATACAATGATTTCCTGAGCTTACATACCTTTTGTTTTCGTATGTCCGGATCATTACACCCTGGTGGAAGGTCCATGTAAATCTCCTCAGTTAGATCTCCATGGAGGAATGCATTTTTTACGTCAAACTGTTGCAAAGGCCAATCTTACCACGATGGACAGTAGAACACGGACTGTATTGATCTTTGCCACTGGTGCGAACGTATCAGTGTAGTCAATGCCATATTTCTGTGTATATCCCTTTGTCACCAATCTTGCTTTAAAGCGATCTACCGTTCCATCTGCTTTGTATTTCACTATATAGACCCATTTGCATCCCACAGATTTCTTTCTAGCTGGTAAGTCACTAATTTCCCAGGTAGCATTCTTCTTCAACAATCTTAATTCCTCGTTCATTGCATCTTTCCAACGAGAATCTGCTAAGGCCTCCTCCACACTGTTAGGAATTGATACAGTAGATAATTGATACACAAATGACTTACTTGATTCTGACAAGTGACAGGTAGACACATAATTATTTAATGGATATCTCACTCTTGAATCTGAATTTGGTTCACTTATGGAATACTTAAGTTTACACTTAGGATCTGCCTCATAAGTGGATTTGGGAATACCTCGGTTAGTACACTCTGGAAGGCGGCGAAGTGAAGGTGCATTCGGTGTAGAAGACGATTGGCTATAAGAATTAACAGAAGACGAGTTCATACTTTGACCTGATACAACATCTGGAGAGACATTCCGTGATAATTGCTGCTCGGTGCTATTGACGCTAGTGGGCTCGATTCCATCGAAAACAGTGGGCTGCAACTCACTTTCAAACCCAAAACCTGTATGACCGGAGAGCTGGTCCTGCATATTCATTTCAAGCCCAACACTCGTGGGGCCCGTGGGTTGGACTTGCATATTCCTTTCAAGCCCAACACTTGGGGACCCTTGGGCTGGACAATATCCTGATTTGTTGGCTGCTGTTTAGTGGGCCATTGTTCGGTATCCTGTTGAGCACCTACAATTGTGCACTGCTGCTCTTCATGTGCCGTGGGCTCCAAATGTGAAGACTGTCATTGCTGCTCTTTGCGTAGCCCATTGTTGGCCACGGGAAAATAATCAAGGGTCAGAACTTCACTATCTCGGTACTCCCCCTGAAGTGAGGACGCGGATGATCCAAAAAACATGTCCTTCTCATGAAAAATCACATCCTGAGTGATAAACATTTTCTTACTCGAAGGATGATAACAACGATATCCTTTCTGAGTAGTGGCATAACCCAAAAACACACAACGGAGGGCTCGAGGCTCAAGTTTATTGTTCCGTTAAGGAGGATGAAGGTGAACAAAAACAACACACCCTAAGGCCCGAGGGGGAAGATTTGGAGTTGGTGGACAACTCATTTGAGACATGAGAGCCTGAAATGGTGTATGGAAGTTGATTGTACGAGAAGGAAGACGATTAATAAGATAGGTTGCGGACGTAAGGGCTTCACCCCAATAGCGTAAAGGCAGATGTGCCTCAATGAGCGAAGCACGAACCATCTCTAACAAGTGTCTATTTTTGCGTTCGGCAACCCCATTTTGTTGAGGATACGGGCATGTGGTCTGATGAACAATACCATGTAGTTCAAGGAATGAACGAAGTTCCATATTAACATATTCACCGCCATTGTCACTTCTAAGAACCTGGATATTCATGTTGTACTGCACAACAACCATTTTATGGAACTTTTGAAAGGTCGAACTAACTTCGCTTTTCGACTTTAACAAACTAACCCAAGTCATTCTTGTACAATCGTCAATAAAGGTGACAAACCAGTGAGCACCACCCATAGTAGCTATTTTCGACGGACCCCATACATCAGAATGCACAACCATAAAAGGAACAAAACTTTTATTTAAACTGGGAGGAAAGGAAGTTCGATGGCTCTTTGCCATTTCACAAACATCACACTTAAACTGAGAAACATCATTCTTGACAAACAAACTAGGAAATAACTTATGCAGATAACCAAAAGAAGCATGCCCAAGGCGCCGGTGCCACATCCAGATGTCCGACACTTTATTAGTATCCCTTTGAGAATCATCAACGGAAAGAGCTTGAGTCAGCAAGCCAGAACTACTGTTTGTCAACTCCAGGTAATAAAGCTTCCCTTATCTAATACCATAACCAATCGTCTTTCGCGTCCGGATGTCCTTAAAAACACAAAAATAGGGCCAAAAAATAACCAAACAATGTAAGGCAAGGGTTATTTGGGCAACAGATAACAAATTATAATTTAGAGAGGGAACCACAAGAACAGTGTCAAGTTTCATGGTATCAGAAAGGGAAGCAGTGCCTTCCTCAATAATAGGGACGACATTACCATTAGCAACGTTGACTACGGTTTGTGTGGAGGTTTTTAGTGATGGAACCTGTCTAGAATCACAAGTCATATGTTCAGTAGCTCCGGAATCAATTATCCATGTATTATTCGTAACAGAAGTAGAGGTAATTAGTGCCTTACCATCATTACCTGCCGCAACCATCATGGCATATGCTTTGTTCCCTATCTGGTCAGAATCACTCTTGGTTTCTGCAACGGATGCTCGAGATTTGTTGCACCAAGGATTACGAGTCTTATCCCAATTCTCAGGATATCCAATCAGCTCAAAACAACGACTCTTGGAGTGTCCTGTCATGCCACAGTGTGGGCACTTACCTTGGGGACGATCCCTGCTTGTCGGTTTTGTCACCCGTCTCTGTTCGACCAAGAGGATGATCCACGGGCCTTTGTTGCCATGGCAGTGGGTTCACTCTTGTCACCTTCTATCTTCATTACTTCCTTCCGATCAGCTTCTTGACGAAGATATGCATAAGAAGCCTGAAGTCCAAGCGGGGATCCTTCTGCAACACTTCTCCACAAACCTGATCAAACATATCATCGAGACCACCAAGAAACACATAGACTCGTTGTCTCTCAGTGGATTTGTGAAACATTTTGATGTCGTTTTCACACTCCATGGATACTTTATTAAAGTGATCAAATTCTTGAAAAATCTCAGTTAGCTCCCCGAAATAGGTAGCCAACGGTTGGCCATTCTGACGAAGATGTGATGCCTTCTGATTCAACGAATAAATTCTAGCCTCATCATTCTCATCAAAGTAGGCTGCCTTAAGAGAGTCCCAAATTTCCTTTGAAGTAGACAACCGCATGTACCGTTTCATAATCTAAGGCTTCATTAACGACAGAAGCCAACTCTTCATTTTTTGATCTTCAGAGAACCAATCATCATATTTAGGATCGTCTTTGTTAGGTGCCTTGATAGACACACGAAGATATCCCATCTTCTTCCTTCCGGCGATATGGATTTGAATGAGAGGAGCTCCTAAATCATATTTCTTCTCATCCAATACCATACCAATATTAAAGCTTGAATTTTCAGATTGCACCATAATTAGAGCAGCAGCAGGAACCATCATTGAACCTGCCCTCTTTTCTTCTGCCATTTGTCTTGCTGTCCGTATAACTCAACCTGCACTTTTGTGGTGGAATCTGGAATAAGGGAACAATCGGTAAAACAAAACTGGGCAGCAACGACAAGTCGCTCGCTGCTATTGGTCAGGTAGATAAAACAGCAGATCAGACGCACATAGAAACTGTGCTGAGCACGGCAGACACAAAACCCAGGTAGGGTTCGGTTTTTTCTCTTTTTTTTTTCTCTTAACTAGGCTCTAGTGCCAAGAAGAAAGAATGCTTTTCAACGATTTGTATTCATCTCATTCAAAGGTATATATACAATCATATACAATCCTATCATAATAAAGGAAAGAATAATTACATCATAAACTAGGAAACCAAATAGGGTAGGAATCCCACAATTGTAGGAATCCTAATACAAGTCAACAATTTATTTACTTATTGACACTCTAAAAATCTAATTGTGTACTCCAAATTTTCTATATTTAAAAAAAAAATATTCTCATGAGGAGTGCACTATAGATATTTGAAATGCCCATAATAATTCCTTATTTATTAATCAACAATTATAATCCATGAAATTTGACTGTATGTCCTCTTTTAAGTAAATAATGTAATCATAATAACTCACACTCCAAATTTCATTAAAACACTGAAGTCCTTGTGCTGCAATCACTTCTTGTTATGAACATTTACATTACACTTAAGGTCCTCAGTTTGAATCTTCATTCTCTCACTATCACTTGTATAAAAATAAAAATAAATGATTTATTAAAAATTCTAAACATTGCTAGACCAAATGGACATTTAATTCTTTATGGAGTTTTAAGACTGCCATAAACAAAGAGATAGGTCATCTAAATTTGTTACACAAATATATACGGGTATGAGAATATTTTTGCTTACCACCATAACTATGGTGTATGCTCACCATACACCTAATTATTTGTCACATGTCTTTTCAACTAAACTAGTTAACTTTCACATTCTTTTTGAACAAACGATATTATATTTATCTACACTAAAACGGAGGGGGTGGCTTTAGCCTCACAATGGGCTAGCAATAATGTGGTTCAAATTCGCCTTTGGCGAGAATTGTTACATCCTGTACCTTGAAATATTGTATTTTATGCCCGAGACGTGTGAAATGACTATTTTGCCCTTGAGTGGTGTCTTAAATAATCTATTGAGCCTCGATTCGAAAGTTTAAACCTCATAATTTCTTAAGTTTCATAATTTTATTTTTTATACATTAGTTTAACGTCAAAATCGAATTACGAATCAAGACCCCGAGGGTCTATTTGTAATTAAATGATAGTGGACGGGGTAACTTTTTTATTTCACCTAACTCGGGTTAAGTGGGATTAACCCACTATGGTCTGTCTGTCTGTCTGTCTATCTCTCTCATTTTCTGAATCCCCCTCTCTCTCTCTTTCTCGAACTCACTCTCCCTTTAGCACCTAGAGAAGAAAACTCTCACTCTCCCACTTACCTACACAAATCACAACTTATTTCTACATATTCGAAGTTTGTTGGATGCAAGGATCACAATGGTGGTCTTGCATGTGAGATCGATGTAGTGTGGACCTCGGCACCATTGAAGCCGAGAGCTTCAAGGTCTCAAACTCGAACCCAGGTGAGACTCGTCTTTCTTCTTTGAATTTATGAGTTAATCATGTTGTTCTACACTATGTGAAGTTGGTTTTATGTTGAAACTTGAGGGTTTTGACCTCTGTTTTTCTCTGTGATTCGAAGCCAACTCCGACGACAAACTCCTACGGAATGTTGTTGAGTTCGAAGTTGATGGGTGTTCTAGTACATCAAATCTCTTCCATTTTGTCTCTGTGATAATTAGGATGAGGTTTTGAACTACTTATGCGAGTCGTAATCCCTGCATGCACCTCAATCTCTCTTTTCCAGTTCTCGATGAGTGTGAACGGAAGAACTCTGGCGAGTTCATGGCTGTTGGGGCACGGACCCCTTTGGAATAGAACTCATGTAATTAAATACCTTGTTGCATGTGGATTTTAGTTGAGAATCACCGAGATTGAATGCATGCATCCTGTTTTTCCCATTTTCAGAATCTGACAAGGAACTCCGGTCAACTTCCTTCGAATTTGAGATGGATTCAAGCTCCATCAGTCCAAATTTGGGTTTTGGTAATTCTATAGGCCTTAATTCATGTTTTAAGTTGGTTTTGGAGTGACAAATCAATGAAATTGAGCTCGGGAAAGCCTTGATCGTGTTCTAGGATTTTTCCTACAGCTTTCAGAGACCGGTGACGGTGGCCTACTACGATCATTGTTAACTTTGACGGCAAGGACTGAGATTCTTTTAACTTTAATGGAATCTACTAACGGAACAGGCATATTTCGTTAACCTATTCAAACCCTCATCGCACCGGCGAGTGTGACGTCTACTCGTCAAACCCAACAACGAGTACGACAACGCGTTTGTAGAGGATGGTAGCCCACGGTTGCCCGTGTTTCCTGGCGCGTGACGGCACGTGGCATCACCGTTGTGGTCCTTGGCGGCGCATGCGGCAGTGCGTGACAGACCCGAGACCTACCCTAGGTTTTTATGGACGCTAGTATTTCTTGCTTGCTATACTTATGCTAGTGGACGCTAGGATGATTGATTGAGTTAAGGTATGATTTTTGAACTTGAATTGAATGTTTTCGATTGTAGTAATTGATGAGATTTTACTACTATGGTAGTAAATATTATTATACAGTTTTGCTATATATGTGGAGCCTAAAATAATTCCAAAAATTCTAGAGGATACACGTGGACTTTTGCTCAAGAAAGACAAGATTGCACTCATTAAATGGGCAGGCTCCTCAAATACTCGCACGCGCATCTCACACCCCTGAAGGTTCTAGCAGTTGAATACGACTGCCCACAACTCATCTGCCCTTGGCAAAGAAAAGTCAAAGCATTAAAGATAAGGATTAATTACCCAAATCCTATCTTTAATACATTCCCAATTGAAGATTGACTCCATTCAAGTAAGTAATCCCTATTTAAATCAATTAAGGATAATTATTCCATTATCTCAAGATATTATTTCCTATTTAATATCTTGAGAATATTTCTCCACAAAACATTGGCCAATAGGATGCCGTCATGTGTATGTTAAAACCCTAACACCATGGCCGGCCACTCCCCTATATATACCCCCTATTCTACCAAATTTCGGTACGCTTTTGCTACCCCTAAAAGCCCTAAACACTTTACTTTTCTCAAAAAAACTAACTTAGGCATCAGAGATCCATTGGCCTAATCCCCCACCTCGTGGGCGCGTGGAGCTTAGGTCCTTGATCAAAGGTGTTGATTTTTTTGCAGGTGCATTTCCATCAAAGCTAGAGATGGCGGAAATTTGCATCGACAAATTGGTGCTTTCATTGAGAGCTAATTCAAATATCAAAGCCTCTTGGATTTGGTTTCTTGAATTTTTTTGTTATGTTGTCACATGTCATATCAATTAATTTTTCCTAGAAAAGTTTATTGATCAATCACTAGAGAAAGGTTACAATGGTAGGAAATTCAAAAACCATACATAGCCCTATATCGGCGGTCCTCAAGACTTAACGCGAGGGCGAGAGAAGCCCTACCGCCGCTCTGCACAGGAGCCCACGACATGGTTGCTGCCACAACAGGCCCAGGCCAGGAGGCCCTGCCCGCTGTAACAGCCCTAACTGCCATCCAGTGAGCCCAGGCTTAGGAGAACCTAGCAGAGCTGGCCCAACTAGTAGGAGCAGCCCACGGGCAGGCGACCCAGTCGAGCCCAGTCCACTATCAAGCAAACCCAAGCCCGCGATGAGTCAGTGGTTACCCAACGTGCAGTGCAGGCCCAAGGCCATCCGCCACATGCATGAGCCCAACGAGTCCCAACTCACGCTCCGACCACCCAGCCAGGTTGGCCTTCCCTGCGACCTGCTCCGGCAACCCGGCCCGCGGCCCAATCCAATCCAAGGCCACCTCTGACGATCCAGATTTTGACCATTAGTCTCGCGAGCGACCTAGGGTTATTTTCACCCCATTTTCATGTAGAAATGCCCGCTCTGGGCTCAAGCTTTGTACATTCAGTCCACTACACTTCCACCACATTTGGAGACACCCATTATCCAGACTCTAACAATCCAAATAGCGAGCACCACCTACCCCAGCAAGTCGCGAATTTGACCAGCGCCGTCGAACAACAGACCACCTTGGTGAACCACCTCCTTGAGCATATCGAGATGCAGCGCGCCCCAAACAAGGTGTCCCAAAGAAGAACAAGGGCGGAAAAACGTGACTAATTCAAGCGTCGTCCTGGCAAGAGCCGCTCAGCCTGCGACGAACAATGCATTTAGGTAGTGTGCACTCTCGTTTAGGCCCTCGAGAAAACATCTTCTCTCGCCTCAGTGAACAAAGAAGCTTTCATACCTGACTCAGCTCACGAGTTAGTGTGTATTCAAGGTTGGGCATACACTCCGATGAGCACTCAGGACATTCTAAGCGAAACGTCCACATAAGGCTAGGCCCACAAGGAGATCTTCCTGCGAGGAACAAGAGTAAGCAGCCACATGATGGACCAAAGAGAGCACGAGAGCAGTCCAGCTTAAGTTTTATTGACAGCCCCAGCCAAGCGCGACGGCGAGCAACACAGAATGAACCACATGCACCGCGACCGAGGCACAAACGAGCAGGATATACCAGAGCAGGATATACCAAAGTGCAACATAGACCAGCAAGTTAACATCGAAAGCAGCTGGAGGCTCCGCTGTCCCACCAAGTGTAAATCTAGGATGAAGTACAAAGCCTCTTAGTAGAGCAGCTGCGTGGATCCCAACGCATTGAGACTACCGACGATGGTCCTCGTAGAGACATGGCCAACATGAGCAGGTCACTGTTTACAGACGAGATCAAGAAGACGCAGCCATCGTGAAAGTTTAGCCCGCCATATTTCAGCTTGTTCAAAGGAGATGAAGATTCAGACAGACACTTGATGAATTACCGAAGCGCCATGACCCTCTACTGCAATAATGACGCTCTCATGTGCAAAATCTTTTTCACAAAGCTCCAAGGTGAGGCGCAAGACTGGTTCCACACCCTGCCGCCACATTCAATCCGAAACTTCAGTGAACTTTCCTTGGTTTTCACTAAGGAATATTCGTCATACCGTTCGATCAAGAAGAAGTCTGACCATCTCTTCAACATGAAGAAGGACTCGAAAAAGTCACTCTGCACATACGTCAAGAGGTCCAAGGCGGAGAAGACGAAGATCGTCGGATGCAATGACAGCATTGCAAGCTCAGCTTTCTAGAAGAGGCCCCCAGCAGATCGCCCATTTTTTGGAAAGCTAATCATGGGTGAGAACTTGACCCTGGCAGATTCTTATGCTCTGGCAGAGAAGAACTTCCTCTAGGATGAGGCCAAATGCTCCCAGAAGCCGCCTGAGTAGCCGCGCAAAGACGTAGATCCACCTCAGAAGAAGGTGGGCGATAAACCGCTAAATGATAAAAAACAAGCTAGGAAGCAAATGCAGTGGCCAATCCCCGACGAAGGGAGGCTCAGTGCCCAAGACGTACACCAAGTTTTCAGTCCCAATCAACCAGATCCTTCATGACCTTAAGGATAAGCCGTGGTTCAAGATGCCGCAACCCATGAGGGGAGACACATCCAAGATAGACCAGACGAAGTACTGTGCATTCCACAGAGGTCCGGGGCACGTAACCAATGGTTGCATCACATAGATGAAGTACCTTGAGAAGCTCATGAAGGAAGGCAATTGTGACCAATATGTTGACAGGCCATATATGTTGTACTTAGACCAATCGTCGGCTTCACCGAGTTGGACGCTGAGGGAGTAGACTTTCCCCACGATGACGCCTAAGTGATTTCTGCTGAACTGGCCCACTCCATCGTTGACAGAATTATGCTGGACAACGGCAGCTCAATCAATATCCTACAACTGTCAGTCATCCAGAAAATGGGCCTGGAAAGAACGATCAAACGCAAAGTAAAGGTCTTGACCAGATTCAACAGACTTACCTCAACTGCCATTGGCATAATCACGCTCGACGTAACCAACCCTCTAATTGTCTCATCGTAGACCTTCATGATCATCAGCGACCTATCTCCCCATAAGGGGATATTGGGCCGACCTTAGCTAGTGAAGATTAGAGCTGTGACCTCCATTGAGTATCAGAATATCCGATTTCGCATCTCGAGATGAGCAATAAGAGAAATCAAATACGACATGCCATGTTTCGACGATGCACTGTACAAGTTCTCAAGGAGTCGAAGAAGTCTTTCGCCCCAATAATAGCAGCTAAAGTGCAGAAAGATGATTTTACCTTCACCAAATAGCAATGACAATAGGTGGGTCAGGAAGATGGCGTCAAGGTCGACAATGCCCTGACAGATAAATCAGGATGGAGACCCAAAGAGGACACCGAGCACATCATTCTTGACCCCCACCAGTCGGAGAAGATGGCTAGGATTGGCTCACATCTGAGCCCGATGCAGAAGAAGGAACTCACCGTTTTCCATAGGGAAAATTGTGATGTTTTTGCATGGTCACTCTCTGACATGCCCGATATTGATTCAGCGATAGCTTGTCACAAGCTGCACATCGACCCCACAGCCAAACCTGTGATCCAAAAAAGGTGACATTTTGTACCTGAGCGAGTAGCGATTATTGAGGTGGAGATCAACAAGTTATTGGAGGCCGAATTCTTTAAGGAAGTGGCACACTCAGCATGGCTAGCTAACGTCGTGCTGGTGAAGAAAAAATGAAAATATCAAATGGAAGGTATGTGTGGATTACACCAACCTCAACAAGGCGTGCCCTAAAAATAACTACCCGGTTTTTTGAATTGACCTGCTCGTTGACTCAACATCCAGGAACCAGCTGTTTAGCTTCTTGGACGCATACTCAGGCTACAATCAGATTGCCATGTACGAGCCTAACAAAGAGAAAACCACATTCGTGATCAAGCAAAGCATATACTGCTACAAAGTCATGCCCTTTGGCCTCAAGAACGTAGGAGCAACCTACCAATAACTTGTAAACACGATGTTCAGGAAGCAAATTAAAGTAACCATGTAGGTCTAAGTCGATGATATCATGGTGAAAGGCAAGCAACGGTCAGACCACGTTGCCAACTTGGCAGAGACTTTTGACATCCGCAGAGACTTTTGACATCATCTGAGAGTACAAAATGAAGCTTAACCTAGCCAAGTGCACCTTCGACATCTCATCAAGCCGAATCTTAGAGTACTTTGTAACCCAGCGAGGAATCAAAGCTCATCCAAGGTAAATTAGAGCAATCCGGGACATAAAGTCTCCCACAACTCTGAAAGAGATCCAAAGTCTGACCGAACAAGCAGCTGCACTTAATCGTTTCCTCTCACGATCCACCGATCGATGCAAGCTCTTCTTAAAGGCAATCAAGAGGGCACAAAGAGACAAGTGGGACGATGAGTACGAGAAAGCATTTTAGGACTTGAAGCAGTACTTGACCTCACCTTTACTATTATCGGAGCCGGAAGCAGCGGAGAACTTGTACATCTATTTGGCGGTATCAAAGGTAGCATTGAGCTCTGCCCTCATACGAGAGGAGTTAGGGGCCGAACTGCTTGTATTCTATACATCCAAAGCTCTCCTCGATGCGGAAACCAGATACCCAAAGATCGAAAAGCTAATTTTGGCGCTTTTTGTTGTAGCTCGGAAGCTCAGACCCTACTTTCAAGGACATCCGATCATCTTCATGACCAATTACCTACTGTTTTTGCATAGTTCATATGTTTCTCAATGAGTTATGAAGTGCGTGTTGGAACTTAGTCAATACGGTTTAGCATATTAACTCTGCACGGCGATAAAGGCCCAAGCATTGGCAGACTTCGTAGCAGAATTCACCCCAAGCCTGAATGACGCAACAACTCAGCCCAAATAGGCCCCAGAGGCAGCCGAGCACGCCGTAGTTGCACCAGCCCCACCTGCAAGAGATTTCAGGCTCTTGCAAATCGACGAATCATCCAACTACCAAGGATCGAGAGCAGGCCTAGTTTTCATTATCCTATACGGTTTGATGCTCGAGCAGGCGATCACTCTAAGCATTAAGAAGTCAAACAACGAAGTAGAGTATGAAGCCCTACTAGCAAGTCTCCGATTGGCGAAAGACCTAGTGGTGAATAAGTTATCAACTCAGCTGATCACCAACCAAACCTCAGGGGAGTACGCAGCAAAACATCCAAGGATAACCCGATACCTCGAGAAGTACGGGAGCAGCTAGCGACGTTCCAGGCATACACACTCACTAGGTTCCACAAGCTGAAAATGCCCGTGCAGACACACTAGCATACCTAGGCTCTGCCTTAGACCATCGACTCAAGCGCTCCATCCCAGTCGAGCACATGGAAAAGCTGAGCATAGATGAGGAATAAGCAATCAAGGTGGCGTAAATCAACGGCTCCGAGTTGGCAAGATCCCATCATCGACTACATAGTAAATGAAATGCTTCCTGTAGATAGACTAGTGTCTAGGAAGCTCCAGATGAAGGCATCACACTATTACATATAGAATGGCATGCTCGTTCGCAGATCCTTCTCAAGATCATATCTTCCATGCCTATCGCCTCCTGATGACCTGAAGATTCTTAGCTTAATCTATGAAGGTGTCTATGGAAACCACTCTAGAGGCAGCTCACTGGCACAAAAAGCTCTTAATGCAGGCTAATACAAGCCAACCATGCATTAAGACGCCAATGAGTATGCACAAAGGTACAACACCTACCAGCGCTTCAAGCCCGTGCTCGCACTACCTGCCAATGAACACCACATGCAGACGATCCCTTCGCCATTCATGCAGTGGGTGATTGACTAGGTAGGACCAATGCCGCCTGCCACAGGGGACAAAGGCATGATGATCGTAACAACCGACTACTTCACAAAATGGGTTGAAGCCGAACCGTGACTACAACTACCTAGACGAACATAAAGCGCTTTATATGGAAGAACATCATCTGCCGCTTCAGCATCTTTCACTCTATCATCACAAACAATGGTCCGCAATTTGTGGGCAAAGACTTAGCGAAGTTCTTCGAAAATTATGGTATCAAGCAACACATGTCCACGTCTCGGTATTCGTAGGACAATGGGCAAGCCGAGGCGTCCAACAAGACCTGTCTCGACTGCCTCAAGAAGTCCCTCTTTGACAAGAAGGGCAAGTGGCCAGACGAGCTCCCCATTGTTCTGTGGGCGTATCGTACCACCAAGAGACGAGCAACTGGCGAAACTCAATTCTTCCTAGTGTTTGGTTATGAGGGGATCATCCTTCCCAATATCATGGTGCCAAGCATCAGCATTTTGCAAAATGAGAAAGAGATGGCCACAAATTTGGACTTGGCAGAGGAAGAGCGCGAGAAGGTTATCACCCACATTACAGCCTATCAGCAGCTTCTCCTCTCCAGCTACAACAAGAGGGTGAAGATCCGGCAGTTCTAGCCATGAGACTTAGTCCTCATAAATTCCTTCATTTGGGAAGGTCCGTACAAAATCAGCCGATTAGACGAAAAGGGCAGCTACACCCTCACCACTATGAGTGAAAAAGAAATCGAAAAGCAGTGGAATGCCTATAACTTGAGAAATTACTACGTGTGACCTTTCACCATTCTTTGGACCCTGTTCAAGAAAATAAAAGTTTGAATACTCAAGCAACTCGATGAACATGACCTCACATATTGAGGACTATCAATTGTTATGTTATTATTGCCTACAAGCAAAGTTAATACATTTTTCTACTTTCAATGATGATTGAAGAAATTATTCAGAAGTCTGGGCCGAGTGCATAAACAAACTGACCACCCTTGCCAAAGCATAAGACTCCCTGCCATTGCAAACATGGCGTGTGATCTCCCATCAGGAAAGCGTAAACTGATCCGGGATATCCAGAAGTGGATGGGTTTTACAACTGCTCAGTTTCCCCTAAATGCATCTTCTACCTGTGCCTGACCGTTCCCAAAATTGGCCACAACAGACTTTTTCCTAAAAAGACTTACCCAACTGGAGGATTCAATTTCGCGAGAGCCCGAGTCTCTGATTGGAAGAGACACTAAGTTCAGGATCCTTGCTCATGAAAGCATTTGCGTGACTAGATGGTCCATCCTCGACATGAAAGTCTTCGTGAACATAACTTGACTCTAAAGTGTTGCAATACTAGTTAAGCAACCTACAAAATCATGTACAATTAAGATTAAGGGACCATTAGCTGGAAAGGATATGGCCTATGAGGCGTGATTTTGCCTACACCTTAAGCCTAAAACACCTCCAAGAGCCAGGGACGACGCCTAAAGTGGTCACAAGGGTCGTTTGCTTCTCTAAGTAAGACGCCCGGCTGACAACCCAATGGCTGGCAGCCCTAGGCAATCTATATGCTGAGACTTACACCTACTATGACTACGCGGACTCGTCTGCTTATCTAAAAGTAGCGCCTCCGGTCGACGGTCTATGAACTATGGTTTAAGTCTTACAAGAACTAAAGCCGAGATGCATGACTATAGTAGCTATGTGGACTCCTTTACTTTCTACAAGAAGCACGTGTCCGGCGGCCGGCTCTATAAGTTATAAAAATTTTGATGGGAGGGCCAAGGCTTGTGCAGCTGCTAAAGCCAAGATTCACAACTATAGCAGCTACACGGACTCTTCTGCGTTTTACGAGAAGCACGTGTCTGGCCGTCGGCTCTATAAGTTAAAAATTTCGCAACATGCCCCAGGAGGCTAAGGCTCGTGCAGCAGCTAAAGCCGAGATTCACGACTATAGCAACTACGCGGACTTCTCTGCTTTCTATGAGAAGCACGTGTCTGACCGTCGGCTCTATAAGTTAAAAATTTTGCAATATGCCTCGGGGGGCCAAGGCTCGTACAGCCGCTAAAGCCGAGATTCATGACTATAGCAGCTACGCGGACTCGTCTGCTTCCTATGAAGGCTACGGGTTCAGTTGTTGGCTCTATAAGTTAGTAATCTTGCATTTTTTCCTCGCACAGGTAAAGCTCCTTGAGCATTAAAGCCGAAACTAAAACCTAAGTGATGACATGGGATCAACTGCTGCATTGGAGCAGCTCACCCAGCCATCCGTCCTACGGTAAAGTTTTGCAAAAGACATAGCGAAATAAAAAGATGAAGAAAGGCAAGGAAAGCTGTTCATTAAATTTCTAGCAAATTGATAAACTGGCTCAAAGGCCAACAAAGTTGAAATAAAGTAGAATGAAAAGGGAAAGAAGAAATTCCTAAGTCTAAGTACAAAGACTACTTATCGGCAGCCTGCGTAACCACTGGTCTCTCGACTGCCATGCCTTCACAGCCACACTGCTTTCAGCACTACAAACTTTCATCAGCTTATCCTCAGCTGCCCTTACCAGGACGGCTTGACCCTTAGCTGCTCCACCAAAGGCATCCTCAAACAAAAAGTCAAGCAGATCAACTGGAGAAATGGAGAAAGTCTCGAAATCCATCTCAGAAAACTCATAATCCGACGGCCTACCCTGAAGATGGTCTACATAGCCAAGCTTGTAGAAATCGGCCTAACAAAAAGCAAGCGCTACTTTGTGACTGACCCTCTCATTCTTCAGCTACACATTCTCCTCAACAAGCCTAGTGTGAGCATCATGTAGCTTACCTAGTTCATTTTTCAGGTTCTCGCTAGCAGATAGCACACCTTGCAGATCCACTTCCTTGGACTCAAGATTACTGGCAACATCCTTAAGATGAGACACTTCAGCATGCATGAAGACAAGCTCCTCGTCCTTGGTGAAATAAGCAAATCGTAGCTCCGAATTGACACGCTCAAGGTCCTTGACCACCAGTGTAACACACTGACTTCCTTCTCTACAGCTTCCAACATCGTCTGAGTCGCACTAAGCTTAGCCTTCAAATAGATGACCTCCTGATGAACGGTATCCAGATGCATAGAAGTAAGGGCAAAGACATCAAACCCCTTCAAAATGGCGAGTTCAGATTCAAGCTTCTCGATCTTTTCAGCAACCGAGTGAAGCTGAGCCGTCAACGCCACTTAGCATACTCAACAGCATCCTGATCAACGTGAATAGACTCAGTTGTCAGGATCAAAGTCTTATGCATTGTAGCAATTAGGGAGGACTTCCTCCATTAGGCAGGACACTTTGCAAAAGAGTCTGAGCGGATGAAAACTTTCCTAACACTATTAACAAACTTGGCGCATGCATTGACGTCCTCAAGCAGGCCAGCCTTCAACAGCGCACAGACTCAATAGATCATTCACAACTGCCCATGCGAGCAGATTTCCCTTTCTCAACAGACGAATCAATCGCATCAGAATGAGGAATAGGCCCAGGCGCCACCTTAGCAGCAGAATCCACCTTCCTATTCTTCATAGCGACGAGCCTCTAGAAGTTGAACCGGATTTAGCTGCCGATGCACGCTTCGACACAAACCCAGGCACTGGTCGTGGCTACTTTAGAGCAGTAGGTTTCACAGTCTTAGACTCAACGGTCTTTTACGTCCCCTAGGGAGACGTTAAATCGATACAAGCTTCTCAATAACAAACGAGCCCCCATGAGCAGCGGAAGAAGTCATTAGTTTCTTCTTGGCCAAAGGCTCATAAGCAGGTAAGAAAGATATCTTTTTTCCACCCTCATTAGCAGTAGGCTCTACAACAACAATCAGGCTAGCAAGCACCTCATCCTTTATCTGCTTTATTTCTTCCTTCGGACGGTACTTAACAGGAATGCCCAAGGCGATGTGCACTTTCTTCACATCTGCCAAAGTTCTTGGAGTTGAGCCAACTTCTGAATCTACACATTGTAAGAAGGACGATCAATAAACTAAAGTCATGGAGCAGGAATGAAGAGTTCACTTACCACTGATAAAGACAGTCGAAACACACAGCTCAGGAGAAGAGTCAGACTCCCACTGTCCGCTCACCTCCAAAGTATCTCTCGCCCACTTATGATCAAGTTTGCAGGAAGCATCAAGCAATCTATGGTGAGACCTCAGCTGCCCCACGCCTTATTTGTGGCCTATTTCAAAGAAGTACCAGAACTCGTTTATGGTCAAGCCAAGATCAAAGAACCTGCTCAAGTTGGAGAACCCTACCATCGCATGAACTGCATTCAGGGAGCGGTGAGCATGCGCTCATTTCATGTCCTGAAAAAGACGCTTAATGGGAAAAGTAAATCCCAACATTAAGTAATACAGATGGAATTTGATGGCCCTCTTCCTAGTAGTGGCACCAATGCCGCACGATTCATGGTCACTATCATCCTTCACCCATTTGACGCGAATCCTTTATGGAATCGCATGCTTGTAGGTCTCAAGAAAATCCTGAAATAACTCATCAAAATTGATCTTGACATGTGCAGCCTTGAAGTAGCCCACCTTACCGGAAGAACCACCTTGACGGTACAAAGGTGGAGGGTATTTGTCAATTTTGTGATCGGAGGAAGACATCTCAAATCCCTGCAAAAAGTACGAAGAAAAATATGACCACGGTATTACCGTACCGTACCAAAAATATAATATAATATATATATATATATATTATAAATTATATAATATATAATTATATAACACATATTTATAATATTCTAATAATTTTAAAATAAAACCCTACTTATATTAGCATTGTTGATGATTTTGATCTCTTGATTGGTGGAAATCAAGCACAAAATTGTTCTCAATTCTTTCACAAATAGGCAAGGATGTCTTTGCAATCCCCACTTCTACCGTTGCTAGTGAAAATGCATTTAGCTTAGGGAGGAGGATTGTGGATCCTTTTAGGGCATCATTGACTCCTGAAATGGTAGAGGTACTAGTGTGTACTAGTGCTTGGATTAGGGCGGATGAAGTAAACTTCTACGAGGAACCAACGAAAGATATACTTCAATTTTACAAGGAAATGGAAGAAGTGGAAACAAGTAAGATATGTTTTAATTCTTTTAGTAAATTTGTTATTAAATTGTTTTCAACTTTAATTCTTCTTGCTACTAATATGTTTTCTTTGTCTGTGATGTAGGCTTGACACAAGCGCAATCTTCTACAAGTTCGATGCCTCATCAAAAAACTTCGACATCTCAAGGTTGAAGAATTAATCAATGAATTTTACTTTTTGAAGTTTAATTCCAATTTTCATTTGGTTTGAAACTTTAACTTCTATTTGGATTGTTAACTTCTATTTGTTTTGGTTCGTAACTTCTATTTGGATTGTAAGCTTAATTTTCATCATGAATCTTGATGCATCATTTGAATTATTGTGTGTGTGAATTGTGAATGATAAATAATAGATGAATTTAGGCTACAATGTATGAGATAAAGGCACAAAAAAAAAGTTTTGCTCTTGAATTGGGTTAAAAAAAACAAAAACAAATTTTGGTTCCAAAACAAAATGGAAATTACCGCTGTCATACCATGCCAACCGAACTATTTGGCAATACTTAACTTCGGTATACCGAAAGTTTGGTATGGTAATAGTAATAGATTTTGTCAAACCGAAACTTTGGTACGGCAATTGGTACGAAAGTTTTGGTACGGTAATCGTACCGATCCCACTCCTAAATATATGCATGTGAGAAAGGGGTATAAGGGTAAACTGCCATTTGATCCCTTGAACTACCACCTTAGTTGAAATTGACCCCATCAACTATTTTTTGGTAAATTGACACCCTAAACTTTCTTAAATTAATCAATTAATCCCCTCATGTCTGATTCCATCCATACTCTGTGAAATTGAAGGGCACATTAGTCTTTTCTTATCTGCTCTAATATATCAGCAAGTTTGTATTTAGAAAAGTAAACTAAAAAAAAATTTAGAAAACCAAAAAACCAAATTAAACTAAACAAAAGAAAGCCCACCCGCACCGGCCACGATCTCCATAACAAGACCTGGCATTTGTGTCGTGTTTCTGGTGTTCGTGTCATTTTCGTGTCATACCCGATATCTTAACGAGTCGTGTCGTGTAATACCCGTTAAAATAAACAGGTAAAATGACCAGCCCGAAATCGACATGATAATATTATCAGGTAATATGACCCGACCCGTTATCTGTTAAGGAAAATATATTTTAAACCAATAAATAATCAAATGAAAAACATAATACTAAATAAGTATATACATACTATATTGTCACATCCAAAACATAAAAACGCAATTTTCTTTTAAGTATATTTTCGCTTACCTAAAGTCTTTAATAGTTTTTTAATTAATGTAGAAGTGAAAAAATATATAGAAAAATATATAAACGCTCGTAATGACAAGTTTTATAACTTTCATGAAGAGCTTAACTTCGAAATTTGCCACTATAACCATATAAATCATAGATCAAAATTTAACCGTTGATTGTTGTTTACATTTACGCTTCATTGTTCTCATAAATTTTGTTTTTTCAGATTTTCTTTTTTGAAAACATGATCTATTAGAGGATGCAGGAAGATGAACGGTTTGAATCGTTGATATTATATTCAGAGTGGCGAATTCATTCGTGCCGTGTTCTTCCAATTTTGGGGAAGTGAATCCTCGAACCGAGTAATCTACCGCGCTTCTGGCTTAGGGCTGATTGATTCGCTAGCCGCCAATGTACGAGGGTCAGCCATAATTGTGGCGTTCCTGCTATTGGGACGAAGGTCCGTTTTACATGTGGTACATTTATCTTTGCAGGCATATTTGCAGGTGGTATATGTGATCTCGTCACTTTTTACTAGATCAGAGGAAGTGTCTGGTTATACTTTGGCGAACTAGATTGGGATCGAGATGACACATAGTGGGGACGTCCACGATAATTCGTGTCATTTTTTAGAAACATTGATGTTCTTATCTCCCCCTGACGACGGGAAGACTGTCTCATAAAAGTGATAATCCGTAAAACGAGTGGAAAAGAGATCGCATGTCAAAGGTTCTTAATAGCAAATATTAGAAGGAGATTCGTAACCGACATAGATTTCCATCCTTCCCTGAGGACCCCTTTGTTCTTTTGTACGTAAGGGCGGCGCAAAATGGCACATAGACCACACAACCAAAGACACGCAAATTTGATATGTCGGGTTTGTATCTGGTAACCAACTGACACACGCTTTATAAGGTTGGGTCATGACGGGCCTCAGGCGTACCAACAAGGTTGCTTGCAATATTGCATGGCCCCAAGCAGAGATCGGGAACTTTGGTACGTATGACCAATCGATCGCGCAATCATTTGAAGGCGTTTAATGAATGCTTCTGCTAGGTCATTCTGGGTATGAACATGGGACTTGGATGTTCAACTTCAAAACCCAACCGACATGCAATATCCATCGAAAGTTAAAGTTTTCGATGTAAATTCTCTAACTTATCCAATCAAATAAATTTGATCAGATATTCAGGGTGGTGAGCCCTAAGCTTGTTAATCTGAGCCACCAGTGTGGAGAATGCAGCTTGTGGACAACAACCACACGTGTGACAAACGTGTAGAAGCATCAACCAATACCATAAAGTATATAAATGGTCTGTATGGTGGTGGAATCAGTCCACTAATGTCCCTTTTTGAATCCTTTGTAGAAAAGATGGAGGGTGCTAAGGTATAATACGTGTCCAGGTATGATTTCTTTACTTATGGTAAAAGGATGCCCAAAACAGCGCATCACGAATCATCCTAGATATCCCAAACGTACATCTATAGCGAAAATTCCTTACTAATTGCGGGCTTTTGGCCGGCCACATAGTGGCTTGAATGGGTGTAATCCACTCGTGAAGTGATCCATTCTTTAGAATATGCTTCTGGCAATATTCGTTGTAAGTGCAATATGGTAATATGCGAAGGAATTTTTACTCCATTTTGCTATATTGGTTTCAATACGGTAATAGTACTCTCGAATATCCTTAAAGCTCAAAAAGGCGTTCTTCTGGAACGAGTGAGTATAAGGCTTCCCTTGATGGTAAAATTAGTACCATTGGACAATATAGGACAGTGCCATGCCCCACAATCAGGTTGGATAAGCCTGAAAGGTTGTCAGGGGATGATTAGGTATGAAGTTAGGATAGAACCAGACAACTAACTTCCCCACAAATCATACCTAAGCATGAGTTAATTGTAGTCATATGTGGTAATTTTCATTGATTAACTCTGTATTCGAGAATAATAGTGACATCCAAACACCAATCTTAAATCCTAGAACAAAATAAATTATTCATAATTAAACCATATATACAAGGGGGTTCGACCAATACGGCCTTCCATGTCAAATTTTGCTCTTCGAAATGTGTTAGGTGGAGCAAAATTAGTCTGACAGATTGACTACGGGAATGGTACTCCTCAACAACATTGGTAAAAACACGAAAAGTGCATAACCAATAATCTATTCCGTCAAAACGGAGTTAGATTATGCAGGGTTGAGGTTCGGGAATACTATCTCTTATTCTTTAACTTTTAGGTGCCAGTGATCATGCTTTGGGCTTGATACTACCTCTTGGCAGGCCTGATTCTACCATATGTTGTAAAATACATTCGAAAAATGGGATTGTGAGAGAGAGACAGACCCAAGTTTTGGCTTGGTAGGCCTCTGCCCAAGCAGAGCATTAGTGTTCAGTGCATCCCTGCCGAATCAAGGTATCACCACTTGGTAGCTCCCAGTCGAATGGTTGGGGTACCATTCTCTCACAGGTGTGGTAGTAATCAAATCCGAGAATTTGGAAAACTTTCGCTCTCTATACTGCTACTTCAGGAGCAATTTAGATGTAGAAGGATGAGAAGATGTTCTTCTAGTCAAAATTCGATCGGATATAAACTTCCGAATTGTACCTATTCATGGACGTAAAGGTTTTAATCATGTTTTGCTTTGGGTAAAAATTCCATCTTTGCATGATTTGAAATTGTCCATAGCGAATCAAAGTCAAGCGAGGTATCATGTCTTCCGAATCAAAGTCTTTGCATGATTCGATCGGATATAAACTTTCGAATTGTACCTATTAAGGCATAAGTCTTTGAATGAAGAACTGGCTACAATGATTTCGCAACTAATCATAGTCAAACGAGGTATCATGTCTTGTATCTGAAGGAAAAATTTTGTCCTAGCTAAGAACATGTGAGAACATTTGAACACATATGCAAACTTATAACACTTTAAAGTAGGCATGCATTCAAAAACAATTCTAAAACCCATGACTTCCAAAGCCTAGTGATTGGTGAACCAAGAGACTCTCTAACAACATTAAAGAGAAGGAAGGTTTTTGAGATTCATTACCCTTGAAGCTCATCCTTGTTTACACAAGGGATTCACCCAAGTGGAGGGCCTTCAAGTCACCTCCTAGCTCCTTGAATCTTCCTTGTGATTTTCTTCCTTTTGAATGCTCCTCTTGCTCCTTGAAGATGTAAGGAAAGGATCTCCAAGAACACTAAAGATTTAGTGTCTCTAAGTCTCCACACCAAGGATGTAGTGTGAAAAGAAGATGGATGACTTAGAGAGATTTTGATGCTAGTGAAAACCTTCTCTAAGTGGCCGGCCTCTTTTGTGAAAAAGGAGAGAAAATGTTTCTCTTCTTTCTCTCTAGAAAACCCTAATGAGGTTATGGCTATAAAGTTGCCTTTATACCACCTCACATGTGAGTGGCACACTTGCAATTAACCCAAGTTGGGTACCACTCACCCTAGGCCGGTTTTGACTTTGTTTTTGGGTTAATTTCCATTTAGTTTTAGTTGTCACACAACCTAAACTCAATGGGCCTTGTAGACCAAAAACCCTTTTGGGCCCCGAAACCCAAAACCAACTTAAAAGCCCAATACGAACCTTTCGTAAGATTAATTAACTAATTAATTAATCTTGACAATTCTCAATTAAACTATTTAATTGCTTATCCATCTCATTTATATTTCTTCACTTTCATCCTTACTCGGTGTACGATCCATTAGGTTCCAATTAGCGAGGCAGTGGGCGATTGTTACTCTTAACGATCGATTGCGAATTGAAACTACATTTCAATTCTCCCTTTGATGAAGATTAGTGTTAGCTAATCCTCAGGGCTTCCACAAACCATGAGTGACACCTGGCAGTATGTCATGGCTACCCAAGCTAAGTAGAAGTGGTTGGAGAACCTATCCAGTTACAATTACAATGCAATACGGTCCTTCTCTAATACAATACTCTTGATCACATTGTTTAAGTGATAGTTTATTTCATGTCTTCTATCCAATGTGATACTTCTCTATATGATTCATTTGAATATGACTTGAAACATACTTCCTAAGTCATATTCGTATGCTTTGGCCAAAGACTCCTGAATCATATCTCAGAGTATTCTCCTTCCACCATGGAAGGTTAGAGATCCCTTGTTGTGCATTCATATGCCTACATGACTAGATAGCTTGACCCCAACAATGCTGTGGACACTCTCGATGGAATGCCTTTGACATGGTCAAAGATCAAGGACCTAACCATTAGACATCTATGATGCCTCAGGTCAAAGGACTACTTTGCATATTGCAACTTACGAGTTCTTACATGACATGTATGTTCGAACTCTCTTTTGATCGTTGTTCAGTGTACTCGATTACCTTTCGAGCACCTATGTGTTTGTCTCAGTGTCCAACACTAAATGACTTGAGACTAGTCATACTCACGCTTGAGTTAACATAACACATACTAACCTTAGCGGATTGTCAATGCCCAATTGGCAATCCTATGGCTAGGAACGTTTTAGGAATGAACATAAGAGAAAGGTCTCGTTAATCTAACTTACTTAGATCACTTCTCTCTTAGACTAAATACATTCCTTGGATTCCCTTATTGCTTAAACATATAATCCAATAAATAATGATTAACAATAAGCTTTGCCCTTCATTAAACAATATAATAGTTTAACACAATAAGTATTCCAAAAGCTATTACATCAAATGAGTGGCTTTGTGGGCATACTTCCAACAGTATCCACATAATGTAGTTTCTTGTTTGAAACTTCCAAATCAGTGAAATCGAACTTGTTAAGGTTCGACAATATGCTGAATGACGGAAACAAGAACGTGATTGGTGTTTTAGAGAATAAAATTTCCATAAACATCAAAGTTAGAACATTCAGGTTCAAACATGGTTTGGTTTAAACGGATTTAAGCATGGAGAGCTTCAGGTCTCAACATGAGTGTTGAGCATGAAGAAACTTCAGGTTTCTAGGGCACTTTTCCGAAACTTCGGGTTTGGAAGTATGAACTTCAGGTTCATAATACCTGCAAACAAACGCAATATATACAAAAATATGCAACAAGAAAATATGCAAATATGTATAGAATTTTATAATTTAATTATTTGGACTTCGGGTCAAAATTAAAAGTTGGGTGAAAAAAAAAAATTTAAAGACCCATAAAGCCTAAAAATAGGCAATATAATCGGTGGCCCAAGGTATTGGACCTTCATGGGGCTTTAAAAGTAAATCAAAAGTAGGCCCAAGTCTGAGCTGAGGTAGTCACGGAGGTGGGTTATAGGCCCATGGTGAGAACCGCCCAAGGGTATGGGTTGCTGCAGGCAAGCCCAAAAATAAACAAAAGTTTTGTATATTTTTTTCATACGGGCCGGGGGAAAAACGGTTGGGCTGAGGGAGGCTCCAAAGCCCAGTGGGTTGGAGCATTGCCGAAGGATAGGCCAAGTCCTAGTGGGCTTCGATATGCAGTGACCTCCCAGCACAAGCTGGGTGAAAACGCTGGAGAAAAGGACCGGTGCCACCGCTTCAGGCGGTCGTGTCGTGGTGCAAAAAGTCACGGCAAACGCCAAAGGTGTATCGGCAACCCATAATTGGAACGAAGAGTAAAGGGTTCCCAACGTAGGAAACAAAAACCTAGAATTTTCGATTTGAATTTCAAAGAAAAAAAAATCGAATTATAAACGAGAAATCATCGGAGACGACTGCAGGTCGTCGGGAGAATAGCCGGAGGTGGCTGGGCATGGCTGTAGTCCATGCTACTCGACGGTTTCAAGGTGGTCGACGATGAAAATCCAAACTGACATGACTGCAGGTCGTGGTGTCCAGAAAAAAAAAATGACGGCAAAGCCGTAGTCTCGGCTTCAGGTGAGGCTGGGTTTTTCTGGGTTGGGAGTGACGCCAAAACGGCGTCGCTTTCTCAGATTCTCAGTGCAGCGGGGGCGATGTTCTGGTGTATCGCAGCTCCGTGTCTGTTTATGGCTGTGTGGCTCAAAAAAGGCTGTAGCTCGCTGGGTTGGGTTTTTCGAAACCCTAGTTTAATTTTTTTTTTTAATCTTATGCATATATAATTCAATTCATGCATATTCAATATATTCATAGCAATATCAATTCACATAATTCAATAGGATTATGATTATAATGCATACACAATTTATGTGGAATCTAAAATTCGAAAAACGTAAAGTTGGGTCATGCATTATGGTGAATGTTCATGCTATCAGGGCTGTAAAAATATTGAGATAAAAACCGTGGTTTTGGAAGAACCTGATTGCGTGATGATATTGATGAACTAGTTTGATGCAGAAAATTATTTCTTCAATTTCGGCCTTCATCTTCAAGCTTGTATCACGTTCAACATAAGAAAAATAAATTGAATCAATAAAACTATATGAATTCAATAAAATCAAAGCTGAATCAATTAAAATAATTGAAACGTAATACTCCCCGGATTGAAGATGAATAAATTCTCTTTAGATTCTTCTTAGCACAGCGTGAAGAGCGTGCTGATAACGTGTTGTGGCCTATATTTAATAGAGAGAGATTGGAGAATAGGCTTGAGGAATTGTGTGTTAATTCCCCAGTCATTGTGCCTTTATTTATAGTAATTAGGAGGAGAGAAACTTGCTCTCCAAGTAATACAAAGTATATTAGGAAAGATCTTCTAGATCCGAACGGATTCCTACTTTATCTCTACTTAGGATTTACACAATCACATATTGATTAGAACATATGTCACAACATTTTTTTTGTTTTACAAGTTATTTTATTTTATTACCACATGGTGTGATTTTATTGGTGCATGTTGTTCAGCATGTTAATAACAAATTGGACAAAATCTAACGGTAAGGGGTCAAATTACTAAATTTAAAAAGTTTAGAGGGTCAATTTACCAAAAAAATAGTTAAAGAGGTCAAGTTTCAACTAAGGTAATAGTTCAAGAAGTATAAAAAATAGCTGAGGTAAAATTTGGATGACTAAATAATAGAGATTCACTTGGAATACGTCATCAAACAAAGATACATGAAATCTTCTTTCATCATCTTTTAGAGTAGGTCTAGAAGCTAGGCTGCTCTTGAATTCAATCTCGTAATTTTTTTATTCTTATCAATTAGATCCAATGAACACCTTTTATGCCCAATTTGCTATTTAAGTTAAAAGATGAAAATATATCTAAACCCCTTCATTTATGCATTCTTTACTCATTTAAAATTTTGAACAAAATTGTAAACAATTAAAAAAAAACTGTTTGTGAAAATGAAACCAACAAATATAATTGCATTGTGGCCAATATTGAACTGACAGAGAGGGTGTGACAAAAAGAGAGAGAGAGAAAGAGAGAGAAAGAGAGAGACCAAAGGTTAGGGAGACTTCTGTATGTCTCCCGTGTCAATGCCTTTATGTTGAGTAAACAATAGGGTGAGAGAAACTTTCTCCCCAAGAATACAAAGTCTAATGCCACTTAGTACTATGTTCTAGTGGTATTCCTCTTTATTTGTAAGTGAGAAGTCTCAAATTTGATTCTCATCAAAGACGAATTCGAACCAAATTATTATGGTTATCCCATTGTGAGGCTTAGCTTACTTCCACCACCCCCTAGTGTAAATAATATCGTATGTATTAAAAAAATAAAGGAATACAAAGATTAATAGGAAAGGTATTGTAAATCACAAAGGATTCCTAACTTAATTCTATCACTTAAGTGTGTAAATACTCAAGTAATATTTGAATGAGATCCTAAGGCTGAAGTGGAAGCAGTTGATGAAGTTGTCTCGTAGACACTGATAGAGAACAGGCGAGTCTCACTTAGGGAATTGCATACAGGAGTAAGTCTCACAAAACTTGAGTAAAACGCACACAAAGGTATGATCGTCCCAGAGTAAGTGCCTCATTAAAACCTTGTCAGGCAAAAAGAACCCCAAATGGAAAAATGTTCATGTACTAACGGAAAAAAAAAACATTAAGTTCAAATAACTATACTTTAGAAGATTCTCCTTGAGTTTGACAAAACTTCCACTGAGAACTACAAGCGGTGCAAATTAGATAATTCACGCATACCAATGCCTTTAACAAGCTTCTGGAAAGTTGACTTTGACATTTGGTGAAGAGGTCGGCAAAGTTGTCTTGGAAATGTACTTAGTTGACTTCAATCTTTTGAAGCTCTTGCTGTTACGCAAGAATTTTAGTGCAATATACTTGGTGGTGTCTCCTTTGATGTATCATTTGTTGATCTCTTAGATACATACAACGTTGTCCTTATAGATTGACGGCGAAAAAAATTCTATAAGTTCTTCAAATATACTCATCAATAAGTCTCAACCAGAAACATTCACATGTAGCCTCGCAAAGAACTTTAACATAGTTCGTAGAAGTCACAACTAGGGTTTGTTTGGTGAACCTCCAAGATATTGTTGTATTAATAATGGTAAAGACATAACCTGTTTGAGAATGTGCCTTGTACGGGTCAGATAAATAACTTGCACCAGCATAACCAACAAGACAAGTGTCATTTCAAAGACCAAGGGTGTGTGATCTATTATAAGATGCATAGAGATTGAATAAGCCCAAGTCCCCAGTACCCTTCAGGTAACGAAGGATGTCTTCAATGTCTTTCCATTATCAGCGTGTTGGCGCGTTGCTATATCTTGCCAAAAGATTACTCGAAGGTTTCGCTCTATCCTCATTAAAGTAATGCAACAACTTCTAGTGTAGTTTGATTGGTGGCCCAGAATACCGCCAGAACAATGCTTCAGCTCTAGGCTAAGACAATATTGAGTTTTCTCAAGGTTGTACATCTCAAATTTGATTCATGTGAGCAGCAGTTTTCTCAAGCTCTTCAGGAGTCCCAATGGGAGTCATGTCATGGACATAAACTGCAACAATCACAAATCTAGAATGTGATTTCTTGATAAATATATAGTGGCGTATTTCATTATTAACATATCCCTGACCGATCAAATTGTACTCAAACAATTATACCGTAGCCGCACAGATTATTTCAATCTGCAGAGTGAACTGTTTAATCTAATAGATAGAGTGTTATGTGGTCTAGAACCAGTTGAACCAATCAATGTATGTATTTTAGGAACTTTCATGTAGATTTTCATATTCAGAACCCCATAGAGATACGTAATTATCAAGTCCATAAGTTGCATATTCATTTTTTTTGGGAAAATACAAACTGATATGGTACCAGAACGTTATGACGTCCATTACAAGGGAATAAGTTTCCTTGTAATCAATCCAATGACGTTGATGAAACACATGCGCCCTGATGAGTGCGTTGTATCGCTCTATTTCATTCTTCTCATAAGTTTCCTTACGAAAACGCACTTGTAGCCAATGGGCTTCACATTGGAGGTGTTGGAACTTCCATTCCCAAACACTTTGGGTTTTGCTAAGGAATCAATCGACCAATCAGTTTTACATTGACTTTCATCAACGAAACGAGATTTGATGTCATCACTTATCATAATATCCATAGCTATTACATATACAATGGCATCGCCAATGATCATCTCATTCCTATTCCAAAGTACATCCAAGCTAGCATAATGGACCAAAATGTTTTTGTGGATGCAAATTTCCGCCGTTTTCTAACGAAAATGCACCTGCAAAATAATAACACCTAAGATTAAGCCAAAAGCCTCACGCGTCCACGATGAATGGGGGGCTTTGGCTGAAAAATCTCCGATGCCAAAGCTAGAATTTGAGACAAAATGTGTTTGGAAATTTTTGGGAGAGAAAATGAACTTAGGATTTTGGTGGAGAAATGAGGCTATTTATAGGGGTATGGCCAACCCTATTTGGAGAAATAGGGACCGGCCACTTATGGTGGTATTTTGAATATAATTGCAAGATATTATGTCAAATAATATCTTATAATTAATTTGGTAATTAATCAATTAACTTGGTAATGAATCCCAATTTGAAAAGAATAATTGGGAGTTACCTTTTGGGTGAGGATTTGATGAGTAGTGATGAGAGGGTTTTAAATAAATACCATTTCGATCACATTTTGCCTTGATTGAGGCGTTATTGTCCGTTGCATGCGTGTGGGAATTCTGGTGTGCGTCGAGGGTAATTTTATCCTTTTCACCCAAAAAGTCGACGTGTCGCCTCCATAATTTTCTTGATTATTTTTTACTCCACAAATGGCCCCACACCTGTTGGGCTACTAGTAGGAAAGGGCGGTAGGTGTAGATATCTTCCCTTGCTTTAGGAGACATGATATTGCTTTCTATTTTGATGTAGATTCCCACATTAATTGGAAATTAGAACCTTCTAGTAAAGGGAAATAAATTAATTCTAAAGTCTATTTAAGTCTACCTTAAGTAGATTATTCTACCCTACAAGAAAGAGAAAGTTAGAGCATATTTGTTCCCCCTCCCCTAGCAATCTTCTACACTTGCCCGTGCAAAATACCTTCTTTAGTTGCTTTCTTCGTCTTCACGCCGCACCAAGGTAAGAAAAAAATTATTTTTCCTCATCTTCGTAATTTTTGGGAGCCTCAGGGCTTGAAATTTGGCTCGACAGGGGTCGAGGATGTGTGAAAAATTGTTTAGAGAGGGCCACAGCATGGTTGTCATTGGCTTGGTGCGATGGTGGCTAGCTGGGCCAGGTGCTGCTCGGCTTCGGCTAAGCTAATGGGCATTGGGGCATTGGGTTAGACCTGGCCCAGGCCAGGCTGGTGAGATGGACTTGGGCTTCGGCCCATGCGAGAGAGTGAGAGAGAGGGATGTGAAGCTTGCGGGCCGAGAGGGAATCAAGCTGGACCGTGGGGCCTGACGCGGTTGCTGGGCTCTTACAGCTTGGGCTGCAAGTTTTTTTTTTTTTTTTTTTTTTTTTGTTTGGTAGCCGTCTCACGAATTTTCCTCACATCTTTGTAGAATTTCTTCAAGCATGTCTTCCTCAAGGCATAAGAGTGATGATGGTCAAGGCGGGTCTTTAAGTAAGGTGGGCTACTTCAAGGCTGCTTACTTCAAGATTAGCTCTAATGACTCGTTCAGAGACTTTCTTGAGGAATATAGGCATGCCATTCCGTCGGGGGTTCGCGTGAAGCGTGTCAAGGAAGGTAGTAGCCTTGAGCCATGTAGTGGGGCACAAAGAGCCATCAAATTTCACTCCTACTACTTTGTCTTGGTATTTACTTTTCCCGTGTCATATTTCTTCCAATAGGTGCTTTGCTCCATGAAGTGTGCCCCTACTCAATGTTCTCCGAATGCGGTCCGTGTGATGGTGAGGTTCCTCAATCTTAGCCAATTCTTTGACTTGAATCTAACTGTCAACGAATTATGGTACTTCTTTGACATAGGCCACATCGAGGAAGTTGGGCAGCTGCGATCCTGCCATAAGCTCTTTGATCATTCAAGCGAGGGAGATCATGACTGGGCTAAAGAGACTTTGGAGATAAGTGGAGAGTGGGAGTCTGATTCTTCCCCTGAGCTTAGTGTTCCGACAACTTTCATCTACAGTAAGTAGACTGATTTGTCCCTTGGCTACTTTGTGCTTTTGTTAAGTTGTTTTCTAATTAGTTGATTGTCCTCATCTGTTTATGTGATTCAAAATTCAGCTTAACTCCTAAGACTTTTCCAGATATGAAGAAGGTGCATATTGCATTAGGTATCCCTGCTGAGTACCATGAATGACATTGGATACTCAGTCCTCTTCGCCGAGAAAAAGGTGGGCTGCCCCAAAGAGAAGAGATAACAAGGATCAAGGCGGAGGCATTAGCTCGTCTGATCGCTGTTATGGAGCCCACTGTGAATAAAGGTGGGAAACAAGGATCTTCCCCGCCTGCTCAAGAGATGCTGGTTGAAAAAAAAATCGAAGACTTCTTTCGTTGCTTGCGAGAGTTCGTCGACTTCCCCTAGGCTTGTGATTGACTTGACTTCTTCCAAGGGGACAAAAGATGAGGCTGATATATCTGAGCCAGTGACACCTGCCATGCCAAAGATGGCTAGTTCGATTGTTGTTAGGATTGCTTAGCGTAGAGGTTCTATTGTGCCGAAACCAATGCTAAGATGTCCATTGGGAGCTAAGTTTGGTTTAACTTTGGAGAGGGTTGCTGCTATTAAGAGCGATAAGGTGGACTCTATTGCTAAAGTGGTGCCAAGGTCTGCTCCCTCTACTGCTGAGACTGATTTGCCTACTGGGAAGGAAAAGACTGCTCGCGTGGACAGATCTGCTTGAAGATATGGACGATTATGCCAAGTTTGTCAATGGCGTTAAAAGGGTTGTTTGCCCAAGTTCCTTTGCAAAGTATACGACCGAGTATAGGAGGACTGCTCTACTTGCTATGTTGCAGAAGACGGTTATTCTGGTAGTCGAGTCTATGCTCCTTGACTAAAAGGATAACAAGGCTGCCAATGAGGTGGCAAAGGCTATGACAGCTGAAGCTTATTCCTCTGTCGAAAAGATCAAGAAGTTGGAGTTTGAGCTCGCCGCTTTGAAAGGGTCTAATATCTCTGCCCCTACTTCTCTACAGCTTGAGACCATTCCCCAAGAGATCGTTGACTTGAAGACTAGGCTTAACGTGATCCAAGTTAAGTATGAAGGTGTAGAGAAGGAGATCAGATGTTATATACCTCAGATATAGGATCTGGCGCGTGTCGTTCTTGAGCTTCGTTCCATTGGTTATGCAAAGGATGAAAAGTTAATTGTTGCTTATAACCAAGTGATCCAAATCAATAAGGTTGTTGATAGGCTTGAGCCCCAAGTGTTTGAACTCCAGGGTGCGCTAAAGATTAACGAAAGTTTAAAGAAAGAAGTGGATGAGCTGCAGCGCGTTCATGTTGGTCTACTCGAGGAGAATAAACAGTTGAAAGGTGAAAAGCCTAGGCTTGGGGCTTCGCTTGTTCAAAGTCAGGCCGACTTCTAAAAGCTAGGTTATGTAGATCATCTATTTTGTAGGCCGTCTGACTTTGAGTTTGCTGGGAAAGACTTCGAGACCTTCTCTATTTCTCCCGAAAACTTGTGTGCCTTTACTTTTGAGGCTTCCATTGGTGAAGTAGTCGGAGAAGTTTATGCCCAAGCTGGAGCAACTGGGGGTGAAACACCGGAAGATGTTGCTGCTGGGAGTGTTGTGGCTACTGAAGGTGTGGCGGTCGAGTAGTCGTGAAATGTCCAAGTTGCTAAAGGGTAGTCTTCTAAGATTTTCTTTGTTTTCCTTGTTGCTTTTGTTTTGCTTGAACTTCTTTGGGCTTTGCTATTTGTTTATCAATTTTCCTAGAAAATTTAATAAACTTGTTTCCTTCGCTTTTCTTCATCTTCGCTTCTTTTGTTTACGCCCAACCTTTGACTTTTAGACCAGCAGCAGGCATGCTATTTTTTTATAAGCAGACAGGCCCACGTAGCTTATGCAGTCGTAGGTGTTGGTGTAGAACTTTTGCAAGGTTGTTAGCCATAGGGTCGGCAGCCAGACGCCTTACTTACAGAAGCAGACGAGTCTGCATGACCACTAGGCTGTTAACCTTGGCTTTCTTTAATCCTTTAAGCTGTGAAGCCTGCATAAAAAATACTAAAAAACTTTGGGTCATGAAATTCGCTAACCTTTCGTATCAAAAGTACGTGGTTGTATGGAATTTCGTAAGTAAAGTTTCGAGATAACTCCTTGCTATTTATGTAACCAATTATGTGGGTTGCGTAGCAAGTATCACAACACTTTAGGAATTAGTGTAGATCTAAATGATCATTCCGCGCTTGGCAAAGGTGAAGCTTATCGACTATGTAGCATGTCGGTGGTGGTAAAGCTTTGTATATGCAGGCTAGCTTGTTTAACCTTTCACAAGAATGTGCAGTTGTATAAGTCTAGCGCAACTTTATTGATTAAAGGGTAAGCCGTAGGCAGTCTTCCAGAAATTGTAAGCTACCTTAGTGCACTTGGTAGCAGCTTTAGGGTTCTAGGGCAGCCGTCCATAGGGCATACTGCATAATGTGCCTCCTTCGTCTCTGAGGCCCGGTTTCCCGCGGATTAGGCCAAGAGACCCAAAAATCCTTCAATTACCTAAGCCTTGAAAAAGACCATGGTGGCTACTTCTAGGAATCTCGGTGCAAGCCATCGCGCACCTAGCTACACCAAGGCAGCCCGACTCATCCACGTCTGGATATTCGGAGTGTAAAGTTTATCTTCCTGCATTGGAGAGAAAACCTATGTGAGTGTCGAGGAATTGGTTTACCCTCTCGCACTGGAGAGTATGGTTGGTCCCTATGGGGGTGAAATTTCTGCGATGAGTCCCTAAGAAGGTCGCGATCTTCTTTTCAAGTGCAGGAGTGATTGGTTGTTGTAAGCATGCAACCAATTTGTAAATTACTTCTGAATTGCTCATTGAAAAATGAGTGAAACGTGAAGGAAAAATTTGTGAAATATATTTCATTTGAGCAACATCTATGGATGCAATTAACAATTAAAAGGAAGAATCATGCTTGTATGTACTAAAAAACAAAACTTTACCCATGAAATCTTCTCTCTAACCATAGTCGGCCCCCTCTCTCTAAACCCTAGATCGTTCAATCAAATAGGCCTACAACACGTTATCAGCACGCTCTTGCCAGAAGCTGAGGAGACGGATCGTAGGAGGAGGCTATCATCTACCATAACATTCAAGCTTATTCGTTTTCTGCTAATCAGGTACGCTTAAGATAAAAAAAGATATTTGAAATGTCCAAGAAGCATGAAATGATTCCCCATGATGCATGAACCCCTCTATGTTTATATTTTCCTTTCGAATATCTTTATATATTTGTCAATATATATATTTGTTTCATGCATCGCACAATTAAATTGTTATGTGGAATTTGTGAGTCAAAGCATCAAATTTAATTAGAAGCATATTAGGGTTTGTAGAACCCTAACAATTTCGAAAAAGAAAGGATTGGAACTTGGGATTTTGCGGCACAAACTAGACACCAGCCCCTGCGCTTTGCTGCACCCATATGGACCATTTGCACAACCCTATTTAGGTCTGCTGTTACGTTGGACAGAACCAGGCCTTGGCTTGGGTTCTATGTCACACAGGCCTGCAGCTCTGCCCTCTTGTCTCTGTCCACAGCCTGCATGCTGCAACCTTTATGGTTGCTGAGCTTTGCAGATGCTCCGGCCCGCATCACATGCAGCCACCCCTTGCGGCTGGGCTTAGCTCCTCGTGTGCTAGCCCACAAGCCAGCATGTGCTGGGCTTTTCCCATGCCATCCCCTCGGCTCAACCTTGAAACCCAACTGCGACTGGGGTTTCCCTCTCCCCCTGTGGCCTGCAGCCCACTCCCGAGGCCATTTTGGGCATTGCCTTTTACTCAAGGCACCCAACCCAAGCCCAAATTATTTTTGGGGCTATATTTTCGATCCAATAATACTATTTAAATATTATTTTGCTTCTACAATCGACCCCGTATGGCCTGATTTATTGAATTAATTAAAAGTGACCTGCAGTCCATTAATCTGATAATGAATCCAAAATTATTAACCTGAAGATCACTTTTGGACATTAGCGATTCAATAATTTATTTTTCTACTTTGAACCGTCACATACTTTTGTAGTAACAAAGCTCTCACACTTGAGTTCCCGAAGAACCTCAAATCCACTATATTCAAATTAGTATATTGCATTATGTGTTTCTTGCAGGAACCTCTCTTTATGAACTAATTGTTCATAAAACCTAAATTGAACTTGTAGTTTTGAATTTAGTGCCTTTGAAACCCGAAATTTTCATTCAAAATATACCATATGAAACCTGTAGTTTTCATGCACAGATTAAACCAATACAAATATATAGAACCTCCATGTTCTACCAGATATGTCTATGGCTTACCATATGACTACTCACGTTTTTCTCTCCCCTTTTAGGGACATGTCGAACTTGAACAAGCTCGATTTCGCCGCTCTAGAAATCTCTGGAAGAAACTATCTGAAGTGGGTTCAAGACGTGAAGTTCCATCTAACTGCAAAGGGCATTAGAGCCACTATCGAGACACCAATCGCCAACAAACCCGTTAACGAAGCACAAAAGGCCACTGCAATGATCTTCATTCGAAGACACATCCATGATGCACTGCAGACTGAGTATCTCGCTGGGATGGACCCACGCACCCTCTGGTTTGCTCTGGCTGACCGTTTCGATCACCAGAAAGAGATATACTTGCCTGAAGTAAGACACGACTGGCAGCATCTTCGCTTCTAGTTCTTTAAGTCTATGAATGAATATGACTATGAAGTTTGTAGAATCCATTCTTTGTTGAAATTATGCAAAGTGGATCTAACCGAATCAGATCTCCTGGAGAATACCTATTCGACCTTCCATGCCACCAATATTGTCCTGCAGCAACAATATAGGGCACAAAAATTCACCAAGTTTTCGGATTTGATCTCTGTTTTACTTCTCATTGAAAAGCAGAACCAGCTTGTGATGAAAAGTCATCAAGCTCAACCCACTGGCTCGAACACCATGCCTAAAGCCCATGTGATCAATTCTCGCAGCCATAAAAGATAAAAAACCGTTGTGGCTGTGGCAATGGGCGGCAAGCCCAACTATAGGCCCAAGGTCAACTAAGTGCCACACCTAAGGGAAGAAATGTGACCCAACAGAGTTCACCACTCGCCTTAAGGTCCTAAACTTCAAGAACAAGGGCAAAGCTCCATTCAAGCTGCTTCTACTGAATTGGACATGTACTATCGTTGTGGATCAAAGGATCAATGGTCATGCGTATGTCGAGCTTCCCTTGAGGTTGTTGCCAAGTATCATTCCCATCATGAGTCTAACTTTACATATGTGGATCATCTGGAAGATGCAACAACATCAATGGAGATATCGAATTTTCAGGAGGCGTCAGCGCCAATGGATGAATAAATTAGACATGTTTTTAGGGTGTTTACCCCAAGTGGCCGGCCCTACCCCCTATTTTCTAGGTTTATGGTTTAAATTGTGAACAATTTTTCTAAGTATTTGGAATAATTTGTTTAATTTTGGTTTGTTTTGAATTATGGATTGTTATTTGAATGGATATTATCTTCTCAAATTGCTTAATTGAATGAATGGACTTATATTTATACATGTGACCGATTCAATCAATTATTTCTAGGTATGTCTAGTGAGGAAGTTAGTTGTCTGGCGGATAGTGCAACCACGCACACCATCTTGCGTGAACAACATTATTTTACTAACTTAATACCCAAGAAAGCTCATTTGAAAACTCTCTCAGGCCCATCCAACCTGATTGAAAGATACGGAAAGGCACGTATCATGTTGTCTAATGGTACAATCTTGACCATTAAGGAGGCACTCTATTCTCCACGTTCCGGAAGAACGTTGATGAGTTTTAGAGATATTCGAGATAATAAATATCATCTTGAAACCACTGAAGATCATGGTTCAGAATTTCTTTGTATCACTTCATACGAATATAGCCAGAAGCATATTCACGAGAGGTTGGAACGTCTGCCGAGTTGGTTGTACATCATAACCATTCGCGGCATAGAAGCCCATAGTGTGGCCGCCCCTATGCCTGAGTTCCAGGACACTTTGTTGCTTTGGCATGATCATTTAGGACATCCTGGACGTGACATGATACGCCGTATCCTCAAATCTTCTCATGGGCATAAGTTACATCCCTATGTTGGAGTCCCGCCATGCAAAGCGTGTTCCTCATGACCCCTCTAAATTTGTTCAGAAGATTCAAGGGTACATTTGTGGACCTATCCAACCAACATGCGGACCTTTTAAATATTTTGTGGTGTTGATTGATGTATCAACAAGATGGTCACATGTTTGCTTGTCGTCTACACGCAACGCCGCGTTTGCTAAACTCCTAGCTCAAATCATTAAGCTAAGGGTTCACCACCCTGATTATCCGATTATGTCAATTCGACTGGATAATGCTGGAGAGTTTACGTCACAGACTTTTGACGATTATTGCATGTTATGTCAATTCGACTGGATAATGCTGGAGAGTTTACGTCACAGACTTTTGACGATTATTGCATGTTAGTAAGGATTGATGTGGAACATCATGTGCCCCATGTTCACACCCAAAATAGCCTGGCAGAAGCTTTCATAAAGCGCCTTCAAATGATAGCTTGAACTTTGGTTATGAGAAGCAAACTGCAGGTATCTGCCTAGGGCTATGCAATATTGCACGCAACTATGTTGGTCCGCCTGAGGCCCACCGCTACTCAACCACATTCACTGTTACAGTTGGTCACTAGATACGAGCCTGACATCTCGCATTTAAGGGTGTTTGGGTGCGCCATTTTTGTGCCAATAGCACGCCACTACATACAAAATGGGTCCCCAGAGAAAAATGGGAATCTGTGTCAGTTATGATTCACCATCAATTGTTCGCTAATTAGAACCCTTGATAAGAGATCTCTTTGCCGCACGCTTTACGGATTGTCACTTTGATGAGACAGTCTTCTCGGCGTTAAAGGGACACAAGCATGCTAAAGTTCCCATAGAACACCGCGAATTGTCGTGGTATGCTCCCACTATGTCTCATTTAGATCCCCGTACTGCCCAGTCTAAAACTGAGGTGCATCGAATTATAGATTTTTAGAGCATTGCTCAAAGCATGCTGGATGCTTTTAATGATCTATCAAAGGTGACAAGATCACATATACCCGCTGCAAACACACATGCAAGGATAGATGTACCCCGCGTACGTCAACAACCCACCTGGGAAGGCCGGACCGTCCTTAAAGGTTGGGAGGCTGCACCTTCCACGCGGCAAGGTACATTGGCGACTAGCCAATCATCTGCTCCGACCCTGAAGCATGGCAGACCCCTTGGTTCAAAGGATTCACAACCTCGAAAGAGGAAAATGACACCAACTAGTGATCCTAGTTTGAATCCGACCATCGCACACTCATCTGTTCCAACGCATGAGGTTATTCTAGATTACGGTGATGCTTCAGATGAAACATGTCGGCCTCCCAAAAATCGCTAGATTTCGGTCCACTACACAGTATTGGATGAGGTTTGGAATAGGAATGAGATGATCGTTGACGATGCATTCGCGTACTCAGTAGCTACTGACATCATGCTTAGTAATGACATTGAACCATGTTCCGTCGATGAATGCCAACGTAGAACCGATTGGTCAAACTGGAAACAAGCAATCTAGGTCAAACTTGATTGCTCGCGAAACGTAAAGTGTTTAGGCGTATCGTTCCTACACCACCACATGTGAAGCCCGTTGGCTACAAGTGGGTTTTCGTGAGGAAGCGTAATGAGAAGAATGAAATAGTGTGATACAAAGCACGCCTCGTAGAGCAAGGCTTCTCTCAGCCCCCTGGGATTGATTACGAGGTGACGTATTCCCCCGTAATGGACGTTATAATGTTCCACTACCTGATCAGTTTGGTAGTTTCTGAAAAACTAAATATGCAGCTTATGGACATGGTAACCGTGTATCTCTATGGGAATCTAGATACAAAAATTTACATGAAAGTTCCAGAAGACTTCCATTGATTGGTTCAAATAGTTCTAGACCACGGAACACTCTCTCAATTAGGTTGAGGAGGTCACTATACAGATTGAAACAATCCAGGCAGATGTGGTATAACCGTCTGAGTGAATATTTGACAAGTCAGGGTTATGTGAACAACAAATTATGCCCATGCGTGTTCATAAAGAAGTCACATTCCAGATTTGCAATCGTTGCAATTTATGTCGATGACATGAACCTCATCGGGACTCTAGCAAAGCTTGAAAAAATTGCTGCACGCTTGAAACTGCCTCGGCCTGGAGATCAATTATTGTTCGGATGGAATCCTAGTACATCAATCGAACTACACTCAAAAGGTGTTGCGTCATTTTAATAAGGATAAAGCGAAGCCTTCGAGTACACCCATAGTCGTTCGGACTCTAGATGCTAAATGAGATCCCTTCCGTCCAAAGGAAGATGAGGAAGAGATTTTGGAAACCGAATTTCCTTGCCTAAGTGCAATTGGGGCTTTATTGTACTTGGCTCAGTGCACTAGACCTGACATCTCATTCGTTGTGAATCTATTGCCTAGATACAGTAATGTGCCCACACGCAGGCATTGAAATGATGTTAAAGACATTTTCCCCTACCTCAAGGGTACTACGGATTTGGGCTTGTTTTATACCTGCAAATCTCTTAGTGTTGCCGCCCCTTATGGTCCTCGGATTGATTCTCGCATTGTTGGTTCTGCAGATGCTGGATATCTGTTTGACCCATATAGAGCACGTTCTCAAACGGGTTATATCTTTACCGTTGGAGACATCGCTATATCTTGGAGGTTTACCAAGCAAACGCTAGTTGCGACTTTTTCTAACCATGCTAAGATTCTTGCCCTCCATAAAGCATCACGTGAATGCTTTTGGCTGAGAGAAGTCATGGAACATATTCGAAGCACTAGTGGTCTTACATCAGTCGTTGATCTTCCTACGACGATCTTTGAAGACAATGCAGCATGTATCGAGTAGTTGAAGAAGGGATACATCAAGGGAGACAACACCAAGCACATAGCGCCGAAGTTCTTTTACTCACAGCAGCAGCAGCATCATTAGAACATTGAAGTCAAGCAAATCCGTTCCTAGGACAACCTGGCCGATCTCTTCACCAAGTCATTGACCAAGTCTACATTTCAGAAGCTCGTCCATGGAATCGGTATGCGTAAATTATCTGAGTTGAATCGCTTGTAGTTCTCTTATTTAGAAGTTATGTCTAACTCAGGGGGAGTATCTAGAAGCATACTCACATGATCTTAATGTACTATTTTTCCTACGATTAGGAGCATTTTTTCCACTGGGTTTTTGCTACCTAACTAGGTTTTAATGAGGCACCCATCCTTGGATGATCATACTCCGTTGAGTTCACTACCTTCATTCAGTTTGATGTTTGTTTTAGACTTTATGCATACTTCTCACTTTTCTCCTTAGTCTATGGGTTTTCCCCATGCCTTGGGTTTTACCGTAGCGAGGTTTTGTGAGTTTTACTACAAATGCATACTTCAAATTAAATTTGAGACTCGTGATCACCCATTGTGCCGATGACTTCATCAACTATTCTACCTTATCTGCTGAAGATCTGATGCGATGGTTTGTTGAGTATTTACATACTCAAGGGGAGTGTTGCAGTCATATTTAGAATAGGAACGTGATTGTGTAAATCCTAGAGAATATGGGAAAGTATCTTATATTCCTATTAGGAGTACATTACCTATTAAATGTTGTAGTCCTAAAGGGAAAGGTTTTTACCTATCCTACAACTATAAATAAAGGCATAATGGGGTGAATCAAATACACCTAGCTATTAAATCACTCTCTCTTCTCTCTAACCATAGCTGGCCCCCCTTTCTCTCTAAACCCTTAATCGTTCAATCAAATAGGCCTACAATAATTTGTGTAATCAATCATATGTAGTGAACCTAGTTGAGAAAAAATTGGGAACTTCGTAAGATGGAGACTCTGTGCACGTTTCTATTTTCTGATTCTTCAATTTAAATGAGGTTTGTGGAAGGATTTATCAAACTGCTTTTCACTCAACGTGGGTGCAGTTTTCAGTTTCCACATTCTATTTTTTATTTGAGGGATTTATCATGTCTCCTTTGTATTTTTTTTTTTGTCGAATTTTTATCAATTTTTTTCAATAAAATAATATATTGGTAGTTCAGTTTGATAGAAATTCTCATTTTTGTTGAATGTTGAGTGCAATTTTTCAGTTTGCACATTTTATTCTTCATCCCGGTTTACTGAACTTTCTTCAGTCATGGCTCAAAGATGAGAGGAATAACGCAGCAACAAGAATGGCAGAGATAGGTTACGAAAGAACCCGCTCTGATACCATTTGGATATTTTAGCTTTGACTTTCAATGTATTTCTCAGAAGTGTAATGTAAAGATACAAGGTATATATGAGAGAGGAAAGAGAAAAGAGGTCCGGGTAGTTAGCTGCAACAAGTAGCTGACTAGTAGGAAGAAAAAGAGGGCTATCTATCACAACCAACTGGAGCTAACCTACTTCACCCAATCAGTCACCTTCCTTAGATCAAGGAAAGGCTTTATCTACTTTACATTATTTAGTCACTTCCCTTAAATTAAGGAAAAACAGATTTACAACAAGTATGGGCATAAGCTTACCCTAGAGATACACCCAAGGTAGCTTACCATAGAAGCTAACCCTAAACCTATCGGAACACACTGCAACACTCCCCCTCAAGCTGGATTGAGGAGGTAAATTGAGCCAAGCTTGCCCAAAAAACGATGAAATGGAGCTGATGCCAGAGCCTTGGTAATGAGATTTGCCAGTTGATCATTGCTTCTTGTGAAGATGGTCCGTATAACTTGAGTTTGAACTTGAGCTCTAATGAAATGGTAGTCCACTTCGATATGTTTAGTTCTTTCATGAAACACATGGTTGGCAGGGATGTGCATGGCTACTTGATTATCGCACGTAAGGGACATAGAGGACGGAATAGGGAACCCTAAGTCTGAAAGAAGCCTTTTAAGCCAATTAAGTTCACAAGCAATGGCTGCCATGGCTCGATATTCAACCTCTGCAATAGAATGAGCAATTACTTGTTGCTTCTTGCTTTTCCAAGTAACAAGATTGCCCCCCCCCCCCTCATAAATGTACAATAGCATGTGGTAGATTTTCTATCAAGTGCATTCATGTCCAATCTGCATCCATGTTGCCACTAATGGCTGTGGACTTATTGTTACGCATGATGATTCCTTGCCCTATTGACCCCTTGAGATAGCGCAAAATTCTTGTAACAATATGATGGTGATCAACAATGGGAGATTGCATAAATTGGCTTGCCAAGCTCACTGCATAGGTGATATCTGGACGTGTGATGGTGAGATATATAAGCTTCCCTACTAACCATTGGTAATAAGTCACATCATGCATGGCTTCTCCATCTGTATTGAGCCTCAGTGTGCAATCCATGAGAGTGATAGTAGGTTTGCAATCAAGTATGTTTGCTTCTTGAAGAAGATCTAGTACATACATGCATTGATGTAGAAATAGCCCATTTGAAGATGTTGCCATTTCAATACCCAAAAAATACTTGAGCGGCCCCAGATCTTTGATAGCAAATGTTTGATGTAGTGAACATTTCAGTGCCTCAATTTCAACAGCACTCTTTTGTGATAATAAGATCATCCACGTAGATGAGAACCACTAACTTCCCACTGGTACTTGTTCCTTACAAACAGTGAGGAATCACCATTACTTTACATAAAACTAGCTTTCTCGAGTACTGAACTGAGCTTGGCATACCAAGCTCTTGGGGATTGTTTCAATCCATATATTGCCTTGTGCAATTTACACACCATGTTGTCTTCAAGACCATTATAGCCTTGAGGGGGCTACATATACACTTCTTCTTGTAAATCTCCATGAAGAAAAGCATTCTTCACATCCATTTGATAAAGGGACCACCCACAATTTACAGCAACTGAAAGTAAAACTCTCACGGAATTCATCTTGGCCACAGGTGCAAATATTTCTTTGTAATCTACCCCAAAGGTCTGGTGAAACCTCAAGCTACAAGTCTAGCCTTTTATCTCTCGATAGAACCATCAGCCTTGAATTTGATCTTGTAAATCCAACGATTTCCAACATCCTTTTTTCCTGGTGGTAGTTGAACTAAACTCCAGGTGTTATTTTCTTCTAGAGCATGAAGTTCATCTGCCATGGCTTGATTCCATTGTGGGATGAGTGATGCTTCTCGGAAACTTCTAGGTTCACAGTGTTTATCAATTTCACTAAGAAATGCATCATGAGATCTAGAGAACTCACGAAAGCTGATGCTTTCAGTGATAGGGTGTCGTGAGGCATAAGTAACATAATCTTGCAACTTAGTTGGAGGTTTCCTTGTTCGAGGAGGATTTCTTTTAATAACTTGAAGCTCTGTGAGAGGTTGAGAGTGATCAGAATGAGACTCATCACTCTCTTCACTAGCAGGAATCGGACTAATAGTGTCTGAGTCTGTTTCCATTTCTTCACCATCAGAAATCACTGAGTTTTCTTCTAACATAGGAGGATTAAAGTTATGAGGGAATGGAAATAATTCAAACAATTCATCCCCTCGACTTGTAGTAGTTCCTTTGGAAGTGAAATAAGGACAGTCTTCTTCAAACTTCTCATATGTTGACACAATGCACTTCTTAGTGGTTGGATTGAAGCAATTATATCCCTTTTGCATGGAAGAGTAACCCATAAACACAGACTTGGTAGCCCTGACATCTAATTTGTCACGATTCAAGGCTTAAATGTGAAAAAAGTAAACACATCCAAATACCTTGACGTGTGTAAAATCAATCTTTCTACCTTTGAGTACTTCATAGGGAGATTTGAACTCGAGTACTCGACTTGGTAGTCGATTGATGAGATAAGTGGTAGTGAGCATTGCAAATGACCAAAATTTCTTTGGAACATTCATGTGAAGCATAAGGGCACGAGTCTTCTCTAGGAGATCCCTATTCTTTCTCTCGACTACTCCATTTTGTTGTGGAGTTCCTACACAAATGGTTTGATGTATGATGCTCTGAGAACTTATGTAATGAAGCATGTTATTGGATAGAAATTCAGTGCCATTGTTTGATCTTAAGACTTTAATGTTTGATTGAAATTGAGTTTTAAGATGTAGATGAAAGTCTTTGAAAATGTTTGGGACTTCACTCTTTGATTTCATAAGGTATAAAAAAACTCATTCGAGAAAAGTCATCAACAAATAGAACAAAATAATTAAAACCTTCCATTGATTTAGTTTGTGGTCCCCATACATCAGTGTGTACCATTTCAAAAGGTTTACTTGTCATAGACATTGAATTACCAAAAGTTAGTCTAGTAGACTTAGAAAATTGACAAGTATCACAAGTAAGATGAGATTTACAAAAATGTGGAAATAGTTTTGACAAGACAGCATCTGAGGGATGAGCTAATCTCTTATGCCAAAGTTGGTTTTCATCGATGGACTTTGATTGAGCTTGAAGAGCCTGAGAAAAGTAGGCATTCTCGCACAAGTAGTAAAGTCCATTTATGAAGACCCCTTCACCAATCATCTTCATGGTGAGAACATCCTGAAAAATTACATTATCTGGTGAGAAAATAGCACGGCAATTTAGGGTGTTTGTGATTTTTCCAATTGATAGAAGTTGGAAAGGAAAGGTTGGTACATATAAGGCAGTGGAGGGTGTTTTGTGTGAGAGTAAGTTTACTTCCCCTTTGCCCAAAACTAAGACATTTTTTCCATTTGCAACTGAAACATGTGAAGGACTTGAAAAACGTTTAAAATGATGCAAGTTTGTGACTTTGTTTGTCATATGATCTGTGGCGCCTGAATCTATTACCCAACAATCGTTTTCAGTACTAGTCAATAGAGCACTAGTGAAGGCTTTTAGTATACCTGGTGCTTCCTCTCATGATACCTTCTCATTTCCAGCAAGAAAGCCGGCAAATTGTCTCAACATAGTTGTATGACTGCCCTCATCCTTGCCTTGAGCTTGTGAACCTCCTCCATGTCCTTTACTTTGAAGATAGGCTGCAAATTCATTGATGAGTGACAATGGATTGGCAGTGAATTCTATGGATCCTTGTGAGACAGTAGGAGAGTAAGCATTAGCAAGTTGAACCTTGGGTTAAGGGTCAAATTGTTGTGCGGATCTTGGTATCATTTTCGCATCTTTGCTAAATTTAGGCTTGAGTTCTGGATGAAGTTCCCAACACTTGTCTTCCACATGACCAACACCATTGCAGTATTTGCATTTTAGGTGTCTATTTCTTTCCTTGTACCCCTTCGCCTCTGAGTTCTTGTAGTTTGAGGCATATGCACGAGTCTCAGTCAATCTTGAGTTGTGCTCAGCATTCATCACTTTCTTCCTTGCTTCTTCTTGTTGAATAGTTGCACATACATTGTTGAAGGTGGGCAGTTTATGACTCCTTAGGTCCTCGTATACAGAGTTCAAACTCCCTAACAGCTGATAGATTCTGTCTTCCTCAGCTCGTTTCAAGAGAATGGTAGGGTCTGTGGTATGAGGGAGATAAACATCCAATGCATTCCACATGGCCTTGAGACTCCCAAGGTGTTGAACAAACGCCTTTCCTTCTTGTTGGGCACTAGCAATGTCCTTCTTAAGTTGAAAATCTCGTGCATAATTGTTTTGATTTCCATACATATCTTGCAAGGCTTTCCAAATATCAAGTGTCCAAATATCAAGTGACGAATTGTAATAGCTAAAAATCTCAGCAATATGCTTCTCCATGGTGTTGATGAGGAGCTGTCTGGAGCCTCCATGCTTCCATTGATAAACCCTAATTTCCTTCTAGCTTCGAGAGCTAGTGAAACAGCTCGGGACCAAGGAAGATAATTGAACTCGTTCAAGAGAACTAAACACATACGTTGATTGGTATTAACCTCAACGTCTGAGAAATTTTGGGAGAGGCTATGTTGAGTTTCTTCATCCCGTTTATTGAACCTTCTTCAGCCATGGCTCAAAGATGAAAGGAATAATGTAGCAGCAAGAATGACAGAGATATGTTACGAAAGTACCCGCTCTGATACCATGTGGATATTTTAGCTTTGAGTTTCAATGTATTTCTCAGAAGTGTAATGTACAAGATACAAGGTATATATGAGAGAGGAAGGAGAGAAGAGGTCCGGGTAGTTAGCTGCAACAAAAAGCTGACTAGTAGGAAGAAAAAGAGGGCTGTCTATCACAGCCAACTAGAGCTAACCTACTTCACCCAATCAATCACTTTCCTTAGATTAAGGAAATGCTTTATCTACGTTACACCAATCAGTCACTTCTCTTAAATTACGGAAAAACAGATTTACAACAAGTATGGGCATAAGCTTACCCTAGAGATACACCCAAGGTAGCTTACCCTAGAAGCTAACCCTAAACATATTAGAACACACTTCAACATTGATAATCATCAATTGGTAGGGGATATCAGCGTGGTAATAAGGGAAGAGGGTTTTTTTTTTTTTTTTTTTTTTTTTTTTTTTTTTTTTGACCTTATAAAACAAACCAGTTGATGGGTTGCCCATTATTTCAAAGGTCACTCACAGAAGCAGTTCAATTTCTCTCTGATCATAATCGTGTGATTTACGACCGTCAGAAATCAAACAAAACAAAAATTTAATTGGTTTTATACACACATCGAGGTGAACTTAGATGTGTGTTGAGGTGTAACTAGGAAAACTCAATAAATATGGCATTATAGTCATGGGCTCATGAATGATTGTCATATGACGTATATGTAAACAAATGTCGATTATTGTTGGGGCAAAACCAATATATAATCAAACTTTGTTCATCAATGCAGTATTAAGTAAGGCGTAGGATTCTCTCCCCTCTTTTTTTTCCTCCTCTTTCCTCCCCTCCTAATTGAACGGTCACGGTTAAGCCACGTCAACATCTTATATTAATTTTTTATAGCAAGAGAAAGATAAAATAAGTGATTATGAGAGGAAGAGATGGAAAGGGATGAAAATAGGAAATGAGAGAATCCTAATCCATTAAGTAATGCACATAATTGTAAAACCTTATCACATGATATATCCAAGTTTTTATAGAAAAATGGAGAATAACAATAATTGCTGACATGACATTAGTGATTAACGAAGTTTATATGTATAAGAGATCTTGGAAATTTAGTGAACTGGTCTGTTGTTTGTCAGTCCATGTAGCGACGATTAAATGATTGCAATCCTCATATAATTAGCTGTTTATTCTAAAACAATAGCCTACCTTCTCAAATTATTCAGATTAATTTGAACATATAATTCATCCCTATATTCTTCCGCGTTCAAGCCGTGTCCGCAATTGAGTATTTGGACTTTTTTTTCACATACTACTTTAAAAAACAAAGACACTGTACGATAAAAACACTAAAACCAAATACTTTAAAGAAAAAAAAAAAAATTCTTAGTTTGTAATGGGACACAATAGACAATACACTAAAAGAATTTTGTTACTAAGAATGTAAACTCTATAATACATCATTAACACTAAAAATAACAACCTTGTTGTGGCCTATATTTAACTGAGGAAAAGAGAGAGGACACAACAAAGAGGAAGAAAGATGAAGAATAGGCTTGAGGAATTATGTGTGTTATTCCCCATGCATTGTGCCTTTATTTATAGTAACAAGGACGAGAGTAACTTGTTTTCCAAATAATACAAAGTTTAACAAGAAAGATCTTGTAGGTCCCGAAGGATTCCTAATTTATCTCTAATTAGGATTACACAATACACATGTATTAGAATGTATATCACAACACTCCCCCTTGAGTTTGTAAATACTCAAGTAGATGGCGTATCAAATCTTCAGGCAAATGTAAAAGCAGTTGATAAAGTCGTCTTGCCAAGTTGGCACAAGTAGCAAATGCGAGTCTCAAAACAAACGGAAGAATGCATAGGTGGTAAAACTAACAAAACATCGCTATGATAAAATCAAGGTGGGATAAAAACACATAGTCTAAGGAGAAACGAGAGAAGTTGCGTCAAGTCAAAACTAAACGTCTTCGGGAAGCAAGCAGAATGCTCACTAGGGTATAACCAACTCATGATGGTTGCCTTGTTAAAACTAGTTAGGTAGCAAAAACTAATGGGAAAAATGCTCCTATCGTAGGGAAAAGGAATACATTAAGGTCAAGTGAGTGTACTTCAGGATACTCCCCCCCCTGAGTTTGACAAAACTTCCAAATGAAACTACAAGCATCACAAATGAGAAAGTTACGCATACCAATTCCTATGACAAGCTTCTGAAAGGTAGACTTCGGCCGTGACTTCGTGTAGAGGTCGGCAAAGTTGTCTAGGATCACATACCTTGACTTCAATCTTCTAATGTTTATGCTGATGTAGACACAATATGCTTGGCATTAACTTCTTAAAGGTATCATGGTATGATCTTGTTGATACATGCAGCGCTATCTTCATGGATCGTTGTTGGGACTCAACATGGATGAAAATCGCAGGTACTTCGAATTCAATAGGAGCTCTCAACCATGTCCCTAGCGTGTGGCGTAGTGAGGCGTGGTGAGTTTTGGAACAACTTGAGGATTTCACAACTAAGGTCTATATCATGGACATCCAAGATAGTGTGGTGTTCCTTAATGGTAAAGACCTAATCATTTGGTAACGTACCTTGTGTGGGTCAGACATGTAATCTAATTTATGGTATCCCTCAAGGTAGGCATATTTTCGAGAACCAAAAAGGTGTGATTCATCCTAAGATGCATATGGTAGAGTAAGCCCAAATACGTAGTCATGGAAAAACGTCTTTAACATCAACTTGGTGGTCGCATATAGTCGCAGTGCTACTTTATGCCAAAAGATTATCAACATTTAAGATGTCTAATCTTGTGCCTTGAGCTAAATACAATAAATTTCAACTGTACTTAGATATGGAATTATTATCTTCATAACCTCCTCAAATGTCTCATTTGCATCAAGCGTTTAAACGATCAAGGTTATACTCGGAAGTTGACAGTTCGACTGGTGAACCAGAGTACCATTAGAACTATGCTCAAAACTTGAAGTCGAGGTAGTGTCGAGTTTCCTAAGATCATTCATTTCAAATTACAACTTCAAGTGCGAGTTAGTTTTCTCAAGCTCTTTTAGAGTCTTAGTGAAATTTATGTCATTGACATAAACTGCAACTCTAGCAATTTCAAATTTTGTACATGCAGGGGCATTATCCCTAACTGATCAAGTATTCACTTAGATGGGTATACCACATCCGTCCGGATTGTTCCGAATCCATAAAGTGAAAGCCTCATCTAAACGAGAGGGTGTTCTGTGGTTTAGAACTATTTGAATCAGTTCATTTAAGTTCTTTGGAAACTTCCATGTATATTTCGTATCATTATCCCAGAGATACGTTACAACCACGTTTATAATACTGCAATCAATTACAGAGCGTATGAAAGAAGCCTAGCGCCATAAAGCGATGTTATATTGAATTATTTCATTCATCTCATTCGACATGGATTATTCATGTCATATTGACCAATTAGTTTTATGTTTTCACTAATCAACTAAACACGGTTCGATATCATGCTTTTCATTTGTGTCAGTAGCTATCATATAAGTGAAAACATCATCGATGACAATCTCATTCCAATTTCGTATCTTATCCAAACTAGTATACTGAACCAAGAACTTCAAGTCTCGAGAGTAATCCAGATTTAATATCATGAGATGAAAATGATTGAGACAACGATCGAGGAAGGATTCATTTGTGCCATGCTCCTCCACTTTCGAGGAGATGATCCTTCGAACTGAGTGATCTGTTTCACTTATGGCGGAGGACAAATTGATTGGCTAGTCGCCTATGTACTGGGATCAGCCACTAGATGCTGCCACCTACCTAGCAGCGTCCCGTCCCTCTTTAGGACAAGGACGTTCATTACCCACATCCTTCCTTGTAAACTGTTTGTCGCTGGTATATGCGATCTTGTCACATTTGGTATATTATAGAAAACGTCTGGTAACACTATGATGATCTAGAATAGGGATCGAGATGAGATATAGTGGAGACGTCCACAATAGTTCGCGCCGTTTTTTCAGGAACATTGACGTTCTTATCTCCCCCTAATGGAGGGAAGACTTTCTCATTGAAGTGACAATCTGCTAATTAAGCGATAAAGAGATTGCTTCCAAGGGAGTAGGAGAATCATAATCAATAATGATTAACATCTTTTTTGTGAAGACCCATAGTAGTACATTGTGGCCGCTCAATTGGCACATAAAGTCTACACAAAAAACGCATTAGTACAAAACTTCAGGTTTGTACCCAGTTACCAATTGTAACGCTAAATAGGATTGGGTGGCAATGGGCCTCAGCCAGACCAACATAGTTGCATGCAATATTACATAACCTTACGCAGAAAACTAAAAGCTTGGTGAGCTTACTACAAAGTGTTCGTACGATCATTTAAAGGCATTTGATTATTGCTTTATGCGAGACCGTTTGGGTGTGAACATAGGGAATCGAAATATTCAACTCATGTACTCAAGGGAAATGTAATAATCATCGAATTTATCGATGTAAACTGTCGGTTATTATCTAGTCTTCTGGACTCTATGGATAACTGAGGTGGTGAGCCCGCAACCAAATAATTGGTGTCAAGAGTCTAGCAAAGCAGCGGTAGGTGTGGACAAACATGTCATCAATGTGTCGATATGTCAACCAAAACCATAAATATTTATATGCTCCACATTGTGGTTGGATTAGTCCACAATTGTTTTCTTGAATCCATTGTGGAAAAGATGGAGGATCCGTAAGTACCGTTAAGGCAAATTGCCTATCAAAATTCAGTAAACTTTTTTGCCTAGCTAATTTCCTCATATGTTAGGGGATTTTATTTGTGACAAGGAAAAAATGAATTTATCTAGTCAATTGTGCAATGTATTGGTCATACTCTAAATAGATCATCAATTAGATTTCTCAACTTATTAGTATATTTTGTGCGACGATGTTAGGGGATTTTCTTTGATGTTGATTTTGGTGGTAACTGACACTAGTAGAAAAAATAGCTTGCGCGATAAAAAATATTTCGTTACACAAGACGTACTTGCATGATGGAAAAACAAATTCGTCGCGCAAAACAGAGAAGATAGGAAAAAAAATTGCGCGACGAAAAGTGAGCCTTTGCGCAACCAATTATTCGTCGCGCAAGTTCCTGTCAGTTTTGACCATTTACTGTAAGTGAATAAAAGGAATTAATAAGACATTTAATACAGATGTTTGCGCGACAAATCCTTCGTCACGCAAAGGTTCAAACTTTCCTATAAATATGTGCTTCTGCTGTCCTTTTTCTTTACAATTGTGTTCTTCTTTCGTGCTGGGATGGAGGATAAAAACAAGGATGAGAGTGTCCGCGACGCCAACTTGCATGATTTAAGGGACCATTTTGAGTTTGCGCATGGGATTGTTGTAGCCATGGGGAATAATTGTCCCACTGCTGAGTGGCGTTCTTGGGAAGATGTGCTCGGGAATGTGAAGAAGGCTGTGATGGATGAACTATTAGTAAGTATATTGTTGATGGATCAATAATTAAGTTTTTGATATTTTTAGTTATATGTTGGAATTAATTACTTGCATATATGTGTAACAGTGTAAGTATAATCTTGATGATGATACGAACGAACAGTTGATGAAGTTGATGGATGGTGCATTGGAGGGAGGTTACAATCGGTGGCGTTATGAAGTCTTGCGGAATGGACTAGGACCATCCATATAGTAGTTTTAAACTTATGTTTTGTATGACAATATTTAAATTTAAGGTTTTTTTTTTAAGTTATGTATTTGGACTTTATTGAGACCTAATGTAAGCACCCTATCCTTGATTTATATGTGTTTTCAATCTTCAATGAATATCGTACTTATGCTGAAAATAATTCTATGGATTAAGGCATTAATTATTTACAGAATAATATTTAAGGTATTAATTATTTATAAAATAATATTTAAGGTATTAATTATTTATAAAATAAATATTTAAGGTATTAAATATTTTCTGAATATTTGTTTGTTATTATAAATTTTACGTAAACATAGATATCTATGTTTACGTAAACTTTATAATTACAATCATTTCATTCGTCGCCGCTTCGTTCGTCGCTTGAGACTACTTTGCACGACGAAAACATTTGTTTGTCGTGCAAAGCACAGTCAAACTGTGTTCAAACCTTCCTATTTATGCCGCATTTTGCGTGACGAATCCTTTCGTCGCGCAACGGTGTCTTAGTGCTAAATAAACACAGTTTCAGAGCCTGAGTTTTCAAAAAAAATTTGTTTAAAAAAAAACGGCCGATTCTGGAGAAGGTTCTGACAAAAAGAAACTTGTAGTGCCATTAGAGAGGTATCGACGGAAGGAAGTGCCGTACTTTCAAGGAAAAAATATGGCTGAGGCATACGCTTAATTTAAGTATGACATTGGGAATTTGGTGTGGAGGGATTGTTCTGCCGATTTTGAGTCTTGGAAAAAGGTCCCTGAGGAGTTGAAGAAGTCTATGCTGGGAGAGTTATCGGTATGTTTGTGGTAAATAATGTAAGTCCCACATCGCCTAGGGGTGTGGATCCTCTAAGCCTTCTATGTATATTCCCATCTCTACCTAGCACGAGGCCTTTTGGGAGCTCACTGGCTTTGGATTCCATCGGAACTCCGAAGTTAAGCGAGTTTGCGCGAGAGCAATCCCAGGATGGGTGACCCACTAGGAAGTTCTCGTGTGAGTTCCCAGAAACAAAACCGAGAGGGCGTGGCTGGGGCCCAAAGCGGACAATTTGGTATCAGAGCCAATTCCTGGTCGGAAGTGTGCCGACGAGGACGTCGGGCCCCTAAAAGGGGTGGATTGTAAGATCCCACATCCCCCAGGGGTGTGGATCCTGTAAGCCTTATATGTATATTCTCATCTCTACCTAGCACGAGGCCTTTTGGGAGCTCACTGGCTTTGGATTCCATCGGAACTCCGAAGTTAAGCAAGTTTGCGCGAGAGCAATCCCATGATGTGTGACCCACTGGGAAGTTCTCGTGTGAGTTCCCAGAAACAAAACCGTGAGGGCGTGGTCGGGCCCAAAGCGGACAATATCGTGCTACGGCAGAGTCGAGCCCTGGATGTGGTGGGGGCCCGGACGGAGATGTGACAAATAATGAACAATTATTTTTGTTAAAACGTAATATTTTTAAAATTACTAATTTATTGTTATTGTCATTAATGTAGGTTCATTGGGATGTTGATGAAACCGATGAGAAGCAACGAATTTATGTGGATGGGCTTTTCAAGCAGAGTTTCCGGCAGTGGAAGTTTGATGTGTTGCGGGCAAAGGAGGATTGAAGTTGATGAGGGTTTTTTTTTTTTAAGAAAAATAAGATTTTGTGGACTCTATATTTAATTTAATGAATAAATATATGTTATGTGGATGAGTATTAATATTTACATTAATTATAATTTCTATTTGGGATAGTAAATTAGTTTTGTTAATTAATTTAATGTTTAATTAGGTTTGAGTTTTTGATTTATAACAAAATAAAAATTTACAATACATGCAAATAAAAAAAGAAAAACATAAAAAAAATAAAAAAATATGCATTGCGTGATGATACATTCTTTCGTCTTGCAATGTGTTGAAAATAATAAATTGTAAAGTAAACGAAATAAAATAAAAAAATGGTAAACTTGCGAGATAAATATTTCTTTTTTATCGCGCAAATGACATTTGCGCGACGAATATTGCGCAACGAATACCTGGTTCGTCGCACAAAATCTTTCATCCAAAAGTTCACTTTTTAATCTGGATTCAGCCACGTGCAGAGGAAAACTGCAAAAAAAATTGTAAATTGTGCCTCTGCACTCATCCCTTCGATTTCGCTCAATCCTTCATCCGTCATTTCCATTTTCTCTCAATTTCATCATCTAATACTCCCTCCATCTTCTTCTCTAGGTTGATCGAGCTATCTTGGTGTGTCTGGTAAGCGATTTTTGTTGTTAGGGTAAAAGTATTAATGTAAATTCATACTAACGCCATTAATTTCGTTGTCAATAGGGATATTGTGTGTGATTAGCGATTGGTGGAGAACGATTGAGAAGGTATTTTCTTCTTTTTATTTTTAAAAAATATAAAATTAATTAAATTATGTTGAACTTAGTTTGTTATGTTTATATTGTGTTGTGAAATTATATTTATATTATGTTGTTAAACTTGTATGCGACGTACAAATATTTGTTGTGATGTACCGAGTTAATTGAAATTAACTTCGTACTTGTTTTTTTTATTTTTAGTAAAACTTAGTTCGAGAATTAGTTGGATTTCGCGCATGGATGCGAAAGAATGACTGCAGTCCAATTCGTTCCTAAAAATTTTGTGCGACAAAGGGTAAACTTTTGCGCAGTGTTTTGGCGACCAATGATGTTTTTTGTCGTGCAAAGTCTTTCTTCACGATCTTTGCGCGACGGATTCTGCACGACGAAATTTTTGTCACGCTGAAGTTTGTGCGACAGAAATACACTTTGCGCGACCAACTCTGGTTCGTCGCGCAAATCGTAAAACGTAGTAGTGTGAGAGGTGGTCATTTTCCTTTGGTATCGAAGGTTTTATTACATAGGCCGGAGCTTACCAACCTATTTTTTTCTGTTTTCATTCTTGTATTCAGCCCACCAGGTTCAAGCTAGCCTTTAAAGAAGCTCAAAAAGTTTGTAATTAACTTATCTCCACATACTGTATTGTACACAACACCTATATGCAACACAACATCTATATGCAACAAGCAACTAACTACCACGTACAAGATTTATGTATGAAATTAAACCTAGATAGAGTCCGATCAGTTAAGAATCATGATAGCTTCCAAGCTTTACCCTGCTTCATACTGAATTTCTTGAGCCTCCCAAATATCATGACAAGAATAAGGACGAACTTTCCTTGGGTACTCCATCTTCCGGCAAACCCGTACCAAGCGTCTTCGCAAGCACTATCATGTTTCAATAGACGTTTACAACTGTAGCCGGTGGAGAATCCAACATTTGCGTATCCACTACACATAAAACGCAGTTCAGATTAAAGATAATGTTAAGTAGTGCTTGTTTTGTAATCATATTCATTCATTATAAAACATCGTACTAAATCAATGGAATAACTATGTCATTTCAATGTTTAAAAATGCATGAAAATCATGTTATAAATAATAGAGCACTGAAATATACCACATACATATGTCTGAGATGGTACGATGTGGTATCCATACTATTTTATATAAACAACAAGACATGGTTGGTCATGTAAGAATATGGGCATGTGTATTGAGTATGGAGAATCGGTTATTGGTCTCAAATTTAGATAGAAAGGCTTGATGATAATGGATTACGAATCCATGTTATTCTAGGATTAAAAGAACAAGAAACTGAATTCACTATTATATAAAGAAACGATTTCAGTTTCCCATATAGATTTTAATAGGGAAATCCTTGTTGGTTTTGGCTAGGATTATGTTCTGTATGTAATGGCGTCTGCTCTCACAAATATTACGCTCAATATTGAACTAAGGACTACTATTAATTTGAGCCTTTTGTTTTTGGAGAGGGGAAGATTTTATTGAAAGTCTCTTGGGTAATTAGGGTTACTCGGGTAATTAGGGTTACTCGGGTAATTAGGGTTCCATTTTTCCTCCGGATACTAGGTTATATCCTTGTTGTTATCTAGGAGGTTATTAGCTTGTAGTTGTCTAAATCCCTTGTAAAGATCTCTTTCCTTTATGTCAACTCCTTGCTTTATGGAGCTCCACACGGTTAGGTTTCCTAAGCACCTCTAGGCGTAAAGCATGGGTGATCAAAGTGTGATCACGCCTCCTTCTATATATCTTGTACTCTTGGGGTGTTTCCCTCTCATGAATCAATACACAAACAAATACTTAAAAGTCAACATGGTATCAGAGCATGAGAAATAAACCTGTCTCGGTGATACGATTTGTTCTTCCTCCATTGATCAACCATGGCTGAAGAAAACCCTAATGTGTCTGAGGCTGAAAGTTCACTTGGAGTCTCTCCTCAAACTCAACCTGAGATGGATGTAAATCCAAATCAAAGGTTGAGTTCTGTGCTCTTAAATGAGTTCAACTACTTACCATGGTCAAGAGCTGTCTCACTTGCACTCGGAGGAAGATCAAAGCTAGGGTTCATAAATGGAAGTCTTGAAGCTCCAGATATTTCTTCCCCCACTTATGAATCTTGGCTCAACAAAGATCAGCTGGCCATGTCCTGGCTTCTTAACTCTATGGAGTGAAAATTAGCTGAGATATTCAGCTACTCTGAGTCATCCTACCAGCTATGGAAATCGGTACAAGAAATGTATGGGAACCAGAACAATGCAGCTCGTGTCTTCCAATTAAAAAGGGATATTGCAAGCGTGCAACAAGATGGAAAACCATTTGTTCAACTTCTTGGAAGTCTGAAGGGTATGTGGAATGAGTTGGAAGTATACCGTCCACACACAACCGATGCAGCCGTGCTTCTCAAAAGAGCAGAAGAAGATAAAATCTTTAAGCTCCTATCAAGTTTGGGGTATGAATATGAGGATCTTCGAAGTCATATCCTTATAAACACTGAACTTCCCACATTTACAAGTGTCTGTGCAACTATTCAAAGAGAAGAAGTGAGAAAAAAGGTTATGAATGCTGGTACCACAGGAAATGTCTCAGAGGCTAGGGCATACTTCTCCAGTGATAAGAAGTACAAGGGAAAGAATCCACACCTCAAATGCCAGCACTGTGATGCCACCGGACATGTGAAGGATCGATGTTGGATCCTCCACCCCGAGCTTAAACCTAACTTCACGAAGAATGACAAGGGTTTTAAGAAAAACTCGCAGTTCTCTGGCTACAAAGCTAACCATGCAATGTCCTCTTCAACTCGAGACTCCGAGGCACTTCTAAACTTCACTTCCAATCCTACTACACTCATAAATGAGTTTGCTGCGTACCTACAACTGAAGAAGGAAGTATCTAAACGTGATGGAGTGCCTAAAATTGGAGATAGCAACCCAACTGCACTACTGGGAAAATTTGCAGGCTTTCTGGCCGACACAAAGAATCTCACTCAAGACAATATGCAAGGTATCTTGACTGCCCTCAAAACTGCTCTAAATATAAATAAATTGCATGATTTGTGGGTTATAGATTCCGGTGCCACAGACCACATGACAAACCAATTTTCCAAGCTTCATGATTTTAAGAAACTTCACACACCTTCATATGTGTCTGTTGCAAAATGGTGAGGGAGCTAAAGTGTTAGGAATAGGGAAAATAAACCAAGTATCAGACAAAATAGAGTCCAAGGCTTTGTATGTTCCTTCTTTCCCTTTCCAACTACTTTTTGTTGGAAAGATCACACACACCTTGTATTGCTCAGTTACTTTTTCCCCTTACAATGTCATTTTTCAGGATTGTGTCACCAAGAAGAAGATTGGTGAGGGTTTTTTCTTAGATGGCCTCTATTACCTATCCAAGGAGTCTTATTTTCTCAAGGGATTTCAAGTCAATTCTAACCTAGTTCAAGACCAACGCTTGTGGCATCAAAGACTAGCTCACCCTTCTGAGCCCATTTTGTCAAGTCTGTTTCCAAGTTTTTGTAAGGAGGTGACTCAATGTGATACTTGTCACTTGTCTAAATCCGCTAGGTTACCCTTTAGTTCATCCTTCAATAAGACTAGTAAAGCTTTTGAACTAGTTCATTCAGATGTATGGGGGCCATTCCTTGAATCTTTTGACGGGTTTAGGTATTTTGTAACTTTTATAGATGATTTCTCAAGAGTTACTTGGTTATACCTTTTGAAATATAAGAGTGAAGTTATTGAAGTATTCAAAGATTTTCATAACCTTGTCAAAAACCATTTCACTCTCAAATTCAAACCTTAAAGTCTGATAATGGCTCGGAATATATGTCACACATCATGAAACAATATTTGAGCAGTCATGGAATCTTGCATCAAACCAGTTGTGTTGGCACTCCTCAACAAAACGGCATAGCTGAGAGGAAAAATCGGGATCTACTTGAAAAAACAAGAGCCTTAATGTTGCACATGAAAGTTCCAAAAGTTTTTTGGTCCCAAGGAGTTATGACTGCTGCCTATATAATAAATCGATTACCAAGTCAGATCTTGGATTTCAAATCTCCAATGGAGGTACTTAAAGGAAGGGAGGTTAATCTGTCTCACCTTAAAGTCTTTGGATGCACATGTTATGTTCACATTCAATCACATCATAGGGATAAATTGGACCCTAGAGCTAACAAATGCATCTTTCTCGGCTATTCATCCACTCAAAAAGGCTACAAGTGTTATAGTCCCGAGCTAAAAAGGGTTGTAGTATTAAAGGATGTACGATTTGACGAAGCTAGCTCTTATTACAAAGAGTTATCTGATTATCAGTTGCAGGGGGAGTCATCCCTTGAGTTTTTTCCCTTACCAAGGGCTGAAGAACATTTTTCCGAGACTCTTCAAACTGGTGATTGTTCTTCTGCTGATGATGCTCCTCTCAGTGGACATCACACTAATCATCAAACACACAATGAAGAACCTCACATCGAGGAACCAGAAGCTTTTCCAGAAGAGATCTCGCATGTTCAAGGCAAACGCAATCCAGTGCGTGCCAGACACCCTCATACAAGGCTCCAAGACTATGTCACTTACTCAGCCAGGCACCCAATCAACGGGTACATATCATACCAGAATGTTTCACCTTCATACGCTGCCTATTTGAATACCATCTCAAGTCACTGCGAGCCTCAAACCTTCCAAGAAGCAAACGGTCAAGAAGTATGGAAGAATTCCATGGATGAAGAGCTTCAAGCACTTACCAACCACAAAACTTGAAGTGTTGTTCGACTACCACAAGGAAAAAAGGCAGTAGGTAGTAAGTGGATATACAAGATAAAATTTCATTCAGATGGATCCATTGAAAGACACAAAGCTAGGTTGGTAGCTAGAGGGTTTACTCAAACTTATGCCATGGACTACAAGGAAACATTCGCTCCTGTTGCGAAGATGAACACGGTAAGAGTTTTGTTATCAGTTGCTGTCAACAAGGGATGGTCTCTCTACCAAATAGATGTGAAGAATGCGTTCTTGCACGGGGACCTTGAAGAGGAGGTTTACATGAAGTTACCAATCAAAGCAATGAACCTGGTTTGGTTTGCAAGTTGCACAAATCCATCTATGGATTAAAACAATCTCCCAGAGCTTGGTATGCCAAGCTTAGTTCAGTTCTTGAAGGCACAGGATTCCAAATAAGCAATGCAGATTCATCCATGTTTATTCGAACAGGAGTTGCTGGCAAACTTGTAGTGCTGATTTATGTTGATGACTTAATCATCACTGGGGACAATGTTGATGAAATTGCAAACCTCAAGATCTCCCTTCAACAAAAGTTTTCCATCAAAGATCTTGGAGTGCTGAAATATTTCCTTGGAATAGAAATGGCTTCATCAAATAAGGGGCTATTTCTCAACCAAAGGAAATATATTCTGGACCTTCTCCAGGAATCAAATATGCAGGCTGCCAAGCCTGTTCAAACTCCTCTCGACAGCAAGCTAAAACTTAGCTTGGAAGGCAAGTTACTACCTAATGTTAGCTACTATCAATGGCTTGTTGGTAAGTTAATTTATTTAACTATCACAAGACCTGATATCACATTTGTAGTGAGTCTAGCTAGTCAATTCATGCACTCCCCTACCATGGAACACTTTAATCTCGTCAAGCGAATTCTAAGATATCTCAAGGGAACAATTGGAAGAGGGATACTCATGAGGAAGAATGGCGACACACAAGTGATGGGTTACTGTGACGCAGACTGGGCAGGAAATGAAATAGATCGAAAGTCCACCACGGGCTATTGTATGTTTGTTGGAGGCAACCTTGTAACATGGAAGAGTAAGAAACAAAGTGTCATCGCAAGATCAAGCGCTGAAGCTGAATATAGGTCTATGGCATCCGCTGCATGTGAATTAATCTGGCTTAAAGGCCTGCTAGGTGATTTAGGGTTTCATACACAACATCCCATGTCACTATTCTGTGACAATCAAGCTGCAATGCACATAACATCGAATCCAGTCTTTCATGAAAGGACAAAGCATATTGAAGTTGATTGCCACTTTGTTCGAGCTCAAGTGCAAAATCAAGTGATTCAAACTTTATACACCAGGAGTGCTGATCAGCTGGCTGATATCTTTACCAAACCTTTACCCACCAATCAGTTTCACCGTCTCCTATCCAAGCTCGGCTCCATTAATCTTCTGGATCCAGCTTGAGGGGGAGTATTGAAAGTCTCTTGGGTAATTAGGGTTACTCGGGTAATTAGGGTTCCATTTTTCCTCCGGATACTAGGTTATATGCTTGTTGTTATCTAGGAGGTTATTAGCTTGTAGTTGTCTAAATCCCTTGTAAAGATCTCTTTCCTTTATGTCAACTCCTTGCTTTATGGAGATCCACACAGTTAGGTTTCCTAAGCACCTCTAGGCGTAAAGCATGGGTGATCAAAGTGTGATCACGCCTCCTTCTATATATCTTGTACTCTTGGGGTGTTTCCCTCTCATGAATCAATACACAAACAAATACTTAAAAGTCAACAGATTTGTTGTTTCTTTGTTACTGGTATTGATCATGGCATCTTTATCAACTGGAGCATCTGCAAATATGTTCTCCATCTGTTAAGGTTATGAATTATGGTTTGTGTTTTGATGGTTGTGATTCATTTACACGATCTTGGATTCTATGTTTGTTCTAATAGGTCAATAATGTTCTCTTTCCAAATAGTATACACATAAACTTCTAGAATAAAATACAGATGTTATCATATTGTAAAGTTGAGCTGTTAATTATTGTTTTGGTTCTTGCATGAATGTATATGATCCCGATTAACGGTATAGGACCATAAACATCTCAAATTATTAGTCTGACAAAGAAGATTACTTATAGTTGTTATGAAACCACCTTCTATACTTTTTAAGTGCAGAGAACTAGATATAGTTCAACATAAGTATATACCGAAAAGAAATAAAAAAAAATAGAATTAGGTGTGTGCTTACCTAATTACTTCTATGGTGATGTTGAGCACATTAAAGTTGAGGGGGTCGTCCTTTATCTTATCTCTCTCTGTGATACAGACGAGAACGACGAACATTGCTATATAAGACAGTTGTGAGAATATTAGAGAATCCACCAAAGTCTTTATTGGATTTCGAATTCGACTTCCATTTGCTGAAGCAGTCTCTTCACAATCGCTAGTTGTTGGAAGAAATGTGGTATATGGTGGGAGATACCTGAATTGTATTAATAAAGTCGATTAAATTTACAGCCTCAATTCATGTATTTGTGCGTGTGTGCGTGTGTGTGTGTATTCACAGAATCACAGCTACAATGCAGTTTGTGTTTTACTTTAGAACAAATACTTGAAAGTTGGCTAAAATGGTGTGCAAAATAATTGCTTCAGTAGTATAAAATATTAAACACTTGGTGAGGGTTTTAGGGTTTGAGAATTGATGCGGAAGACCAATACGAAGTTGTGATTATGTGGTGGAAAGGAAAAGAGGGGCATCAGGATCAGCACCGCTCCCTATATGTTTGATTGACTTTATCCTGAGAGAATGAGAAACCGGGACTAACATGAACGTACGTACCAACTATCAAGGGTGGGGTCAAAGAACAATGCAAATAAAATCTCGCTTTCATTTCATATAGTGACAAGCCATGATTGCTTACTTTGTTTATATAATTCTTTATTTACAAGCAGATCATCAAGTAAATTCCTGGATGAAGATATCAGATTTGAAAATAAAAGAAAAAAACCCTACGATATTGACTCTGTGCAAGGGGTTTGAGAAAAGAAAAATTCGTCAATACAAAATGCATACACATAAGTGTGAAGTGGTATAAAATCACTTTTGTACATATAGATTTTCGAATATTCTTGGAAGATATATGAAGCATAAGAAGGGTATTATGTAACCACACAGTACTACGGTTTGGTGGAATTCCTCTTCACTTGGAAGTGAGAGGTCTTAGGTTCGAATTTCATGAATGACGAATTTCAAGGAAAACAACAAACCTATAACTAGATAACAGTCTAAATCATGACAATCATTGATCTAGGTGAAACATTAATGTAAATCACGATCACTATGGTACCTATTTTGGTTGAAGTTTTGAGATACAAATTTTGCATGCGACTCTGGAGACCTTGTGAGAAGGTGGAGAAATTAATGAGAGAAAACAGTGATGAAGAAAGGAAAAAGAGGGGAATTGATGGATGAGGGTCGAAACATGTATGGAATGTTACGTAAAATGAAAACCAAAATGTAAACTGATTGTCTCCCTTTATACTTCTTCCCTTACATTTAACAAAAACGAAAACTAAAAACTAAAAGGAAAGTGTTGCCCAACTAATCCTTAGAGGGAAATGACATATATTCACAAATAAAATTTTAATAAATAAACTAGCTAGTGCACTATTCCAAGCACTCACATAATTATTGCAAGAATAAATAACAGTATCCAAGTTAGTTAAAAGTGAATAGATAACGAGAAAAGTAAGAATCCTGATTCAAACAATAAAAAATGGCCAAATATTTTAGGGACAGATAGAGAGACTCACATCATCACCACAAAGAGCACTAAGATTGCAGGAGAGAGAACAGAGAGATCAACAACGGATTCACCGGTATGTCTTGAATTCGTCACTTGAAAGATTGAGGCCACAAATTTCTCATACGCATTTAGACCCTCCATGGCTTCTGATTTCCATTCCATGACACAAAATAGTATAAACTGAGCTACTATGAATCCCAAGACAGTAAGGGCCAGAAGAAAAGAGTGAAGACTAGATAGCAAATGACAGTAGCCCAATTCTTTATAATTCTTCAGTATGTAACTGAATTCTGCTCTCTTCGTGATTTTCTGCAAAAGCCAGATCAGAAACCGAAGGCACGATGGATACAATGTGTTCCCTATAAGGAGTTGAGGGAGAAGAAGCAGTAAAAGACCTGAGTTTTTCTTGAAAACGATCATGTTTTCATTTGCGGGAACATAACCACAATTTGCAAAGGTAGAAACAGTGGTGAAAATAGAAAATGTTTGGATTTCGATGCCTTTGCTTTGAAGTATTTGTCTTGCACTTGGTACAAGGGCTATGTACATGGAAACTGAAGTAGAACCACCTATATGAACCACTAAAAGATATCCCAAAACAACATAACCCAAAATCCTAATGGACTTGTACTTGATATTATTTTTCTCATCATTTTCTAAATGTGAACGATCATTGACAAACCCCAACTCAACTTGCTCAAAAGAAGTATTGTTATTAGAGTCTGGGGGATGGTGTCTGGTATTATCAACAACCTCAACTCTGTTGTCGTCTTTGTGATTTTGAAATTTGGGAAAAATTTTGGACTTTGCGATTTGAAGTCCAAGCATGGAAGTGAAAACCTCCCCACCCAATAACATCAAAATGGTCAAAATAATTAGTTGGGTATTTGAAAAGACCTCCATTTCAACTGTTGACATGCTTGAGACTGTTGTGGCAGACACAGATGTGAAGAAGATATCATAATCTTTGGGCCTGAAAGAAGTGTTGGTGCTTGTTCTTGGCTTTGTGGCCCTCAAAGCCAAATAACCAAAAAGAGAGACCGTTAGGAAATAAAAAAGCTGGAAACAGAAAGGGTTTGAATGAAAGAGCAGGACACGAAATAGTGAATGACTTAAAGCTATGCATGAATTGCTATAAAAGCTCTCTAGCTTTTTACCAAAAACTGCAATGTTCTTCATCTCTTTCATTTCACTTGAGAGAAAATGGCATGTCGATATTCCGAGTAGGATGGGGTTTATATAGTGGAGCACCAGGTCCCGTTCCCGTGCTGATAGTGGGGTTTCCACCTGTGCATGATCAGTCCAACCTAACAAAGGCAAATAATTAGGTAGAGTAAAATGTGCTAATTGATCAGTCGTTGTATTTCACATGATGGTATTGTGTGGGGCCGAATTGAATTCAGAAACATATATAACTAATAAGTTTAATTTCAATCTATGATATACGTGATTTTCACAAAATTTCACTTTATTCTCTATATTCTGATTTATCTCACTTTACCACTTACATTCTTTGTGTCTCGCATTATTATTCCACTAAACCCCATCATATAAACCGGGGGGGGGGGGGGGGGGGGGGGGGGTTGGAATCGGTTGTTTTTTCTCTCTAAACTATTATTCAACTCATTATTATTGACCAACTACCCTGAAGTCAATAATGGGTTGATTAAAAGTTTAGAGAGAGAGAGAGAGAGATGTTGGAACTAAATTCGCGCAACGTCGCTGGCGATGGAGATGCATAAATTCAAGTAACCTGTGAAAGAAAAAACAACCATGAATAAGCCTAAGATCGGGTGTGATTACTTACGGTGCACGCCAAACCCTAAATTGTAGGAACTCTAAGGCATATCAAGATTTGGTAGATTCAATGCCTAATCAGCTCCCATGTATTGCGGAACAGGCATGGTCATTCTAGCGAAGTTGCTCAGACTTCGCCCAATGCTTCGGAGCAGAGAGATGGTGGCATCGCTGCTTCATCTGATCTAGCTCTGCATAAAGTTATCAAGTCCATGACTAGACTTCTGACGAAGTTGTATTCTGATCCACTTACTCATGGCCTAGAAAATCATGTTCCCATAATTGCTCCTAACTATGTATCTGAAAGGCATTTATTCCCGTTAAGGATGGATAGTTATCCAAAGACCATGCATTTCGAAGTAAGCTGGAATACATGTTGTTTGGTCTTCTATATGGTGATCTGATTCTTTACAAAGCAGTGGAGACGTTTCGGATTCAGACATGTGGTCTAGAAAGTCGTGTCATCAAAAATGTAATTATAAAGTCTACTTTCGTTGCGTGTGCACGAAAAATAAGAAATTCCCTACGATACTGTTGACCCTAAAAACTACCAAGCCTACATGGTGCGCAGGCCGAGTAATTAATAAGCTAACTACGTCATTCGGTTATGTGCGGGGTGTGCCAACTCGACGGCCGAGCTAAGTTGGGGAGTAAAATATGGTGAAGTCACGTTGGGCGCGTTGCTAATTTCTTGATCTTGCGATTGCGGCCGAGGGAGGAACACGTCTCGGCCTTCGGGTTTTAGAGCCTGAAGACAAGTCTGCTAGTTCTGTGAAGTTCAATACCAAATTCGGCTTTCAATGTGCAGAATGTAGTGACCTGGTAACACCTCACTTCGCGGAGAAAGCTGATGAAATGACCTCTACCAACAAGGACTCGAAAATCCTTGTCGACCAAGACTTGGATAAATAACCAGTCGGTCTCGAAGCAGTGTTGTTCATCCAAATTGAAGGTGCTACTCAGTCGGCTGATTCTACGGCTCCAGTGTTGTTTATCCAAACTGAAGATTTCGCCAGTTGCCTTCATAGTGCTGTTTATCCAAACTGAAGATGTGTTAGTAGGAAGAAGGGGAGAAGGATAAAATCTCAAGGTTGTTGAGAGGTTTTGCGTAGAGCGAGAGTTTGCGCAGGGTAGTTTGTGTGTTGAATTGGAGAGCGTTTGAGTGTATGCTCCATTCTCTATTTATAGTAGCAAAACCCTTCATAGCCAGACTAAGATCATACTCGAATTAGAACTTTTCAACCTAATTTTATTAGGTCTCGGCCAATCGTATTTCCCCTAGGACTTTGAACCAAGCTAATTTAAAAACCAAATTCATCTCCTAAGCCTTAGCATCTCAAGACTCCTTATTACATTAGGTTTCGACTACTCCATCCTTATCTAAATCAATTCGTCCTTCAATAGGATTCGGCCGATCTTGACCAATCGGCCCACGATGACTAGACAACCCATGATAATTCTAGAAGATTACTGGGTCGAGAACAACTCCTAGCTCAGCCCAAAATAATATTTTGGGCCCAAACATTGCCTCTTCGCTTCTAAGGTCTTCGGCCTATAACTCCTGGCCGAGTTTCGACCAAAGAAGTGAAATAGACCCTTAGCATACCAAAAAACTTCAAATATCCCAACCACTCAGACACATTTATGAGGCACGATTGCTAGATCACAATCTTGTCAGACTCACTGCCACGTGGCATCTTCTTGGTACGTTTGTTCTTTAATGATGACATTTGTTGCTGAAACATCCCTTCAGTATTAAACTCACTGTCACATGCCATCATGCAGCCTTGATTCGCGAGTTTTTCGATCCTTTTGAGACTTCGGACACTGAAACATCCTCCCGCCTTTAAACTCACTGTCACATGCCATCGTGCAATCTTGATCCGTGAGTTTTTCGACCTCTTCCTCTGGATTCACTGAATATCCATCACGATTATAGAACATTATGGTCGAATCTACCCTTTATTCTTTAAAAATAAAAATTGTTGATCTTCTTTCCAAATGCCACTCTCCTTCATTCAGATTTTCATGCTTTCAAAACCCTCGAATCTCTTGTCATTTGCTCTTAAAACCAGAAAAACTTCATCTTCATCAATGGTCGCCAACACTTTCATCACCAAACTCTCCGAAGAATGGAACAAGTGCCGAAACATTACCGATCAAAACACCATCAAAACCATCTGATTTTAGGACGAGCCAAGTGCTTCCCACCAAACCCTCGGCCCACTCTTCAAGGATGATGTCTCGGAAGCTATTACCGAAATGTTGAAGGCTAACTGCCTAAAACCCTTGTTCCAAGGGTATGAGTGGTCAAAATGGGAATCGGGCAAACCCCAAGGCGTTTAGCCCTCGACCACTACGTCCTGGGTTGCCTGGGTCATTCTAATGGAGTTATATTTTGGCAACGAGTGGAAATCTATTGGCATCTTTGATGCCATTAAACGCTTGACTATCATGACGAACCTGGATCGAGAGCTCATGATGGCTGCCTAAGCTTTTGGTGCTCGACCACCAACATAATGGTCCGTCCCCTCAACCCCCTTGGTCCGACGGTGCTGGACATCACGGCCATACTTGGCACTTCTCCCTCTGGCCTCCCAATCGACACTGTTATCTCCGGGTATAAATTCGACCTGGACTTGAAAGAAGACCAACGGCCTTCGAAGGATGACGCACATAAGCTGCACAAGAACTTCTTTAACTATAACACCTTAATCACCTATTTCGCCGGCTGAGAAGGCAAAGACCTGAAGAAGGGAGAACATGGGGCCTTTATATTCTATTGGTACAACAAATATATCTTATGTGCCAAGTTGAATAAGTGCCTGGCCTAGAACATGCCAGTCACCGAAGCCCTGGTCATTGGTCATGTTCTGGCCCTTAGTCCAACCATCCTTGCCAATCTCAGCAGATGCTTAGCCGATGCTTCTACTAGGAAAATTAACCTCCACAAAAATGGCCCACTCTGGGTCTACCAGCTTTGGCTGCAGGTCTATTTCTCGACCCTGTGGCCAGAAGTCCCAAACTTCAATTCCTCTGTACCAATGGGCCTTGATTTAGCCTCACGCTCCCTTCATTCTCACTCGGCCGAAGACATCTTTAAATTTTTCTTCGGCCTAGAAGAACTGTCAGACACCAAATTACAAACTTGCTGCCGTTGGACGTACCCATCATCCATCATCCTTCCACAATTGGCATGGGAAGAGGCCGAGGAAGCCAATCTCCGAGAATCCTGGGGATCCTTCATCATCATATGTGACCTATCATATGGTTGCGAAGCTCGGCAATGAAGTTAGGAAGTTTATCATCCCAATTTCTTGGCTCGTCAGCTAGGCTATCTCCAGGGATTCCTCATGTCGTATCTCGATTCTCACTCACTTTTGAGCTGAGAACGCCTATCCGGCTCCTCAAACAGGGAAAGTGAGATTGCCGAGAAGGAGTTCAAGGTGCGATGTGCCAAATTCTGCCTTCGACCGAATACTCCAGAAACCCGGCACCTTTGTCGATTGGTGGATGCTTACACCAAGGATTTCTTCAGCAGTCCAACCGAGGAAATCTTAAAGAAACTTTTTGGCGATCAACCCAAAAAGACTCTTGCTCCAAAATCCAAAGAAGCGGCCTAAGGTATACATCAACTTATATTATTTTCTTTGTTCGTTCATCCAAACTTCGTTCTGACTCGAGCTCATTTTTCCCAGGTAGCCGCACAATAAAACGAGCCGATATGGTGGCGATGACCGTGGCTAAAAAGAAACTCGCCCCTCCTCCTAAAAAGGTTGCGACCATCGTTCACCCTTCAGCCAAACCAACTTCAACGGTGGCCCCTACTGCACCGGTTGGGTAGAGCAAACGGCCTCGCCCGAAGGTCGAGACGACATGCGACATTGCCTGACCTCAAAAGAGGATCAAGAAAAAGGCAAAGAAGGGGGAACGGGAAATTCTCGTCATATCAAGTCAAACCACGGGAGCAACCACTATGAGTGTGCCCCTCCATTCTCATGTCGTCCAGGTCTCGACGGGAGTGCCGCAAAACCCTCTGGCTCAAACGGTTGAAGTTCATCCCACCATGGAAGCCGTGGTCGAACCGGTCTTTACACCATTGGTCGAGGGTCTTGCGACTCCAAGGCCGACCGTTGCTCCTAAAGTCAGTCTAGCAGTTGCTGCCTTGGAGAAAGTGGCCACCACGGCCAAGAAGGCCACTCCCCCTAATCCAAAGAAAACTTCAATGATCGTCCTGGAAGAAGAGGTAAGGCCATTCTCATTGTCTTTTTATTTAAACTATATTTTCTGTTTAACGACCAATCTTTCTTTGTCTAGGAGGACGAGAGCGAGGGATCTCCGCTGGTAAGGCGGCCTCGACCGGCCGAAATACCAACTTCCAATCCTTAGTCGGCTGTCGAGGCTGCTGGTCAAGCTAAACCTCCATCGGTAGAAGCTGGTTCTGGGCCTGGAACGACACCTTTAGTCAAACTGGAGGCAACAGCAGAGATGCCGATTCATCCTCAGGGTCAAGATCTAGGCATTCCTCCTCAGGAAGTCACTTCGGCTTTTGTAAGGCTCGACCATTTTCTTTCGTTAATTCCTATTATAACAATTCTAAACCAAGAAAAACATTAACTGACAGGTGGCCAATCGCTCATTTCACTGAAATTTCTATACGCCGAAGAACGTTATTTACATCTCTTGGCCACCTCAGTGGCCATAATATGTAGATAATCTTTATCAGCCACGTGAATTAAGAGGCTACATTAAACACTGGGCTCACCCATTAAGCTCTATGGGTTCGAGCAACGATCCAGCAGACATGGCCGAAGTCTTTTCTCGGCAGGTCTATCATGACTTCCTAATCTGCCATTCTTTTGGCTTCTTCTTTCCTAACACTCTTCTTTACGCAGCCTTCATGGAAGGACGAGCTCAACGCCCTTCTTTCCAGTACTTCCGAAGTGGTTGAGCTTTTTACAACCACGGCTGAGCCTTCTGCGACTACGGTCGAGTCTGATGGCTTCATCAAGTTACAGGGGCTTCCATCCCTTTCGGCCTCACAAGTCCTTCAATGCAAAGGCCTCAACTCCATAGGAGAGTGCCTGAATGACCTTGCAGCTGACGGCTTGCTGAGCACCGAAAATGTTGTTCATTTATCCAACGTCCTAGAGCAAACCCTGCAATACTTTACTACTTTTGAAAGGGCTCTCCGGGTAGAGGACGACCTCAATTGTCAAATCGCCAAACTTCAACGTCAGATGTCGACAAGTGCTTCAGAGCTCAAAAAGGATTTTGAGATGAATAAGTCCCGACTGATGGACTATGTAACTGGCTCAAAACAGATACAACAACTACAGCTCGAGAAGAGAACAAGGCAGGCTGAAGTCACAATGGGTAAAGTAAGGTGGTTAGAATTGAAAGCTGTTCTTGAAGCCTTCATTCCTTCAACTGCTTAGGACTATTTTTAGTAGTAGGCTGTTGGTTTTTTGTAATTATGCTTGTATGTCCCTTTGCAAATTAATGAAATGAACATTCTTCTTATTCTTGCATTTCCCAAGTGACTAGATATTATTTCTTTAAGAATTTCCTGTTGATTTGTAATTTATGAATCAAACCAGTTCGATCCTTGAGATGGTATGCCTCATTGCCGAGAACTTTTATGGACGATGAATGGTCTTTCCCAATTCGGCAACCATTTCCTGAATCTAGGATCCTTTATTCCCACTGGCAACATGGTTTGCCAAACTAACTCTCCTTTGTCAAACGTTTTTTGTCTGACTTGTCGATTATAGGCTCGCTCGGCAATCTTTTTCTGCGCTGCTAATAAATTGTAAGCATCAAGCCGAACTTCCTCTAAGTCTTCTAACTCTTACCTCATGGCCTGACTATACTCGGCACTGAACAAACTACTTTGTTTGATTACTCATAATAAGTTCATGCTTAGCTCGACTTGTAGCATCGCGTCGTGCCGATAAGTTAACGTATATGGGGTCATCCCGGTTACTGATCGAAGTGAAGTTTGATATGCCCATAATGCTTCGTTTAACTTTAAATGCCACATATTAGGCTTTTCTTTTATTCTTTTTTTAATGATACTCATCAAGACTTTATTGCTTGCTTCGGCCTGTCCATTCGCCTATGGGTAATACGGCATGGACTGATCGAGTCAAATTTTCAACCTCGCCGTGTATTCCTTAAATTTGTCGGATATAAAGATCGTACCGTTGTCTGTTATGATTGTTTCTGTTACGCTGAATCTGGTCATGATGTTTTCTTCCACAAAATTACAAACTTCTTTAGACATTAACTCGGCGTATGACTTTCCTTCGACCCACTTGGTGAAGTAGTTCGTCGCAACAAGTATCCATGCATGCTTCGCTAACCCGGAATACGACATAATTTTTCTGATCACGTCTATGGCCCATCCTCTGAACGACCATGGTTTAGTGATCGAGTGAAGTAATTTGGCTGGGACTCTCTGTATAGGCCTAAGAATTTGACATTGTACACATCCTCGTGCATACTCAATACAATCTTTCAACATACTCGGCCAGAAATAGCCGTGTCGGTGAAGCAACCAACGCATCTTGCGTCTGGATTGATGAGCTCCACATATTGTGGCATGTACCCATGTCTTGTGGTCATATTTGCTACTGGGATTATCAAGATATTACGTGATTGATCTTCTCGAGTCGTCTAGTAATGTCTCAACTGCGCAAACATCTACAAGATCTTCTCGTTCCAACAACGAAGATAATGACATAATCTGTGTACGGATCATGCAGTTGTGTTGGAGAACTTGTTGATTAACTAGGGTCGGGTGTGATCACCGTATTACTTGTATTACCCGGCCTAGATCGCCCCCAGGAGTTGTGCTCCGGAGGCTATTTGAGCCAATTCGTCTGCATCAGTGTTTCGAACTCGCAAGATGTGCTAGAATGTGATGCCTTCAAACAATCAGCCAAATAGTTGGCAGCCATGTGATAAGGCCTTAGAGTACAACTCATACAACAAAAGGTTCTATTGAGTTGGTTAATCATAAGTTCTGAGTCGCCAAGGACTAGTACGCAGGCTGCCCTCAAGTTGTGAATGACATTAAGGCCGATGATAAGGGCTTCGTATTCGGCATGATTATTCGTACAATCGAAATCTAGCTTGAGAGAAAAATACCAGCGGTGATGATCTGGGAATTGGATGACGATTCTAACTCCAACCGAGGTTGAAGTACTAGATCCATCAAAATAAATCGTCCAATAATTATCATGTGTTTCCACCATGCTAATTTCGGCGTCGTTGCCCCCAAAACCGTATAGGGAAGGATGTTGAGCTAAGAAATCAACTAGTACTTGTACTTGACGACTTTCTAGGGCATGTATTGTAAACTGAATTCGGATAGTGCCATTGTCCATTTCCCAATTCGGCCTTTTACTATCAGCCGAGTAAGCATGTAGCGAATAACATTTGTTTAGGCGATGACCTGAGTAACCGACTTGTAATGCCTGAGTTTTGATGCGGCGAAAAACAAGGCCAGGTAGAGCTTCTCGACGGCTAAATAATTAATCTCATGTGAGTTGAGATTCTGGCTAAGATAAAAAAATAGCTTGTTCTCTCCCGGCGTCGTTGTCTTGTGCAAGGAGACAACCGATGGATTCCTCGACCGCCAAGATATACAAGTTGAGAGGTTTGCCGTGCCAAGGAGGCATAAGGATAGGTGGGGTCGTGAGGGAGACCTTGATTTGCATGAAAGCATCTTGATGCTCGTGGCGCCATTCAAATTTGTTAGAATCCTTAAGTTTCAAAAGCGTGGAGAAAGCCTTCATTTTTTTCGCCAAATTGGCAATGAAACGGCGGAGGAAATTAATCTTGCCGAGTAAAGACTGTAGCTGCTTCTTGGTTGTGAGGGGTGGAGCGTCGATGATTGTTCAAGCCTTATTTGCGTCCACCTCAATGCCATGATGATGCACAAGGAAACCCAAGAAGTTACTGGCCGATACGCCGAAGGCATACTTAGCAGGGTTCATTTTGAGTTATGTTGGCACATACGAAGGAAAGCTTGCCCAAGATCATCCAAATGCGTTCAGCGGCGCTTCGATTTGACCACCACATCGTTGATATACACCTCTATGACCGTACCAATAAGGTCATGAAATATGGTATTCATAGCAAGTTGGCATGTGGCACCAGTATTTTTAAGGCCAAATGGCATGACTACCCATTCGTAGGTCCCGAGTGCCCCTGGGCAACGAAAATTAGTTTTGTGGACATCGGCCTCGGCAATGAAGATCTAGTCGTAGCCCGCATGACTGTCCATGAGGGATAACATCTCATAGTTTGCTGCGACATCAATTAGTAAGACTGAAATTGGCATTGGGTATTCATCTTTAGGGGTTGCCAAATTCAAATTAAGAAAATCGATGCAAATATGTAGAGCACCATTTTTCTTTAAAACTGGTACGATATTTGCCAACCATTTGACGTATCGAGCCGTCCGAATAAACCGAATTTTAAAAGCCGAACAAGTTTCTCTTTTATGCCAAGTTGTACTTCGGTCGAGAATCATCAGGGGGGGTTGGCGAAACGGTTTACAACCAGGTTTGATGCGTAATTAGTACCATATACTATTGCTTTAAAAATCATTTTACAAGCATAGTGGGAGTATCATATACTACTAAATCAATCACATGGACCAATAGTTGTAATACAACCAAATTGTTTTAATAAGATTAAAATGTATGCTTATATGTGATGAGACCTAAAACCCTCAACCAAATAAGTTGACAAGCGTGAGAGTGCTTTGAACACTCTTTCGTGGCCTTCCACCGTGGTAGACTCCAATCGTTTATGACTCATACACCGACTTCACCCTATCATGGGGGAGTACAAAGTATGTGCTTACACTCAACATCATATCATTGTGAGGTTGTTCTTGAACCCCTACCCGAACTTGCATGGTGGGAATGACTTAACTAAGTGCAATAGAGCCAACATCATATCATTGTGAGGCTTCATTCTTTAGAGGCCAAATAAGATGGGTACTTGCAAGAGATGTATATGAGTAAGCGTACTCTCTCATTATTATTAATGCTAGCCGACATCATATCATTGTGAGGTGGACTTGGTAATAGTGACCCTCCCATACCCTACTAAGAGTTTCCTCCAAAACTCTCGAATTCCGATGAGGAATATGGAATTTGCCGAAAATAGTGGGTGGTCCTATTTGATTTAAAGACCCAGATCAAGTGGCTTAAAATCAATCAATTTATATTTGTTATGTATTTATTTACCGATATATTTGCAAACGTTATCCAAAACTTGACAAAGAAAAGCCGAAGGGTTTAGTTTCCGGACTTGATACCACAATCCCATAGATTGTCTTGAATGGGTTGTATATGTACCTAAGTAGTCTCATCCTCACAATCTTCCTATTGATAATGTATCATTGGAAGAATATGTTCGATAAGTCTATCATAAAGAGGACAACACTTTTAGTGTCATAATTCTTGACTTACAAATCATTGTATGAAGAAATAAGAGTTTCTTTGAACAACCCTTAGTTAACGCAAACACTAGTGCTTGTTTCTTTGTTACATGAACAAGGAACTTGAGAAGTAAGCACAAGGGCATGGACACTTTTTGTGCCATGATTCTTCACTTACAAATTGTTGTATGAAGAAATGAGAGTTACCTTGAACAACTCTTGAAAGTTTGTAATTATGTTTAGAACATAGTGGTTGATTGACAAAAATAGTCCATCAACATAGACATATGATGATTTTGAATCATTGAGAGTTGAAGTGTGAAACCACTTCACGAGACAGAAACTAGGCAAGGACTTCACCTTTGAGTCCCTATCCAAATGGTTCACTAAGTTTATTCTCTCCAAATCGTTTGATGTGTATAACACAATTGAAATAAGTTTCAAGAGAGATAATGGGAGTTTAGGGACCATGACTATTGTAGTCAATGGAGAAGTCAAATGAAGAAAGCTAAAAACTCAAAGGGAACATACTTTCTTTATGAAAGGATGGACATTGGAAGGGGTATATGAAGGAAAATTTGTGAAAAACATGTTCATTTGAGCAACATCTATGGCATGCAATTAACAATTAAAGGCGGAATCATGCTTGTATGCACTCAAAACAAAAACATTACCCATGAAATTCAAAGCCTAGTAGAAATGGTGAACCAAGACTCAACTCAAGATCTAAGATAAAGAGTTGAGTAACTTTATACCTTTGAAGTACCTCTTTGCTTAGCAAAGGTTAATCACCCATGTGAGGGCCTTCTTCCTTTGTCACCTTGCTCCTTGGCTCCATGGATGAAGGTGGAAGAACTTTGCTTCTTGGATCCATGCCTTCTTGGATGTGGATGGAGGAATAGGTTTCTCCAAAAGTCACCAAAGTTGGAGACCTCTAAGTTTCGACACCAAGGATGGTTGAGGAAGAAGATGAGTGGCCATGGAGGAGTTAGATGCTAGTAAACTCCCCCATGGTGGCCGGCCTCCCTAGAGAGAAAGAGAGAGCCAAAAACTCTCATCTTTCCTCAAAGAAAACCCTAATGAAGAAAAAGCTATAAAGTCATATTTATACTTACCTTCATTGGAGTGGCAAACTTGTAATAAGTCTAAAACTCACTCCTTTATCAATATGGCCGGCCTCCTATGGTCTTTGGGCTGTTTGGGCCCTCTTGAATCTTTATTCATTAAGTTGTCATACAACTCAAGTTAATGGTCTTGACATTCGAAGCCCATTGCGCCTTGAGGCCCATAACTAACCCGAGGTCTAAAACGAACTTATTCGTTTGATTAATTAACTTTTAATTAATCCTTGCCATATACAATTAAACTATTTAATTGTCCTTACTCATCTTCATTATATCCTTCAATCATTACCTTACACGGTGTGCGATCCATTAGGTTCCTCTTAGCGAGGCAGTGGGCGATTGTTAGTCTTAACCATCGATTATGAATTGAAACGTACTTTCAATTCTCCCTTAAATGATTATACATCTTTAGGGCTTCCACAAACCATGAGTGACACCTAGCAGTGTATCATGGTTACCCAAGCTAATCAGAAGAGGTGGAGAACCTATTCAGTTTAGGATTACAATGCAATACGGTCTTTCTCTAATACAATACTCTTGACCACATTGTTTGGTTTGATAGTTTATTCATGTCTACTATCCAACGTGATTCATTTACTTATATGATTACCTTGAATGTGATTTGGAACGACTTCCTCAATCTCATTCATACTCTGGCCAGAGATTCTTAATCATATCATAGAGTATTCTCCCTCAAACAGTTTGAAGGTTAGAGATCCCTTGTTGCGCATTCACTTGCCTCCATGGCTAAGTGGCTTAACCCCAACTATGCCGTGGACACCCTCTGACGGAGTGACTTTGACACAGTCAAAGATCAAGGACCTAACCACAAGACAACTGTGATGCCTCAGGTCAAATGACTACTTTGCATTATCCCAACCATGAGTTCTCATATGACATGAATATGAGAACTCCTCGTTGATCGCGTTCAGTGGACTCATTCTCTATCGAGCAACTACATGCTTGTCTTGGTGTCATTCACACCAATAACTTGAGACCTGTCACTCTCCCTAAGAGAAGACATAGCACGTACTAATCTTAACGGACTGTCAATGCCCAATTGGCAATCCTATGATCAGGAACGTTTAGGATATGTATACAAAAGAGAATGGTCTCATGAATCTAACTTCTTTAGATTACATTCTCCTAATAGCATATTCCTTGGACTTATCGTTTAAGCATATAACATTTATATGAGACAGCTTGAAACAATAATCTTTGCCCTTTATATTAAACTAGATTAGTTTAACATGTGAAATGTCCGTAAAGTATCATCATATGATTGGTTTTAGGGCACATTTCCAACAATCTCCCACTTGCACTAGAGCCAATCAGCTTGGTTATCAGTGATGATACCTCTTCTGAATTCATTTCAAAAAATGGCTGAGTAGTAGGCCTAGACAATGGATATCTATATGTTATCCATAGAAGCAACCTTGAGAATAACGACGTCACCATTATACATGATTCTCAATCATGTGGTTTAGTCTCTCACTTGAGTTCGGATCTTGATGAGACCTTGATTCCCTGGCTTGAGCTATCGCCCCATTAGTGTCGTAGTGTCTGTACACTAGAGACACTTTCTGGTTGGAACCGAATAGAGAGTTCATAAATGAACTTTCCCATCCAAACAACATTGTTGTAAACTTCTATATGGCGATATATATTTTGCATTCATGGTAGAACACACTAAAGTCATTACTTGTAATGTTTCCACCCAAATATCTCTTTAGTCATAATAAAGAGATATCCTATTATCTCTTCATTCACAATGAAGAGACATCCAATGATGGATACTATATTAGATTCATAATCTAATACATTTACGCTTCCATTGCGTCACTTTAATTCTTCCTCATTCTTGAGGAATATATCCTTTAGTATTTCTTAAATACTTAAGGACCAACTTGACAGTTGCCATGGTTCTGATCCTGGGCTTGTACTGATATCATCTTGTACCGTTCTAGGTACAGCTCATATCAGTGTTTTTCATACAATATGAAATACGTAAATCGCCTTTATGCGTATGCATAAAGGTTTCTAGTTACGCATTATGTTTCTTTGGGAGTCAAAGGGTACGTCCCCTTTGAGAAGAGCAACTTCCTAGTCTCACTAGAGCTGTCCTTCTGATTGAAGTTTATCATCATATGAGAAACTTCCTAGCATCTTTTGTCTATCATTAGGTCTTGATATAATCCAATTATATCTTGAAATCGATCATTATAGATTTCCATCCTATGTATATAGACAGTGTCTCCCATATACATTCTATCATTATAGAACGTTTAAAGTCATAACTTTAACGAAGAAGAATTCCTTTCATTTCCAAAATTAATATATCAAATATATGTTCAAATTTAGGAATATGATTAACTCCCACTAATATTTTGTAAACCTAGTAAACAAAAGATTTATTTACATCTTTATGAGAAATCAAACGATTTGATCTTTCTCTCATAAGATGCTTATAGCTCCCACTAGCTTGCTAAGATTCATGATGGATGGATCTCTACAACTTACAGGTCTTGTGATTCCTAGTTTTAGACATATATTATCAAGACTATCTTGATAATGGTTTCAGAAACCCATATTACATCTAAACATTGAATCACCGTTTAGTTGTACCTAGCAATCTTCGAATTAATAGAAACCAAGACTACGTCAAAGATGGTTTCTTCCAAGTCAACCAATCTTGTTGATTGTAGTCACCTTAAGCTACCAATTAGCTATGAAGGTTTCATTATTTCGGGCCAAATGGTATTATACCATTTCCTTGGGTATATGTCACATATACACTCAACGTAGTCATAAGGATTTTCATTCTTATTTCTTTCGAATTAAGAGGTGTAACTCCATGACATAATCATAAAGTTCAAACCATTCAACTAAGACGGTTTATAAATCCTTCTCGACTACCTTGGAGCTAGTGGTGTGGGAACTAGGTTGTTATATTTGTTGATTATCATCTTGTTTTTCAAAGAACCCATTCTTTGAATTCTATCTTTCGTTCATTTGCTCTATCTTAGGCAAATCCTAGTGTAGGATTACAATGAACTACCCAACAAACAACATTTGTTAGTTGGTTCATAGAAGTGATATCCAAAAGTTAATTTAAGGATATCCCACAAGATTGTTCTATAACAAATATTGCTAATTAGCACATAACCTCAAGTCTTAACACACTTAAGACTTGTCTTTCTTTCCAACTACATCATATGGAGTTATGAAATGTTTTGGAAGATCTTCTAATTGACAATCATATTGACTTAGAAATATATATCCTATATATGGGTAATTGATAACATCCAACGAACTAAATCTTATTCGAGTTCGTTCTTCTCCCAATGGAGAAATACATTATCTTATGATGCTACATTCCTTGATATCTTTCAAGGAAACTCATCTAAAGTGTTAGTTTTCCTTGGATCAAATCTAAGGGGTAAATACTTTAGACGTCTTACTCATCAACTTACATTCTTGAATTCTTTGAAACCTTTTGCAAAGTATTCGAACTTGTATTTATTCAAAATAAACAATAGTCCAACCGAAAGCGATCTTCGGTGAATGTCATAAAACATGAGTAGTATTATGTTGTGGACATGTGCCACTAACATGTAAGTGAATTAACCTCAATAACTTTGTGATTCTTTCTTCTTTCCAAAAGAATAAAGATTCGAACATTTCGCCTCTATACAATTTTAACAAGAAGGCATCGGATCCGGATCTAACGATCCAAAGCATCCATATATGACCAACTCGTAATTTAATTTTAGAGGTGTCACAACTGAGTGGGATTAGTCACTACCTTGCAACCTTTTGGGTTTTAAGCATCGTTTTATTCTAAACAGTTAACACTACCACATTATCTCTACTATAGAGACAATCAATCAGATTACAATAATCCAATCATTCATAAAGAACAATTGTTTTGTCAAACAAAACATTCATCCATCTCCTAACATTATAGTGATGGAATTAAGTTCCTTATTAAAATTGGAATGCAAAGACAATCTTTGTTTTTCCAATTTCTTTGGTAGTTCATATGAGGAAGTAAGTACTATCTGCTTTCGCAGAGATCAATATTTGATTCACGTTCCGAATGTGAAGTACTTTCTCTTTTCTCATTAATCTTCTACTTTTTGTTAGCAACACTTTTACAACGATTGTAAAACATAGTTACTAATACGAAATCAAACATTCAAGTAGAAGAACCAACTATTTTGAACTTATTCAAGAACATTTTACAACACCTTCGAAAGGTGTGTTCTTGACACTTGCAAGACATTTCTTGCAAATACCCCTTCCAATGTCCATCCTTTCATAAAGAAAGTATGTTCCCTTGGAGTTTTTAGCTTTCTTCATTTGACTTCTCAATTGACTACAATAGTCACGGTCCCTAAACTCCCACTATCTCTCTTGAAACTTATTTCAATCGTGTTATACACATCAAACGATTTGGAGAGCGTGCGGTTATTGTTCACTATATAGTTTACAATAAACTTAGTGAACCATTTGGATAGGGACACAAAAGTGAAGTCCTTGCCTAGTTTCCGTCTCTAGAAGTGTTTTAACACTTCAACACTCAATGATTCAAAATCATCATAAGTCCATGTTGATGGACTATTTTTGTCAACCAACCATTATGTTCTAAACATAAATACAAACTATTAAGAGTTGTTCAAGGCAACTCTCATTTCTTCATACAACAATTTGTAAGTGAAATTTCTTGGCACATAAAGTGTCCATGCCCTTGTGCTTACTTCTCAAGTTCTTTGTTCATGTAACAAAGAAACAAGCACTAGTGTTTGCGTTAACTAAGGGTTGTTCAAAGCAACTCTTATTTCTTCATACAACAATTTGTAATTGAAGAATTATGACACTAATAGTGTTGTCCTCTTTATGATAGACTTTTCTAACATATTCTTCCAATGATACATTATCAATAGAAAGATTGCGAGGATGAGACTACTTAGGTACAAATACAATCCATTCAAGACATTCTATGGGATTGCGGTACCAAGTCCGGAAACTAAAGCCTTCGGCTTTTCTTTGTCAAGTATTGGATAGTGTTTGCAAATATATTGGTAAATAAATACATAACGAATATAAATTGATTGATTTTAAGCTATTTGATCCGGGTCTTTAAATCAAATAGCACCACCCACTATTTTGGCAAATTCCATATCCCTCATCGGAATTCGAGAGTTTTGGAGGAAACTCTTAGTAGGGTATGGGAGGCTCACTATTACCAAGCCCACCTCACAATGATATGATGTTGGCTAGCATCAATAATAATGAGAGAGTACGCTTACTCATTTGCATCTCTTGCAAGTACCCATCTTATTTGGCCTCTAGAGAATGAAACTCACAATGATATGATGTTGGCTCCATTGCACTTAGTTAAGTCATTCCCACCATGCAAGTTCGGGTAGGGGTTCAAGAACAACCTCACAATGATATGATGTTGATCATTCTCGTTGCCTACCTTCACAACATCATGTATGCATATAGAACTCCTCTTGAGTGTAAGCACGCACTTTGTACTCCCCCATGATAGGGTGAAGTCGGTGTACGAGTCACAAACGATTGGAGCCTACCACGGTGGAAGGCCACGAAAGAGTGTTCAAAGCACTCTCACGCTTGTCAACTTAATAATGGTTTGTTGAGGGTTTTAGGTCTCATCACATATAAGCATGCATTTTAATCACATTAAAACAATTCGGTCCTATTACAACTATTGGTCCATGTGATTGATTTAGTTGTATATAATACTCCCACTATGCTTGTAAAACGGTCTTTTTAAAGCAAGAGTATATGTTACTACTAACGTAAGTTTTGCATTCATTGATGGACTATATAGTTGCCTTAGGGCCTTAGGATGACTATGAACCTTTGATTGGATCCAACACGAGCCTAGTGTTGGATCTCGGTCTAGGGATGGTGATTGATTTTAGTTACGCGTTTAATCACATTAAGGCGTGTTTTCTTATTGGGCGTTGGACCCTCTACTCCAATTTCATGCATATCAAATAAAACAAGAAATGAGTACTTCAAAGTAAAGAAGAGCTTATGCTCTTTTACAACATTTGATCAAAACAAATTACTTTAAAGTAAAGAAGAGCTTATGCTCTTTTACAACATTTGATCATATCAAATTACAACCAAAATCTAATCTACACATTCCCATGGTTCAAACAAATTTGAGACGGCCTTTCACATAGCTCAATTATCGTAGGCTTAGGTTCATAATCACCCTTTCTTTAATTAATTAACGCTTTAACTAGTTAAACTTGAATGCAACATTATCATTTGGTTTTTGTATCCATAGAATTGATTTAATAGGAGCTAAATGAAATGAAAATCCAATTCTCATTTAAAGAGACAAAACCATTTTGTTCTCAACCTAATTTGGGCCAAGAGCAATAACCTCAACCATTGGGCTATATTGCAAAAACACAAACTTTTGAGGTCACTTTGTAAAAACACAAAAGTCCACTACTTCATGTAATTACAACTAGAACCCAAAAATTTCAACAAATACATAAACTTCATTAAAGGAGCAAAACAATTTGTCCTTTAGTGATTTTGGGCCTTTACGTAAAAACGTAAACTTTCGGGTCAAAGTACAAATACACAAAAGTATCAAAACTTTATGTAATTGCATAAAAGCCCCAAAAGTACCCTACTTTAATAGGGTGGCCGGCCAAGTCAAGTGAGAGAGTGATGTGTGTGTGAGTTGATTTTAGATTGAAAGGTGATGGAAAGGTGTAAGTGATTGGTATGGTGTGAATAGTGAAAAGGTATGGGTGTGTAAGAAAAGTACATGCCTAGTCATGATTAAAATCATACCATCATTTCATAAACAAAACTTTTATGTCAACAACCAAAAACTTTTAATCAAAATACCCAACCTTTTTGTTCTTGCCAAGAACATAACAAGAACAATGAAGAACATCCATGAAAACCCATAAGAGTTCCATGAACATTTTTCATCCAAAGACATCCCAAAAACTCTCAAACTTAATGGAAATAACATATTACCATACTAGGGTACTTAGGGGTTCCTAATGTCACTTTAAAACATTTTTAACAAGACAAACATGAACCCAAAAATCCACCCTTTGGATTTGGCCGAATTTCCCAAAAAAAAACATGGCACCAAATTTTAGCTCCAAAATTCATGCTCATATGAACTACATCTACAACATTTGAGATGGCAAATTTTCTAGCAAAATTTACATTCAAAGAAGCAAGAATAAAGCTTGTAACAATTACAACATTTAAATCAAAGACTATGAACAACAAAACCCAAAAGGATTCACCAACTACTAGACCTAGGCTCTTGATTCCACTTGAAGGAAAATTTGTGAAAAACATGTTCATTTGAGCAACATCTATGGCATGCAATTAACAATTAAAGGCGGAATCATGCTTGTATGCACTCAAAACAAAAACATTACCCATGAAATTCAAAGCCTAGTAGAAATGGTGAACCAAGACTCAACTCAAGATCTAAGATAAAGAGTTGAGTAACTTTATACCTTTGAAGTACCTCTTTGCTTAGCAAAGGTTAATCACCCATGTGAGGGCCTTCTTCCTTTGTCACCTTGCTCCTTGGCTCCATGGATGAAGGTGGAAGAACTTTGCTTCTTGGATCCATGCCTTCTTAGATGTGGATGGAGGAATAGGTTTCTCCAAAAGTCACCAAAGTTGGAGACCTCTAAGTTTCGACACCAAGGATGGTTGAGGAAGAAGATGAGTGGCCATGGAGGAGTTAGATGCTAGTAAACTCCCCCATGGTGGCCGGCCTCCCTAGAGAGAAAGAGAGAGCCAAAAACTCTCATCTTTCCTCAAAGAAAACCCTAATGAAGAAAAAGCTATAAAGTCATATTTATACCTACCTTCATTGGAGTGGCAAACTTGTAATAAGTCTAAAACTCACTCCTTTATCAATATGGCCGGCCTCCTATGGTCTTTGGGCTGTTTGGGCCCTCTTGAATCTTTATTCATTAAGTTGTCATACAACTCAAGTTAATGGTCTTGACATTCGAAGCCCATTGCGCCTTGAGGCCCATAACTAACCCGAGGTCTAAAACGAACTTATTCGTTTGATTAATTAACTTTTAATTAATCCTTGCCATATACAATTAAACTATTTAATTGTCCTTACTCATCTTCATTATATCCTTCAATCATTACCTTACACGGTGCGCGATCCATTAGGTTCCTCTTAGCGAGGCAGTGGGCGATTGTTACTCTTAACCATCGATTATGAATTGAAACGTACTTTCAATTCTCCCTTAAATGATTATACATCTTTAGGGCTTCCACAAACCATGAGTGACACCTAGCAGTGTATCATGGTTACCCAAGCTAATCAGAAGAGGTGGAGAACCTATTCAGTTTAGGATTACAATGCAATACGGTCTTTCTCTAATACAATACTCTTGACCACATTGTTTGGTTTGATAGTTTATTCATGTCTACTATCCAACGTGATTCATTTACTTATATGATTACCTTGAATGTGATTTGGAACGACTTCCTCAATCTCATTCATACTCTGTCCAGAGATTCTTAATCATATCATAGAGTATTCTCCCTCAAACAGTTTGAAGGTTAGAGATCCCTTGTTGCGCATTCACTTGCCTCCATGGTTAAGTGGCTTAACCCCAACTATGTCGTGGACACCCTCTGACGGAGTGACTTTGACACAGTCAAAGATCAAGGACCTAACCACAAGACAACTGTGATGCCTCAGGTCAAATGACTACTTTGCATTATCCCAACCATGAGTTCTCATATGACATGAATATGAGAACTCCTCGTTGATCGCGTTCAGTGGACTCATTCTCTATCGAGCACCTACATGCTTGTCTTGGTGTCATTCACACCAATAACTTGAGACCTGTCACTCTCCCTAAGAGAAGACATAGCAAGTACTAATCTTAACGGACTGTCAATGCCCAATTGGCAATCCTATGATCAGGAACGTTTAGGATATGTATACAAAAGAGAATGGTCTCATGAATCTAACTTCTTTAGATTACATTCTCCTAATAGCATATTCCTTGGACTTATCGTTTAAGCATATAACATTTATATGAGACAGCTTGAAACAATAATCTTTGCCCTTTATATTAAACTAGATTAGTTTAACATGTGAAATGTCCGTAAAGTATCATCATATGATTGGTTTTAGGGCACATTTCCAACAGTATATGCAAGATATGTCTTGCAAATATCAAGAACACACCTTTCGAAGGTGTTGTAAAATGTTCTTGAATAGTTCAAAATAGTTGGTTCTTCTACTTGAATGTTTGATTCCGTATTAGTAACTATGTTTTACAATCATTGTAAAAGTGTGGCTAACAAGAAGTAGAAGATTAATGAGAGAAGAGAAAGTACTTCACATTCGGAACGTGAATCAAATATTGATCTCTGCGAAAGCAGATAGTACTTACTTCCTCATATGAACTACCAAAGAAATTGGAAAAACAAAGATTGTCTTTACATTCCAATTTGAATACGGAACTGAATTTCTTCACTATAAGAGATGGATGAATGTTTTGTTTGACAAAACAATTCTTCTTTATGAATGATTGGATTATTGTAATCTGATTGATTGTCTGTATAGTAGAGATAATGTGGTAGTGTTAACTGTTTAGAATATACCCATGCTTCAAACCCAAAAGGTTGCAAGGTAGTGACTAATCCCACTGAGTTGTGACACCTCTAAAACATAAATTACGAGTTGATCATATATGGATGCTTTGGATCATTAGATCCAGATCCGATGCCTTCTTGTTAAAATTGTATAGAGGTAAAATGTTCGAATCTTTATTTTTTTGTGGAAAGAAGAAAGAATCACAAAGTTATTGAGGTTAATTCACTTAGATGTTAGAGGCACTTGTCCACAACATAATACTACTCATGTTGTATAACTTTCACCGAAGATCGCTCTCGGTTGGACTATCGTTTATTTTGAATAAACACAAGTCCGAATACTTTGCAGAAGGTTTCAAAGAATTCAAGAATGTAAGTTGATGAGTAAAGACGTCTAAAGTATTTACTCCTTAGATTTGATCCAAGGAAAACTGACACTTTAGATGAGTCTCCTTGAAAGATATCAAGGAAAGAAGCATCATAAGATAATGGATTTCTCCGTTGGGAGAAAAACGAACTCGAATAAGATTTAGTTCGTTAGATGTTATCAACTACCCATATAAAGGATATATACTTCTAAGACAATATGATTGTCAATTAGAAGATCTTCCAAAATTTTCATGATTCCATAGGATGTAGTTGGAAAGAAAGACAAGTCTTAAGCGTGTTAAGATTTGGGGAAGTGTGCTAATAAGCAATATTTGTTTGAAAACAATCTTGTGGGATGTCCTTAAATTAACCTTTGGATATCACTTCTCTAAACCAACTAACAAATGTTGTTTGTTGGGTAGTTCATTGTAATCTTGCAATAGGATTTGCCTAAGATAGAGCTAATAAACGATAGATAGAATTCAAAGAAGGGGTTCTTTGAGAGACAAGATGATAATCAACAAATATAACAACCTAGTTCCTATACCACTAGCTCCAAGGTAGTCGAGAAGGATTTATAAACCATCTTAATTGAATGGTTTGAACTTTATGACTATGTCATAGAGTTACACCTCTTAATTTGAAAGAAATAAAAATGAAAATCCTTATGACTACATTGAGTGTATATATGACATATACTCAAGGAAATGGTATAGTACCATTTGACCCAAAATATTGAAACCTTCATAGCTAATTGGTAGCTTAAGGTGACTACAATCAACGAGATTGGTTGACTTGGAAGAAACCTTCTTTGATGTAGTCTTGGTTTCTATTAATTAGAAGATTGCTAGCTACAACTAAACGGTGATTCAATGTTTAGACGTAATATGGGTTTCGGAAACCATTATCAAGATAGTCTTGATAATATATGTCAAAGACTAGGAATCACAAGACATGTAAGTTGTAGAGATCCATCCATCATGAATCTTAGCAAGCTAGTGGGAGCTATAAGCGTCTTATGAGAGAAAGATCAAATCGTTTGATTTCTCATAAAGATGTAAATGAATATTTTGTTTACTAGGTTTACAAAAGATTAGTGGGAGTTAATCATGTTCCTAAAATTGAACATATATATGATATATTAATTTTTGAAATGAAAGGAATTCTTCTTCGTTAAAGTATGACTTTAAACATTCTATAACGATAAAATGTATATGGGAGACATAGTCTATATACATGGGATGGAAATCTATAATGATAGATTTCAAGATATAATTGGATTATCTCAATCCCTATTGATAGACGAAATATGTAGGAAGTTTTTCAAATGATAAACTTCAAATGAAAGGACAATTCCAGTCAGACTGGGAATTGCTCTTCTAAAAGCGAATGTACCCTTTTGAATCCCAAAGAAGCATAAAGCGTAAATAGAATTCTTTATGCATACACAGAAATGTGATTTACGTATTTCATATTGTATGAAAAACGTTGATATGAGTCGTACCAAGATTGGTACAAGACGATATCAGTGCAAGCCCAGGATCAGAACCATTGCAACTGTCAAGTGAGTCCTTAAGTATTTAAGAAATACTAAAGGATAGATTCCTCAAGAATGAGGAAGAATTAGAGTAACGCAATGGAAGTGTAAATGTATTAGATTGTGAATCTAATATCCTATCCATCATTGGATGTCTCTTCATTTTAAATGAAGAGATAATTGGATATCTCTTTATTATGACTAAAGAGATATTTGGGTGGAAACATTAAAAATAATGACTTTAGTATGTTCCATCGTGCATGCAAAATATATCGCCATATAGAAGGTTACAACAATGTTGTTTGGATAGGAAAGTTTATGAACTCTCCATTCGGTTCCAACCAGAAAGTGTCTCTAGTGTACCGACACTACGATACTAATGGGGTGATAGCTCAAGCCAGGGAATCAAGGTCTCATCAAGATCCGAACTCAAATGAGAGACTGAACCACATAATTGAGAATCATGTATAATGGTGACGACGTTATTCTCAAGGTTGCTTCTATGGATAACATATAGATATCCATTGTCTAGGCCTACTACACATCCATTTTTCAAATGAATTCAGAAGATGTATCATTACCGATGACCAAGATGATTGGCTCTAGTGCAAGTGGGAGATTGTTGGAAATGTGCCCTAAAACCAATCATATGATGATACTTTACGGACATTTCACATGTTAAACTATTCTAGTTTAATATAAAGGGCAAAGATTATTGTTTTAACCCGTCTCATATAAATGTTATATGCTTAAACGATAAGTCCAAGGAATATGTAATTGGGAGAATGTGATCTAAAGAAGTTAGATTCAAGAGACCATTCTTTTTCATATACATATTCTAAACGTTCTTGATCATAAGATTGCCAATTGGGTATCGACAGTCCGTTAAGATCAGTACGTGCTATGTCTTCTCTTAGGGAGAGTGACTGGTCTCAAGTCATTGGTTTGACTGACACCAAGACAAGCATGTAGGTGCTCGACAGAGAATGAGTCCAGTGAACACAATCAACAAAGAGTTCTTATACTCATGTCACATGAGAACTCATGGTTGGGATAATGCAAAGTAGTCATTTGACCTGAGGCATCGTAGTTGTCTTGTGGTTAGGTCCATGATCGTTGACTATGTCAAAGGCACTCCGTTGGAGGATGTCCACGACATGGTTGGGGTTAAGCCACTTAGCCATGGAGGCAAGTGAATGCGCAACAAGGGATCTCTAACCTTCAAACCGTTTGAGGGATAATACTCTATGATATGATTAAGAATCTCTGACCAGAGTATGCATGAGATTTAGGAAGTCGTTCCAAATCACATTCAAGGTAATCATATAAGTAAGAGAATCGCGTTGGATAGTAGACATGAATAAACTATCAAACCAAACAATGTGGTCAAGAGTATTGTATTAGAGAAAGACCGTAGTGCATTGTAATCCTAAACTGAATAGGTTCTCCACCTCTTATGATTAGCTTGGGTAACCATGACATACTGCTGTCGATGCAAATTTTTGCCGTCTTCAGTCTTGACGAAAATGCACTTGTAAAACAATCAACACCTTTAATCAAAGACCTAAGCCTCACGCACCCACAAGGTGAGGGGGTTAGGTCAACGGATCTCCGATGCCTAAGTTAGTTTCTCTAAGAGAGTAAAGTGTTTAGGGCCTTTTTTAGGGTTGCAAAAAGCTCTCTGATAATGGTGGAATATGGGGTATTTATAGGGCTAGGGCCGACCATATAGGGTTTGACGGAGATATATTCTCTAATTATTCCCAAGATATTAAATAGGAAATAATATCTTGAGACAATGGTGTAATTATCCTAATTTAAATAAATTATGATTACTTACTTGATTGGAGTCAATCTTTCATTAGGAATGAATTAAAGATAGGATCTGGGTAATTAATCCTTATCTTTAATTCCTTGCCAAGGGCAGGTGAGCAGTGGGCAGTTGTGTTTAGCTGCTGAGACCTTCAGGGGTGTGAGCTACGTGTGGGATCATCTGAGAAGCCTGCCCATTTATTGAGGGCAATCTTGTTTTTCTTGAATAAAAGTCATGTCGCCTCCAGGATTTTTGGGATTATTTTCGGCTCCATAAATGCCCGCACACCTAGTGTGCTACTCGCATGGAAAGGGTAGTAGGTGTAGAAGTCCCAAGTTGCTTGGGTTTGTAGAGTTGTTTCCAATTTGAACTTGATCTTCTTTCTTGATTTGGAGATAGACTTCTTCTAGGAAAAGGAAACCAATTACTCCCAATACCTATTTAATTCTACCTTAAGCAGGGGATGAAATAAATTTGGAGAGCAATTTTTATTCCAACAAGGAAGAGAAGCCAGAGGATATTTTTTCTTCCCCTCCCCAAGCGTTCTTCTTTACTTGTCCTTGCGAATAGTCGTCTCTCGTTGTTGTTCTTCTTCTCCGTGCCGTACCAAGGTAAGAAAGATTTGAACTTTCTTCTTCTTGAATTTTTTGGTACCCTTGAGGGCTTGAAAAATTGGCTCGGAGAAGGCCAAGGTGGTGAATGGCTCATGGGAGGGACACCACGGTGCAGCAGGTGGTGCGGCAAGAGGGCGTGCTGGGAGGAGAGGATGAGGGTCCAATGCGGGCCAGTTCCCTGGCAGCTAAGTCTATGCGTGTTGATCAGGATGCTGTCAAGTGTGCCAAGGAGGCCGAAGTGGCATTGGTGACTCAGCTTTGCTCGGTTGCTGAAAAGATCGAGAAGCTCGAATCTGAACTAGCTGTTTTGAAGGGGTCTGATGCCTCTGCCCTTACTTCTTTGCAGTTGGAGATCGCTCATGAGGAGGCCGCTCATTTGAATGCAAGGCTTAGTGCGACTCAGGCGATGTTGGAAGCTGCAGAGAAGAAAATCAGTCGTGTTTCTCCAGTGGTCGAGGACCCTGAGCGTGTCAATTCAAAGCAACGATCTGCTTGTTTTGCCAAGGATGAGGAGCTTATCTTCATGCATGCTGAAGTGTTTCATCTCAAGGAGGTTGCCAGTAAGGTTGAGTCCAAGGAAGTGGATCAGCAAGGTGCGCTGTCTGCTAGCGAGAACCTGAAAATGGAACTATATGAGCTGCTGGGTGCTCACACTGGGCTTGTTGAGGAGAATGTGCAGCTGAAGAATGAGAAAACAGGTCACAAAGTGGTGCTTGCTTCTTGTCAGGCTGATTTCTACAAGCTTGGCTATGTAGGCCATCTTCAGGGTAGGCCATCGGAGTATGAGTTTTCCGAGATGGACTTCGAGACTATTTCCATTTCTCCAGTTGATCTGCTTGATTTTTCATTTAAGGTTGCCTTTGGTGGAGCAGCTGAGGGTCAAGCAGTCCAGGCAGGGGTGGCTGAGGATGAGCTGATGGAAGCTTTGGCCACTGAGAGTGGAACGGCTACTGAAGGCGCGGCATTCGAGGAACCAATGGTTGTGCAAGCTGCTAAGAAGTAGTCTTTTTGCTTAGACTTAGGAATTTTCTTCGTTTCCTTTTCTTTCTGCTTTACATGAACTTTGTCGGCCTTCGAGCCGGTTTATCAATTTGCTAGAAATTTAATAAACAACTTTCCTTGTTTTTGCTTCATCCTTCTATTTAGCCATGTCTTTTGTAAAACCTTACCATAGGATGGGCGGCTGGATGAACTTTCTTGAACAAAGCAGTCCATCCCACGTCGTCACTTAGGTTTTAGTTTCGACCTCGGGGCTTCGGGAGCCTTACCTGCTTGAGGCGTCTTGCAAAACTTTGCCTTAGGACGGGTAGTTGGGTTGGCTACTTTGATGGAGCAGTTGACTCACAGGATCACTTTAGGCTTCAGTTTTGGCCTCGAGGCTTTGGGAGCCTTGCCTGCTTGAGGAAGAAATGCGAGATTTCCAACTTATAGAGCCGGCAGCCGAGCTCGTCGTCTCCGTATGAGGTAGGCAGGTTTGCGTAGCCACTATGGTTGCGAGTCTTGGCTTTGGGTAGCTTTGTGAGCTTTAGCCCTCCCGGGGCATATTGCGAGATTTTTGACTTATAAAGTCGTCGGTCGGACTTGTGCTTCTCATAGGAAGCAGATGAGGTCCGCATAGCTACTATAGTTATGACACTCGACTTTGTGGCTTCTTGAGCCTTAGCCCTCCAGGGGCACGTTGCGAGATTTTTAACTTATAAAGCCATTGGCCGAACTTGTGCTTCTCGTAGGAAGTAGAGGATGTCCGCGTAGCTACTATAGTCGTGACACTCGACTTTGTCTCAGCAAAACTTAAACCATAGACAGGCGGCCGAAAGTGCTGCTTATAAATAAGCAGGCAAATCCGCGTAGTCATAGCAGGTGTAAGTCTCGGCTTACGGGCTACCTTGGGCTTGTAGCCGTAGGGTCATCGGCCAGGTGTCTTACTTACAGAAGCAGACGACGCGCGTAACCACTTCAGGCGTCATCCCTGGCTCTCGGAGGCATTTTTTGGCGTGCGGTGTAGGCGAAATCGCTCCCCAAAGGCCATATCCTTCCGAGTCGCAGCTTTGATCCCGCATGTCGCTTAACTAGTATTGCAACACTTTAAAATCAAGTCACTCATGAGGATTTGCACGCCGAGGATGGACCATCTTGTTCACGGTACATCTTTCTTAGGCAGGGGTCCTGCACTTCATTGTCTCTTCCGGTTAGAGACCCGGGATCCCGCGGAATTGAATCCTTTAGTTGGCTAAGTCTATTCCAGTGGAATGACTATCGTGGCCAATTCTGGGAATCGTCTGGCGTAGGTGATCGGTGCATTCAGGGGAAACTGAGCAGTCGTACCACCTATCCACGTCTGGATATTCCGGATTAGTTTATCCTCTCGCGCTAAAGAACTTACCCTGATGGGTGTCGGGGAATTAGTCTACCCTCTCGCGCTGGAGAGCTAACCCAGATGGGTGTCGGGGAATTAGTTTACCCTATCGCACTGGAGAGCTTACCCAGATGGGTGTCGAGGAATTAGTTTACCCTCTAGCGTTGGAGAGCTGGCCCATATGGGTGTTGGAGAATAAGTTTACCTTTTTACGCTGGAAAACTAACCCTAAATGGGGCTTTGAACAGCTGTTGCAGGCAGCAGTTGAGCCCTGTTTGTGGATAACTTCTTGGATGTTCATTGAGAATAAAGAAACGCATCAACTATGCTTGAAGGTAAAAACTGCATAACAACTGGGATAATCCTCGACCTTCGGGGTCTTGTTCGTTGAACAGTTAAGGTTTCAAACTTGTTTTTCCAAGTATTCATTCACATTGCTAATTGCGGACCGAAAGTGCTCTGACCTGGCAAAGATGCCATTAATCCGCATCATCTTCAATAGGGGTTCAGTGTTGGCTTTCGCTGCTTACGTAGGATGAGCAGCTGGCTTGTCAAGACATTCATCGCACCAGCCTTCCCTCGTCAGCTCCTCGAGGTACTACTTCCATTTCAGGCAGCTGTTGGTAGTGTGACCCGACCCTTGGTGGAATGCGCAATACTTTGTCTAATCCAGTTTGGTAAGAACACCCTTCATGGGTGGCAGCAGTTCGAACCATGGTTCATTCTTGAGCTTAAGGAGAATCTGGCCAATCGGAACTGTGAACCTGGTGAATGCCTTAGGCATTGAGTCGTCTCTATTTGGGGAATGGTCCTTGCGCTTATTTTTTTTTTTTTGCTCGTTCCCACAGGACTGCTTGGCTTCGTCCCACAGTGCGTGTTTCTCTACCAAAGCGTAAGAGTTTGCCAAGGTCAAGTTCTCACCCATGATCAGTTTTCCGAAAAGTGGGTGATCTGCTGGAAGCCCTTTTCAGAATGCTGAGCATGCGATGCTATCATCGCATCCGACAATCTTTGCCTTCTCTGCCTTGAATCTTTTGACGAGGTGGTCAGACTTCTTTTTTATCAAGCGGTAGGACGAATATTCCTTAGTGAAAACCAAGGAAAGTTCACTGAAGTTCCGGATTGAGCATGGTGGCAGGGTGTAGAACCAGTCTTGTACCTCCCCTTGGAGCGTCGGAGCAAAGATTCTGCACATGAGAGCGTCACTGTTGGCATAAAGGGTCATGGCGCTTCTGTAGTGCATCAAGTGCCTGTCTGGATCTCCATCTCCTTTGAATAAGGTGAAGTATGACGGGTTGAACTTCCGCGATGGCTCTGTCAGCTCGATGTCGTCTGTAAATGGTGTCCTGCTCAGGTTGGCCACGTCTCTACGAAGGGCATCGTCGGTAGTGTCAATGTTTTGGAATCCGCGCAGCTGCTCTGCTACGAGCCTTTGTACTTCCTCCTGGATTTGCTCCTGGTGGGGCAGCGGAGCCTCCAACCGCCATCGGTGTTGACCTGCTAGTCCATGTGGCTCTTTGACATGTCCTGCTCGTCCATGTCGCGGTCACGGTGCATGTGCTTCAAGGTGTGTTACTCGCCGTTGATCATGGTGGGGGCTGCCAGTGGAACTCGAGCTGGACTACTCACGTACTCTTCTCTTTGCGTCATGCGGCTGCCTACTTCGTTGCCTCATAGGAGGATCTTCTTGTGGGCCTAGCCTCGTGTGGACGCTTCTCCTGGAAGGTCTTGAGTGCTCGTCGGAGTGTGGACCCAACGTCGAATGCACACTGACTCGTGAGCCAAGTCAAGAATGAACGCTTCTCTGCATATCTAGGTGGGAGAAGACGTTTCCTCGAGGGCCTAAAAGAGAGTGTACACTACCCGAATGCTAGGTTCTTGGTAGGCTGAGCGGCTCTTTGCCGGGACATCGTTGGAATGAGTCAAGTTCTTCCGCCCTTGTCCTGCTTCGGGACACCTCATTTGGGGCGCGCTTCATCTCGATGTGCTCGAGGAGTTGGTTTACCAGGGTGGTCTGTTGCGCGAGGGCATTCGTCAAATTGGCGACTTGCTGGGGCAGATGGTGCTCGCCATTCAAATGGGAAGAGCTTGGAAAATGGGCGTTTCCATGTGTGGTGAAAGTATAGTGAACTGCAGGTACAAAGGTTGAGCCTCGAGCGGGCATTCCTGCAGAAAAATGGGATGTAAGTAACCCTGAATCGATCGCGCGTAAGGTAGTCGGAATCTGGATCATTGGAAGTGGCCTTGGAATGGATTAGGCTGCAGGTCGGGTCGGCGGAGCGGGTCACGATGCGCGTTGGACTGGCAACTGCTCGCCTTAGATATGCATGGCCGTAGGCCCTCCTGGCCGTTGGGCTGCCACATCTTGACCTGCTGGCTGAGTAGCTTAGGCTTAGCCCGTTGAGCTGCTTGTCTAGCAACAGCTGCCGAATTCTAGGCTCGGGTTCGGGCCTGCTGTGCAACAAGGCTTGCTAACGGATTAGGTTGGGCCTTCTGCCCAGGGCCTGCTGTGGCAGCTGCCAAGTTTGGGGCCTCATGCCCATGGGCTTGGAAGTGGACCTGGGCCTCCTGCCTAGCATATGGTGGGAGTGGTGTCGTGGTCTAGTGGTTTTGCCGTGGCTGCTGGGTCACGGCCATAGTGGTGGTGCGGCTCCGCGACGGTGGGGTTCCTCCTGCCGTCGTGTTGAGCCTTGAGGATCTTCATCGTAGGGCTATGTCCTCATCTCCACTCTCCGGTCCAAATCCTTGCACGTAGGAGGTTCCGTTTTTTTGTAGTTTTTGAATTTCCTACCATTGTATCCTTTCTCCAGGGATTGATCAAGAAACTTTTCTAGGAAAAATTAATTGATATGACGTGTGAGAAATTCAACGTAACAGAATATTCAAGAAACTAATGTGATAGGCTTATTCAAGTATTTTGAATCAGCTCTCAATGAAAGCACCAATTTATCGATGCAAATTTCCGCCATCTTCAGTCTTGACGAAAATGCACCTGCAAAACAATCAACACCTTTGATCAAAGACCTAAGCCTTACGCGCCCGCAAGGTGGGGCGGGTTAGGTCAACGAATCTCCGAAACCTAAGTTAGTTTCTCTGAGAGAGTAAAATTTTTAGGGCCTTTTTTATGGTTGCAAAAAGCTCTCTGAGAATGGTGGAATATGGGGTATTTATAGGGCTAGGGCCGGCCATATAGGGTTTAATGGAGAAATATTCTCTAATTATTCCCAAGATATTAAATAGAAAATAATATCTTGAGATAATGGTGTAATTATCCTAATTTAAATAAATTATGATTACTTACTTGATTGGAGTCAATCTTTGATTAGGAATGAATTAAAGATAGGATCTGGGTAATTAATCCTTATCTTTAATTCCTTGCCAAGGGCAGGTGAGCTATGGGCAGTTGTGTTCAGCTGCTGAGACCTTTAGGGGTGTGAGCTGCGCGTGGAAGCATCTGAGAAGCCTGCCCATTTATTGAGGGCAATCTTGTCTTTCTTGAATAAAAGTTCACGTGTCGCCTGCAGGATTTTTGAGATTATTTTCGGCTCCACAACTGCTAGGTGTCACTCATGGATTGGGGAAGCCCTAAACGTGTATAATCACTAAAGGGAGAATTGAAAATACGTTTCAATTCACAATCGATCGTTAAGAGTAACAATTGCCCACTGCCTCGCTAAAAGAAACCTAATGGATCGTACACCATGTAAGGTAGAGATTGAAGAAACAACGGAGTTGAGTATGAATAAGTTCGTAATAGACCTCGGGTTAGTTTTGGGCCTCAAGGCCCAATGGGATTTGAATGTCAAGCCCAATAACTCAATGAAAGCCCAATGAACCCTTAATGGGCGGCCATATAGAGAAAGGAGTGGATTTTAGACTTATTACAAGTTTGCCACTCCAACGAAGATAGGTATAAATGTGACTTTATAGCCTTTTCTTCATTAGGGCTTCTTTTGGAGAAAAGATGAGAACACAATGCTCTCCTTTTTCTCTCTAAGAGGCCGGCCACCCTAGAGGACTTAGCTAGCAATCTTACTTCCTCTAGGTCACTCATCTCTTCATCAATGCTCTCCTTGGTGTGGAAAAATTAGAGGTTCTCTATTTTGGGAACTTGGAGAATCCTTTCAACCATCCTCCCCCAAGAAATCCATGGAGCTAAGAAGCAAGGCATGAAGGCCCTCTCCATGGGTGATTAGCCTTTGCTTATGCAAAGAGGAATCAACAAAGGTATAAGATTTCTCAACTCACTTTGTTCTTGAGTTGAGTCTTGGTTCACCACAACTACTAGGCTTTGAATTTCATGGGTAAAGTTTTGTTTTGAGTGCATACAAGCATGATTCCGTCTTTAATTGTTAATTGCATGCCATAGATGTTGCTCAAATGAACTTGTTTTCACAAATTTTCCTTCAAGTGGTATCAGAGCCTAGGTCTAGTAGTTGGTGAATCATTTTGGGTTTTGTAGTTCATAGTCTTTGATTTAAATGTTGTAATTGTTACAAGCTTTATTCTTGCTTCTTTGAATGTAAATTTTGCCATCTCAAATGTTGTAGATGTAGTTCATATGAGCATGAATTTTGGAGCTAAAATTTGGTGCCATGGTTTTAGGGAAATTCGGCCAAATCTAAAGGGTGGATTTTTGGGTTCATGTTTGTCTTGTTAAAAGGACAAATTGTATTTGCTCCTTTAATGAAGTTTTTGTATTTTTTGAAATTTTTGGGTTCTAGTTGTAATTACATGAAGTAGTGGACTTTTGTGTTTTTACAAAGTGACCTCAAAAGTTTGTGTTTTGCAATATAGCCCAAAAAGTTAAGGTTATTGCATTTGGCCCAAATTAGTTAAGAACAAAATAGTTTTGTATCTTTAAATAAGAATTGGATTTTCATTTCATTTAGCTCCATCTAAATCAATTCTATGGATACAAAAACCAAATGACAATGTTGCATTCAAGTTTAATTAGTTAAAGCGTTAATTAATTAAAGAAAAGGTGATTATGAACCTAAGTCTACGATAATTGAGCTATGTGAATGCCCGTCTTTCAAATTTGTTTGAACATGGGAATGTGTAGATTAGATTTTGGTTGTACTTTGATATGATCAAATGTTGTAAAAGAGCATAAGCTCTTATTTACTTTAAAGTAATTTGTTTTGATCAAATGTTGTAAAAGAGCATAAGCTCTTCTTTACTTTGAAGTAGTCATTTTTCTTGTTTTATTTGATATGCATGAAATTGGAGTAGTAGGGTCCAACACCCAATAAGAAAACACGCCTTAATGTGATTAAACGCGTAACTAAAATCAATCACCATCCCTAGACCGAGATCCAACACTAGGCTCTTGTTGGATCAAATCAAAGGTTCATAGTCATCCTAAGGCCCTAAGGCAACTATATAGTCCATCAATGAATGCAAAGCTTATGTTAGTAGTACCATATACTCTTGCTTTAAAAACTGTTTTACAAGCATAGTGGGAGTATCATATACTACTAAATCAATCACATGGACCAATAGTTGTAATAGGACCAAATTGTTTTAATAAGATTAAAATGTATGCTTATATGTGATGAGACCTAAAACTCTCAACCAAACCATTATTAAGTTGACAAGCGTGAGAGTGCTTTGAACACTCTTTCGTGGCCTTCCACCGTGGTAGACTCCAATCGTTTGTGACTCATACACCAACTTCACCCTATCATGGGGAAGTACAAAGTATGTGCTTACACTCAGGAGGAGTTCTATATGCATACATGATGTTGTGAAGGTAAGCAACGAGAATGATCAACATCATATCATTGTGAGGTTGTTGTTGAAGGCGCATTTGAGCAACAAAATATCCTTCGTTGCGTAAGGTACCTTTGCACGACAACACTACTTTCATTGCATAAGATGCCTTTAAGGCGACAACATGACATTGGTCGTGCTGTTTTTTTTTTTTTTTTTTTTTTTTTTTTTTTAAATAAATTTTATTAATTTGACTTTATTATCAAATTAAGCAAACAAAATACTCAAAGCAGATATTTAAGCATCCATATAAGCTAAACCAAATTAAGCAAGTAAACTATTTAAAGCAGATGTTTTATTGGATACAAAATAAGCAAATATTTAAAGCGTCCATAAAAGTCTCTTGATCCGCGTCATGCTTTGCCTCTCGATAATGCCTCTTGAAGTGGTCATAAATGTATTTCATCATGTTAGTATCGGTATCATCACTAATAAGGTCCGCCTGTTATGCAAAAAAATCTAAAGATACTAATAATCATAATAATGTTGTGGCCTATTTTATTTGACAAAGGGAGAGGGGTGGGACAAAGAGAAGAGAGAGAGATTGTAGAATAGGCTTGATGAATTGTATGTTATTTCCCCAGTCCTTGTGCCTTTATTTATAGTAATAAGGAGGAAAGAAGATATTACTTCTTCTCTAAGTAATACAAGTTGTAATAGGAAAGGGTAACTAGAATCAAATCTAATATAGGATTTACACAATCACACATAAACTAGGAATGTTTACAACAGTCCCCCTTGAGTGTGTAAATGCTCAAGGTAGATTCAGCATCATGCAGAAGTTGAGGAAGTCGACTCGTCAGTGCTAATTCCAAGGAACAACGCTTATTCTCAATAAGGTAGGAACTTGCATAAGTAGTAAGTCTCACTAAAAAACCCTAAGGCTATGGTAAAAACCCGAGTAGGGACAAAATCCATAGTCTAAGGAAAAATGTGTGAGAAATGCAAAGTCAAAAGAAACGTCTAGATGACGTCATCAGGGATATGACCAGCCCAAAGTGGGTGCCTCGTTAAAACCTAGTTAGGTAGCAAAAACCCAGTGGGAAAAATGCTCCTAATCGTAGGGAAAAGAGTACATTAAGATCAAAGTTACAAAGAGAAATAGCAAAGTTACAACTCAGAAAGTTTACGCATACCAATTCCATGAACAAGCTTCTGAAACGTGGTCTTCGGCAGTGATTTGGTGAAGAGGTCGGCCAGATTGTCTTGTGAACGGATTTGCGTGACTTCAATCTTCTAATGCTCTTGTTGTTGATGTGAAAAGAAAAACTTCGGCGCAATGTGCTTGGTGTTGTCTCCTTCGATGTAACCCTTCTTGAGTTGTTCGATGCAAGCTGCGTTATCTTCAAAGATCGTCGTTGGGACATCAACAGCGGGATAAAGATCGCAGGAGCATCGAATATGGCCCACTACTGCTCTCAACCAAAAGCATTCCTGAGTTGCTTCATGTAAGGCGAGAATTTCAGCATGGTTAGAGAAAGTGGCAACTAAGGTTTATTTAGTTGACCTCCAAGAGATTGCGGTGCATCCAACGGTAAAGACATAACCCGTTTGAGAGCGCTCCTTGTGCGGATCAGATAAGTATCTTACGTCGACATAACCAACAAGGCGAGAATCAACTCGAGGAGCATAGGGTGCGGCACCACTGGAGGATTCGTAGGGATAGAACAAGCTCAAATCCGTAGTACCTTAAGGTAATGGAAGATGTCTTTCACGCCAGTCTAGTGTATGCGTGTAGGTGCATTACTGTATCTTGCCAAAAGATTAACAGCGAATGAGATGTCTGGTCTAGTGCATTGAGCTAAGTACAATAAAGCGCCTATCGCACTTAGATAAGGAACTTCAGGCTCCAAAATCTTTTCTTCATCCTCCTTCGGACATAAGGGATCTCGTTTTGCATCTAGTGTACGAACGACCATAGGAGTACTCGAAGGCTTCGCTTTATCCTCATTAAAGCGGTGCAACACCTTCTGCCTTTTGGGTGTAGTTCAATTGATGTCCTAGGATTCCATCCGAACAATGCTCTATCTCGAGACCGAGACAGTATGGATTCTTGCCTAGATCTTTCATCTCAAATTCTGACTTCAGGTGCGCAGTAGTTCTCGCGAGCTCTTCAGGAGTTCTGATGAGATTCATGTCATCGACATATATTGCAACAATCACAAATCCGGAATGTGACTTCTTAATGAACACACAAGGGCATAGTTCATTGTTCACATATCCCTGACTAGTCAAATACTCACTCAGACGGTTATACCACCGGATTGTTTCAAACCGTAGAGCGAATGCTTCAGCCGAATTGAGAGCGTGTTCCGGGGTTTGGAAATATTTGGACCAGTCAATGTAAGTCATTCGGGAACTTTCATATAAATTTTCGTATCAAGATCCCCATAGATATACGCGGTTACTACGTCCATCAGTTGCATATCCAGTTTTTCGGAAACTACCAAACTGATAAGGTAGCGAAAAGTAATCACATTCATAACGGGTAAATAAGTTTCGTCATAGTCAATCCTAGGGTGTTGTGAGAAGCCTTGTGCCACAAGACGAGCTTTGTAACGCACAATTTCGTTCTTCTCATTACGCTTCCGAACGAAAACCCATTTGTAGCCAATAGGCTTCACATGTGGAGGAGTAGGAGCTACAGGTCCAAACACCTTACGTTTTGCAAGCGAATCAAGTTCGACCTGGATTGCTTGTTTCCAGTTTGACCAATCAGTTCTACGTCGACATACATCAACGGAACGCGGTTCAATGTCATCGTTCAACATGGTCTCAGTAGCTACTGCAAATGCTAATGCATCATTGAAAATCATCTCATTTCTATGCCACACATCATCTAAGCTACCATAATAGACCGAAATCTCACGATTCTCGGGAGGAGGATTCGTCTCTTCAAGGACGCTTCCATAATCTAGAATTTCCTCATGAGTTGGGTAGAAAGAGTAAGCGATAGTCGGATTCACAGGAGGCTCTTCAGGACCTTGTGTCGTGGATTTCCTCTTCCAGGGGTATGAATCCTTTGAACCAAGAGGTCTGCCACGCTTTTGTGTAGGGGCAGATGATTGGCTAGCCACTAATGTACGTGGATCACCAAAATTGGCGTCCTGGGCTTCCAGGAGGGTAGTTCGTCGTACATTTGGTACATCTATCTTTGCAGGTGTATTTGCAGCTAGAATATGTGATCTTGTCACGCGCGCTAGATCGGTAAAAGCATCTGCCATGCTTTGAGCTATGCTCTAGAGATCTAATATACGCTGCACTTCAGTTTCAGACTGAGCGGTGCGGGGTTCTAAATGAGACAAAGTGGAGTCGTCCACGATAATTCGCGTCGTTCTTTAGGAACATTGACGTTTTTATCTCCCCCTAACGACGGGAACACTGTCTCATAGAAGTGATAATCCGCAAAACGAGCGGTAAACAGATCGCCTGTCAAAGGTTCTAAGTAACGAATAATCGAAGGATAATCATATACGACATAGATTCCCATCCTTCGTTGAGGCCTCATTTTTTTACGTAAGGGCGGCAAGATCGGCACATATACCGCACAACCAAAAACGCGCAGATGTGATATGTTGGGTTCGTATCCGGTAACCAACTAAAGGGCACTAAATGGTTGTGTCGCAACAGGCCTTAGTTGGACCAACTTTGCTGCGTGCAATATTGCATGGCCCCAAGCAGCGATCGGGAGCTTGGTACGTATGACCAACGATCGAGCAATCATTTGTAAGCGCTTAATGAAAGCCTCTGCAGGCCGTTCTGGGTGTGAACATGGGGCACGGGATGTTCAACTTCAACCCCAACCGACATGCAATAGTCATCAAAAGTTTTAGATGTGAATTCTCCAGCATTATCCAATCGAATCGATTTGATCAGATAATCAGGGTGGTGAGCCCTGAGCTTGATAACCTGAGCCAACAGTTTGGAGAATGCAGCATTCCTTGTGGACAACAAGCACACGTGTGACCAACGTGTGGAAGCGTCAACCAAAACCATAAAGTATCTAAATGGTCTGCAGGGAGGTTGAATCGGTCCACAAATGTCCCCCTGAAGCCGTTGTAGAAAAATGGGAGGATTCGAACGAATCTTGTTATAAGAAGGCTTAGTAATAAGCTTTCCCATCGAACATGTTTGACTTGCGATTCCTTGGATCGAACCTAAACTTCAGGTTAATGGATGCCCGTGCGATGATTTGAAGATACGGCGCATCGCTATTCGTCCAGGATGTCCCAACCGGTCATGCCAAAGTGTAATTTCGTGCGTGGTCCCAATTGTAAGGCCGGCCACATAGTGGCATTCTATAGGGCGTATGGTCATAGTATACAGACCACTCGGGGTACGCTCCATCTTCTCCAGAATATGCTTCTGGCCATATTCGTAGGAAGTTATGCACAGAAATTCAACTCCATTTTCTACGTGGGTTTCAGTGTGGTAATTATTATCTCTAATATCCTTGAAGCATAGTAACGTTCTTCCAGAACGTGGAGAATAAAGTGCCTCGACAATGGTCAAAATTTTACCATTGGACAACATTATACGTGCCTTACCGTATCCTTCTATCAGGTTGGATGGGCTTGAGAAGGTTGTCAGAGGTGCATTCATACGTATGAAGTTAGTGAAATAGATGCGTTCATGTAAAACTGTGTGCATGGTTGATTTGCCAGACAACTAACTTTCCCACAAGTCATACATAGAATGAAAAATTAATTTGAATTGGTCACATGCATAAAAGTTTATAAAAAAAACAATTATCAATTCCAAATAATTTCATTTATTCAAAGAAAAACTTAATATCCAAAACAAATCACCAACTTATAATCCAAAACATAAAGGAAAATTGTTTGAAAATCAACCAAAAACAAGGGGGGTTCGGCCACTAGGTGGAATTCTGCCCCAATTGTCTTATTTCAACTAAAAATAAGTCTATATCTAAGATTCTAATCTTCCATAGGGGTGATATCCTCCTGATAATCAGAAACCTCCATCTTTGTAGTCTCTGGTTCGTCCACTTACATGAAATTTGATTCAAACTTCTTACGACGAGAATGATATTCATCTACAACCTTCTTGGGAGCTCGGCAAACACGGGACCAATGGTTCTTTGAACCACAGCGATAGCACATGTCTGCGTCCATGGTTTCAGGTGCTTTGCCCTTATTCTTGAAGTTTGGGGCCTTGGGAGCGAGGTTTGAGCGCTTCGGGGCTTTGTTTCCTCCCTTGGACGGGCCTTGACTCTGTTGACCTTGGTGGGATGGCTTCTGGCCGCCCCTACCACGCCTCTTTTGGCATTTTGGGCGTTGGTTGGTGCTACAATGTGCTTCAGGCACAACAATGGCCCCAGTAGGTCGAGCTTGATGATTCTTCATCAATAACTGGTTCTGCTTTTCAACAAGAAGTAGAACAGAGATCAAATCCGGGAACTTAGTGAACTTCTGAGCTCTATATTGTTGCTGCATGACAATATTAGAAGCAGAAAAGGTCGAATAGGTCTTCTCCAGGAGATCCTCTTCAGTCAAAGTTTCATTGCAAAACTTCAGAATTATATTCATTCACAGACTTAAAGTCTTGGAAGCGCAAATGTTGCCAGTCGCGCCATGCTTCAGGCAAGAATATGTCCTTTTGGTGATCAAAATGATCAGCCAAAGCGACCCATAATGCACATGGATCCTCCTCAGCAAGATACTCAGTTTGCAGGGCATCAAGAATATGTCTTCGGATGAAGATCATAGCAGTGGCTTTTTCAGCTTCGACAACAGGCTCGTCGGTTGCTTCTTCAATAGCAAGACGCAAGTTCTTTGCAATGAGGTGGAGCTTCACATCTTGAACCCACTTGAGGTAGTTCCTTCCAGAGACCTCCAAATCAGTGAAGTCGAGTTTGTTCAAATTCGACATGTTCCTATCACAAAATAGATGGACAAGATATGGTTAGTGTAATGGAGAAGAATCAATCCATTCACGTAGAAGTAGAACATACAGGTTCTAATAGACATGTATTGGTTGAAATTTGCATGAAAAACTTCGGGTTTTCATAGGTGATGTTTTTAAATGAAAACTTCAGGTTATCAAACAAGGCATGTTTATAAGAAACTTCAGGTTTCAAAATAATTATGAACTTCAGGTTCATATATTCCTGCAGGCAAACACAAATATATATGCAAGCAAATATGCAACAAGAATATGCAAAAATATAAATTTAGGTTGATAATTATAATTGAATTAATATATTTGGACTTCAGGTCAAATTAAAGTGGGGGAGAAAAATATAAAAACCCATTGGGCCTAAAATAATTAGGCGAAAAAAAAATATGAAGCCACGGGTGGCAAAAAAAAATTGGTCTGTGAGACATAGGCCCAAAGGTTGGGCTGGGGAGGGTCTCGGGTGGGGTTGCAGGCAGACCCAAAGGAAATTTTTTATTTTTTATTTTTTTTATGCAGGCCGTGATAATAGGCTACAATCTAGGAGCCCATATTGCAAGATTTCGAACAAAAACACCAAAGCCCAAAGGGCTGGTGTTGGACCCAGTGCAGCAAAGCCTTAATCGGCTCGGGTCTGAGGCAAAAACATCCCAGCCGAAGCTAGGTATGTGTCGCAGGAGAAAAGCGCCTGTTTTGGTCGACGACGCCATGTTAGACGGCTTTGCTAAGGTCGAGGCAAGCCATGGTTCGTGAGAAACCCGAAATAGGAATGAGGATTTGTTTTCAAATTCAATCGTTCTAAAAAAAACCTAGAAATTCGAATCGAAAAATTTGTGAAAAAAAATTTCGATGAGATTCAAAAGAATCTCGGCCTAATTCCGACGTGGGACGACTGCTGGTCGTCGGCAATATGAACCAAGGTTCAAGGCAATGGTTGCAGGCCATGCCGTGGTTGAGGACAAGGACACCATCGATGGGTGTCGGGTTTTCTAGGTTTTGAGGCTCGGAGCTTCTGGCTCTGTGGGTTTTCTGGGAAGGAGGAGAGCTGCAGGCTCTCGGTTTGGCGTGGAGACCCCATCTGCAGGATGGTGGTCATGGGTTCGAAAGAACCCTAGGTTCCCAAATTTTTTTTTTTTTTTTCAATTCAATTTTATATGTATATATATTTTAATGAAGAACATATGTAATTTGATGCATATGCAAAATAATATTTTCAATGCATGTACATATGTATGATTCAATTCATGGCAAATATCAAATTCACATAATTTCAATAATTATGATTATGAGGCATACACAATTTATGTAGAATCTAAAATTTGTGAAATGTAAAGTTGGGTCAGGCATCATGGTGAATGTTCATGCTATCAGGGCTGCAAAAATATCGAGCTAAAAGCCCTTGTTTTGAAAGAACCTGATTGCATGATGATATGGATGAACTGGTTTGATGAAGAAAAATTCTTTGAGCGTCAGATTCCTAAGCGCAGCGGCAGGAGCGTGCTGATAACGTGTTGTGGTTGAGGACAAGGACACCATCGATGGGTGTCGGGTTTTCTAGGTTTTGAGGCTCGGAGCTTCTGGCTCTATGGGTTTTCTGGGAAGGAGGAGAGCTGCAGTTTCTAGGTTTTGAGGCTCGGAGCTTCTGGCTCTATGGGTTTTCTGGGAAGGAGGAGAGCTGCAGGCTCTCGATTTGGCGTGGAGACCCCATCTGCAGGATGGTGGTCATGGGTTCGAAAGAACCCTAGGTTCCCAAATTTTTTTTTTTTTTTTTTTTCAATTCAATTTTATATGTATATATATTTTAATGAAGAACATATGTAATTTGATGCATATGCAAAATAATATTTTCAATGCATGTACATATGTATGATTCAATTCATGGCAAATATCAAATTCACATAATTTCAATAATTATGATTATGAGGCATACACAATTTATGTAGAATCTAAAATTTGTGAAATGTAAAGTTGGGTCATGCATCATGGTGAATGTTCATGCTATCAGGACTGCAAAAATATCGAGCTAAAAGCCCTTGTTTTGAAAGAACCTGATTGCATGATGATATGGATGAACTGGTTTGATGAAGAAAAATTCTTTGAGCGTCAGATTCCTAAGCGCAGCGGTAGGAGCGTGCTGATAACGTGTTGTGGCCTATTTTATCTGACAAAGGGAGAGGGGTGCGGCAAAGAGAAGAGAGAGAGATTGTAGAATAAGCTTGATGAATTGTATGTTATTTCCTCAGTCCTTGTGCCTTTATTTATAGTAATAAGGAGGAGAGAAGATATTACTTCTTCCCCAAGTAATACAAGTTGTAATAGGATAGGGTAACTAGAATCAAATCTAATCTAGGATTTACACAATCACATTTAAACTAGGAATGTTTACAACAAATAGCTATTATATAAAAAAATAATTATTAAATTATTAATTGACACTTACTAATAGCTCATTCAACAAAGATTTCTACATCTCCTCCGACACTTTTTTCCAGGACGACCACTCCATAGGACATTTGTTCCGCACTAGCAACCCTATGTCGTGCACAAGAAGGGAATGCGTCTTATCAGATTTCGTTTTCCATATGGAATCACTGTTGATGCGCCTCCACTAATCATTCATCAACTGTCTGGCCCTACGAGACAGTTTCTTCGTTCCTACGAAAAAACAAAATTGTTCAAACCACACTTAAAATTGTACCTAAAAACTAGCATAACCTCCCCTAAAAATGAGAATTTTCTCATAACCTAAAAACGTTGATATACATACTCTCCACATCCAACAACGATTTAGAATAGCGAACTAAGCAAATTAATCAAATATTATTATAATAATGCAATAAATTTTTGCAACACAAAACAATTGTAAAATTAATAAAAAAAAATGGGTATTACCTGTCTGAGGTCCTTCTTTTTCACATTTCACTATCGCTCCACTGTCAGATGCCTGTTCATCTAAATATACAGCTAGAGTAGCAGCGAAATCGGACAAATGCGATATCTACAAAATTATAATTTTCATGTATTCTCAAACTCACAAAATATGAACGACTCAAAATTCAAAAGATAAAATTAATAACGTAAACAAATTTGTTCTTTATTTGGAGAAATAGAGACTTAGCGTGAAAATCGAAGATCGTGGATGGTGAAAGTGTAGGAAAAAGGAAACAAGATTTTGGATATGGCGGAGAGAAAATTTTGGAGTTTGGAGGATTAAAAAAGGTGGGATTTTGGGGACAAAGATGAGGAAATGAGGAGGAAATGGTATAGATCCGGGATTTTAATGAATCTCGTGAACCCTTGCGCAACGAAGCGCTTCTCACCTAAAGTTTCTTCTTCGTCGCATTTACTTTTTCCAATTATTGTCCCACCGACATTTTTAAAGACTTTGCATGACGCTGCCCAAAGGTTGTTTAATGCAATAGCAACCTGAAATGTCACCATGTTTTCTTATCAGTGCAGGTTTCACCATATTAATTATGGGAATGATTTATTCACGCTCATTCTCATCTTTTACGTAAACTTTATTTTAATTTTTAATTCTCTTTTAGTTGTTTAATGCAATAGCAAAAATAATTAAAGAAAATATAAAAGAAGAGGTATATATAACAGATGAAAAATGATGTCTATATATCATTTACCTTTACAATATGTTTGGCTGAAGAAATTTAAGATTACTGAGAAATTCTAAAATGACGGAAATTGAAATGATAAGATTTTATTTTCTAGAATTTGTAATTTTTCTTGTTTGGTTAACCTAAAAGAACAATGGAATTGAAAACGAAATTTGTTATTTTTAAACTCTCAATCATAGAAATTGGGAAATGACACCTATTTACATGGAATTTAAACTTGGGAATTGGAGGACCCAAATTCCAAGTTTTTTTTGTCCACGCGGAAATTCTAAATTTATATGTTTATGAATCCAAATAAGAGATATTGGTGCATGTCAATTTATAAATTCTAACTTTTATCTAAATTCCAAGTTTATTTCCTTCATTCAAACATAATGTTAGTTCTTCGACATCTACCACTCAGGTGCAAAAACCATTGGTTGAGTTGTCAAGGTTTTGAATGGAAATTGCTTAGAAGGCAAATAACCTGTATGGCAAGTTATTTGTCCTTCATTGTAATTGAATACTAATTGGCAAGGATATGAGGAACCAAAGAAACATAAGTTGACTTTTGAAACCCTAACTCAGTAAGATATAATGCACATGCCTGTATGGGACAACATCAAAATTAAATGGTGATTTGGTTTATCCCTCCAATTACTATGATAGTATTGGAGGAACTGTATTTGCTATAATTAATTAATAAAGGCGTCCCTGCTTTCACAATGACTCCGGTTCCATTCTCGAGCAATCCCCATTCTTTTGCTGGAACATTACTGATTGGAGAGAGTAGAATATACTCTTGAGACAATCCACTTATCATGCCTCCAATTGGTCAGGTCTGTATCATTCATCTTTCTTCTAGTTGCTACTCTTGTCATTACAGTCGAAACTGTGATCCTAGAAACATGTTGACTGTGATTATATATATTATTCTTACATTAACTAATGCGCACTAGGTTTTGGTGATCGTGTTGTGTCTGCTTACACTAGTTGTGGGTGTAAATTTGCCAGGTGGTTGGGTATTTCATGCTACGAGCTATATATATATATATATATATATATATATATATATATATATATATATATATATATATATATATATATATATATATATTTGAACAAATGATTGATTTGTATTTACCTTGAATTTGAGATATTCGATGAATTGGCTGTGAGTAAGGATTTTATGTCATTCAAAATTAGTTGTAATGAAAATATTCTTCATAATGAAAATAATGAATTCAAAGTAATGATGCAATTATAATTTGAAAATAAGTTTTATTGCATAACTTACACTGAGACTTACAATTGATTTACTGACGATTGAGTCAGCAAATATAAAAATATCTGATGAAAAGGATATTGGTGCACGCAGGCATCCTTGACATTTGAAATTAAAAGTGTTTACAATTTTTGATTTCTTTGGTGTGTGTGTGTGTGTGTGTGTGTGTATATGTGTGTGTATATATATATAGACACACACACACACCATAAGCTTTTAAGGGGCATCTATATATATAGAGGAAGAAAGCTTGGCTGCTGAAAAATTCAACAGCAACTCCTGCTGCTTGCGAATCACGGGTGAACACGTGTTCAAATTGTGATTAAAAAATCAATTACTTGAACACGTGTCCACCCATAAATTGCTAGAAGCAAGAGCTGCTGCTGATTTTTCAGCAGCCAAGCTCCGTTCTATATAGACACACACACCATAAGCTTTTAAGGGGCATTTCGCATCTCGTTTTACTTTTATGGTGTGAGATACGATATTATGGTAAATAAATGGTCAAAGTACAGTCAATACTCAATAATATGGAGATATTATTAGGACATTCTAACCGAAGATGCAAATGCTTTGAAATGTGTATGTTGCATTTTTTAGCGGTTAAAAATATAAATAAAAATTTAAATATGCATACCCTTTTACATCTTTTCATGATGGGTTCTGCAAATCGAAAACAGAAAATTAAATTGCACTTCAAATTTTCATATTTCTCATCGGAATAGAACTCACACCTATGTCTCCCAAAACTATAAAATGAAATATAAACATAGTCATTGCATGGCAAATATGCATCTCTCTATTGGAGATGCTCTTATATGTTGTCGAGAAAATAATTCTGCATTTTTTTTTTCCACACTCATGTTTACTAAGAGCATATCTTAAATATGGTGTGCATGAACAAGAATGACTTGTGTGGAAATTATTTCCACAAAATGAAAATTATCACTCAGCAAGCCATGGTTCCAGATGAGAGTATTTGAGTTACTAAACCCCACACTAGTGATCGCATCAGCAAGGAAGTTAGCCTCTCTAAAAACATAATTCTAGGAAACTCTTTGAAATGAGGTTGCTATCCTCAATAATATTCTTGATCCTCCACGGAACTCTGGACCTCCCTTCAATTGAGTTAATAACAAGTTTAGAATCACCTTCCACAGATTTTTTTAAACCTCGATTCTAAGCCATCAAGAGAGCATCATGTAGTGGTAGCAAACTTTCTTGGTCCTTTATATGCGGCATTTTATGGTGCCACGAAATATGAAATATTCTAGATGCTTTAACAATTAAATTTATATCTTAACTATTGGAGTAAAACTCTCATCTACATCTTCTGGATTGTAAAATGAGATGTAAACATTACTTTGCATCTATCCATTGGAGATTTTCTTCATTTTTTTTTTCGCAATCATGATTTCTGATTTAGCTCCATAAACTATTTTTTAATATATTCTATTGTTGTAAGGCCATTGATAGGATTTTTACCACCTGCAAAAAGTAGGGATAAAAATACTTAAAAATACTTGCAAGAGAACAAAGTAATTGTAGTATAAACGACTCAAACAAGGTCATTCTCCACAGAAATTGAATGAATAATTTGTAGTTAAACTAATTCTTAATTAACTATTTAAAACAAGATTTTGAGGAAAAGATTTATGATTTTGAAACTAAAAGATGAAAACAAAAGCAAAACACTTTAAATTTTAAAAACCATGGAATCGACAAAAATATAAATTAAAACAATTAAATAATTCTTAAGAAAAGCACTTCTGGAAAAGACTAAGGTTAGCCGTCGCTATTAACAATCATATGCAGTACTATCAATTATGTATGAATTACCGCATACATACTTTGAGTTTGCATTTTTTAATGCATATTATCCTCATGAATTTCAAGCGAAAACCTATAGCTAACATGCAATCCGTCTATGATTTTCAAATCAAATATGAACATGTAAGATTCATTAAACTTTGTTAAACCCTTTGAAAAACCGTGCAATCTTAAGGGTGTGATGTTTGCCTTAAGTGAAATTACATTTATCAATCACAAGAAGTCCTCCTCAATTTCAAGGTGATGTTCCAACATAAATTGTATCAAATTACTTGCCCAAATATCCCAATGGTTGCGAATCATTAAGACAATTAGATAGTTTCAAACAGAGTGCTTAATAATTCAAAACATGCATGCATAAAATATCGTAAGCAAATTGAAAAGAAACTAATATTCTTACTACGGCTCGTGGCCTCACCCTAGCACAAAGCAAACTATTATTAAGAACATGGATGGAAAACCTCTTGTAAAATAAAGTTGAATAGTCAAAGCTCTGTAGGTCAAATTGTCCAAAGTAGTGCATAAAGAACCCTAATAGCTAGGTAGCGTTTTTATACTACTACAAAATAAAATTATTTCTAGAAACGGTCTTCTAAAAATTAGGAAACAAAATAACAAATTATAACTTAAAAATCACAATATAAATCTAATTGAGAATCTGCCTAGCAGATAATTAGCCACGTTTCTAGATCATCAGGGCTCCAAATTAATCATGCCAAAACGACTTGAATTAAATCTTAGGACATCCTCTCCAAGTTCATAGAAGAGCCCAACACCAAAAATTAAACCTGGCATTCGTGTCTTGTTTCTCGTGTTCGTGTCGTTTCGTGTCATACCTGATATCTTAATGGTCATGTCGCGTGACACCCGTTAAAATAAATGGGTAATATGACCTAACTCGAACTCAACCTATTAATATTAACTGGGTAATATGACCCGACTCATTACCTGTTAAAGTAAATATATTTTAAACCAATAAAAATCAAATGAAAAACTTAATACTAAATTAGTATATACATACCACATTGTCACATGTGTGTGTGTGTGTGTGTATATATATATTACTTCAGAACATAAAAACACATTTTTCTTTCAAGTATCACATAAATATTAATGAGAAGTGTGAAAAAAAAAAAATATATATATATATATATATATATATATATATATATATATAAATGCTCGTGATGACAAGCTTTACAACTTTCGAGAAGGACTCAATTCGCCACTATAATCATATCAACTATAGATTGAAGTTTAATCGTTGATTGTCGTTTACATTTGCGCTCCATTCTTTTTACCAAATTTTATTTTGCCGATTTTCTTTTTGAAAAAAAAAACATGATTTTTTAGATGATACAGGAAGGTGAATGGTTCAGATAGTTGATATTACATTTAGAGTTTTACTGTTAGTGAAAATATTGCTCGAAATTTATAAAGCTTTTAGAAACTATATAATTTCGACTCAAATTTCAGTTAACCGTAAATATCGAAACTTGTTATCAACGATCCTAACCGTTCATTTTTTTACATTCGCTAAAAGATAATGTTTTCAAAAAATAAAATATGAAAAACGAAAAATGGTGGGAAGAATAAAGTGTAAATGAAAATTGACGGTTAAATATAAATCGATGCAAATTTCTGTTGTCTTCAGTCTTGACGAAAATGCTCCTGCAAAACAATCAACACCTTTGATCAGACCTAAGCCTTATGGGCCCATGAGGTGGGGGGAGAGGGGGTTAGGCCAATGGATCTCCGATGCCTAAGTCAGTTTCTCTGAGGAAAGTAAAGTGTTTAGGGTTTTTTAGGGTAGCAAAGGCTTTTGAAATTTGGTAGAATAAAGGGTATATATAGAAGGGGATGGCCAGCCATAGTGTTAGGGTTTTACCCTACACATGGCGGCATCCTATTGGCCAAGGTTTATGGAGAAATATTCTCAAGATATTAAATAGAAAATAATATCTTGAGATAATAATTATCCTTAATTGATTTAAATTGGAATTACTTACTTGAATTGAGTCAATCTTCAATTGGGAATGTATTAAAGATGGGATTTGGGTAATTAATCCTTATCTTTAATGCTTTGACTTTTCCTTGCCAAGGGCTGGTGAGTTGTGGGCAGTCGTATTCAGCTATTGGGACCTTCAGGGGTGCGAGCTGCGCATGAGAGTATCTGAGGAGCCTGCCTATTTAATGAGGGCAATCTTGTCTTTTTTTAGCAAAAGTCCACGTGTCGCCTCTAGAATTTTTGGGTTTATTTTAGGCTCCACAAATGCCTTCATACCTGTTGGGCAACACGTAGGAAAAGGGCAGTAGGTGTAGAAATCCCAAGCTGCATGGGCTTGTAAAGTTTTTTCTCAATTTGAACTAGATATCCTTTCTTTATTTGGAGATAGACTTCTTCTAGGAAAAGGAAACCAATTGCCCCCAATACCTATTTAATTTTGCAAGCAGAGGATTAAATAAATTTGGAGAACAATCATCATTCCAACAAGGAAGAGAGAACCCAGAGGAAATTTGTTCCCCCTCCCCTAGCTTTCTTCTTCTCTTGCCCTTGCAAAGTTGTCTCTTGTCGTTGTTCTTCTTCTCCGCGCCCCACCAAGGTAAGAAAAATTTGAATTTTCTTCTTAATTTTTTGGGAGCCTTGAGGCTTGAAAAATTAGGCCATTGGGTGCCGAGGATGTGTGAAACACGTGGCAAGGGTGCCATGGGGCTGCAGAAGGTGCGACACAGAGATTGGCTGGCATGGGCCAGGTGTTTGGCTCGGCTCGGGCAGAGCAGACAGATGTGTTAGGGCACAGAGCTAGGCGAGCCGTGAGGCTCTAGCCCATCTGGGTTTGAGCTTGGCACGAGCCAAGCATGGAAAAGCATGCTCGGGCCTGCTATGGTAGGCGTATGGGAGAGAGAAAGAGAACGGCATAGGCTGGGTCTTTCCTGCTGGCAGGTTGGGTCGAGTGGCCTTGGGCCCTAATGGGCACGTTGGGCATGAGAGAGAGGTAGTAGGGGATTGGGTCGTGGGGCCTGGCGTGCTGTTGGGCTCTTGTGGTTTAGGCCCGCGTTAGAGGAAAGAAAGAGTAAGGGATTATCCCTCTTGTGGCCTTGCCGTGTGGGTGAGTTGGGCCGTGGAGCCTGGCGCTGCGGTATTGGGCTCTACAGTCCTCTTCTTTTTTTTTTCTTTTTTTTTTGTATAGCCGACTCCATTTAGTGGGAAAAGGCTTTGTTGTTGTTGTTGTTTGTTTCTCTTCTCACGAACTACCTTCTAAATATTTTTCTCCTTACCTTTTGCAAAGATTTTGAGACGTCTTCCCTTGATTGCAAAAGTGACGAATATCCACCTTTGTATCGTCAAGGTAGGCTACTTTAAGGCTGCACATGTCAAGATCAATTTCGATGAGCTGTTCCCAGATTTTCTTGAGACGTACAAGAATGCGATTTCATGTTGGGATTTACTTTTCCCATTTCACGTCTTTTTCAAGAGGTGATCTGCTCTACGAAATGCGCGTCTTCTCAGTGCTCCCAAATGCAGTTCGTGCGATGGTGGGATTCTCGAACTTTAGCAGGTGCTTTGATATTCGCATGATCATAAATGAGTTCTGGTACTACTTTGAAATCGGCCACAAGGAATGCGTGGGGCAGCTGAGCTCTTTCCATAGGTTGCTTGATGATTCCTGCTAAGGTGATCATGAATAGGCGAGAGATACCGTGGAGGTAAGTGGAGAGTGAGAGTCTGACTTCTCTCTTAAGTTGTGTGTTCCTACTGTCTTCATCAGTGGTAAGTGAATTGCTTCATTCCTGGCCTACTTGGATTTATTATTGAGCTGCTCCATCACTTCAATTTATTGATCGTCTTTTTTACTTTGTGTAGATTCGGAATTTGGCTCAACTCCAAGAACTTTGGTGCATATGAAGAAAGTGCACATCACCTTGGGCATTCCTACTGAGTATCGTGAGTGGCGCTAGCTGCTTAGTCCCATTTGTCGGGAGAAATGCGGGCTGCCTCCAAAAGAACAGATAAAGTGGATAAAGGATAAGGCGCTTACTCGCCTGATTGCTGCTGTAAAGCCTGTTGCTAATGAGAGTGGAAAGAAGAGATATTCCTCACCTGCTTGTGAGCCCTCGGTCGAGAAGAAGCCAAGGACTTCTTCTGCTGTTTGTGGGGGCACATCTACTGTTGAGAAGCTTGTTATTGATCTGACTTATCCCAAGGGGATGAAAAAGACAGAAAAGTCTGAGCATGTGAGACCTGCTACTCCAAAGGTAGCCACGATCATTGCTAAGAGGATTGCCTAGCAGAGAGGTTAGTGGTGTCCCTAGTGTCAAGGTTTGTGTCGAAGCGCGCATCAGAAGCTAAGTCCGGTTGAGCTTCTGAAAGGCTCGTACTATAAAGAACAGGAAGGTGGATTTTGCTGCTAAAATGACGTCGGGGTCTGCTTCTCCTTTCGTTGCGACTGATTCATCTGCTGAGAAAAGGATGTCTGCTCGTATAGGCAGTTGTGAGAGATCCACAGAGTTTGAGGTTGAGAAGTTTCCAGAAGTTTATGCGTTGTTGAAAGTTGACATGTTTGAAGAAGTCGATGGATGCGCCAAGTTTGTTGATAGCGTTGGGAAAGTTATCATCTGCTCAAACTCTTTTGCGAAACGTCCTGCCTTCTCGAGGAGGTCATCCCAGATTGCTACAATGCATAAGACTTTGAAGTGCCGTTGACGGCTTAGCTTCACTTGGCTATGTAGACCATCTTTAGGGTAGGTCGTCGGATTATGAGTTTTCCAAGAAGGACTTCAAGACTTTCTCCATTTCCCTAGTTGATCTGCTTGACTTCTCTTTTGAGGCTGCCTTTGGTAGAGCAGCTGAGGATCAGGCAGTCTAGGTAGGGGCAGTTGAGGATGAGCTGATGGAAGCTTTGGCTGCTGAGAGTGATGCGGCTGCTGAAGGTGTGGCAGTCGAGGGACCAGTGGTTGCGCAGGCTGCCAATGAGTAGTCTTTTTGTTTAGACTTTGGAATTTTTTTTCTCTTCCTTTTCGTTCTGTTTTATTTGAACTTTGTTGGCCTTCGAGCCGGTTTATGTGAGATCCCACATCGCCCAGGGGAGTGATCCTTATATGTATATTCTCATCCCTACCTAGCACGAGGCCTTTTGGGAGCTCACTGGCTTCGGGTTCCGTAGGAACTCCGAAGTTAAGCGAGTAGCGCGCGAGAGCAATCCCATGATGGGTGACCCACTGGGAAGTTCTCGTGTGAGTTCTCAAAAACAAAACCGTGAGGGCGTAGTTGGGACCCAAAGCGGACAATATCGTGCTACGGTGGTGGAGCGGGCCCGGGATGTGGTGGACCTCGGGCCGGGATGTGACAGTTTATCAATTTGCTAGAAATTTAATAAACAACTTTCCTTGCTTTGCTTCATCCTTCTATTTCACTATGTCTTTTGCAAAACTTTACCCTAGAACGGGTGCCTAGGTGAACTGCTTTAATGAAGCAGTCGATCCCACGTCGTCACTTAGGTTTTAGTTTCGGCCTTGATCCTCAATGAGCTTTACCTGTAAGAGGAAAAAATTCAAGATTTCTAACTTATAGAGTCAGCGGCCGAACTCGTAGCCTTCGTAAGAAGTAGGTGAGTTCGTGTAGCTACTATAGTTGTGAATCTCGACTTCAACAGCTTCACGAGCCTTGGCCCTCCTTGGTGTATTGTGAAACTTCTAACTTATAAAGCCAGTGGCCAGACACGTGCTTCTCGTAGAAAGCAGAGGAGTCCACGCAAATACTATAGTCGTACATTTTGGCTTTAATGTCTTCACGAGCCTTAGCCCTCCCGGGCCGTATTGCAAAACTGCTAACTTATAGAGTCGGCGGCTGGACAAGTGCTTCTCGTAGAAATCAGAGGAAATCCACGTAGCTGCTATAGTCATACATTTCAACTTTAGCGGCTGCACGAGCCTTGGCCCTCCCAGGGCGTATTGCGAAATTTTCAACTTATAGAGCCGGCAGCCGAACACATACTTCTCATAGAAAGTAGAGGAAATCCGTGTAGTTGCTATAGTCATACATTTCGGCTTTAGCGGCTGCATGAGCCTTGGTCCTCCCAGGGCGTGTTGATAAATTTTTAACTTATAGAGCCGGTGGCAGGACATGTGTTTCTCGTAGAAAGCAGAGAAAATCCACGTGGCTGCTATAGTTCTATATTTCGGCTTTAGCTCCTACAAAACTTAAATCGTAGATTGTTGGCCGGAAGCACTGCTTTTAAATAAGCAGACGGGTCTGCGTAGTCATAGCAAGTATAAGTCTTGGCTTACAAATTGCCTAGGGCTGCCAACCGTTGGGTCATTGGTCGGGCATCTCAGATGCATTTTAGGCATCATCCCTAGCTCTCGGATGCGTTTTAGGCTTGAGGTGTAAGCGAAATCGCACCTCAGATGCCATATCCTTCTTAGATGCTGGTGCTAGGATCTTCTAAGCAGCACATAGCTTGATATGGATCTATAGGGCAGCAATTGTAACTTGATTCCGCTGATCACTTAACCAGTATTGCAACACTTTAGAGTCAAGTTATGTTCATGAAGACTTGCATGCCGAGGACTGACTATCTAGTCATGCGAATTCTTTGATGGGTGCATTCAAGGGGAACTAAGCAATCGTAAAACCCATCCATGTCTGGATAGGGAGAGCACACGCCATGTTTGGAACGGCAGAGGCATCTTCTGCTGTCACAGGGGTAGTCATTTTGTTTATGCATTCGGCCTAGGCTTGTGAATAATTTCTTCCATCTTCATTGAAAATAGAGAAATGTATTAACATTGCTTGTAGGCAGTAATAGCATAACAACTGATAATCTTCGGCATGCAAGGTGTAGTTCGTCAAGCTGCTTGAGTCTTCGAACTGTATTTGTCTTGAACAGGGCCCAAGGAATGATGGAATGTCACACGTAGTACTTTCTCAGGTTGTAGGCATTCCACTACTTTTCGATTTCTTTGTCGCTCATAGTGGTGAGGGTGTAGCTGCCCTTCCTGCCTACTCAGCTGATCTTGTACGGACCTTCCTAGATGAGAGCCATTTTTTTGGAGCCTTCCCAATTGGCAGTTATGAACGTTTTTCTAGGGACTAAGTCTCCTAACTAGAACTGTCGGATCTTTGGGTATCTGGTTTCCGCATTGAGGAGAGCTTTGGATGTATAGAATATAGGTAGTTGGGCCCCCAGCTCTTCTCGTATGAGGGCAGAGCTCACTGCTACTTCTGATACCGCCAAATAGTTGTGCAAGTTCTCCACTGCTTCTAACTTAGATAGTAGTGGAGGTGATGTCAAGTACTGTTTCAGGTCCTGAAATGCTTTCTCGCACTCGTAGTCCTATTTGTCATTCTACGCCCTCTTGATTGCTTTGAAAAATGGCTTGCATCGGTCAGTGGACCGTGAGAGGAAATGATTGAGTGCAGCTGCTCGTCCGATCAAACTTTGGATCTCCTTCAGAGTTGTGGGAGATTTCATGTCCAGGATTGCTCTGATCTGCCTTGAATAAGCCTTGATTCCTTGCTGGGTTACAAGGTACCCTAAGAATCGGCCTGATGAGACACCAAAAGTGCACTTGGCTGGGTTGAGCTTCATTTTTGTACACTCGGAGGATGTCAAAATTCTATGTTAAGTTGCCGATGTGGTCTGATCGCTGATTGCCTTTCACCATGATGTCATTGACGTAGACTTCCATGGTTACTCCGATTGGTTTCTTGAACATCGTGTTTACGAGTCGTTGGTAGGTTGCTCATGTGTTCTTAAGGCCAAAGGGCATGATCTTGTAGCATTATGTGCCTTGCTCGATAACGAATGCGGTTTTCTCCTTGTCAGGCTCACATATGGCATTTTGATTGTAGCCTGAGTATGCGTCCAAAAAGCTGAGCAGCTAGTTCCCAGATGTTGAGTTAACGAGCATGTGGATTTTGGGAACTGGGTAGTTATCTTTATGGCATGCCTTGCTCAGGTCGATGTAATCCACGCAAACTTTCCATTTGCCCTTCTTTTTTTTCATCACTAGCACGACGTTGGCTAGTCATGCTAAGTGCGCCACTTCCTCAATGAATCTGGCCTCAAATAACTTGTCGATATCTGCCTTGATCATTGCCACTTGCTCGGGTGTGAAATGTCGCCTTTTCTGGATCACGGGTTTAGCAGCGGGGTCGACATGCAGCTTATGGCAGCTATCACTGGATCAATATCGGGCATGTCAAAGGGTAACTATAAGAAAACGTCACGATTTTCCCTAAGGAAAGCCACGAGTTCCTCTTTCTCTGTTGGGCTCAATCGTGAGCTAATCCTAGCCGTCTTCTCCAACTGGTGGGGGTTAAGAATGATGTGTTCGGCGTCCTCCTCGGGTTTCCATCTTGATTCATCTGCCAGGGCATTGTTGACTTCGATGCCATTTTCCTGACCCGCCTGCTATGATTGTTATTTGGTGGAAGTAGAATCATCTTTCTGCACTTCAGCTGCTACTACCGGCGTGAAAGACTTCTTCTTCGACTCCTTGAGAACTTGTACAATGCACCGCCTATACATGGTCTGGTCGCTTTTGATCTCTCTGACTGCCCATTCCAGGATGAGAAATAAGATCTTCTGGTACTTGATCAAGGTCACAGCTCCAATTTTTACTAGCCAAGGTCGGCCAATATCCCATTATGGGGAGATGGGTCGCTGACGATCATGAAGGTATGCGATGAGCGATAGGAGGGCTAGTTACGTCGAGCAAGATTGTGCCAATGGCAATTGAGGTAAGTTCATTGAATCTGATGAAGACCTCTACTTTGCATTTGATATTGTTTTCCAGGCCCATCTTCTGGATGACTGATAGTTGTAGGATAACGACTAAGCTATCGTTATCCACCATAATCCTGTTAACGAACGTGTGGGGAGAGTCTACTCCCTCAGCGTCCTTCTCAGTGAAGCCGACGATTGGTCTAGGTATAACATCTATGGCTTGAACCTGAAAGACCGATCTCGCCTACTGGATCTTCCTTTTCTTGGAAATGTTGGTGCCCCCCAGATGCTCGGATTCGACAAAGATAATGTTGATTCAGATCGTTTTGGCTGAGGGTTTAACATCAGCGTCTGTTTCTCGCCTTGGCTGGGCAGCTGGTCTATCGATGTACTAGTCGCACTTGCCTTCCTTCACGAGCTTCTTAAGGTACTTGATCCATGTGATACAGTCGTTGGTTGTGTGCCCCGATCGTCTGTGGAATGCGCAATACTTCGTTTGGTCCATCTTGGAGGTGTTTCCCCTTATAGGTTGCAGCATCTTGAACAACGGCTTATCCTTGAGGTCGTGAAGGATCTGATTGATTAAGACTGAGAACTTGGTGTACAGCTTGAGCACTGAGCCTCCCCTTGCTGGGGACTGGTCCTGGGGTCTACTCATTGGCTTGTCTTTGTTATTGAGCGATTTATCGCCTGCCTTCTTCTAAGCTAGCTCTGCATCTTTGCGCAGCTGCTCAGGTGGTTTCTAGGAGCTCTTGGCCTTATCCCAGATGGAGTGATTTCCTGCCAAAGCATAAAAGTCTACCAAGGTCAAGTTCTTACCCATGATGAATTCTCTGAAAAGTGGATGATTTGCTGGGAACCCCTTATGGAATGCTGAGCATGCAATGCTATCATCGCATCTGATAATCTTCACCTTCTCCGCCTTGATCCTCTTGACATATATGCGGAGTGACTCATTTGAGTCCTTATTCATGTTGAAGAGGTGGTCAGACTTCTTCTTGATCAAGCGGTATGATGAATATTCCTTAGTGAAAACCAAGGAAAGTTCGTTAAAGTTCCGGATTGAACGTGGCGACAGGGTGTGAAACCAGTCTTACACTTCGCCTTGGAGCGTTTTGGCAAAGATTTTGCACGTGAGAGCGTTATTATTGCAGTTGAGGGTTATGGCACTTTGGTAGTGCATCAAGTGTTCGTCCGGATCTTCATCTCCCTTGAACAAGGTAAAACGTGGTATGCTGAACTTCTATGGTGGCTCCATCTAGTTTATCTCGTCTATAAATGGTGGCCTGCTCATGTTGGCCAGGTCTCTACGAAGGGCATCGTTGCTAGTATCGGTGCGTTGGAATCCTCGTAGCTGCTCAGCTATGAGCCTTTGTACTTCCTCTTGGATTTTCGCTTGGTGGGGCAGCGGAGCCTTCGGCTATCCCCGGTGTTGACATACTGGTCCGTGTTGCTCTTCGGCATGTCCTGCTCGTCTGTGCCGCGGTTGGAGTGCACGAGGTTCATTTTGCTGCTCGTCATCGCGTTTGGCATTGGACTGCCAGTGGAACTTGAGCTGGACTGCTCCCATGCTCTCCCTGGTCAGCCTTGTGGCTGCTTACTCCAGTGCCTCATAGGAAGATCCCCTTATGAGTATAACCTCGTATGGAAGCTTTGCCTGGAATGTCCTAAGTGCTCATCGAAGTGTAGACCCAACCTCGAATGCACACTGACCTGTGAGCCAAGTCGGGAATGAACACTTTTGTGCACATCTAGGCTAGAGAAGACGTTTTCTTGAGGGCCCAAACAAGAGTGCACACTACCCAAACGCAAGGCTCGTGGTAGGCTGAGCGGCTCTTTGCCAGGGCATCGCTGGATTGAGTCACGTTGTTCTGCCCTCATCCTGCTCCAAGACACCTTATCGGGGGTGCGCTACGTCTCGATGCACTCAATGAGCTGGTTCACCAAGATGGTCTGCTGCGAGAGGGCGCTCATCAAATTAGCAACCTGCTAAGGCAAGTGGTACTCGTCATTTGGGTTGGAAGAGTCTGGATAATGAGCGTCTCCATGCATAGTGGAAGTGTAATGGACTGTAGATACAAAGCTTGAGTCCAGAGCGGACATTCCTGCATAATGGTAGGGTGAAAATAACCCATCAATCGTGGGACCGGTGGTCAGAAACTGGATCGTCGAAGATGGCCTCGGATTGGATTGGGCCACAGGGCAGGCCAACCTGCCTAGGTGGCTAGGCTGTGCGTGTGGGCATGCTGGGCTCGCGCATGTGGCAACTGGCCTTGGGTTTCTGCTGCGTTTTGGGCCGCAGCTTGCTCCTCGCGAACTTGGGCTCGACTTATAGTAGGCTGGGCTTAGCTAGTAGTGAGTTGGGCTTGGGCGTCCTGCCCTTGGGCTACTCCTGCTGGCTGGGCCAGCTCTGCTAGGCTCCCATGAGCCTGGACCTGTTGTGCAGATAGGCTTGTTCTGCAATAGGCTGGGTCTCCTACCCTGGGCCTGCAGTGGCAGCAATCAAGCTCTAGGCCTCATGCCTGTGGGTCAAGAAGTGGACCTGGGCATCATGCACATGCTTACAAGGGCAGCGATGCTCCTACTTGGGTTGAGCCTTGAGGATCACCGTTGTGGGGCTATGTCCTTGTCTCCACTCTACGGTCGAAATCCTGGTATGTACGGGGTTCCGTTTGTTGGAAATGTTCCCTAAAGCCAATCATGTGATGATACTTTATGAAATTTCACATGTTAAACTAATATAGTTTAAAATATAGGGCAAAGATTATTGTTGAAAGCTGTCTCATATAAATGTTATATGTTTAAACGATAAGTCCAAGGAATATGTAATTGGTAGAATGTGATCTAAAGAAATTAGATTCATGAGACCATTCTCTTACATATCCTAAACGCTCTTGATCATAGGATTGCCAATTGGGCATTGACAGTCCGTTAAGATCAGTACATGCTATGTCTTCTCTTAGAAAGAGTGGCGGTCTCGAGTCATTGGTGTGACTGACACCAAGACAAGCATGTAGGTGCTCAATAGAGAATGAGTCCACTGAATGCGATCAACAAGGAGTTTTCATACCCATGTCACATGAGAACTCATAGTTGGGATAATACAAAGTAGTCCTTTGACCTGAGGCATCATAGTTGTCTTATGGTTAGGTCCTTGATCGTTGACTTTGTCAAAGTCACTCTGTCAAAGAGTGTCCACGGCATAGTTGGGGTTAAGCCACTTAGCCATAGAGGCAAGTGAATGCACAATAAGGGTTCTCTAACCTTCACACTGTTTGAGGGAGAATACTTTATGATATGATTAAGAATCTCTGGCCAGAGTATGAATGAGATTTAGGAAGCCGTTTCAAATTACATTCAAGGTCATCATATAAGTAAGAGAATCACATTGGATAGTAGGCATGAATAAAATATCAAATCAAACAATGTGGTCAAGAGTATTGTATTAAATAAAGACTGTATTGCATTGTAATCCCAAACTGAATAGGTTCTCCACCTCTTCTGATTAGCTTGGGTAGCCATGACATACTGCTAGGTCTCACTCATGGTTTGTGGAAGCCCTAAAGGTGTATAACCACTAAAGGGAGAATTGAAAAGTAAGTTTCAATTCACAATCAATTTGAAGAGTTCTAATCGCCAACTGCCTCGCTAAAAGGAACCAAATGGATCGTACACTATGTAAAGTAGAGATTGAAGAAACAACATAGATGAGTAAGGATAATTAAATGGTTTAATTATTTATGGCTAGGATTAATTAATATGTTAATTAATCAAACGAATAAGTTTGTTTTAGACCTCGGGTTAGTTTTGGGCCTCAAGGCCCAATGAGCTTCGAATGTCAAGTCCAATAACTCAAGTTGTATGACAACTTGAAAACACAAAGGGCATGAAAACCCAATGGACCCGCATGGCCGGCCATAGAAAGTGTGAGGGAGAATTGGTTTTAATTTCAATTATACCACTCAATGTAAGAGGCTATAGAAAGGAAATTATAACACATTCCCTAACAAGGGGTTTTCTTGAGAGAAAAGAGAAAAACACAAAAGCTCTCTCTTCTCTTAGGAGGCCAACCACCCTAGGAAGAATGCACTAGCATACATTTCTTCCTAGGTCACTCATCTCTTCCTCAATGCTCTCCTTGGTGTGGAAACTTAGAGGTTCCCTTTCTTGGAAACTTGGAGAATCCAATCCTTCATCCATCCAAGAAGTCATGGAGCCATGAAGCAAAGTTCCTCTATCCACATCCATGGAATCAAGGAGCAAGGAGACTAAGGAAATAAGGCCCTCATATGGGTGAATATCCTTTGCTAAGCAAAGAAGTGCTTCAAAGGTATAAAAGTTTCTCAACTATTTTCTTTAAGATTTAAGTTAAGTCTTGGTTCACCACAACAACTAGGACTTGAATTTCATGGGTAAAGTTTTGTTTTTGAGTGCATACAAGCATGATTCCGCCTATTATTGTTAATTGCATGCATACATGTTGCTCAAATAAACTTGTTTTCACAAATTTTTCCTTCAAGTGGTATTAGAGCCTAGGTCTAGTAGTTGGTGAATCTTTTTGGGTTTTGTAGTTCATAGTCCTTGATTTAAATGTTGTAATTGTTGCAAACTTTATTCTTGCTTCTTTGAATGTAAATTTTGCTTGAAAATTTGTCATCTCAAATGTTGTAGATGTAGTTCATATGAGATTTTGGAGCTAAAATTTGGTGCCCTGTTCATGGGGAAATTCGGCCAAATCCAAAGGGTGGATTTTTTGGTTCATGTTTGTCTTCTTAAAAGTGTTTTAAAGTGACTTTTGGAACCCCCTAAGTACCCTAGGTTGTTAACCCTCTTTTTAGTAGTCAAAATTTGAGTTTTATTGAGTGAAAACATTCATCGAGCTCTTATGGGTTTTCATGGATGTTCTTCAATGTTCTGCTTTGTTCTTGTTGTTCATGCCAAGAACAAAAGGTTTGTTGTTTTTTATTCAAAAAAGGTGTTTGGTTGTTTATTTGTTTTTGTTAAGTGATGGATGGTATGATTTTTCAAACCACACCATACTTCTTTTACTATTCACACCATACCAATTATTTACAACTTTCAATCACCTTTCAAACACATAAATCAACTCACACGCACCATCACCATCTCACCATGACCGGCAACCCCTATAATGGGTGTACTTTTAGGGCTTTTATGCAATTACATAAAGTTTTGATACTTTTGTGTATTTGCACTTTGACCTGATAGTTTACGTTTTTACGTAAAGGCCTAAAATCACTAAAGGACAAATTGTTTTGCTCCTTTAATGAAGTTTTTGCATTTGTTGAAATTTTTGGGTTCTAGTTGTAATTACATGAAGTAGTGGACTTTTGTGTTTTTACAAAGTGGTCAAAAGTTTATGTTTTGCAATATAGCCCAAAAGTTAACGTTATTACTTTGTGGCCCAAATTAGTTGAGAACAAAATAGTTTTGTATCTTTAAATGAGAATTGGATTTTCATTTCATTTAGCTCCATCTAAATCAATTCTATGGATACAAAAACCAAATGACAATGTTTTATTCTAGTTTAATTAGTTAAAGCGTTAATTAATTAAAGAAAGGGTGATTATGAACTTAAGCCTACGATAATTGAGCTATGTGAAAGGCCGTCTCTCAAAATTGTTTGAACCATGGGAATGTGTAGATTAGATTTTGGTTGTAATTTGATATGATCAAATGTTATAAAAGAGCATAAGCTCTTCTTTACTTTAAAGTAATTTGATTTGATCAAATGTTGTAAAAGAGCATAAGCTCTTCTTTACTTTGTAGTACTCCTTTCTTGTTTTATTTGATATGCATGAAATTGGAGTAGTAGGGTCCAACGCCCAATAAGAAAACACGCCTTAATGTGATTAAATACGTAACTAAAATCAATCACCATCCCTAGACCGAGATCCAACAATAGGCTCGTGTTGGATTGAATCAAAGGTTCATAGTCATCCTAAGGCCCTAAGGCAACTATATAGTCCATCAACGAATGCAAAGCTTATGTTAGTAGTACCATATACTCTTGCTTTAAAAATCGTTTTACAAGCATAGTGGGAGTATCATATACTACTAAATCAATCACATGGACCAATGATTGTAATAGGACCAAATTGTTTTAATGAGATTAAATGCATGCTTATATGTGATGAGACCTAAAAACCCTCAACCAAACCATTATTAAGTTGACAAGCGTGAGAGTGCTTTGAACACTCTTTCGTGGCCTTCCACCGTGGTAGGTGAAGGGAAATAATGAGATTTATGTGGGATTTCTAGTGACTAGCATGCATATACAATTCTAAATTTATATACATAAGCAACGGAAGCATATTATCACTTATTATCAAAGCTATAGTCATGCAAATCCCCTTCAAGAAGCATAGGTTCATATATGATGCATCTAACAAAGTATTGAAGAACAAAGTGAAGGCTGAGCTTTATACCTCTTGATCTAGACTTTAGACCAATGATGGACCACCTCCAAGCTCTTTTTTCTTGGAACTCCTTTAGTCTAGCCTCCCTCCTTGTTTCCTCCACCTTGATAGATTTAGAACTCCTTTGATTCTCCTCTAGTCTCCAAAGTAGAAGACCTCTAAAGATCTATACCCACTAGTGTAGTGAGATGGATGTTGGAATAACCAAAAGGAAAAGAGATGATTAGCTATATCTCCCTTAGGTGGCCGGCTATGTATGTGTGTAGAGAGAGAGAGACTTGTTTTTCCCTTGTTGAAAAGTTCACACAAAGAGCCGTAATGAAACTTTTTCATTAAACTCCCTTTATAAAGGTAAAAGAAGTAAGTCAACAAATTGACACTTTCTCTCTCTTCTTTCCTTATCCTTGGCCGGCCACTAAGTGTTGATTTGGGCTTTGGGTTTTTATCATTTCATCCTATGCTTGAATAAAAAGCCCAATGGGTTTGGGCCCGATGGACCTAAATGAACCTGAACTTTTCTTTAAGCCCGAAACGATCTTTCATCACTTCTAGGATTTCTTTAGACTTTCTAATTAATCATAACACCTTATTAATCCAATTAATTACTTCCATCATCCTTTAGTTGTCTCACCACAAGAGTGTATCAGTGTAGAATCGTTTTAGGTTCTAATTAGTAAGGCAATGTGGTGATTGGTATCAATCCAATTAATTAGTATTTATCCAATCACTTAGTGAATTAAAACTTACTTTTAATTTTCCTTCTTCTTCGATGACTACTTATTTAATCATCTAAAAGAACCCACAAGCCATGAGTGACATCTAACCATATATCATGGCTACCCAAGCTAATGTAGAATTTGGTCGGAGAACCTATTCAGTTGGAATTACAATGTAATTCGATCCTTCTCTAATACAATACTCACAATCACATTAGGGTATGGGTACTTTATGTCAAACCCCTAATGTGATTATACCAAGTTACATGATCCAATTGAGTCGTATAGGAATGCCTTCCATCATTATGCTCGATACTTGGGCCGAAGATTCCCAAATCATATCTTAGAGTATTCTTCCTTTCTTAATGAGGATTAGAGACCCCTTGTTGATCATTCACATGCCTCTGAGAATAAATCACTGACCCCAACAATGCATAGAACACATCCAAGATGAGATGTGGTCACGTCTCATTATCAAATTATCAGCAACGTATCCCCAAGATAACTATGATGTCTCAGGTCAAAGGATTACTTACATTATTCCAACCAGTAGAGTTACTTGCTTAACATGTGAGTAGACCTCCATGCAAGTACTCTCGTTTGATTGTATTCAGTGAACGCATTCCATTAATGAGTACCTACATACTTGTCTTAGTGTCACTACACAAATGGCTTAAGACTTTCCATCCTTCCCATTTGAAGCAGACATAGTACGTACTAGTCTATTCGGATTGTCAACGTCCCTCTAACAATCTTATGACTAGGAACCTTTTGGACATTATGGTTATGTGAAGAAGGTCTCTATAATCTAACATATTTAGATTACTTCTTCCATCGATCCATCGTCCATGGATTCACTAATTTTGGACGTATATCGTTCATTGAGATAGTCCTAATAAGTGACTTTTCCTTTTGCTGTATTAGAGTTATCTATACATACAAACATTGTCCTAAAAGGTTTCTTCCGAAGATTGACTTTCAGGGCATAACTTCAGCAGTAGGCTCCAATCGTTTGTGACTCATACACGGACTTCACCTTATCATGGGGGAGTACAAAGTATGTGCTTACACTCAGGAGGAGTTCTATACGCATACATGATGTTGTGAAGGTAGGCAACGAGAATGATCAACATCATATCATTGTGAGGTTATTCTTAAACCGCTACCCGAACTTGCATGGTGGGAATGACTTAACTAAGTGCAATGGAGCCAACATCATAACATTGTAAGGCATCATTCTCTAGAGGCCAAAAAAGATGGGTAATTACATGAGATGTAAGAACCCATCTTATTTGAACAATAACCGCACGCTCTCCAGATCATTGATGTGTATAACACAATTGAAATAAGTTTCAAGAGAGATAGTGGGAGTTTAGGGACCATGACTATTGTAGTCAATGGAGAAGTCAAATGAAGAGGGTGAAATAACTCCAAGGGAACAAACTTTCTTTATGAAATGATGGACATTGGAAGGGGTATTTGCAACAAATGTCTTGCAAGTGTCAAGAACACACATTTCGAAGGTGTTGTAAATTGTTCTTGAATAAGTTCAAAACAGTTGGTTCTTCTACTTGAATGCTTGATTTTGTATTAGTAGCTATGTTTTACAATCATTGTAAAAGTGTGGCTAATAAGAAGTAGAAGATTAATGAGAGAAGATAAAGTACTTCACATTCAGAACGTGAATAAAATATAGATCTTTGTGAAAGTAGATAATACTTACTTCCTCATATGAACTGCCAAAGAAATTGGAAAAACAAAGATTGTCTTTACATTCCAATTTGAATAAGGAACTTAATTCCGTCACTATAAGAGATAGATGAATGTTTTGTTTGACAAAACATTGTTCTTTATTAATGAATGATTGGATTATTGTAATCTGCTTAAAACCCAAAAGATTGCAAGGTAGTGACTAATCCCACTAAGTTGTGACACCTCTAAAACATAAATTACAAGTTGGTCATAGATGGATGCTTTGGATTGTTAGATCCGGATCCAATGTCTTCTTGTTAAAATTGTATAGAATGTTCGAATCTTTATTCTTTTGAAAAGAAGAAAGAATCACAACGTTGTTAAGGTTAATTCACTTAGACGTTACTAGCACTTGTCCACAACATAATACTACTCATGTTGTATGACATTCACAGAAGATTGCTCTCGGTTGGACTATCGTTTATTTTGAGTAAATACAAGTCCGAATACTTTGCAAAAGGTTTCAAAGAATTCAAGAATGTAAGTTGATGAGTAAGATGTCTAAAGTATTTAGCTCCTTAGATTTGATCAAGGAAAAATAACACTTTAAAAGAGTTTCCTTGAAAGATATCAAGGAAAGTAGCATCATAAAATAATGGATTTCTCCATTGGGAGAAGAACTAACTAGAATAAGATGTAGTTCATTGGATGTTATCAATTACCCATATATAGGATATATACTTCTAAGACAATATGATTGTCAATTAGAAGATCTTCCAAAATTTCCATGACTCCATAGAATGTAGTTGGAAAGAAAGATAAGTCTTAATCGTGTTAAGATTTGGGGTTGTGTGCTAATAAGCAATATTTTTTTGAGAACAATCTTGTGGGATATCCTTAAATTAACCTTTGGATATCAGTTCTATAAACCAACTAACAAATATTATTTGTTGGGTAGTTCATTGGATAGGACTTGCCTAAGATAGAGCAAATGAACGAGAGATAAAACTCAAAGAATGGGTTCTTTGAGAGACAAGATGATAATCAACAAATATAATAACCTAGTTCCTACACCACTAGCTCCAAGGTAGTCGAGAAGGATCTATAAACCGTCTCAGTTGAATGGTTTGAACTTTATGACTATGTCATAGAGTTACACCTCTTAATTCGAAAGAAATAAGAATGAACATCCTTATGACTACATTGAGTGTATATACAACATATACTCAAGGAAATGGTATAATACCATTTGACCCGAAATAGTGAAACCTTCATAGCTAATTGGTAGCTTAAGGTGACTACAATCAATGAGATTGGTTGACTTGGAAGAAACCATCTTTGATGTAGTCTTGGTTTCTATTAATTTGAAGATTGCTAGCTACAACTAAACGGTGATTCAATGTTTGGACATAACATGGGTTTCCGAAACCATTATCAAGATAGTCTTGATAATATATGTCTAAGACTTGGAATCACAAGACATGTAAGTTGTACAGATCCATCCATCATAAATCTTAGCAACCTAGTGGGAGCTATAAGCTTCTTATGAGAGAAAGATCAAATCGTTTGATTTCTCATAAAGATAAAATGAATCTTTTGTTTACTAGGCTTACAAAAGATCAGTGGGAGTTAATCATATTCCTAAATTTGAACATATATATGATATATTAATTTTGGAAATGAAAGGAATTCTTCTTCATTAAAGTTATGACTTTAAATGTTCTATAATGATAGAATGTATATGGGAGACATAGTCTATATACATGGGATGGAAATCTATAATGATAGATTTCAAGATATAACTGGATTATCTCAATCCCTATTGATAAACGATAGATGTAGGAAGTTTCTCGAATGGTAAACCTCAAATGAAAGGACAATTCCAGTCAGACTGGGAAATTTCTCTTCTAAAAGGGAATGTACCATTTTGACTCCCAAAGAAGCATAATTCGTAAATAGAATCCTTTATGCATACACAGAAAGGTGATTTACGTATTTCATATTGTATGAAAAATGATGATATGAGTTGTACCAAGATCAGTACAAGACGATATCAGTGCAAGCCCAAGATCAGAACCATGGAAATTGTCAAGTGAGACCTTAAGTATTTGAGAAATACTAAAGGATAGATTCCTCAAGAATGAGGAAGAATCAAAGTAACGCAATGGAAGCGTAAATGTATTAGACTATGAATCTAATATTGTATCCATCATTGGATATCTCTTCATTATGAATGAAGAGATAATTAGATATCTCTTTATTATGACTAAAGAGATATTTGGGTGGAAACGTTATAAGTAATGACTTTAGTATGTTCCATCATGCATGCAAAATATATCACTATATAGAGCTTACAACAATGTTGTTTGGATGGGAAAGTTCATTTATGAATTCTCCATTCGATTCAAACCAGAAAGTGTCTCTAGTGTACCCAAACTATGACAATAATGGGGCGATAGCTCAAGCCAGGAAATCAAGATCTCATCAAGATTCAAACTCAAATGAGAGACTGAACCACATGATTGAGAATCATGTATAATGGTGATGTCGTTATTCTCAAGGTTGCTTCTATGGATAACATATAGATATCCATTGTCTAGGCCTACTACTCAACCATTTTTGAAATGATTTCAGAAGAGGTATCATCACTGATGACCAAGCTAATTAGCTCTAGTGCAAGTGGGAGATTGTTGGAAATGTGCCCTAAAGCCAATCATGTGATGATACTTTACGGACATTTCACATGTTAAACTAATCTAGTTTAATATAAAGGGCAAAGATTATTGTCTAAAGTCGTCTCATATAAATGTTATATGTTTAAATGATAAGTCCATGGAATATGTAATTGGGATAATGTGATCTAAAGAAGTTAGATTCATGAGACCATTCTTTTCGTATACATATCCTAAACGTTCCTGATCATAGGATTGCCAATTGGGCATTGACAGTCCGTTAAGATCAGTACGTGTTATGTCTTCTCTTAGAAAGAGTGACTAGTCTCAAGCCATTGGTGTGACTGGCACCAAGACAAGCATGTAGGTGCTCAGTAGAGAATGAGTCCACTGAACGCAGAGTTCTCATACTCATGTCACATGAGAACTCATGGTTGGGATAATGCAAAGTAGTCCTTTGACCTGAGGCATCATAGTTGTCTTATGGTTAGGTCCTTGATCTTTGACTATGTCAAAGTCACTTCGTCAAAGGGTGTCCACGACATAGTTGGGGTTAAGCCACTTAGTCATGGAGGCAAGTGAATGCACAACAAGGGATCTCTAACCTTCAAACCGTTTGAGGGAGAATACTCTATGATATGATTAAGAATCTCTAGCCAAAGTATGAATGAGATTTAGGAAGTCGTTCCAAATCACATTCAAGGTAATCATATAAGTAAGAGAATCACATTGGATAGTAGACTTGAATAAACTATCAAATCAAACAATGTGGTTATATTAGAGAAATACCGTATTGCATTGTAATCCCAAACTAAATAGGTTCTCTACCTCTTCTGATTAGCTTGGGTAACCATGACATACTGCTAGGTGTCACTCATGGTTTGTGGAAGCCCTAAAGGTGTATAATCACTAAAGGGAGAATTGAAAAGTAAGTTTCAATTCACAATCGATTTGAAGAGTTCTAATCGCCCACTGCCTCGCTAAAAGGAACCTAATGGATCGTACACCGTGTAAGAATGCACTCTCTTTTCTTTTTTTTAGGCTGGCCACCCTAGGAAGAATGCACTAGCATACATTTCTTCCTAGGTCACTCATCTCTTCCTCAATACTCTCCTTGGTGTGGAAACTTAGAGGTTCCCTTTCTTGGGAACTTGGAGAATCCATTCCTTCATCCATCCAAGAAGTTATGGAGCCAAGAAGCAAAGTTTCTCCATCCACATCCATGGAGTCAAGGAGCAAGGAGACTAAGGAAAGAAGGCCCTCACATGGGTGAATATCCTTTGCTAAGCAAAGAGGTGCTTCATAGGTATAAAAGTTTCTCAACTCTTTTCTTTAAGATTTGAGTTGAGTCTTGGTATGCACCTGCAAAACAATCAACACCTTTGATCAAAGACCTAAGCCTCACGCGCCCACAAGGTGGGGGGGAGGGGGGGGGTTAGGCCAATGGATATCGAATGCCTAAGTTTGTTTCTCTGAGGAGAGTAAAGTGTTTTGGGCTTTTTAGGGTAGAAAAATCTTCTGAAATTTGGTAGAATAAGGGGTATATATCGGAGCAGAGGGCCAGCCATAGTGTTAGGGATTTACCCTACACATGGCGGCATCTTATTGGCCAAGGTTTATGGACAAATATTCTCAAGATATTAAATAGGAAATAATATCTTGAGATAATGGAGTAATTATCCCTAATTGATTTGAATTGGGCTTGCTTACTTGAATGGAGTCAATCTTTAATTGGAAATGTATTAAAGATAGGATTTGGGTAATTAATCCTTATCTTTAATGCTTTGACTTTTCCTTGCCAAGGGCAGGTGAGCTGTGGGCGATATTCAGCTGTTGGGACTTTCAGGGGTGCGAGTTGCGTGTGTGAGTATATGAGGAGCCTGCCCATTTAATGAGGGCAATCTTATCTTTCTTAAGCAAAAGTCTCGTGTCGCCTTTAAAAAATTTGGGATTATTTTAGGCTCCACAAGAGTGATTGTATATATTCTTTTACATTTTTCACACTTCTACTAACACACCCCAACCAAAATCAAGGCGTGCTGGCCGTCACGTGAGGGTGACGTAGCCATGTGAGTAGTGCGGAAGCGATAAGAAGATAAGAATGTGAATAATTAAAAACCAACCTAGGAACTTACTAAAAGAATAACATGAAAGTGTAAGAGTGAAGAGTTAAGTGTCACATCACAATATCAGAATATAAATGGCCTAGGAACAGTCCAGGAAATTATGATAAGTTTAAACCTCGAAGGCTTTTACTTCTCAAAAGTTCTAACCCCTCGCTGTAAAACCTGTATAGTTTTTCCCAGAATATAAAACATATAAAACGATATATGTATAACCCATATTTTTAGAAAAATTTTCCAACCACCCACGCGCCGCCCACGCGAGGGAACGGAAACCTGACGGGGTTCGGGAATATTCCGTCAAAAATACAGAATATTCCGTCTAATCTAACTAACGTCGTTACTGCCCTGTCAAACTTGACGGAATATCTTCTTCTTCTTCTCCGGCGAGTCGCCGGACGCAGGTGACTGTTCGCCAGTTTCTGGAAAAACTTTAAACCTACTATTCTACTTCATTTCTGCACCATTTTTCATGAAATTAACACCAAAAGAAAGCTCTCGACAAGTAGAATGACGATATACCTGATTTAAGCCTTAAATTCCACGAGATCACTTCGGAAAGGGTTCGAAAATTCGATCACCACTGTGCAAGTTCGTATCTGGGCTTTCCGACGTCCAAAACACCTCAACGTTGCACTCCGAGCATCGTGAGGATGTCCTAAGGCTCACTATGGTCTTGGAATTCGAAGAAAATCCTCCGTTTAAAAGTTGGTGAATAGTGCCAACTTCGGAGGTTCGGTTTTCACTGAGTTTTTGAGGGTTTCACGTACAACCAAAGGTATGGTTGTACTCAAGGACTCTCAAGGATCACAAAGATGGTCCTAGAATGCTCGATCTAAGAAGTTTTGGTTTGATTTGGGTGTTGCTGTACAATTTGCAAAGAGAGAGAGAGCACGGGTCCGAGAGAGAAGAGAGAGAAGAAGGGTTTCAGATGGGTGTGTGTGTGTACGTGATCCTCACACAGCCAATCAACACAAACAAAAATCTATAACCTAGGTTCTAATTGGCCCTCAACCAATTTTTACTACAACCTAACTAACTAATTAAACCCTAACCCTAACTCTAATCTAATAGGTTCCTACAAACTAGGAAGTACAATAATTGGTCCAACCAACCTTTTTGGGTCTTCAAACTTAGCCCAAAAATAAGAATTTAACCCAACGCTCAAGGGTAATTTCGTACTTTCACATTTTCGAGTATAATAAATGTACATAAATCGGGACGGGCTGTCACATCTACCATAATTATTATGAATTTTATTAATTTTTCACTCAAATAAAAAAAATAAAAAGGGTAAATTACAAAAAACTACCTCAACTATTGGGTCATTAACAGTTTCATAGCTCGTCTTTAAAAATTTTCAATGTCATACCTTATCTTCGAATTTGTTTCAATTTCATACCTTCCGTCAGTTGTCTGTCAATTTCTCTGTTAAATGCTGACGTGGCACATTTTATATTAAAAATTATTAAAATATTTTTTTCTCTCTCTCTCCCCTTCTTCTTCTTCTTCTTGCAGGCCGAACTGGTTTGGTTTTTTTTTTTTTTCTGTCTCTGTCTCTGTCTTCTTCTTCTTCTTACCCCCAATCTGCCCAGAAGAAGAACAAGAAGCAGGAGGAGGAGAGAGAAGAAAAAATAAAATAAAAATTTCGGCACCCCCCCCCCCCCCCGCCCACCCCAACCTGCCCAGAAGAAAGAGAAGAAGAAAAGAAGAAGAAAAGAAGAAGAAGAAGAAGAAGAAGGAAAAAAAAAAAAAAAGAGATGTTTCGGCCCTGCCCAGAAGAAGAAGAAAAAAGTGTTTCGGCCCTGCCCAGAAGAAGAAGAAGAAGAAGAAGAAAAAAAAAAAAAAAAAAAAAAAAGAGGTGTTTCGGCCCTGCCCAGAAGAAGAAGAAGCAAAAAAAAAAAAAACAAAAAAAAAAAAAAAAAAGTGTTTCGGCCCTGCCCAGAAGAAGAAGAAGAAGGAGGAGAGAGAAGAAAAAAAATATTTTTTAATATTTTATTAATTTTTTAATATAAAATGGGTCCCGTCACTTGCCACATCAGCATTTTAACGGAGGAATTGACGGAAGGTATGAAATTGAAACAAATTCGAAGATAAGGTATGACATTGAAATTTTTTAAAGACGAGGTATGAAACTGTGCACGACTAATAGTTGAGGTGGTTCTGTGTAATTTACCCAAATAAAAATTATTCATGAGGGTTTGGAGGGTTTAAAAAATATAAACAACGATGCAACCATTGTCTACGCGTAGAGGATGCAATCACGAGCGTTTATATATCCTTTCACATTTTTCACACGTGTACATCAATTATTATGAATTTTTATTTATTTTGAACTCCCCTAAAAATATTATTCACGAGGCTTTATAGGGTTTTAAAAATTCAAACGGCGATTTACCCATCTCAAAGCGTAGAGGATGCAATCACGAGCATTTCCATATTTTTTCACATTTTTACACTTGTAAATTAATTATTATTATTTTTAATGTTTTTGGTATTTTAAAATTCCTTTGTTATTTTTATATTTTAATGTGTTTTATAACGTTTTAAGCTCACTTTTAAGAGGATAAATTTTTTATTAGTATGACTGTATGAGAGAGAATAAAAAAGTTTGTTAGGTCGTTGAGTCTAAAAATGAAAGTATGTTTTTTTGTCTATAATAATACTATACTAGTTGATTTGAAATTTTGACAACAGGTCAAGTAAATTTATGCCAGTAATGATAATAAGAAACTCTCATAATAAAAATAAATAAACAAATAAAACTTAACTTTTTTTAACTTATATAGAATAATACAATAATACATATATACAAATGGGTATTGTATTTTATAGAAATTTTATTAGTAGTTTAACTTTAAAATCATCAAAATAATTTTTTTTAACAGATCAAAACGGGTTACTCGTGTGAAAACTCGTTATTAACGTGTTCTTAACGGGTGACCAAATTAGTTATCGTGTTGAACCGAGACTCCTTTTGGTGTTATTTTCATGTCGTATTAACGGGTAGTGTAAAAAATGACCAGGTATACCATAAACCATCATCGTCCAGCCTAAAAGTCGCAATTAAGCCCTGTAGCTCATCTGCAAGCACTGTGCGCTGGACAATAATTAATTCACCATGATCATGTCCTTTGGAATTAAATTCTAAAACTTTGACACAATCTTCTTTACAGACTTACGAACGCCTTCCAATTGGAATAACTCCAAAATTCATCTGTTTGATCACTTTTTGCTCAAGAGGAAGTCATATCCTACATTTAAAATACAATCCAAAGTATCAAAATCTCACCAAAACATACTAAGAATAAAGGAAAATATATAATAAGAAATCGACTCATAGCCATTGTAATGTTTTTAATTCGAATAACACTGGAAAAAAAAGGAAAATCAAACACAGCTCTAATACGTAAACAAACACTCTTAGCAATTGTTATGTAACAGTCTCACGTTTATGGTGGGGTATGCTCATGCTTAATTATGTTCATTGTTTTGGTTTGATTAATTTAATTTGATAATGAAAAATAAAGTGTGAGAAGTTAAAAAAATTATGTGGTCAAGAATATTTTAATAAGCCGCCCAAATAGCATTGGTATTTGAATTATCTCAACTCAATTGGTAAGGTTCTTTTCTTTTAAACTGAGTGGGCAGCTTTTTATCTCATGATAAGTGTCTCTAGACTTATCTAAATTATAGTGATATATACCCGTATGCCATAAACATGCATGAAATCATACAAGGCACCGTCAATCAATTTTTTCCAAATGAATATGTGGAAAATAAAAAAATAGAACAGGGGAAGGGACAAGTCATAAGACTGGCCACAGAAAAATAAACCTAAAGAAAACTGCTAATGCAATTACTGTTTGACATAAAATATTAAATCCCACTAAGCACCAGTAGTGGGAGAGTGTCCTTTCAAACAGATGCTTAAAATTTTTATATTTTTTAAACAAAAATTGAACGATTAAATCGTTCAAAGTATTTTATACTTCAAGACACTGTAAAATGCCCATATACAAAGAGGACCACTCTCCAACTTGTAGGGGCTTAGTGGGACTTGGTGGACGGATTAACATTTTTTTATAGACAACAGAAAATTCTGGACATATTGCCGCTGTGGAAATGACACCACGACGAGAAAGGAAAGTCTGAAATTCGCGGGACCTGCACAGCTTAATTTATTCTATAGAAAACTTCATTTTAATCTTTAAAAAAGATAAGTTTTAGACTATAATCTTATGTAAGATTAAAATTCAATTTTAGTCCCTATTACATTTAATCATATCATTTATTAATTATATTTTGATGTTTTATTTATCTTTTTATTTTTATTTTAATGTATTAATTACATTTAAATTTAATTTTTATTTCATTCATCATAGTATATTTTAATGTCTACATTTAGGCAACTAATTTTTTTATAATATATATTTTGATAACAATTTTGTATGTTCTTCATTTCGGTACATTAATACATTTGAATATTTTGGTATATCCATCGGTACAAATATATTGGTACATTAATTCATTATAATGCATTTCGATCAATATAATGCAGTTCGTTACGTACATTTTGGTACACACATTTGAGTATTGACTTTTAGGTACATTAATTCAATATATTATATTTCGGTACATACATTTTGGTATTGATATTTGTCACATCCCGACCCGGGGTCCACCACATCCCGGGCCCGCTCCACCACCGTAGCACGATATTGTCCGCTTTGGGCTCCGACAACGCCCTCACGGTTTTGTTTCAGGGAACTCACACGTGTCAACCACGTGCCGGCCGGAGGCCGCACGCGCCGCCACAAGGTGGCTGGGCAAAATTTCACGCACGCCCACGCGCCCCCGCGAGTACACAGTACTCTCCTTCGCGAAAATCTGCAGTTTTGCAGATTTTTGGTCCAACTTCCAGAGCTTCAAACGCGCTCGTTTTTCACCCAAATTCACTTCTACAAAAGCCAAAATGAAGCTAGGAATGTGGTCTATCAATCTACCTGCGCAAAAAGTTCATGAGTGGTCTGTGTTGCTCGAAAATTTGGCCTGAAAGTGGGCAAACGGCCACGGCCAAAAATTCCAGAAACTTGAAATTTTCTTCCTAACTTCCAGAGCTTATAACTAATTCGATACTTAACCAAATCTAGTGATTCAGAAGCCATTTTGAAGTTAGGAATGTGAAGAACAAGTCCATACCTAGTGAAAGTCCAGTAGTGGTCGAGGTTGACCAGAAATCCGAGCTGAAAGTGGCCAAACGACCACAGTTTTTCCTTCGCTGAAAAACTGAGCGACTTCTTTTCCTTGAGTTTTCTGGGTTTGTGTTCGTCCAAAACAAGTATATGAGTTTAAAAACAACATATAAAGATGAAATGAAGGTTCTTAGAGCTTCTCGGGGCTTACCTAGGCCGTGTATGAAAATGTACGAAACTCCGCCAATTCGAACCTTTCAAGTTGGACGTCCAAAACTCACTCAACTCACGAACCAAGGGTATGGATGTGTGTTCGTGACGTCGAGTAGATCGATTTCATATATTTACACCCTAGGTTTGGGCAAACTATGGGAGTTTTATTTAGGTTTCCGTTTATGTGCTTTAATTAATTATATTTTAGTTATTTCGCATATAGGGGAAACGTATCCCGAGGACGTACGAGGCCAAGCTAGGCTCGGGGGCTACGACCCAACGACGTATTTGTGAGTGGGCAGTTTGTTTTTATACCTATACATATTATAGTTTCTTTAATTGCATAATTACTTCAATTTATGCTTAAATTGCCAATTACTTTTAAATGTGATATAGAATTGTGATAAATGCAGCTATATGGTTGGGATATAACTGTCATGACATTCATACATATTTGTACATGCTCATCTTGCTGCACCCCAGTGTTAGTACTCTGCCCAGGGCCAGGGCCAGTCCTTCACGTGTATGTTCACATCCGCACCGTTCACTCGTCTTAGATCCAGGTTAGGTGCCAGCCTGTCGGGTAGATTGCGTTAGGCAATCCGACTTGTATGTGACCGTGTTTCTACACCAGTCTTCACGTGATCGTAGTACTAGAGCGTATTGATTACACCCAGTCTTGTCGGGTAGAATTGCTTTAGGCGATTCCGACTCGTGTGCTAGCTTAGATGATGAGCAAACAGTTTATAATTGATTATCACATGATTATATTGCTGTGGCATTTGACATATCACATATTGGCATATCATAAATTATATTGTTGTCATACGTAATTGCTTTTACCTATGTACTTATTAGGTTTTGAAGAAGCTATACTTGTTTTTACGGCGAGGGGTTAGTACTTTTCGAAAACAAAGGTTTTATATTAAGCATTGTTTTGCTGACCCACTCAACCTTGTTTTTCGCCCCTCCAGGACCTAGATAGCTGTACTCTTGAGGCACTCGAGGATTTCCGGCAGTTTCTGGCATTCATCTCTTATTTAGACGTATGAACAGTTTTGTTTCTAGGAACTCACACGAGAACTTCCCAGTGGGTCACCCATCATGGGAGTGCTCTCGCGCGCTACTCGCTTAACTTCGGAGTTCCCATGGAACCCGAAGCCAGTGAGCTCCCAAAAGGCCTCGCGCTAGGTAGGGATGGGAATATACATATAAGGATCACTCCCCTGGGCGACGTGGGATCTCACAATCCACCCCCCTTAGGGGCCCAAAGCGGACAATATCGTGCTACGGTGGTGGAGCGGGCCCGGGATGTGGTGAACCCTGGGTCGGGATGTGACAATATTTAGGTACATACATTTAGGTATTGACATTTAGGTATGTACATTTCAGTACATACATTTCGGTATTGACATTTAGGTACATTAATTCAATACAATACATTTCGGTACATACAATACATTTCGGTACATACATTTAGGTTCATTATAATATATTTCGGTACAATCATGTAGGTACAAATATTTCAATACAAAAAGTCAATTTTATATATTTCGGCACAGTCATTTCTGTACACTTATGTATTTATATATTTTTGTATCACAAATTTCTTTCAATATTTTCTCATTTAAGTTCATTTATAATTAAAAACTAAATATGTGCATATTAATAAAATTAAAATTTAATGTGGAGAGATTAAATAAAAATACACATTAAATAACAAAAATTGAATGTAAATTTTGATAAAAGAACACTTCGAGGAATTAAATTGAATATGTAATCTAGCATCAAGTTTTTTTTTTTTAAATATTAATCTTTTGCAAGGACTAATGTTCAAAAATCCCTTTATTCTATTGTCTATCTTTTTGTTGAATATTCTATTATTTCTTACTTAGTACTAATAAGTTGGGCACTGAAATGGTCAATATAAATGTCATACCGAAATGTCGGTCAGATCGACCCGAATTTCGGAAATGACGCGTAAATATTGAAACGCTGTTGTAGCCTATTTTATCTAACAATGGGAAGTGGAAAGGCGATAAAGGGAGAGATTGAGAGAGAGAGAGAGAGAGAGAGAGAGAGAGAGATGTGTTTGTAGAATCATAGGGGAATGTAGCCTCGTTTGGCAGCTCGAACTGTATTGACTATTTCAGCCGGATAGGATAAATAGTCACTGAATAGTACTAACTAAAATCAGGCGTTAGATGTAATATCAGACTAAAGACTGACTATTTAATACTGTGTTTGGTATTGTACCGGATAAATCGTACTATTATTATTTTTATGAAAAACAATTTCCATAAGTGCTGAACCCATCATAGCTGACAAGCGAAAGAGCTTTGAACACACCAAAACAACACCCAACATCTCTAGACTCTCATCAGCCACCGTCATCCTCTTCAGCCAAAGCTCCTCCAGCAGCGGGTACTCGGCGGCGAACACCTGCAGCCACGACCAAACATCGGAGCCTCAATGGTTGGGGACCAGATTGAAGTCCCTGAACCGCGGATCCAAATATGAGATTTGAGAGTACTGAAAAAATGAAAAAGATAAAAGGGAAAAGAAATTGATAGAATAATTCTTAGAAGAGGTCGTTTTGAACCTTGTTTGTGCAGATTTCACCATAATTGAAAACCCAGAAGCAAAAAATTGGAGAAAATGAAGAAATCGATATGAAATCTCTTATGGAGTCCTGGGTTTTGGTTGGTTGTTCTTCATTCTTTTGCTCATCTGCTGGCGGTTGGGACGGAGGGAGGGAGAAAGAGCGACAGTACTTTGGTTATGGTTGATAAAGAGTTCACAATGCGCTGGAGAAGAGATGGTTGGAGAAAAGTGGACGCCCGACTAATTATACCAACCTATAGGAAAAGATAACTAAGCAGGTATAGGCTGTATTAAATTGGTGGGACCAAATTGTTTTATTCGGTGGCTATTTAATACAAATGGACACCAAACATCGTACGCCGTATTAATAGTACTATCTGGTGCCTTATACGGTGTGCCAAACAAGGTCTGTGTGTGTTATTCCCTTATACGTAGTGCCTTTATTTATAGTAATAAGGGAGAGAAGAATATCCTTCATCGCCAGGGAATACAAGTTCATATAGGAAAGAATAACTAGAATTAAATCTAATCTATGATTTACACAATCACACTTAAACTAGGAAAGTTTACCAACACTCCCCCTTGAGTGTGTAAATACTTAAGGTAGATTCAGCATCATGCAGAAGTTGAGAAAGTCGACTCGTCGGCACTGATTCTAAGGAACAACATTATTCTCAATAAGGTATGAACTTGCATAAAGAAGTAAGTCTCACTAAGAAAACCCTAAGGCAATGGCAAAAATCTAAGTAGGGACAAAATCCATAGTCTAAGGAAAAATGCGTGAGTAATGCAAAGTCAAAAGAAACGTCTACGGGACATCATCAGGGATATGACCAGCCCAAGGTGGGTGCCTCGTTAAAACCTAGTTAGGTAGCAAAAACCCAGTGGGAAAAATGCTCCTAATCGTAGGAAAAATGAGTACATTAAGATCAAGCAAGTATACTTCAGGATACTTCCTTGAGTTTGACATAATTCCAAAGAGAACTAACAATGTTACAACTTAGAAAGTTTATGCATACCTATTCCATGAACAAGCTTCTAAAACGTCATCTTCGGTAGTGATTTGGTGAAGAGGTCTGCCAGATTATCTTGTGAACGAATTTGCATGACTTCGATCTTCTAATGCTCTTGTTATTGATGTGAGAAGAAGAACTTCGGCATAATGTGCTTGGTGTTGTCTCCTTTGATGTAACCCTTCTTGAGCTATTCGATGCATGTTGCGTTGTCTTCCTAAATTGTCGTAGGGACATAAACAACGAGGTAAAAATAGAAGGACCTTTGAATATGGCCCACAACTACTCTCAACCAAAAGCATTCCCGAGTTGCTTCATGTAAGGCGAGAATTTCAGCATGGTTAGACGAAGTGGTAACTAAGGTATGTTTAGTTGACCTCCAAGATATTGCGGTGCCTCCAATGGTAAAGACATAACTTGTTTGAGAATGCGCCTTGTGCGGATCAGATAAGTATCCTACGTCGGCATAACCAACAAGGCGAGAATCGACTCGAGAAACAGAGGGTAGGAAATCACTCGAGCATTCGTAGGGATAGAACAAGCCCAAATCCGTAGTACCCTTAAGGTAGAGGAAGATGTCTTTAACACTAGTCCAGTGTCTGAGTGTTGGTGCATTAATGTATCTTGCCAAAAGATTAACAGTGAAGTAGATGTTGGGTCTAGTGCATTGAGCTAAGTACAATAAAGCGCATATCGCACTTAGATAAGGAACTTCAAGCTCCAAAGTTTCTTCATCATCCTCCTCCTTCGGACGGAAGGGATCTCATTTTGCATATAACAATCGAACGACCATAAGAGTACTCGAACGCTTCACTTTATCCTCATTAAAGCGGCGCAACACCTTCTGGTGTAGTTTGATTGATGTACTAAGATTCCATCCGAACGATGCTCTATCTCGAGACCGAGACAATATCGAGTCTTTCCTTTATCTTTCATCTCAAATTCCGACTTCAGGTGCGCAGTAGTTCTCGCGAGCTCTTCAGGAGTTCCGATGAGATTCATGTCATCAACATATACTGCAACCATCGTAAAATCGAAATGTGACTTCGTAATGAACACACAAGGGCATAGTTCATTGTTCACATATCCTTGACTAGTCAAATACTCACTCAGACGGTTATACCACATTCTTTCGAATTGTTTCAAACCATAGATTGAACGCCTTAGTGGAATTGAGAGCGTATTCCGGGGTTTGGAAATATTTGATCCAGTCAATGTAAGTCCCTCGGGAACTTTCATATAAATTTCCGTATCAAGATCCCCATAGAGATACGTTGTTACTACGTGCATTAGCTATATATTCATTTTTTCGAAAACTACCAAACTGATAAGGTAGCGCGAAAAGTAATCACATCCATAACGGGTGAATAAGTTTCATCATAGTCAATCCCGAGGAGTTGTGAGAAGCCTTGCGCAACAAGACGAGCTTTGTACTGCACAATTTCGTTCTTCTCGGTACACTTCCAAATGAAAACCCACTTGCAGCCAACGGGCTTCACATGCGGAAGATTAGGAGCTACGGGTCCAAACATCTTACGTTTCACAAGCGAATTGAGTTTGACTTGGATTGCTTGTTTCCAGTTTGACCAATTAGTTTTACGTCGACATTCATCATCGGAATACGGTTCAATGTCATCACTCAACATGATCTTAATATCTACAGCATATGTTAATGCATCGTCAACGATCATCTCATTTCTACACCACACATCATCTAAGCTAGCATAATAGACTGAAATCTCATAATTCTGGGGAGGAGGATTCTTCTCTTCAATGACGCTTTTGTAATCTAGAATTTCCTAATGAGTTGGATAGAATGAGTAAGTGATAATTGGATTCACAGTCGTCCATGATAATTTGGGTCGTTCTTCAAGAACGTTGACGTTCTTATCTCCCCCTAACGATGGGAAGACTGTCTCATAGAAGTGACAATCCGCAAAACGAGTAGTAAACAAATCGTCTGTCAAAGGTTCTAAGTAACGAATGATCGTAGGAAAATCATATCCGACATAGATTCCTATCCTTTGCTAAGGCCCCATTTTTGTACGTAAGGGCGGTGAAATAGGCACATAGACAGCACAACCAAAAACACGCAGATGCGATATGTCAAGTTTGTATTAGGTAACCAACTAAAGGGTGTTATATGGTTGTGTCACAACAGGCCTCAGGCGGACCAACATAACTGCGTGCAATATTCCATGGCCCAAAGCAACGATCGGGAGCTTGGTACGTATGACCAACAATCGAGCAATCATTTCTAAGTGCTTAATGAATGCCTCTGCCAGGCCGTTCTGGGTGTGAACATGGGGTACAAGATGTTCAACTTCAACCTCAACCGACATGCAATAGCCATCAAAAATTTTCGATGTGAATTCTCCACAATTCTCCAATCGAATAGATTTGATCGGTTAACCAAGGTGGTGAACCCCAAGCTTGATAACCTGAGCCAACAGTTTGGAGAATGCAGTGTTCCTTGTGGACAACAAGCACATGTGTGACCAACGTGTAGAAGCGTCAACCAAAACCATAAAATATCTAAATGGTTTGCAGAAAGGGTGAATCGATCCACAAATGTTCCCCTGAATCCGTTGTAGAAAAATGGGAGGATTCGAACGAATCTTGTCATAAGAAGGCTTAGTGCTTAGTGATAAGTTTTCTCATTGAACATGTTTGACATGCGATTCCTTGAATCGAATCTAAACTTCAGGTTAGTGGATGCCCGTCTAATGATTTGAGGATATGGGTCATCACTATTTGTCCAAGATGTCCTAAATGGTCATGCCAAAGTGTAATTTCATGCGCAGTCCCAGAGGTAAGGCCAACCACATAGTGGCATGCTATGGGGCGTATGGTCATAGTATACAGACCACTCGGGATACGCTCAATGTTCTCTAGAATACGCTTCTGGGCATATTCATAGGAAGTTATGCACATAAATTCAACTTTGTTTTCTACATGGGTTTTAGTGTGGTAATTGTTATCTCTAATGTCCTTGAAACTCAACAATGTTCTTCCATAACGTGGAGAATAGAGTGCCTCATCAATGGTCAAGATTGTACCATTGGACAACTATGTGCCTTACCTTATCCTTCGATCAAGTTGGTTGGGCCTGAGAGGGTTGTTAGAGGCGCATTCTTAGGTATGAAGTTAGTGAAATAGATGCGTTCACGCAAAACGGTGTGCGTGGTTGCACTATCTGCCAGACAACTAACTTCCCCACTAGTCATACCTAGAATGAAAAATTAATTTGAATCGGTCACATGCATAAATGCTCTAAAAATAAATATCCATTCAAAAATAATTTCAGTATTCAAGGATGGTAATTAATTAAAAACTTAATATCCAAAAACAAATCACCAACAAATAATCCAAACATGAAGGAAAAATTGTTCAAAATTTAACCAAAAACAAGGGGGTTCGGCCACTACTGTGGAATTCGGCCCCAATGTCTTATTTCAACTAAAAAAATAGTTTATGTCTAAGATTTTAATCTTCCATAGGAGGTGGTATCCTCCTAAAAGTCAGAAACCTCCATCTTTGTACTCTCAAGTTCGTCCACTTGCACAAAGTTTGATTTAAACTTCTTACGATGAGAATGATATTCAGCTACAACCTTCTAGGGAGCTCAGCAAACAAGGGACCAATGGTATTTTGAATCACAGAGATAGCATATATCTTCATCCATGGTTTTCAGGTGCTTTGCCCTTATTCTTAAAGTTTGGGGCCTTGGGACCGAGGTTTGAACGCTTCTGGGCTTTGTTTCCTCCCTTAGATGGGCCTTGGCTCTGTTGACCTTGACGGGATGGCTTCTGGCCGCCCCTACCACGCCTCTTTTGGCGTTTTGGACGTTATTTCGTGTTATAGTATGCTTCAGGCACAGCAGTCATCCCAGTAGGTTGAGCTTGATGATTCATCATCAACTGCTAATTCTACTTTTTCATCGAGAAGTAAAACAGAGATCAAATCTGAGCACGTAGTGGACTTCTGAGCTCTATATTGTTGCTACAGGATAATATTAGTAGTAGAGAAGGTCGAATAGGTCTTCTTCAGGAGATCCTCTTTGGTCAAAGTTTCATTACAAAACTTGAGAAGTGAACGGATTCGACAAACTTCAGAATTATATTCATTCACAGACTTAAAATCTTGGAAGCGCAAATGCTGCTAGTTATATCTTACTACAGGCAAGAAGATGTCCTTTTGGTGATCAAAACGATCAGCCAAAGCGACCCATAGTGCTCGTGGATCCTCCTCAGCAAGGTATTCGGTTTGCAGGGCATCATGAATATGTCTTCGGATGAAGATCATAGCAGTGGCTTTCTTAGCTTCACCAACCGGATTGTTCATCTCATCTTCAATGGCGAGACACAAGTTCTTTGCAGGGAGGTGGAGCTTCACATCTTAGACCCACTTGAGGTAGTTTCTTCCAGAGACCTCCAAAGCAGTGAAGTCAAGTTTGTTTAAATTCGACATGTTCCTATCACAGAATAGATGGACAAGATATGGTTAGTGTAATGGAGAACAAATCAATTCATTCACATAGAAGTAGAACATTCAGGTTCTAATAGACATGTATTGGTTTAAATTTGCAAGAAAAACTTCAGGTTTTCATGGGTGACGTTTTTAAGGAAAGTTTCAGGTTTTCAAACAAGGCATGTTTTTGGAAACTTCTGGTTTCGAAATAATTATGAACTTTAGGTTCATATGTTCCTGCAGGCAAACACAAATATATGTACAGAAATATGCAAAAAGAAAATATGCAAATAGAACTTCAAGTCTATAATTATAATTGAATTAATTATTTGGACTTCAAGCCAAATTTAAAGTGTGGGTGAAAAAATATAAAACCCATTGGGCGTAAATTAGGCAATTAAACTCGGGGCCCAAAAATTGGACAAAAACCCATGGGTAGGTTGACTAAATGGGAGCCGTGCGGTCCAAGCCTAAGAATGGCCTGGGATAGGCTCGAGTGGATTAGGCCCCCAGGTGATGGTGGGCTGCATGCCCAATAGCAACAAAACTGGTTTGCAAAGGAAGTCGGGCCCAAAGAGATGGCCCCGAAGGGGCGGGATTATATGTGACGCGACATGAGGGGACACCGTGTACCAGCATTGGGTTGGGTCCAACAAAAAACCCAATGGGTTGTTATATCTGGGCCGGGACACATATGGCAGCAGTAAGCCCAACGGGTGCTGATGCGGTCCAAGGATCTGATGCCCACTTGGGCTCGAGTCTAGGGGATTCGAGACACCCCAACGACACTGGATGTCAGAATACAACCGGTAGAGACGCTGGCATCACTTCAGGCAATTTTCCTCGAGGGTCACGGCACGGTGAAGCTTGTGGGTTCACTTGGGAACTCAAATCGTGGACAAAAACCTAGGTTTCGATGTCGGGAAGGTTCGAAAACGTTGAGGATTTGAGGAATCCGTTTGAGAATTTCTTCAATGTTCATCGAATTTCTGAGAAAAAACCCATCGTCTCCGACGATGGTGAGGTCCCAATCACGACTGCAGGCGTAATTTCCTAGAAATTAACAGCGGTGAAGCCATGGCCGACTGCGAGCGGCGGCGTGGGTTAGGGTTTGATGCCAAAAAGGCATTTTCTCAGATGGAGCAAGGGTTTTGCACCGGTGCTTCGCAGCCTATGGTGGGCTCATGTGAGCTAGTGGTGTCGAGGGTCACGGGTTCGAGGAACCCCAAGGGTTCTCGATTTCAAAAAAAAAAAATATATATTCTTTTTTTTTTCAATTCAGTTCAATTAGGCCTGGCAATTCCTGACACAACCCGATAACCTGACACGACACGACACAAAATTAACAGGTGTTCGGGACGACACGATAACGAATCGGGTCGTTATCGGGTAACCCAATAAGCACCTATTAAGATAATGGGTTTGTTCGGGTGTACACGTGGGTAACACGATACACGATAAGAAAAATATTAATTTTATCATTTTATAACCCCAAAAAAATACTATAATAATTATATATATATATATATATTAATTTAACAATTTTATACCCCTAAAAACTACAATTATATATATATATTAAATTAAATTTTAAAAATTGGTGACCATTGAATCGGCTTAAATATACATACCATTTAATTTTTCAAGTGTTGTAAACTTATACACACAAAATAAATAAATTTAAATCTACTTAATAAATATATATATATATATATACCATTGAACTTGATGGGATACAAATTCTACGAAACTAATTTCAACGATCCAACTGTCAAACTTGTTTGTATATGCTTCGAGATCGCTACGCCAAAAATCGCAAAAAATAAACATTCAGAGATCAAGTAACGGGACAAATTTGTTCAATGGTTATAAAACGAAAAATCACGATTTAACAGTTATTTTAACTTCGATTTTGATTATGTTTTACAACTACACTCCTTGATCCTATATGAATACAATGAATGAATTCGATCTTCAAAGTAAATATTTACACAAGTGGATACCACAAAATCTTATGTTATACTTAATGAAAGTATAAATAAACTCTAAGTGTTAGTGAATCTATCGTTTTGATGGGATACGCATCCTACGAAACTAATTTCAACGATCCAACCGTCAAACTTGTTTTTATATGTTTCGAGATCTCATATGCCAAAAATCGCAAAAAAACAAACATTCAGAGATCAAGTAACAAAACAAAACTTTTCGACGGTTATAAACAAAAAATCACGATTTAACGGTTATTTTAACTCCGATTTAATGATTTTTACAGCTACACTACTTGACCCTATATGAATACAATGAATGAATTTGATATTCAATTTAAAATATTTACACAAGTGTATACCACAAAATCTTATGTTATACTTAATGAAAGTATACCACAATTTGATATTCAATTTAAAATATTTACACAAGTGTTGCTAAATCTATCGTTTTGATGAGATATGCATTCTACGAAACTAATTTCAACGATCCAACCGTCAAACTTATTTGTATATGCTTCGAGATCGCATACGCCAAAAATTGCAAAAAACAAATATTCAGAGATTAAGTAACGGGACAAAACTTTTTGACGTTTATAAATGAAAAATCACAATTTAATGGTTATTTTAACTCCAATTTTGATGATTTTTTACAAATACACTCCTTCACCCTATATGAATACAATGAATGAATTCGATCTTCAATTTAAAATATTTACACAAGTGGATACCACAAAATCTTATGTTATACTTATTGAAAGTATAAATAAACTCTTAGTGTTAGTGAATCTATCGTTTTGATGGGATACGCATTCTACGAAACTAATTTCAATGATCCAACCGTCAAACTTGTTTGTATATGCTTCGAGATCGCATATGCCAAAAATTGCAAAAAACAAACATTCAGAGATTAAGCAACGGGACAAAACTGTTCGGCGGTTATAAACAAAAAAATCACGATTTAACGGTTATTTTAACTCTGATTTTGATGATTTTTTATAACTACACTCCTTGACCCTATATGAATACAATGAATGAATTCGATCTTCAATTTAAAATATTTACACAAGTGGATACCACAAATCTTATGTTATACTTAATGAAAGTATAAATAAACTCCAAGTGTTAGTGAATCTATCGTTTTGATGGGATACGCATTCTACGAAACTAATTTCAACGATCCAACCATCAAACTTGTTTGTCTATGCTTCGAGATCGCATATGCCAAAAATTGCAAAAAAAACAAACATTCAGAGATCAAGTAATGGGACAAAACTTTTTGACGGTTATCAACGAAAAATTACGGTTTAACGGTTATTTTAACTCCAATTTTGATGATTTTTTACAGCTACACTCCATGACCCTATATGAATACAATGAATGAACTCGATCTTCAATTTAGAATATTTACACTAGTGGATACCACAAAATCTTATGTTATACTTAATGAAAGTATGAATAAACTCTTAAGTGTTAGTGAATCTATATATTAAATTAAATTTAAAAAAATTGACTATAGTAATGTATGGATGTTTTTTTATTATGCTCTTATTTTCGAGTGTAGATGTAGTACTTAAACGATAATGTGTTTTAATGTTTTGAAGTAATATTTATGTGGCAATGTGTGGTATGTGCAAATTTAAGAAAAAAAATCTATTTTTCTTAACGGGTCATAACGGGTCGGGTCACTTTACCTGACCTGTTAAGGACCTGTTAAGATAACAGGTGTGACATGACACGACCCGTTAAGATAACAGGTGTTACGCAAAAATGACACAAACACGACAGACACGACCCGTTTGCCAGGCCTAAATTCAATGCAATTCAATTTTATATGCATATATTTGATGCAATTCATGGCAATATAAAATTCACATAATTCAACAATTATGAATATAATGCATACACAATTTATGTAGAATCTAAAATTCGAAAAAATGTAAAGTTGGGTCATGCATTATGGTGAATGTTCATGCTATCAGGGCTGCAAAAATATCGAGATAAAAACCGTTGTTTTCGAAGAACCTAATTGCATGATAATATGGATGAACTGGTTTGATGCAAAAAAGCTTCCATGTCAGATTCCTAAGCTCAGTGGTAGGAGCGTGCTAATAATGTGTTGTAGCTTATTTTATCTGACAAGGGGAAGGGGTCGGGGACAAGAAAATCCTTCATCCCCAAGGAATACAAGTTCATATAGGAAAGAATAACTAGAATCAAATCTAATCTAGGATTTACACAATCACACTTAACTATGAAAGTTTACAACAAAGACCGTATTGTATTGTAATCCTAAACTGAATTTCATGGGTTAAGTTTTGTTTTTGAGTGCATACAAGCATGATTCCAACTTTTAATTGTTAATGGCATGCATAGATGTTGCTCAAATGAACTAATTTTCACAAATATTTCCTTCAAGAGAAAGGTCTTATTTTTTACTCATATGAATAATGAGTTTGATACAAATTATGGTAGCACATTGGTAGGATTTCTAGGTATAAATTTCCTTGTATGAAAAGAAATATGACAATTGTAGAAGGCAAAAGGTATTTTGCAATTAGGCCTCCAAATAAATTGTTTGACAAGGATTTTGACTAGGGGGTATGATTGAATCCAAATATGACTGCTTATATATCTCTGGAAAGGAGAATCAAATCACTGGTGTAATTCTATTAAAAGATAATACAATGCATGTCTACATGGGGATCATCTTTAACGAATCAGCTTATTATAAGGTGTTAAGGAGATGAGTTCTCCATGGACTTGTTTTCGCACAGACTGTGGTATTTGAAATCTTCAGTAGTATTGCATGAGTTTGGCGATGTTCCATCTTTTGGTAATCAAAGTTCCATCCATATGTTGCAGATTATATGTTCCTCTACCTCTTATTCCGACGACTTTATATGGTCCTTCCCAGTTTGCTCTGAGCTTTACCTTCTTATGGTACTTTTGTATTCTCAAAGACTTCCCTTAAAACAGGATCTCTAACTTGAAGACTTCGAGGTTTGGCACCTTTTTTGTAGTACGATATGGTTTGGTTTTGGGTACCAAATGATTTGGTAATTTCGGATTGGTAATTTCGATATAGTACGGTTTTGGTACTTTTGGTACTTTTTTCCACCCCTACTAATAAGCCTCTAACCTTCAAAACGTTTGAGGGAGAATACTCTATGATATGATTAAGAATCTCTGGCCAGAGTATGAATGAGATTTAGGAAGTCATTCTAATGGCTTAAAATCAATCAATTTATATTCGTTATGTATTTGTTTACAATTATTTTTGCAAAGCTATCCAAAACTTGACAAAGAAAAGCTAAGGGCTTTAGTTTCCGTACTTGGTACCACAATCCCATAGATTGTGTTGAATGGATTGTATATGTACCTAAGTATTCTCATCCTCACAATCTTCCTATTGATAATGTATCATTGGAAGAACATGTTAGATAAGTCTATCATAAAGAGGAGAACACTTTTAGTGTCATAATTCTTCACTTACAAATCGTTGTATGAAGAAATAAGAGTTTCTTTGAACAACCCTTAGTTAACGAAAACACTAGTGCTTGTTTCTTTGTTAAAAGAACAAGGAACTTGAGAAGTAAGCACAAAGGCATGGAGACTTTATGTGCCATGATTCTTCACTTACAAATTGTTGTATGAAGAAATGAGAGTTTCCTTGAACAACTCTTGAAAGTTTGTAATTATGTTTAGAACATAATGGTTGATTGACAAAAATAGTCCATCAATATGGACTTATGATGATTTTGAATCATTGAGTGTTGAAGTGTTAAACCACTTCAGGAGACGGAAACTAGGCAAGGGCTTCACCTTTGAGTCCCTATCCAAATGGTTCACTAAGTTTATTGTAAACTATATAGTGAACAATAACCGCACTCTCTCCAAATCGTTTGATGTGTATAACACAATTGAAATAAGTTTCAAGAGAGATAGTGGGAGGTTAAGGGACCATGACTATTGTAGTCAAATGAAGAAGGCGAAATAACTCCAAGGGAACAAACTTTAGATTCCAACACTTCTCTCCAAAGGTTAAGCTTCGTATTTACTCCTTCTTGAGTTTCATCTATCAACACTATATCACTGCGAAAAGCATACACCAAGGAATATCATCTTGAATATGCCTCATTAACTCATCCATTACTAATGTAAAAAAGTAAGGACTTAAAGAGGAGCCTTGATGTAATCCTACAGTTATGGGGAAGCTTTCGGTTTGTTCTTCATGAGTTCTTACGGCAGTCCGTGCTTCGTCATACATATCCTTTATAGCTTGGATATATGCTACTCGTACTATTTTCTTCTCTAAAATCCTCCAAAGAATGTCTCTTCGGACCCTATCATACGTTTTTTCCAAATCTATAAAAACCATGCGCAAATCCTTTTTCATATCTCTCTATCTTTCCGTCGATCTTCATAAGAGATAGATTGCCTCCACGGTTGAGCACCCTAGCATGAACCAGAATTAGTTGTCCGAGACCCGTGTCTTTTACCTCAGTTAATGCTTAATTACTCTCTCCCAAAGCTTCATTGTATGACTCATTAACTTAATACCCTATAGTTCATATAATTTTGTACATCGCCCTTATTCTTGTAGATAGGCACCAAAGTGCTCTAATGCTACTCATTTGGCATCTTCTTCACTTTCAAAATGTTATTGAAAAGATTTATGAGCCATATTATACTCGTCTCTCCCAAGACTTTCCACACTTCGATCAATATATCATCTAGGCCATTGCTTTTCTATGCTTCATCTTTTTCAAAGCTCCAACCACTTCTTCCTTCCTAATTCAGTAGTTGAATGAGTAGTTTCTACACTCATTTAAGTTACTCACCGGAGAAATACTCTTTCATGTCCTTCTTTGAAAAAATTATGAAAATAACATCTCCATTAGTCTTTGACCGCGTTCTCTGTAGCAAGAACCTTTCCATTCTCATATGTGATGCACCTCACTTGATTCAAGTCCCTTGTCTTCTTTTCCCTTGCTCTAGCTAGTTTCTAGATATCCAACTCTCCTTCTTTGGTATCTAGTTGCTTATACATATTGTCAAAGGCCGTTAGCTTCGCTTCTGTCACAGTTTTCTTCGCCTCCTTCTTCACTATTCTATACCTTTCACCGTTTTTCGTCGGTTTTATCCTTGTATAAGGCTTTACAACATTCCTTCTTAGCCTTAACTTTTGTTTGTACCTCCTTCTTCCGCCACCAAGATTCCTTTTGGTGTGGAGAAAAACCCTTGGACTCTCCTAATACTCCTTTTGCTACTTTTCGAATACAACTAGCCATGGAATCCCACATTTGGTTAGCTTCCCCCTCTCTATCCCAAACGCATTGGGTGATTACATTCTCTTTAAAATAAACTTGTTTTTCTCCTTTTAGATTCCACCACCTAGTCCTTGGACACTTCAAGGTCTTGCTCTTTTTTCTCTCTCTTTTGATATGTACATCCATCACCAACAAGCGATATTGATTAGCCATGCTCTCTCCTGGTATAACTTTGCAATCCTTACAAGTTATATGATCCCCCTTCCTTATTAGAAGAAAATCTATTTGTGTTTTACGACCCACTCTTGTAGATGATCACATGTTCTTCTCTCTTCTTAAAGAAGATGTTGGCTAAGAAGATATCGTATGCCATTGTAAAATCCAAGATGGCTTCCCCATCCTCGTTTCTCTCCCCAAAACCATGGCCACCATGAAAACCTCCATAGTTGCATGTCTCATTGCCCACATGTCCATTTAAATCTCTTCATATAAATACCTTCTCTGTCTGAGCGATTCCTTGCACCAAGTCTCCAAGGTCTTCCCAAAATTTCTCCTTAAAACTTGTATCCAACCCTACTTGAAGTGCGTACACACTAATCACATTGATGAGTTCTTCTCCTATTACAATCTTTATTGCCATAATTCTATCTCCTACCCTCTTGACATCTACAACATCTTGTGCCAGGGTCTTGTCCACGATGATGCCAACACCATTTTTCGTTTTATTTGTGCAAAATGCCAAAGTTTAAAACTTGAGTTTTCAAGGTTCTTTGCCTTAAGACCAACCCATTTAGTTCTTTGGAGGCACATAATACTTATCCTTCTCCTCACCATAACTTCCACTACTTCCATAAATTTTCCCATTAAGGTTCCTATATTCCACGTTCCTAAATGCATTCTACTCTTTTGAACTCTACCCTCATGTATTAGCTTCTTTGCCCTCCCCCATATAATAAGGTCAAAGTAAACTTTGGCTGCTGAGAGTGGTGCGACTGTTGGAGGCGTGGCAGTCGAGGAACCAGTGGTTGCGCAAGCTGCCGATGAGTAGTCTTTTTGCTTAGACTTAGGAATTTTCGTCTTTTCCTTTTCGTTCTACTTTATTTGAACTTTGTTAGCCTTCGAGCCAGATTATCAGTTTGCTATAAATTTAATAAATAGCTTCCCTTTCTTTGCTTCATCCTTGCTATTTCGCCATGTCTTTTGCAAACCTTTACCGTAGAACGGGTGGCAGGGTAAGCTGGTTCGATAAAGCAGTCGATTCCACGTTGTCACTTAGGTTTTAGTTTCGGCTTCGAGAGCCTTGCCTGCTCGAGGCGACTTGCAAAACTTCACCATAGGATGGATGACTAGGTCGGCTACTTCGATGAAGTGGTCAATCTCACATCATCACTTTAGGCTTTAGTCTTGGCTTTGATGCTCAAGGAGCTTTACCTGTATAAGGAAATATGTGAAGTTTCTAAGTTATGGCGGTCGCACGCGTGGCTTTCGTAGAAAGCAGAAGATTCTGCATAGTTGCTATAGTTATGAACTTCGGCTTTGATGGCTACACGAGCTTTGCCCTCTCAGGGTATGCTGCGAAATTTTTAACTTATAGAGCTGGGGATTAGACACGTGCATTTCATATAGAGTAGAGGAATCTGCGTAGCTGCTATAGTCGTGAATCTCAACTTTAGCGACTTCACGAGCCTTGGCCCTCCCATGGCATGTTGCAAAGTTTTTAACTTATAGAGTCGGCGGCCGAACATGTGTTTTTCGTAGAAAGCAGAGGAATTCACGTAGCTGCTATAATCGTGAATCTCGGCTTTAGCGGCTTCACGAGCCTTGGCACTCCCAGGGCATGTTGCGAAATTTTTAACTTATAAAGTCTGCAGCCGGACATGTACCTTTCATAGAAAGCAGAAAAGTTTGCATAGCTGCTATAGTTGTGAATCTCAGCTTCACGAGCTTTGGCCCTCCCGGGGCATGTTGTAAAATTTTTAACTAATAGAGCTGGGGGCCAGACACGTGCCTTTCGTAAAAAGCAGAGGAGTCCGCGTAGCTGCTATAGTCGTGAATCTCGACTTTAACGGCTTCACGAGCTTTGGCCCTCCTAGGGCATGTTGCAAAATTTTTAACTTATAGAGCCAGCAACCGGACACGTCCCTCTCGTAGAAAGCAAAGGAGTTCGCATAGCCATTATAGTTGTACATTTCGACTTTAGCTTTTGCAAAACTTAAAGCATAGATTGATAGGAGCTTATTTATGCGACTTAGTTAGCTTGTTTCCTTGCATTTACGTAGTTAGTTTCTACTGATTAGAGTGTTTTAAGCTATTTTGGTGAGTTTTCAGGTTCAAATGACAAAGTTGGTAAGAAAGTGCAATTTGGAGCATTTTAGAGCAGTTTTGGGCTTGGAATGGATAGCATATGCATGGAGCAAGGTGGATGGACGTTTTTGAAGTTCAAGAAAGGCTAGGAATATGCTAAAGAGTTTGAGAAATTAATTCAAAACAAAGAAGATAAGGAGTCAGCAAGAAAGAAGGAACATTATCCAGAACCTTATCCAAACATTATCCAAACTACCTTATCTTATCCTAACCTTATCCTAATCCTATTTTACCTAAATTTCAGCTGCAAGAGAGACTCCTACTTACATTAAATCAGCTAAAAGCCAGATTTCTAGAAGCCACACCCTTTTCCTAAAAAGGTGCCGCAACCTTCCTTCTAGAAACCTGCCGCAAAACTCTCTCTTATTCCTCCCTGGAATCTGCCTTAGAATTGACCCTTTTCTTGTTGGTTTGGAGTCCTAATCCTTCTCCCTTTCAACCCTTGTATCGTGACCCCCTCTCCTTATAAATACATACAATGCCGTAGCTCACAAACCACCCCACCACACACACAAGAGCCTAAATTCTGAAACACCCTCATTCTGCCGCAGCAAGGAAGGAAGGAGAGGAGAAACTTGGAGCCGTGCCCTACCATTCAAGTCCCTTGGAGTATTGGAGCGTTCTAGGTGTATTCTATCTTTTGTTTATTTCAATGTTTAAATTAATTTATCTTTGTTTAATTGCGAACATGAGGAACTAATTACGTTTTAGCTAGAGGTGAATTCAAAGCCATGAACATATATGTTTGATATGAATTGATTACCTCCAGTTATTGTTTCACAAATCATGAATGCAATTTGCTTAACTGCTTGATTGATAACTTATTCTTGTATGTTGATTAAGAGGGTCTGCTTAGTTTGCATGCATGAATTTGATGCTAAAATATAAGGCAGTTTCACCTAATAGTTATGAACTTATATTTATAAGTAGTGGAGGTCGCTAGTCACGATCGCGTTATGTAAATTCCTGGCAGGAGTATCATGCAGTCATAGTTACGAATGTCATGTCAATGCTTATGATTTTCACATAACTTAATGATCTTTGATATGTATCTCTAGTATGCAGTTCATGTAGGGAACTTGATAAGAATAATTTGGGTTGCGTCGCTGAGTCCAATTCAATGAGTTTAGGAAAATCTAAGGGTTAATTAGTGCAGTTCACGGTTAACTTGGGGCATTGTCATTCATGGTTTATAGGAATAATAACTGGAAATCGATTCATATGCATATGTGTCATGTGTGGAGAAGGACCCTCTAGCTAGCCTTTCACCCATCAATTCACCCCAAATTCGTACCCTTTAGTTTGTGTGTCTTTAATTTGTTTGTTTAAGTCTTAAATTCGTCAAAACCAATCCCCCTTTCATTGTGTCGAATTAGCTTAGTTAGAACTAGTTTAAACCTCTCTCATTTAGTATTTTGAGTCAAGTTAAGTGTAGAATTCGTCCAAATCACCCTTTAGTTCTTGTTTTGAGTCAATTTGCTTGTTTGTACTGTTTTAAGTCTGTTTAGTTTGTTGTGAGTCATCAGAGTCTAGTTTTGTGTTTTTAAGTCTAATTTGAGTAGATTAGCATCCCTCTTAATCCCTGGCTTAGAACGATCCCTACTTACATATATACTACAATTCTCGCAAGAGAGTTAAGTTTGTGTGCTAGTTTATATCACATCATAGACCGTCAGCTGGAAGCACTGCTTTTGAATAAACAGACGGGTCTGAGTAGTCATAGTAGGTGTAAGTCTCGACTTAAAGTTGCCTAGGGCTGCTAGTCGTTGGGTCATCGGTCGGGCGTCTTACTTACAGAAGCAGACAACCCACGTGACCTCTTTAGGCATTAGCCTTGGCTCTCGGAGGTGTTTTAGGCTTAAGTTGTATGTGTAATCCCTACTCAGTGGCCATATCCTTCCGAGTTGCTGGTCCTTTGATCTTTTAAGCTACACACAGCTCGATACGTATCTCTTAGGCAGCAATTGTAACTAATTTCGTAAGTCACTTGACTAGTATTACAACACTTTAGAGCTGAGTTACGTTCATGAAGATTGCACGTCGTGGGCGGACCATCTATCATGAGTAGGGATCCTGCACTTAGCATCTCTTTCGGTTAGAGACCCGAGCTTCTGTGAAATTGAATCCTTCAGTTGGTTAAGTCTTTTTAGGAAAAAGTCTATTGTGGCCAACTCTGGGAGTGTCCCAGCGCCGGTAGTCAAAGCTTTCAGGGTAACTGAGCAGTCGAACAACTCATCCACCTCTGCATATTCCAGAGCAATTTACCCTCTCGCACTGGAGAGCTAACCCAGATAAGTGTCAGGGAATTAGTTCACCCTCTCACACTGAAGATCAGACCCAGATGGGTGTCGATGGATTAGTTTACCCTCTCATACTGAAGAGCATACCCAGATGGGTGTTGAGGGATTAGTTTACCCTCCCGCACTGGAGAGCTTACCCAGATGAGGGTTTGAGCAGTTGTTGTAGGTAGCAGTTGAGCAAGGTTTATGAATAACTTCTTGGATCTTCATTGAGAATAAAAAAATGTATCAACTAAGCTGAAAGGTAGAAACTGCATTACAACTGAGATAATCCTCAGCCTACGAGGTCTTGTTGGTCGAACTGCTAGATGTTTTGAACTTATTTGGTTATGCCTGAATGAGGTTTAAGAGGTGATGAGAGATTTCCCCAGGCATTACTTCATATTGCTACTTGATGAAAGTTAAGTGCTTCATTCTTCCAAAGCTACATGTGGCCCGAGAGTGCTCTGACCTGGCAAAGATGCCATTAATCTGCACCGTTTGCAATAGTGGTTCAGTGTTGGTTTTCGCTGCTAACGTAGGCCGTGCAGCTGACTTGTCGAGGTATTTGTCACACTAGCCTTCCTTCGTCAGTTTGTCGAGGTACTGCTTCCACTTCAGACAGCCATTGGTAATGTGACCCGGTCCTTGGTGGAATGCTCAATAATTTGTCTGATCTTGCTTAGTAAGATCACCCTTCATGGGTGGCGGCAGTTAGAACTATGGTTCATTCTTGAGCTTACGGAGAATCTGGCCAATTGGAACTGTGAACTTGGTGTGCGTTTCAGGCGCTAAGTCATCTCTGTTTGTGGAACGGTCCCCGCACTTTTTTGTTTGCTCGTTCCTGCTGAACTGCTTAGCCTCATCCCATAGTGTATGCTTATCTGTCAATCATACGAAGCTGTTAAGGTCAGTTCCCTGCCCATGATCAATTTTCCAAATAAAGGGTGTTCAATGGGAAGCCCATTTTGAATGATGTCGTTGCTATGCCTTCGTTGCAGCCAACAATCTTAGCCTTCTCTACCTTGAACCTCTTGACATAGTTGCAAATTGATTCTTTCAGGTCTTTCACGATGTTGTAGAAGTGGTCGGACATCTTTTTGATTGAGCAGTAGGACTAATATTCCTTGGTGAAAACTAAAGAAAGTTCGTTGAAGTTCCAGATTAAGCGTAGTTGTAAGGCATGGAACAAGTCTTGCGTCTCACCTTGAAATGTCATGGCGAAAACCTTGCACATGAGAGCGTCATTGTTGCTGTGAAAAATCATAGCGTTGCAGTAGTACTTCAGGTGCCTGTCCAGATCTTCATCTCCTTTGAAAAGGGTGAAATGTGGGAGGCTAAACTTCCATCGTGGCTCCATCTGCTCGATCTCATTCGTAAATGGTGACTTGCTCATTTTGGCCATGTCTCTTCCAAGGGCATCGCCGGTAGTCTCAATGCGTTGGAATCAACACAGCTACTCTGCTACGAGCCTTTGTACTTCCTCCTGGATTTGCCTCTAGTGGGGCAGTAGAGCCTCCAACTACCCTTGGTGTTGACCTGCTAGTCTATGTTGCTTTTCTACATGTCATGCTCATCTGTGTCGCGGTCCTGTTGCACAGGGTTCATTATGTGATGTTCGTCATCACGCTTGGTGGAGACTGCTAGTGGAACTTGAGGTAGACTGCTCTCGTGCTCTCCTCGATCCATCATGTAGCTGCCTACTCTGGTGCCCCGCAGAATGATCTCTTTGTGGGCCTAGCCTCGTGGGGACGCTTGCTTGGAATGTCCGAAGTGCTCGTCAGAGTGTGGACCCAACTTCGAATGCACATTGACTCGTGAGCCAAGTCGAGAATGAATGTTTCTCTATGCACTAAGGCGAGAGAAGATGTTTTCCCGAGGGCCAAAACAAGAGTGCACACTTCCCGAACTCACTGTTCGTGACGGGCTGAGCGGTTGTTTACTGAGACGTCGCTGGAATGAGTCACCATCATCTACCTTTGTCCTACTTCGGGACACCTTGTCTGGGGTGCACTACATCTTGATGCGCTCAATGAGCTGGTTCACCAAGGTGGTCTGCTGCGCAAGGGCACTAGTCAAGTCAGCGACCTACTAGGGTAGGTAATGTTCGTCATTTGGATTGAAAGAGTCTGGATGATGGACGTCTTCATGTGTAGTGGACATGTAATGGACAACAGGTAAGAAACTCGAGCCCGGAGCCAGCAATCCTATAGAAAAGTAGGGTGAAAATAACCCTGGGTTGATCACGGGGCCGGTGGCCAGGATCGAAATCGCCAAAGGTGGCCTCGGATTGGAATTGGTCGCTGGTCGGGTCGTCAGATCAGGTTGGGAGGCAGGCCAACCAGCCTGGGTGGCTGGGCTATGCGTGTGGGCGCGATGGGTTCACGCGTGTGGTAGCTAACCTTGGGCCTGCGCTGCATGTTGGGCCAACGCTGGCTCCTCGCAGGCTTGGGCTCGGCTGGTAGCCAAGTGGGCTCGAGCTACCTCCGCAACGAGCTGAGCTTGGGCTGCTGGCTAGGCTCTAGCTGCTGCGGCTTGGGCTGCAATGGGCTCGGCCTACTTCTCTGTGGGCTGGGCCTCCTGCCTGTGGGCTAGTGGATGAACTGGGCCTCCTACCCAAGGTTTTGGTGGTCCTTGCGCTGTAATGGCAGCGGTGCAAGAACTTAGGCCGCGATTTAGTGGCCTTGCCATGGCTGCTGGATTGTGGCGGCAATGATGGTGTGGCTCCTTCCGTCGTTGCGTTGAGCCTGAAGGACCACTATCGTGTTGGCTACATCATCATCTCTACTCTCTGATCCAAATCCTTATGTTCGTCGTCTTAATGAAAGCACAATTTATCGATTCAATTTTCCGCCGTCTCTAGCTTTGACGAAAATGCAACTACAAAACAATCAACATCTTTGATCAAAGACCTAAGCTTCACGCGCCCACGATCTCTGATGCCTAACTTAGTTTCTCTAGAAATAAAAAATAAAAAAAATAAAGGAGTAAGTGTTGAGAGCTTTTTAGGGATTGCAAAAGTTTACCAAAATTTGGTAGAGATAGAGGTATTTATAGGGGAGTGGCCGACCATGGTGTTAGGGTTTTACCTAGACATGGCGGCATCCTATTGGCCAAGGTTTATGGAGAAATATTCTCAAGATATTAAATAGGAAATAATATCTTGAGATAATGGAGTAAATATCCCTAATTGATTTAAATAAGGATTACTTACTTGAATATCTTCAATTGGGAATGTATTAAAAATAGGATTTGGATAATTAATCCTTATCTTTAATGCTTTGACTTTTCCTTGCCAAGGGTAGGTGAGCTATGGGCAGTCATATTCAGCTACATGGACCTTCAGAAATGTTGAGCTGCATGTGGGAGTATTTGAGGTGCCTGCCCATTGAATGAGGGCAATCTTGTCTTTCTTGAGCGTCCACGTGCCGCTTCTAGAATTTTTGGGATTATTTTAGACTCCATAGTTATTGCGGTGGAGAGGATGGTAATGGAAATGTTGTTACGGTAGTGGGGAGGCTGGTGATAGTAGTGGTAGTGGTGGCAATGATGGTATTGTCAACAATGACTTGGTAGATATGGGTGTGCCGATAGCATGGCAGTGGCAATGGTGGCGGTACAGTGGTGGGGTTGTGGAAGTGGTAGTGGTAACAAAAGTGGTTTATTATATGATGCGAAAATTAAAAGAAAAATATATCAAAATCTTTGGGGGAGAGGTGAAGTTTATGTTGGCTTAAAATACATTATAAAATCCTTCTTTAAAATCGTTTAAAATAAAAGATTTTTTCTAATACTATTAGAATTTTATAACCTACATGTAACGGGTTTACCCTCACTATAGCATCCTGGTCCAATAGTGCATTGTTATGTGGGGAAAAATTTACACACGCAATACATTATTGGAGGGGCCGTTACGCGGCAATATACCTATTCCATGTAAGTTTTACTTTTATAGACCCATAAAATTGTAACTATATACACCTTAATGAATACCTAAATTTAAAACACTTTTACAATACTCTAAACTCTCAATTGAATACACCCCAAAGTATTCATTTTATGTTATGAAGCCAGTTGCAGTGCATATATGGTTACTATCTTGTTTTATACGGATGTTTCAAGATTGATTGATTTAGTAACCAAGACTAGGAGGGGATTTAGGTATATTCCTCCCCAAATTTTGCTTTGTTATGTAATAATTGAAAAGAATGGATCACGATTATGTTGGTCCAAAGTATAAATGAATTAAAAAAAATTGTGGCGAAGTTGGTTAAAATGATTAAGGATCAAATTTGTTAAACAAATCGGAATCAAATATTGACCATATAGCAAATTAAACATCGACAACATAACCATCAAATATCAAACAAAATACTAAAAACTGATCGGTTCAACAAGTCTTGAAAATGGATTATTTTGGCCAAATTCCTAAACTAGTAGGTTATTCTTTGGATTCGATTAAGATCAGTGTCAAAAGGCACACAAATAATTCATCACACTATATTCCAAGGCCCACCACAAGAAAAAAAAGGATAGATATAATCAAGGTTCATGTTTGCTATACCGCCTCATATGTTGTACATATTTATATAGAAGCTTTTTTTCAATACCCAATATCCTATATTCGTATTTGCTAGTTCTAATCAAGGTTCATGTCAAAGTTTAATACAATGAATGCAATGATTAAAAAATTGAACAAATAATTGAGATTGATAGACGGTCTCAAATAACACGGGCACAATCACCAGCCTCGCATATCATAACCGCTGTATCATGGTTTAACTGACTTGCCAACTCAGGTTGGACCTTGTTATACTCTTCCCTGACCAATGATGCAGCTTCATCAGCATGACCAGTATCTACTAGTGCAACGCAGCAGCCTCTAAATCCAGCACCACTGAACCGTGCTCCATAGACACCAGGAGCCCTTAGAAGGATCTCGCGCAGTTGTATCAGCGGTTCAGAACCTTAAACAATTACAACATCAAGTTAAAACCCAATTGATCCTTTGCTTCCGGGGGCAGACAAGAGGAAACATCATTCAAATAATAAGGGTAATTCATTAAAGTCCCCGTGCTGCCCAAACACGACTTCATTCTTCTAATCATTTCATAGCCATCATTGGTACTACTGATTTGGCTAGACAAGACTTCATTCTTTTAATCATTTCAATCGAATATTGTGGAGGATGCTTAAGAAAACAAACCAGTAGCTAAGAACAAAGGAGAGTAAATAATACCGCATTCATAGTTCTGAATAGAACTTAGGCCAGATTCTGAAATGAGCATTCCAAAGTCTTTGAACCTGCCTGAAGCCCAAGCTTCGAGTCCTGGAAAAGAAACACAGTATAAGTGGTTATAAATCAATAAAGCAAAGAATAACATAGAAACTCTTTTGAAATTTAGATTAGTGATAAATTGATAATGCAGATTCGGTAATACCTTTGCTAACCCGCATATTCTCTGAGAAATAATGCTCCGCTCTCTTGGATAGATTAGGTTCTAATATGTGCTGCAAGAGAGAGTTATTGATAAGTCATCACACCCTCGTATTTAGATGCCGACCATTGCAATGTTAATGTAACAAACACCTTAAATTTATCAATAACGTGTGCATCACGAATATTATTTTATGTTTACTCATTGTTCATTTTTCTTTCATTAAACGATATCTACTATTGGTGCTTGTTACTGGGCAGCCAACCATTTTCCTAACACCAGCATTTCAAAACTACATACAATGATAAATGGTCAGGTGTTCTAGACAAAATTTCTTACCTTGTGAGTTTGATAAACTTCTGGGTCAACTGTTTGTAGATGGAAAAAGGCAGTCAATCAATATCATTATTCAAAAAATAGGAATGCATATTAAACTTGAGAAGGTGAGGTAAAGGTACTAGCCATTGGATAGGAGCGGCTCTGCTGCACCACCTCCGGATGCACTGGTAAAAGGAGAAAAACGTATGTCAGCCAGGGATCAATAGTCTAAACAAGAGGAAGACAAATATGGAGTTGGGTATAGCATTCAACAATAAGATGGAGTCGTGTGAAAAATAAATGGATGATGGCATATGGATTCAACGCAAACCACCACCAACCAAAAACGACTAGAAGAAAAACATCATGGTCTAAATACTTAATTTAAATCAAGAAAAGGGTAAATTTATTATCGTTTACAAGGGAAATGGATCTTACTTCAAAAGAACTGTTGCAGCTTCTCGACACTCTACAACTCGATGATTATATCCAGGATGGACAGTCAAATTATGCTTCAAGCCTGAAAATGCCAATAATATTTTGTATGCTTCCTGCCACTCAGTCTCGTGGTTCTCTCCCAGTTTTGGTGGGTGTATAAGATTATGTTCTTTAGTCTGCACATGCAATCTACATTATGAGACGCCGTGTTGCTACTACTCAAAATTAGAGCAAAATCTGATATGTGGTTATAAAAGGAAAAAGATCAAGAAAATGAATAAGACATATCAGACTACAATCTGTAGTATAGCAAAAGCAAAAATTTACAAAAAAAAAAAATAAGATTGCAACAAAATAAAAGCACTGTACTGATAGAACAGTATTATGCTTTGAGGTGCAGACAAAATTCTCCTTTATTAGTAATTTAAGTCTAAGCTCAAATGCTAGTTTGTTTCAATGTTTGTATGGTTGAAGCTATATTTATAAATTTACAGCTTTATATGGTACAACCTTTAGTATTGAAGGAATTAGGCAGATTATATCATTTTGTGATTCCATCCCTTTATAATCACAAATTAAACATGTAACTGAAATCATATACTTAGCCCCTTTATGTAATACGAAAAGTCAGTTGCTGAAATCTATAAGAGTTACGATGTAATCTGATTCAGGCACAAGCAAATCTTTCTAGACAGATCATTACAAAGCAGCAGCCAGAAAACTTCTATAAGAATTCATCCATACAATTCAAAGTGCTAAAAGATTCAGTAAAGGAAATCATAATGATGACTGGATCATTCAAGTCAATGTAACGTAACAAATATACAGAGTGCATCTACGTTAGAAAGCATCAAAACTAAAAAACAAGACCAACATATCAGGAATAGAATAAGACGGCACTTGAAATGAAACCACTATATATAAATTTACTTATTAAAACATAAGAAAAATTGTGCACTACCTTGCAGTTCATGCACAATAGACAACCATAGCTCGAGAGCAATATGGCTGATTGATCCAATATACCATTTCGCAGGCCCCAAAATTCATTTTCAATCAACCTACAACAACCAAAATTTGTTAAAAGGTTTGATATAGCAAAAGAAATATAGAAAAAACAGTACTTATGAAGTTCTATTATTATTTTGAAGGTTTGATATAGCAATATATGTGAGTTACACTTGTTGGACCCTCTAGTGCTGGTGAGAGGACTTCCGGTAGGGAGGCTTGTGTGTCAAAGTATAAACTAACTGTTGATCCAAGTGTTGGACCCTCAAATGCTAAAGAAACCTACCGATCATACTCAATATTTTCTTCAGGGGACACTGTTAGATTATTTGCAGTTTCCAAAGCCAATAGGTAAGCTACACCGACCTGTCAAACATGTAAATGTAAGATTAACGGGAATATTTTCAATACAATCTTTTCTTTTCATCAATCAACAAAGGCAATCAACAAGGAAGACAAACTTACAGCAGCAGAAGAGCTAAGGCCTGAACTGTCCATACCTTCAGGACCAATTATATATCCAATGATACCCTACAACACGTGAAACAAATAACCTTGTGTATAACTATTTAATAAAAGATTGTATAGAATCATTAGACAAAGTATCATATGCAAAGAAAAATGCCCATAAAATAGTGTGTACCAAGACTTTGCACACAAATCTTCTTCAAGATGGATGGTTGCTACCCAACAAGCATCGCAGAATGTAATAAACTGAACTCATGGATATAAAAATGGAAGAAACTTCTGTGGATGGTGGACCTGAATAAATTTTGATCGCAGCCAATCACAATTCAATGCTTGATGCAACATGGACAATGCAACATCGGGTACCAGATAAAGGTCCTTATTTGTCCAGTACGTGGTGCTGCCTAAGATACCGTAAATTTAATCATGATTCTTTAAGGTAGACCATGCCTGAAAATGTACAGATTGTAAAGCCCAGAAAGAGATAAAAGCTACCATGTTGGGGGCCCTTTGTCCAAGTTTGCTTTGTTTATATCCAACCAAGATTCTTCTCAAAAAAAATATCCAACCAAGAGACTTTAACGGCAACGGTAGAACGGAAAATCAAACAAAGAGGTATGTCTCAGGAAGTTAGGAAAGGAATAGCAAAAGGTAGCTTAGGCAACCCCAAGTAGCAAACAGTTAGGTGTCAGAACGAGCCGGCATCCTCTAGAGATCTCTTACATACTTGCTATTCATTTCTAAACATGTTTTTCAAATGGATGAAATCTCCACAACTAACTAATCCAAGATATAAAAAAGATAGGACCATAAATCATAAATCTGGAACAAATCAAATGAATGTAACGGAAGCAATCTTCCATTTATGAGATTCCCAGTGCCTTGGTACTAAATGGCTTACTTGAATATAACACCATCACTCAATTCATACCACTGAATGCAAGCTACGGAATTTGGCCATAGTTCTAAACTGTGTGCAAAAGTGCTCAGAAATGCCTGCATGTCCAAGTAATATTAATCTTGTGACTTTGTAAATTCCTGAAAATGTATACCATGTCGAGCCCAGAAAAAGATAAACGTGACCAAATATATACTGAGGACCCATTGTCTAATTCTGCTTATATCCAACTGAGATTTTAATGTGCAAGGGTAGAAAGGTAAATCAAACAGAGGGGTGTGTCTTAAGAAAGGAACACCAACAGTAGCTTCAGGGGAGAGTTAGGCAATCCGAAGTAGCATGACAGTTAGGTGTTAGAACGAGCTGGCTTGACATACATGCTTTAGAAAAGATAGGGCAGTAAATCGTAAATCTGGAGCAAATCAAATTAATGTAACCGGAAAGAATCTTCCATGTATAGTCTTGCCAGTGCCTTGATACCCAGGTAGCCTACTTGAGTATCATTCAATTTTAGACAACTGAATGCAAACTATGGAGTTCTGCCACAGTTATTCTTTTACTATAATAAACCAAAACAACGGTGAAAAAATGCTACCATGGGCCAATTAAGAAGTGCAAAGAAATAATATGTTCAATAAATTAAGGGGACTGTTATTAGCACTCCAAAAATCTCATTTTACACTCCTCATAAGTGTTTTTTTCTTTCTAATTATAGAAAGTTTGGAGTGCCAAATGAGATTTTTGGAGTGCTAATAACAATTCCCAAATAATAAAAATAATTATTATTATTATTATTATTCAACTAATCAGAAAAAAGGAGGTCATTAGAGAAATATCTCTAACCTGGGCAAGGGAGTTCTGCCTACTCTGTAATGCATATAAGGCTCCTCTCGCATAACTTCCCCAATCGCTTTCTTCATCTATTTTGGAAGCATTAGTTGCATACTTCCAAGGACACTGAACTTCATCAACTCTATAAAACCAATAGTGAATAATCAAATTCACCGAATGTCATTACAGATTGTAATCCAAGTAAACTAATGACTTACTATTTGAAGAAAAATTCATACAGAAAATAGGAATACTGAACTTCAGTAAATGCGACATGATTACAGACATAAGATCAGTTTATATGTTTCTATCCTACTGAAGTAGATTCCTGTTAACTTCAGTCAAGTTAAAAATTGACTAAAAATGAAAAATTGTCTACCAAACTATGACTCAACTCATTAGTGTAATAGTGGTCACCCTTTTCACGCAGACCAAAGCCTACTTAAGGGTTCAAGCTTCTCCACATTTGTAAAACTACAGGCTCCTCAACTTAATCCCTCACTAAGTTTTTGACAAGGCCTTGGTGCCAACAGTTACAACATGTTCGTCATGCAGATAAACTTTTGCTCGACCAAACCTTATCAAAGCAACGCTAATTCAATATCTTTATTATGCATAACCAAGTCATATGACACCCAGTATCGCCAGTGAGGAATAAGAGTTTTTGACAAAACTGAGCGCATAGGACACCCCAAACCGAAGGCCTATGCACCAAAACGAAGGCTGTAACACCTAATATTTGGCTATTCTTTAGTACACTCATAAAATCTGTTATTTTCTAACAGGTGTAGATTTTTTCTAATTTTGATAAAACTTTGGGAGCTCGGTAAGCATGTATTTAAAATAAATTAATGAAAGAATGCATAAAATATAGAAATACCATGAGAAAAGATCCCACACCTGAACCGACATTCACCTTTAAACTGTCCTGAACGCAGTATAACCTACAGCAAGAGTTCAATGGCTCAGCATGCAGATAAATACAATCAAGACCAATTATGAGGAAACTAACTTTAATGTTTAACTTTCATGGTCTAGTTTATAAGTTTCTCTAGTATAAGTTTATGTTCAATGCCCCATGTATCCAAAGCATTCGCAGAATTTTGAGACCTTTTGTTCTACATGACAAACAATGTTCAGCTTCAGGTCTGAGTAAACAAATTCATGCATCTGATGATGAGATACAGCTCATTTGGAAAGTGCTTTTAAATGACTGAAAGTGATTTAAGAGAAAATGTTTTTGAAACCAATCCTTAGTAAAAATGCAAGTTAATTCTGGAAAAGCACTTCAAGCGCTTTTGGAACCCAAAAACATTTTTTCTAAAGCACTTTCAGTCATTTAAAAGCACTTCTCAAACGAGCTCATACTCTATGAATCATTCATAGTCCCAAAGCATTCTAAAAGCTTTAGAGAAGCATGCACAAATAGAACCTTTTACAAATCTTCAATAAAAATGAAACTTTTTCACTTAAGGGGCAGTAAACAAGCAATAAAACACGGTTTTGTGGCCTTTAGAGTTTAGTGCTCCTTTATTGTCTATTAGTGTCCCTTTCTTGATAAAGTTCCATCTCTTTATTGAAAATTTGTAAAAGGTTCTATTTGTCCATCTTTCCCAATATTTTAAGATTATAGTCTTTCCGGTAACTGCATCTTAGTTACGTTACGTTCCTAGAGATTACGTCTTCTTAGAAATTTCTTTATCCTTGGTTTTTCTAAAACAGTGAAGAGAAAAACCACTGAAAAGGGATCCATGCTTTGAAAGGTTAAAATAGTGTTTCTATATTTACCTGAGTGTCACCAGAAGGAACAAAACCTAAAAGTATTCCCTTGTTAATTGTCATAGCCGATACAGTCCCGCCCTGCAACCATTTAAAATAAATGAATATACTTTTTTCGTATTACCCAAAAAGGTAAATGTAATGAAAACAATAAAGTGTGGTATCTCACAGAAAGCTTGATAAAATTAAGCAATCAACTAACATGCATAGGTTTTTTGTTACATATAATTCTATGAACAGAGACTTGGACAAATCAAGTTTAATAATCTACTGAAATGAATTCATCAGGAGGTCGACATGAGCATATCATCGAATGATAAAAACGAGCTACCTAACACTAACCTGATGATCAATATGAGCTCCCAATGGACAAATTCGATAAGGAGAAACTACGACGCGAACTTCTTCACTACCTGTCCCAGCCATTTCTGAAACTATCTGTCTAATTCCATTTAACTGTAGCATACAAAAGAACATCTACATAAATGATAATACAGTCTCCGAAGATAGGGTCCAAAGAATTCCACCCACAGTGAAGAACAATTCCAAAGGCAAAGTTTAATTAGCATTCAAAAATTTGTTTCTGCTTTTATATAACCAATGCCAACCCAATTCTTGCTTCGAAAAGCTAGAACATTTCAGCTTAGCAGTGGTTTGTTAATATTGAAATACAATTAAACAAGTGACTTAAATTCAATAAAACAATTGCTCCAGTTTTATGAGTTAACCAAAGCAGGCAGCTTTTTTTTTTCTTACTACGAGCGATTACTACTATAAGCTATACTAAGGCGGAGGGGGGGAGGGGGAGGGTTGTGTATCCGGAACCCAATGGAGTGAAGAGGAATGCCCAATCCACCAGGGCAATCCACAACTTGCGCAAAGCGGTCAGCTTTTAAGTTTTGATAGTTACCATTGTGGTTTTCCATGAAAACTGATAACTATGCAGGCTGCTTCCTTCCAATAAACTCGAATGTGGATGAAAAATTGCATGAACCCTAATGAAATCTTAGAGGATCAAAGAGTACCTGAGCTTCAGAAGGCCAAGACGATTCATCCATCTTCCCAAATGGTCTCCCAGAATTGAGCAATCCAGGTCAATCCAATCCAATCCAAATGCAATCGAGCCTAATAATGCAAATGCAGGAGCGTTTTATGCTGTAGATTTAAGAGATGGTTGGATCTCAGGGCGGGAGAGAGAAGAGATGATGTGAAATTCAAGGAAAATCATTGTTGGGCAGTCAGGTAGGCCAGCCTAGCGGCCATATCCGCGGTTAAAACGTCATATCATCTGTTTTCCGGTTATTTACACGTATTCGTTTACAACTACCTTTTTTTTTTTTTCTTTTTGCTGTTAAGTTGTAAACAATGGTCACTTAGAAGTGAAAAATCTTAGGTTCGAATCTCGTTGATAACTTTAAGACATTCAAAAAATCATTTTAGGATACATGTTGAAATTGATTTGGAATGTACTTTTAAAGTAATAGGTTTTTTAAACGTTATGAGGCTTAAATAATCATATCATATTAGGTATCCTTCAATGTAAAACGTCCCTTACAAAACTTCTCTTCATCGAAAAATACTTAGACAACTTTTCTTATTGTGTTAGCATGCTTGTCCTTTTAGACTTTGTTATATAAAGTAAAGTAATCAAGCATACCACACGGCACGTTCGGGATTCGATTCCTGACGTTGGTGAATCGCACGATAGTGGTCAGGAAAGGCTGAAATGTCTTTGTAAGTCTTCTCGACCCTCCAAAGAATGAATTACCGTGACTAACTAATCCTTTTTTAAAGAAACGAAATTCTTTTCATAAACAACTAACCAAGTCAACAAATTAATTGGAGAGGTGAACATGAGAAAATAAGAGTCCATTGGGCTTAGAATTATTTAGCCAAGCCTCCAAACAAAACACTTCTCTCCCAAAAACACAAAAGGGCAAATTAGTCAATTCGAAAATACAAAAACACAATCGTTCCAATTCCAAATCACGGACTCCATTTCCAAACTTAAAAACTGATTCAATTTCTTTCCACTTGCTCCCTCTCCCAAACCATCACACAGCTCTCGTTCTCTCTGTCTCTTCCCTCTCTCCTCCGCTGTGCAACAATGGCGACTGCCATGAAGAAGGTCGAGAAGATCCGCCAAATAGTGCGCCTCAAGCAGCTTGTGATGCGCTGGAAACTCACGAGTCTCCGCCGCCGCTCCGTCCTCTCCAACGACTCTGACGGCTCAAACCGGCGCATTCCCTCCGGATTCTTGGCGGTCTACGTGGGGTCGGAGCGAATCCGATTCGTGATTCCGGCCCGGTTTGTGAACCTCCCAGTTTTCGTCGGATTGCTGAACAAGGCCGAGGAGGAGTTTGGATTCCAGTGCAACGGAGGCCTGGTCTTGCCCTGCGAAGTTGTCTTTTTCAAAGAGATCTTGATGCTTCTCGAGAGGGATGAGAGCAGGTTTGGACGGCTGGGATTGGAGGGGTTCTGGAAGGTGGTATCTGAGGTAGGTTTCGTCGATTCGTGCAAGGACTCGGCGACAAATGCTGCCGCGAAGAATTCGGGTTGCCATGCCTTCACTCCTCTGCTGCAGAGAGCGAGTGGCTGATGGAGTAAAGTTTTTTTTCTAGATGTCATTAGAAGCTAAATTTAAATGTCTCTAATGCCTTTGGTGTTTTTGGGAAAAAGGATTTTGTAGTGATTAGGGGATTGTAAATGCAGATTGGTTTTCATTGGGTTTTTTTTTTTTTTTTTTTTTGACTTTTTTGGTAGGGATTTTTGGTTCAGAGCCATCCTTGAAAACCCATCTCTGAAAATTGCTTTGGTGGGATTTCAATGAGATGTAGTTGTTGAACTCCGTTTTTCTTATGGGTTTCTTTTTTTTCAGGGATCAAGTTGTTCGTTTGGTTTCTTTTTTTTAGGCATCAAGTTGTAATGATGCTGTTAGTTGATGATGATGAAATGTTAGGAGTATGTTTAGCAATGGATTTGAAATTTCTTGGCAATTAATGGAATTTTTAACATTAATGTTCAGTAGTCTGTGTTCTATCTGTATGTGCTTGCAACCTATGATTATTGGAAGATTGCGTTTTAATTTAAAAGCTCCAATATTATTTCATTTGACATTGACTACTTTATTTTTGTTTACAATTTTGCAATTGTTTTTATTCTAATCTAAATGTAAAAGTTACAAGAATTCAAGATTCGAATTTGAATGCAGACAACTCTAGCCAACTTGACGCACCCTTTTTAAATTTTATTAAGCATATGATTGACTCCATCTCAATTCATCTCAATTCAATTACAGGATTACTAAACAAGTCATTAAAAGCGTAGTTATCATGTTTGGAGTTAATTTCTTTTCTTAATTAAATTTATTAAATTTTGATGGAGATGGAGTTTGCCAAGGAAGTAGGCCGGGTAGGTCTCAAAATTCCAATCATAACCCATGTAGCAGATAGGATTAAAGGTCCCTGCAACTGATTGTTGAAAGATTCTGAAAATACTATATACTCTAAATACAAGCAAGCATATATATAATATCAATAATCCCATTGGCATTAGCTAAGCATATATTTAATATCAATAAATCCCATTGGTTTTAGCTGTCTAGTTGCTATGATTTTTGGAGGTGCTGATGAACTTACAGTTATGATTTTGGAAGTTGTTGGCATACAAGTTGGGTTATGAATTCGCGTTCGCACGCTGAAAATGACGAGAGTTATGTTTAAAGAATTGTTTACTGTCCGTCTGAAAAAATTATTACGCACTCTTTTTAGGTAAAAAATTAAAAATGAAAAAGTGGAAGAAGATATCCTTTTTAGTTGCTAATAACAATTCCTTGCATTTATAATTATATTACATTTTTGGATGAAAGACTTGTGTTTTTTAAAAGAAATTTAAAAGAAACAGAAAAATATGACTATGGCTTTCATGGCTTTCCAAAACTTTGATCTTCATTTACAATTTATTTTAAGGAAAACTAATGAAAAATGCTTGGAAATTTTGAGTTTTAACGATAAGGACAAAATAAAGGATAAAGTGAATAGTACCAGAATTGACTTTTTAGTATAAAAATAGGATATTTCGTTAAAATGAACAGTATCAGGAGCTTTTTGTTAAAATTTCCTTTATTTTAATGGTAAGTAGTATTGAATTAGTACGATAAATGCATTATTGAAATTCAAAATAAAAAATCAAATAATTATGAAAATTAAATTGAACGACTAACACTTTATAAAAATAATTGAGAAAATAAAAACTTATAATATTTGTATTATGTAGCATTAAAGTCACACATTTCAATAAACGATATCCATGATTATTGATTTGATTCTGAATATTGAATATCTTTTATTTTCTACTGCACTTGGAATAATTTTCTTTTCATTTTCTTAGTAATTTGCGCTAGTATTTAATAATCTAGTCGTTTTAACGGGTCAAAAGTTTAGAAGTCATGTGACATGTCGTCTACTAATGATCGTTGATTGGATGGATGTGTTTGGATGTGCTACGTATACCTGCATGGAACATTCTTCTCCTCCTCTTGTTACAAAAAATTTCAGTTGAATATAAAGATAAAAAATTATCTCTCTTATCACAAAAATCTCCAGTTGAATAGGGATAAAGTTTAATCATACCGGTCATGAGGATTTCGCGCAAAAGTTGGTGATTCACCATACATTCAACAGAATTAAACTGTGCATCATATAAAAAAATTAGTTAAACATAATATCTTTTGAATATGACCCTAAAACAAGGGCAGATGCAAAAGCAAAAACAGAGGAATGCAGAAACCGTTACTGCGTTAAAAATTCAAGTAGACCACAGTTAAGAACTTAAGACTACGATATTTCAGTAAAAAATAGTTTCTTTAGAAACATAAATACTAAAGTAAAACATAAAAGTACTGCCAACCGTCATTGTGTTAAAAATTCAATACCAAAAAATTAGGAGGCGAGATTAAATTTCAAAGATGATTTTTCGACTTGATATAATGCAAGAATTGCAAGGAAACATGATATGAACTACTTTTTACATGAAAATATTTAATTAAATACGTGCAACAAAAAATAGTGATGTAGGACCAAGGTCTGTAAAATCGATATTATCGGCGAAATATCGCCGATAATATCGTTTTTATCACATAACGATATTTTCTGCTACTAACACTCTATTATCGTAATAATATCGATAATATCGCGATATTAGTGATATTGGCGATATTATCGCCGGGAGGTGAGAATGGTGATGGTGCTCGGATCTGATGGTGCAATGCTCGCCGCCGCCGGGAGGTGAGAATGGTGATGGTGCTCGACGGAGTTGTAGAGAAGAGCTGGGGGGGAGAACCGGAGAAGGATCGAGAGACTGAGGGAGAAGGATCCACAGGTGGTGAATCGATGGTGCTCGGTGGAGTTGCAGAGAAGAGATGGGGGGAGAACCGGAGAACGATCGAGAGACTGAGGGAGAAGGATCGAGAGCCTGAGGGAGAAGGATGGACGGAGAGACTGAGGGAGAGAAGGATCCAGAGACTTGAGGGAGAAGGACGGACGGAGAGACCGAGGGAGAGAAGGATTCAGAGAGGGTTTGCGTGTTGAGGGAGAAGACGGAGAGACCGAGGGAGAGAAGGATCCAGAGAGGGTTTGCGTGTGTGTGGTGGTCTGCGTGCGTGTGTGCGGTCTGCGTGTGTGTGTGTTACGTACGTGTGTGTGTGTTTCTTTCTTATCCGAGAGTGTGTGTGTGTGTTCTTCTTCTTAGTGTGTGTGTGAAAAGAGCATTTGACAAGACAAAAAGGTATGTGAAAACATTGACAAGACAAAAAGGGGAGTGGTTTCTTACTGTCAAAAAAACCGTGTGTGTGTATGTGTGTGTGTGTGTATGTGTGTATGTGTGTGTGTGTATGTGTGAGAAAAACATTGACAAGACACAAAGTAATGGAGGAATGGTTTCATACTGTCAAAACCGTGTGTGTGTGTGTGTGTGGAGTGGTTTCATACTGTCAAAAGTTCAAAACCGTGTGCGTGTGTTATCCCAGAAGTGGAGTATCAGATCATTCATCACACAATTTTTGACCCTTTGAAAATTGAAAAACCTCTATTACACATTTTCGTTTCTTCTTCTTCCCTTAGCCCTTTCAGAGCCTTTCCAGAACCCTTTCTCTTTCATTTATTCACAGACGGCAAGCTGCAGAGGATCGTCGAGGTTTTGCTGCTGCTACGTACGACATCGAAAGTTCCAGATTTGTTACATTTGTGTAATTATTATTTTAAGGTAAGTTTACAAACTTACATTTATATTATTGTAATTTATACAACAACAAAAAAATTTGTGTGGACCCGTGCATGTGATCTAAGAACCAAATAATATGTTAATTTTTTGAAGTAATTAAGTAATGTTGTATAATTATTCCCTAGGATAATTTTAATATGTTTAATGTTATTTATTATTTTATTATCAAATTGGATTATTATTCATTAATATTAGGTTTTATTATTCCATATTTAAGGTAAGTTTACAAACTTACATTTATATTATTGTAATTTATACAACAACAAAAAAATTTGTGTGGACCCGTGCATGTGATCTAAGAACCAAATAATATGTTAATTTTTTGAAGTAATTAAGTAATGTTGTATAATTATTCCCTAGGATAATTTTAATATGTTTAATGTTATTTATTATTTTATTATCAAATTGGATTATTATTTTATGGCCAAAAAATAATTGCCTAATTTCCATGCAAAATAAATACAGGTACGTTTAAGATGTCTAGACGTGATCCAGCTTGGGAACATGGAGACCCAATAGACGGAAACAAACATGGCACAATTTGCAAATATTGTGGTCATGTAATGAAGAGTGGCGGAGTGACACGACTTAAGCACCATCTTAGTGGATTAGATCCAGGAAATAATGTCCAACGATGCGATAATGTCCCTCCAGAAGTGAAGGCATTCATCACCACATTATTAAAAAATAAAAAACACCAGAAGGAAAAGAAAACATATGGAATGGAAAATATTTGAGCTAGGCTACGAGGAGAAGTCATTGGCCAAGCAGTTGACAGTGATGATGATGACGATGAGGACGAATGTGATGATGACATGGGACCTGAAGAACGACGCAGTTTCAAACAAGCATTACCTGCCTCCAAACAGTCAGCATGGGAAAGAGAACACCTTCATAAAATTCCTAATAGAGGACAAGGTTCTGGGACAAGTGGTGGTGCACAAATGAGACAGGGAGCAAGTGTTCGAGAATCACAACCAACACCACCAATAGCCCCAAGTTTATATAAGTCATCCAAAGCACGTCAAAAGAGTGTTTGGAGTTATTTCAAGGGAGGTAATGTGAAGGAGGGAATGGGGCGTCTAATTAGCAAGTTCTTTATCTATGAAAATGTCCCTGCTGAGAAGGCATCATCACATCATTTCAAAAATATGGTATTGGGATGTCAACAGGCCGGTGTTGGAGTACAACCTCCCACTCCCTATGAGGTAAGAAACAAATATTTGGAAATGGAGCATAAAGACATTGGCGAGTATGTTAACAAGTTGAGGTCAAAGTGGGAAACTAATGGTTGCACAATCATGTGTGACGGATGGACTGGCCCAACCAGATTGTCTATCATAAACTTCATGGTATACTCCATGGGAAAGACAATTTTTTTGAAGTCCGTTGATGCTTCAGACCAAAAAAGAACTACAAGTATATTTACAAGTTATTGAGGGATGTAATCATGGAGGTGGGAGAGCATAATGTTGTCCAAGTCGTGACCGACAACGGTTCTGCATTTGTCAAAGCTGGAAAAAAGTTAATGAAGCATCATAATGTGTTTTGGACATCATGTGCAGCACATTGTATTGATCTCATGTTTGAGGCAATGGGGAAGAGAGAGAATATTGCTAATGTTGTAAAAAGAGCTAGAACGATCACAAATTATATTTACAATCACGGTTGGTTGTTGGCAAAGATGCGTGAATTTTGCAAAGGAGAAATTATTCGTCCAGCTACCACTCGATTCGCCACCAACTATATTGCATTAGACAGCCTACTTAAGAAGAAAGCAGGGTTGAAGCAATTATTCACTAGTGAAGATTGGGCTAACCACAATTTGAGCCGCTCAAATGCAGGTCGTATGGTGGAAAGTATAGTGCTTGATCATGCTTTTTGGACTCAATCAGAACATGTGTGCCAAGTGTTTGAACCTCTTTACAAAGTTTTACGGATCGTTGACACAGAAGTGTATCCTACTATGGGGGCAATATATGAGTTGATGCGTGTAGTGAAGGAGGAATTGGAAAGAAAACCTGGTGCAAGGTGGGTCATAAAGATAATTGATGACCGATGGTATAAAACATTATACCACGATTTGCATGCAGCAGGTATAAATTATGTCATAATTTGCAATTCATTTCTTTAGTTGCATAAGTATTATTTCTCTTATTAGCGTATGTGTTTCTTTGAACAACATATTATTTGAATCCTAGATACCAATACAGACCCGGTGTTGGAGATGATGGTACCCTTATACGTGTTGTACATAATGTATACTCTAAATTGGACCCTGCATCACCAGCAGTTGGCCAATTTGGAAATGAGGTACACAATTACTTAAATTATAATAATTACATTGTTGGATTAAACTAACACGATTTATTGAATTCAGCTAACATGGTTTAAAGATGCAAGAAGAACTTTTGGAGAACCAACATCAGTTGCTGCTAGAACAAAAATGTCTCCTAGTGAGTGTAAACATATTTCACTATCAGTTTATAATATAATTTGTTGGAGTTATTAGGCTTATCAACATTGTTTTTCATTATAGCTGAATGGTGGATCATGTATGGGACTGATGCACCAACTGTGAGAAAGTTAGCAATCAAAGTATTATCACAAACAGCTTCCTCATCTGCTTGTGAAAGAAATTGGAGTACATTTGCACTCATACACACAAAGCAAAGAAATAGGTTGGCTCATAGTAGGTTGGAAAAATTAGTTTATTGCTACTACAACATGAAGCTTCAAATTCGAGATAAGGAAGCAGAAATAGATCATGTCGACCGTGGTGACCCACTAGATGTGTTTGATATTGTTGCTGAAGATGATGATACAGAGGGTAACCAACTTTATCAATGGATTAGACCTCTTCATTTAGATGATGATGAAGGCAACCCAGCTGTAAGAATTGCTAAAGAAGCACGTAATGAAGGGATAAATGTAGAAAGAGTATTAGAGGAGGAGGTGGGATCTAGCAGCGCTGACTCTTTGGAAGAACTTTTGCGCCCAAGACCAAGAAACACTGGAATTCCACCTTCTTCCAATCCTACACAACCACAAGATCCTGCTAATACTAATGATAGCTCTAGTACAAGATCATGAGACTCACCTACCACCGGAGGTGGGAATGATGAAGGATATAGTGGAGCTGGAGGTAGTGGAGCTGGAGGTAGCGGTGGATATGGAAACTATGTTGGACCATCTTCCGGATTTATGAGCCCCTTCACTGGTGAGGCAAACTTCACGCATGCAACACAGGATAAGGACCATTGCAGTAGGCGGGCAGGACCAGGAATTGGTGCCATAGGGAAGGACTATACTCGTAGAGAAAGAGGCAAGGGGGCTTTGTCAAGTGAAGAAGGAAGTAGTAACTATGGTTATACTCCTAACCAACCATTTCCCTACCCTTCATATCCCATTCATGTCGGGATGGAATCGAGCGCCTCATGGAAAGAATCCGAGACTCAATCTTCAAATGATTTTGCTTATGGACAACATCAACCAATCTCGGATCCATATGGGTGGCATGTTAACAATTACATGCAAAACTATTTTGGGGATTTATCATTTGATAACTACTCTTCACAATACACTCACTCTACACATAGAGATGATGAAGATAGTGAAAATTTTGAACCTCATAGGAACTCTATGTGGTACTAAGTCACTCATGTATCTTACCATGCAATGTATAAAGTGTAAAATATTGTACTAATTCATTATATATAAATGATTTTGGTGTGTTTAAACTTCTTTCATTAATTACTACATATTTTCTACACTCACAATGTTTGCCAGCTCGCTATATAATCAACTTAAATCAGTTAAATCCATCATGCAATGCATTTCCTTCCAATTTTTTGTGATAAACTAATAGATAATTGACTAAATAAACATCGTGCAAAGTTTCAATAAAAATTTCCAAGTTTTTCTTACAATTTCCGTGGTTTTTATTCAATTTTTATCGATATCGATAATATCCCGATATTTCCATCGATATTTCCGTGTTTTTGGACTACCGATATTTCCGATATTATCGATATTTAATACCTTGTGTAGGATTACTTAATATAAAAAAATGCCTTTTTGAAATAATTAAGATTTAAGAGGAGAATGGCAAAAAGGTAATTAGAGCGATAGATTTATTAATTTTTAATTGTGATAGAGCTGCAGAGGACAAGTATATGATTTTTTTACTGAAAGCTCCACATGGAGTCAGTAGCTACGGAGACGTGCTACGGACAGACTTTTCATAACTAAAAGCAGAATTTCCAAAGCTTTCCAATCGTACGGCAAATTTTTGCGCTCCAACCCCAGAAAAGCCCTACTCATCACTTTTTAGTTTTATCTCCAACCACTTTATTTTATCCTACCCAGTCCACAATCTTAGAAGTTAGATACATTAAAATTACTTGTTACGTAACTAAGTTATTTAGAACAACATATTTTTTCTTTTGTATTTAAGTTCGAACTAAAGAAAGTACGTAAAACGGTTGACAAAACTTGCTCTTCTAGGCTCGATGCTATGAGTTGGTTAGTCTGTTTGACTGTGGCCGAGAGCAGGACGAAAGTTCCTAAAGCCTTTCTGGATCCGAAAGAGGTGAATAACATAGTTTGTCCCCAATTGTCCCCCTTTTTAAAAAAACAAAAAAAATTAAATTGTCCCTTAAATAATTTAGACTGCATATCACATGATACAACTTTCCCTAGTAAACAATCTCATCTTCTTAATTATTTTTAAGGAAAATGAATGAAAAAGGCTTGAAAAGTTTTAGTTTTAATAAAAAACCATGTTATAAGTTTTAGTTTTAATAAAAAAACCATGTTATAAGTTTTAGTTTTAATAAAAAACCATGTTATAAGTTTTGTTTAATAAAAAACCATGTTATAAGTTAAGTTACTGTTTCTGGAATTTAAGTCACTGTTTCTGGATTTTGGTTCTTTTCGACGGACACTGTTTCTGGAATGTAAAAATAAACTGTTTCTGGATTTTAAGTAACACTGTTTCTAGAATTTAAGTCACTGTTTCTGGAATCTAAGTCATTGTTTCTGGAATTTATTTCCAGCGACAGTGTTAGTTTTCCAGCGACAGTGTTAGTTTTTCCAGAGACAGTGTTATTTTTCCAGCGACACTGTTAGTTTTTCCAGCGACAGTGTTATTTTCCAGCGATAGTGTTATTTTTCCAGCGACAGTGTTAGTTTTTCCAGCGACAGTGTTAATGTTCATTTTCTTTCCAGATACAGTGTTTGTTTATGCACGGCCCAAAGGGCTTGGTGTGGTTGCTGCTCGCCGGAGCTAAACGGAAGGGAAGGCCGGATTTTGGCCGGAAAGTTGGACAAACTTTAAACGCTCATAACTTTATCAATACTCAACGAAATCAAGTGATTCAAAAACGAAAATCGTAGTTCTCGAAGAGACGAAGAGAATGGTAACTTGCACGATAGCTAACTCGTTGTGGTTTGGCCGGAAAACGCCTCGAAAGCCTCGGAGGTCGCCGGAAACTGGGTTGGACAAACTTTAAACGCTCATAACTTTGTCAATACTCAACGAAATCGAGTGATTCAAAAACAAAAATCGTAGTTCTCAAAGAGACGAAGAGAATGGTACCTTGCACGATGGCTAACTCATTGTGGTTTGGCCGGAAAATACCTCGAAAGCCTCGGAGGTCGCCGGAAACTGGGTAAGATTCAAATGGATATAACTTCTTCAATACTCAACGAAATAGGGTGATTCAAAAAGGAAAGTTGTAGTACTCAGCAAGACGAAGACGAGGAGGAGGAGGAGGATGAGGGCCAAAGGAGAGCCCATGAGTGACTGGCTGGTGGTCGAGCTGTCTGTTGGTTTGGTGGGTTTTACCTTGTTCTGGGATGATTTTTGGTTAAAAAAAGTTATAGGATGGTTTTTGGTTAAAATAAACTTAGTTCAAGCCCTTTTTATTAAAGCTCCCTTATTTTTATTGATAACTTAAGTTCGAATCTTGTAGATGGCGAATTCGATACCAAATTAAGTTGTTCATAGTGTTGCTTAGCTGAAGTTTACCCTCCCATTAGTGTAAAATATATAGTTGTAAAAAAATAAAAATAAAATAAAATCCTCTTGACTTTCTCCAACAAACTAAGGTCTCGTATGAAAAATACTTTTAAATGATTAAATTGCTTTTAAAAAACAGAGCCATAAAAACTAAAACCGCTAATCAATTAGATGATCATCCCATCCTCAACAAACTTAACCCCTAAAACTAATTAAAAAAGTAAATCTCAGTTTACTACTCTCAAGTTTCGTGGTTTTCAATATTTAGTACATGAAGTTTTTTTCGTCTTAGAGTCATACCTAAAGTGTTTATTTTGGGACAGTCTCATACATCCGTTAGTCTGGCTGTTAAGTCTTCCGTTAACTGATGATGTGGCGCTCAAGAGTACAATGACTGGACGCCACATGTCATTAAAAAAATTTAAAATAATTAAGCCATTAAAATAATTAATTAAATAAAAGTAAAAAAAAAAAAAAATTTCCCCAGATCCCCTTTGTCTTCCCCACCCCGACCCCCCCTTCTCCCTCAAATTATGCGTTCCCAGCTGCCAAGAACGCAATTGAGGCCTCATGACATTCGAAAAAGGCACCGAATTGTGGTTATTCGGGTGTGAATGAGGGATCCCAGGCCTATTACTGTTCTCAGGACTCAAACTTGGAGAAGATTGACGCATGGGGAGACCCATCTGAGAAGAAGGGTTGAAATTGGGAATATCTAAATTGCTGTTTGGCTTGGGAACTGAGAAAGACGACGACCCCCAAACGTTGGATTAGGCCGCTGCTGCTTATTAGCACTACCAGTTTCATCACTTCCCTCCATTAAAGCTCAGCTAAAAAGCTCTAAAAACCTCGATCCATCAAACGAAAAACCATCAAATTTCCTACTTTCTCTTCAAATGTGAATCAAAAACCTCCAAACCCAAATCTGTCATGCCAACTAGTTCTCTAAGGAATATGGATTTGAATTAGGGTTTCACAGTTTCAGGAGGCGCAGAGGAAAAAGACGAGCCTTCTCTCGCAGCACAGAGACGTTGAGAAACTGTGGAGATTTCAGTAGGGTTTAGGCGTTACTTGTTAAACCCTAGCTGCGACTCTACTCACGACGCATAAGGGAGGTAGGACCAAGTGAAGTGGAGGACTAGGCCTATGCAGAGGGAAAGGGAGAAAAAACGCAAGAATCTCCGATCTTCTATGGATTCTGTGTTTCAGAGTTTGAGTGAGAGTGAGAGCGGAGAGTGAGGGAGAGTGATGAACAGTGGGGGGAATATGGGGGGTGGGAAAAGGTGGTGGTTGCGTATAGAGAAACAGGGCAGTCGAAAAGGATGAGAGTTGAGTGGGTGGAGTCGAAGAGGATGTGGGTTGAGTGGGTGAAGTCGAAGAGGGAGGGAGAAGGATGGATGTGCAGAGGTGCAGAGGTGCAGAGGGAGCCGGGAAAGGGGCCGGGGTGGGGAAGACAAAGGGGATCTGGGGAACTTTTTTTTTACTTTTATTTAATTAATTATTTTAATAGTTTAATTTTTTTAAAAAAAAATTAATGACACGTGGGGCTCATTCATTGTCCACGTGGGCGCCACATCATCAATTAACAGAAGACTTAACAGCCAGACTAAAGGATGTATGAGACTGTCCCAAAATTAACACTTTAGGTATGACTCTGGGACGAAAAAAACTTCATGTACTAAATGTTGAAAACCATAAAACTTGAAAGTAGTAAACTGAGATTTACTCTAATTAAACTATCAAAGTTTGACCACATTGGGTGGATGAGTGCAGTTGCTATGAAATTCAAAATCTCCAATATTATAATGTTACTTATGGTAATCACATGAAGAACAAGCCACCAAATGTGCACATGGGAATGAGGGATTAGGATCATCTGAAAAACAACCCGTGATTTTCTCAACTTACAGTTGATTATTGTATTCACCTCAAAAATTAAATATTGTTTTGGTAAATGAATACTTGACAAATTTGAGAAACACCAACTTTAACGAAAAGCTTTTGGTACTATTTATTTTAATAAAAAAAATCATATTTTTACATTAAAATGTCAATCATGGTACTATTCACTTTATCTTTTATTTTGTCCTTATCATTAAAATTTAAATTTTCAAACCTTTTTTTTTATATTAATTTTCCTTAATTAATAGCGTTCTACTGCTACAGTCCTCTATTTTCTAGAGGAAAAGATGCCGTTTCAGACTGCACCTAAGAACTGAGATTCCACTGCAGTCTCCGATACTGACATAACAATTTGGCCGTTTTTATTGTTATATGTACGAGAGAACCGATGATTCCAACACATCCACGAAAAGAACTCAGCTAGGGTTCCATTAATTATTCCTAATATCTAAAGACTAGAGAAACTTAATTAAACAAACGGATACGAAAATCATTCACCCATTAGACCAAGACTAATGGAAACAATCGAGCTTAGTCCAAAATACAATTCTAGCCCAAAAATGTCTTTTTCAATTTCTAATGGTGGGATTCCAGTCAAGGCAAGATAATGCCCGGGCAAGCTCGGAGGCCAAACTTAGACCATCTTCAACCAAAGGGTCTAGAGGGTCAGAGGACTGAAAATAATCTTAAAACCGTGTCCAACCGAAGGCCAGACCAAATGGCTCGTGGGCCTCACTGGACAAAAAAGGACCAAAGGGCCAACCGACCAGCCCAAATGAGCCAGCCAGCCGGCCTCAGGCCGAGCTAAAAATTTTAAATCTCAACGACTAGCTGACGTCAGCTAGCCGTTATTTTTGAATTTTTTTTTACAGTTTTGTTTTTTGGGCCAAAATTTTAAAAAGAATATTTAATTAAGGCCCATTAAGGTGATTGGTTCTATGTGGGGATGTTGCTTTTATAAGCATGTTTGATTGCTCAAACCTCTCCCATAGCCGATGTGGGACAAATATAATGGGTGCCCCAAATATAAGCTTCCTATTAGAGATGGCAAATGTGCATTTATACATGTAATTATCTCAAACTAAGTTGTACTAGTAATTGGACACTTAAATTAAAAAATTAATTTAACATACAACTGTCACATCCCGACCCGGGGTCCACCACATCCTGGGCCCGCTCCACCATCGTAGCACGATATTGTCCGCTTTGGGCCCCGACCACGCCCTTATGGTTTTGTTTCTGGGAACTCACACGAGAACTTCCCAGTGGGTCACCCATCATGGAAGTGCTCTCGCGCGCTACTCGCTTAACTTCGGAGTTCCCATGGAACCCGAAGCCAGTGAGCTCCCAAAAGGCCTTGCGCTAGGTAGGGATGGGAATATACATATAAGGATCACTCCCCTGGGCGATGTGGGATCTCACAACAACTGTTAACCGCCGCAAGTAGACATGAAAGCAGCGGCAATTACTACGACGAAGTAAGTGTTTTCACAATTTATTTTAAATATTTTAATTATATTTCATTTAATTTAAGTTGTTGTAGTTTTTAAATTTAAATAATAAATTATGTTTGGCCCTATGGCTCTTTGGCCCTTGGTTGAAGATGGTAAAAAATATGGCACTGCACTGTTCATTAAAATATTAATTTTTTGGAGGGCCAGAGAGCTAAAACGAACCCTCTGGCCAGCATTCGGTTGGAGATGACCTTAGATCTTTCCCCAAGCTAGGCATCATGGACCCAACGATGAATTGTAGAAAATAAAAGGAGCTACAACACTTTAGAATTTTATTCATCTCTCCAATAACAACCAGCCACGTGGAGAAATCCTTAACAGTTGTAGCTCTTGATGCATCTCTCCAAAATCATATAAAAATGATTAAGATACAATCATGGTACAAGGTATCACGTTGACAAAAATCTAAACGAAGATTTAGAGAGTTACTCACAAATGGACACGTTTAGCTCAAATGTTACTTGAAAAATGATTAAGATTTAGTCATAATAACGTCTCGTGGACCGTTTTCTTATTCGAATTCTTGCGAAATATTTACCAACATACACTTGTCATATCCAAAAATTTTCTTAAAATAGATTCTATATCCATCTTTCAAAAAAAAAAAATGTTCCAAATGTTATATTCAAGGGTGGCCTAATGGTTAGGAGGAATTCCAAACCTGTATTCAACACGGCACGTCTTGGGTTCTATTCTTGGTATTGTGGGGAAAGAAACGTTTGTATTCAGCTACAAAATTTATTTTGTACACTGCAGGAAGTTCCGTTTTTTTATTAATGGGAGTTTTGGGTATTGGTTTATATGGTTCCAATGAACCAACATTAAATTTTGAAACATCAGCTAATCAATCGTATCCTGTAGCACTGGAAATAATATTCTATATTGGATTTCTTATTGCTTTTGCTGTCAAATCACCGATCATACCCTTACATACATGGTTACCAGACACCCATGGAGAGGCACATTACAGTACTTGTATGCTTTTAGCCGGAATCTTATTAAAAATGGGAGCGTATGGATTGGTTCGGATCAATATGGAATTATTACCTTGAATCACACGATGTTGGCCAAGGGGGCTGTAATGCCTCTGTGAGTCTTCCCTACCTCTGAAATGGTGGACTGCTATGACAAAGCAACAGTTAGTCACCTTTTAAAAAACAACAAATGTTGTATTTAAATAGTGTTGTAGGCATAATTTACTGAACAATTATGAAGGCCAAAAAGAGAGAGAGGTGCGGCAAGAGTAGAGAAGAAAGAGAGATGTGTAATTGTGTGTGTGTGTTATTCCACCCCATTGTGCCTTTATTTATAGTAGTAGGGAAGATTAATTCCTTACCATTTAGGATTACAACATTTAATAGGTAATCTACTCCTAATAGGAATATGAGAAATATTCCAAGATATACTAGAATTTACACAATCCTAATTTAATAGGAGTGCAACAAATAGGAGTATATAAGTAGTAATTTAACTTAACAATAAATAAGAGTTAAATGTGTGTGTTGTACCATAGTATTTTCCAATATACTAAAAAGAAATAAAATATTTAGAAGGTTAAAATATAGTCTTGCATCAATTGGAGAAGAAAAAAATTTAGCTTTGCACTATTTTTTAGAAAGTTAAATTTAGAGGGCTAAAAAATATCACTTTGCCCCTCAACCATTAGAGATGACTGTATGATAAGATTTTGGTTTTTAATTTTAAGAAATTAATATCTGGAACTTATTTGGTAACTGTTTTTGGTTTACACTGTTTGAAAATTGTTTTAGTAGCTTCTCTCAGCTTTCAATTTTTGTTTTATGTAAAACATGGAAATGATTTTTTTTTTATTTATTTTTTTTTTTTTGCAAATTGTGAAGTTGTCATAAAATGAATACATGTGACAAAGAGTTTGTAGCATTTTTTTTTTTGTCGAAAGATAAAAATATTAAACTTGAATCACAACGTTTACATTGGAAGACAGAGTATTGAACAACTACTTTGGTTCAAAAGCATCCCATGTATGAACACCACCAGGGCCAGTCTAGAGTTTTTTGAGGTCTGGGGCGATGCCACAAAATGTGCCCTCATTTTATATAAGAAAATTATTTGTTTTCACACGTAAGACATCGATAAAATTATACTTAGAAAAACACTTCAAACTTATAATTTAGAAACACAGAAAAAAACTAATTTATTTTGTATAGTGAGAAGGAAACAAAAAAAAAAAACTCCGGGTTTACAAGTAGATAGATATGAGTTTTGTTTTCCATTTGAACTTTTAAAGTGTTTTTGTATGAATCGTGATGTGTTTTTTCTTATTTACTAACCTTGTCAATATGGGACTAAAAAAATAATGATGTTTTTGAGTCTTTAGTTGATATGTATAAGTAATAAATGGGTACTAAATTAAATTTTTTTATGACACGTCATATGATTTGTAAATTTGGTCAACACATTACTCTTTGTTGAAGATTAGACTTGAATTGGAACAAATGTTTTTAAAATAACAACCCACATAGCTATTAGCTACTAATTAAAAATAAATTAACAACAAAAAAAAAATTCATAAAAATTGTAAAGTAAATAAGCACACATGGAGTTTTGAACCCAAGCCCTCCTCATTAATTTTAAACAACAAAACCACCAGTTCTAGTTATATTTCTTTGTCATTGAACCAAATTTTATTAATTTATACTCTTATGAAAACATATATAAATATATCGTCTTAATAATTTTGGTGCCCCCAATTATTTTGGGCCCTGGACGGTCGCCCTGCCCGCACTGGGCCTGGGCCGGCCCTGAACACCACCTGTATGAGAGACAAACGAAACCACTAGATGTGCTGCCCTATTACAACTTCGAAGAGCAAATATGAACTCTACTGACCTCAATTGCATTTGCACACACTTAATGTCAAAAAGAAGACTTTCGGTAACAACGTTTGGTTCAGTTGTTCCATTGATCATATCCATAAGCCCCTAGAGTCTGTTTCTACCTAAATCACATCAAACCTTCTATCCAAGCAAGCAAGGCTGCTCGTACACCGTCTGCTTATGCCACCAAACTTGATTCACATGGGAAATTTCTCATTCCTTCCATTGCCTTAAAAATCCCCGCAAAGTCTCTTGCCACCCAACCGTGGCCTTCCTAAATCGTTTCTTTAAGTCATGCGCCGTCACAATTCACCTTAATCGTGCGAAATGGGGGACCTATCCAACATGAAGGCATCACCCGCTCCTCCTTTGCATACCTTAGCATCCCTTCCAGCCCTGTACCCTTGATTGCTTTTGATTTTTCAATCTCATTCCATTGTTGTTTTAGCAAATGAATAGCCTCAATCAGCTCCACTGATTTCTTCTCAAAGATCAAGCTATTTCTACATTTCCATAGCCTCCATAAGTCACACACCACCCATCTCAATAATTTCCCTTTATCATGTTCCGATTCGTACTGCTTTGCAATCCATTTCCTATTGTATTGTGCACCCAAACAAAAATACCCGAACAAACGGGTAATGAAAAAATAAGTGTTCCTGTGTTTCCTCAGCCTTACCACAATTAGGACATAAAGTGTCAAGACGAATTCTCCAACGGTGAAGGTTAACCCGAATTGCCAATATATTTTTGCAACACCTCTGAATAAAATGTTTTAGCTTTTGAGGAACCTCCAACTGCCACATAGAGGACCAAACCATGTCCTTCATTAGCCCAAAACTTGACTCCCCAACGCCCTTCCTCCCAAGCTCCCCATTTTGATCAAGCGCTTGTGCAATCCAATACCCCGACTTGACAGAATACACCTCATTCCTTGTGTGGTGCCAAACAAGCTTGTCCGGGCAACTAAACTTGCTTAGCGGTATGCCCAAAATAATGCGAGCTTCATCGCTTTCAAAAAATTAGCCAATAATTTCACCATTCCATACACCTATACAACTATCACTTAAATCTGCCACCTTCTCCGGTAAATCCTCATGTTGCGAAAGGGTTTTGAAAGTTTGAGGAACAGGCAACCATGGATCATGTTGTACCCGAATGTTTCTTCCATCACCAACACGCCTAAGTACCCTAGTATGCTAATATGTTATTTTCCTTAAGTTTGAGAGGTTTTGGGGTGTTTTTAGGTAAAAAATGTTCACGGAGCTCTTATGGGTTTTCATGGATGTTCTTCAATGTTCTTGATATGTTCTTCATGTTCATAACAAGAACATAAAGTTTTGGGTAAAATAGTTTTTGAATTTATTTAAAGATTTGCTTTTAATAGTTGATGCGAGATGATTTGCACTATTCATGTCAAAACTTTTTCCATGTTTCATGGACATCACTTATCACCTTTTGTTTTAATACTTGCAAAAGTGTCTCACCCACACTCCCTCTACCAAAACCGGCCACCCTATTAAAGTAGGGTACTTTTGAAGCTTTTATGTAATTATATAAAGTTTTGATACTTTTGTGTATTTGTACTTTAACCCGAAAGTTTACATTTTTACGTAAATGCTCAAAATCACTAAAGGACAAATTGTTTTGCTCCTTTAATGAAGTTTTTGTATTTGTAGAAATTTTTGGGTTCTAGTTGCAATTACATGAAGTAGTGGACTTTTGTGTTTTTATAAAGTGACCCCAAAAGTATGTGTTTTGCAATATAGCCCAAAAGTTGAGATTATTGCATTTTGGCCCAAATTAGGTTGAGAACAACATAGTTTTGTCTCTTTAAATGAGAATTGGATTTTCATTTCATTTAGCTCCATTTAAATAAATTCTATGGGTACAAAAACCAAACGACATTGTTGCATTCTAGTTTAATTAGTTAAAGCGTCAATTAATCAAAGAAATGGTGATTATGAACCCAAGCCTACGATAATTGAGCTATGTGATTGGCCATCTCTCAAATTTGTTTGAACCATGGGAATGTGTAGATAAGATTTTGGTTGTAATTTGATTTGATCAAATGTTGTAAAAGAGCATAAGCTCTTCTTTACTTTAAAGTACTCATTTTTTGTTTTATTTGATATGCATGAAATTGGAGTAGTTGGGTCCAATGCCTAATCGGAAAACACGTCTTAATATGATTAAACGCATAACTAAAATCAATCACCATCCCTAGACCGAGATCCAACACTAGGCTCGTATTGGATCAAATCGAAGGTTCATAGTCATCATAAGGCCCAAGGAAACTATATAGTCCATCAATAAATGCAAAGCTTATATTAGTAGTGCCATACACTATGCTTTAAAAATCATTTTATAAGCATAGTGGGAGTATCATACGCTACTAAATCAATCACATGGACCAATAGTTTTGATAGGACCAAATTGTTTTAATGTGATTAAAATGCATGCTTATATGTGATCAGACCTAAAAACCCTCAACCAAACCATTATTAAGTTGACAAGCGTGAGAGTGCTTTGAACACTCTTTCGTGGCCTTCCACCGTGGTAGGCTCCAATTGTTTGTGACACATATACCGTCTTCGCCCAGTTCTGGGGATTGTAAATGTAGACATCGAAATGTCGGTGAAATAAATGTTAACCAATAAATTAAAATTTCAACGCCCACGTATCACATAAATTTTACATGTAGCGCGTAACTCAAAGAAAAATCGAAAGAAATCAGAAAAGTCTTCAAATAGGACATGTGTCAGCCCCTGGCAGAAACGATTTATTTCATCTGAATATTAGGCCTTGAAAAAAATCTATAAATAGGAAGCCAATGCCTTCATTTCCATTGACCAATTCACATACACATTTTCTCTACTCCCAAATTGGAAGAGAATTCCCCCAAATCCTTGAAAGCTTTGAAACACTAAAAGCTTTCAAGCACCAACCTCCCAAATTCCCAAGAATCCCGAAGGATCAAGAAAGCTCTCTTCGTTCTTCGTCAAATCCACCTTCAAGATCAAGCCCCAACGGCCTTTGAAGAACTTCCACCAATTCAAGATCAAGCCTCGACGGCCCTTGAAAAAAAGTGTTCATTGTTCATCACTCGTTCATCCTAAGATCAAGCCCCGACGGCCCTTTGGATCAACAACATCAACAAATCCACATCCTCGTTCATCCTAAGATCAAGCCCCGACGACCCTTTGGATCAACAACATCAACAAATCCACACCACTGTTCATCCCTAGATCAAGCCCCAACGGCCCTTTGGATCAACAACCCATCCACAAGTCTATACTCTACGAAGATAGAATCAGAGGATCAAATTGTAAAAGAGATTGTAACCCCAAAATTAATACAAAATATTATTTTGTACACGTGTTCTTGTCTCGTTTGTTTCAGGAATTTTCCATGTTTACAAATTTGGCACGCTCGGTGGGACTATCTCTACCTCTCATCTCTATCTTCAAATTCGCAAAAGCACAAATGGCATCAGGAAAGGATCAAGCTGTTCCCGTAACCAAAGCGAAGAACAAGAGCATCCTCGCTGCAAGTGGTGACATTTCGGGCATCACAACCCGAAGCAAGGCAAGAGCCCTCTTTGCCGCAGCTTCCACCGCCGCATCAACTCTGCCGGAGGAACAAGAGCACCTGAGGCACGAGCCCGTGATCACCCTAGCCTCGCTAAGAGCGCCAAGGGAGGAAAGCCCGAGGAAGTACTCTGGGTCCCTGCTTTCCGATACTGACTCAAGCAGCAGCACAGCCATGCAAGTCATGACTACTGGAGCGACTTCAATCGAAGAACAACTGGCTCAAATGAATGAAGCGATTGTAAAACTCACACGGACCGTGGAGGAGAAAGACTCACAAATCGCCGCACTCGCCAACCAACTCGCCAACCAACTGGAGGTGCAGCACGACGTGAAAGTTGACCTAAAAGTTGACCCAATAAAGAAAGAGGCCAATGAAGAAGAGGAGCCTCCGGTAGAGAAAGTCGAAGGGAAGCAGGAGCCAGACCAACCAACGGCGCTTATGGGATCCCTCTCTATCCAGCAGCTGCAGGAGATGATCGCCAATACCATCAAGGCGCAGTACGAAGGGAGCTCTCATACCTCCATGTTGTACTCAAAGCCTTACTCCAAGAAGATTGATGCCCTGAAGATGCCAAGAGGTTACCAGCCGCCAAAGTTCATGCAGTTCGATGGAAAGGGCAACCCAAAACAGCACGTCGCCCATTTCATGGAAACTTGCAACAATGCAGGGACGAAAGGAGACTACCTCGCCAAGCAGTTTGTGCGCTCACTGAAAGGAAACTCATTTGAATGGTACACAAACCTGGAGCCCGAGTCCATCAGTAGCTGTGAGCAACTGGAAAAGGAATTCCTCAACCGTTTCTACAGCACCCGCCACACCGTGAGCATGTTGGAGCTGACGAGCACCAAGCAATGGAGGGACGAGCCGGTGGTGGACTACATCAACCGATGGCGCAATCTTAGCCTCGACTGCAAAGACAGGCTCTCGGAGATCTCTTCGATTGAGATGTGCGTCCAGGGCATGCAATGGGGTTTACACTACATCCTTCAAGGCATCAAACCACGGACCTTCGAAGAGCTAGCCACCCGCGCCCACGACATGGAGCTAAGCATCGCCCACCATGGAAAGAAGGAGCCAATCTCCGACTTCAAGAAGGACAAGGTGTTTGCTCCAAAAGTGGACAATCACAGGAAGAAGGCCGCCAATGAAGCTTTTACTATTAGCACTTCCCCCGTCAAAACCTCATCTGCGCCCGTTAGGATCTCCTCCAAAAACAAAGCTAAAGAGATAAAGAGAGATGAGCCTTCTCGTACCCAAGACAGGTTCAAAAACACCTTGAGGGAGCTGAAGCAAAAGACGTACCCTTTTCCTGACTCAGATATGGCGGCAATGTTAGACGACTTGCTAGAAAAGAAAGTGATCGAATTACCAGAATGTAAGCGCCCCGAAGAGATGAATCGCGTCAACGATCCTAAGTACTGCAAGTACCATCGTATTGTGAGTCATCCCGTTAGTAAGTGCTTCATCCTTAAGGAACTCATCATGAAGCTGGCACAACAAGGGCGGATTGAACTCGACCTAGAAGGCACGGCCGCAACGCACACTACTACGATCATGTTTGGATCCTTCGATCCCGTTCCCCTCCAAAGGATTCATGACCATTCCTGCCAATGCTCGAGTCACATGGCACCTTCTGCACGACCACCGCTGGGGGCAAGCAACCAATATGCACCTACTGACGATGAAGAAGGGTGGACATTAGTAACCTACAAAAAGATGGGGAAGCCAAGACCGCAAGCCACAAAGCCAAAGGTGGAACCAAGCTTTCTTCCAACCAAGAGGACTGAAGAAGGTTTTGATCCAAACGCCTACAAACTCATGTCGAAGGCTGGGTATGACTTCGTTTCCTCCTCGAATCCTGAAAAGAAGGTTTCAAACATCGTCAGCGATAAAGAACGTGACCTCACCAAGACTCAAAAGAAGTTAAAGGAGCATGGTTACAGAGTTGACAACAACAAGGCTGGACTTGGCTTCACACCAAATGCACATGTGAAGATTTCAAGCCAAGCGGAAACCGCTAGCACTCAATACATCAGCGTAAGCATTGAACAAGATCAAGAGGAGTCTAAACCTGCCACTCGGATGTCAGTCTTCAATAGGATGAATTATTCGAGGCCCAAAATTTTGGCACTTGATCGTATTGGTGGTCAAGACCGAACTTCTGCCTTCAAGCGGCTTAGCACGCCAACACCTCAAAGCTCTGTCTTCGAAAGGCTATCAAAACCTAAGAAACAAAGCAGCACGGCTAGCTCTTTTCCACGACGGTTGGCTTTGGAAAAGTTTGAAGAAACCAAGAAGTCTTCTAAAAGGAGGAAGACGACGCCAAATGAAGAAAAGCTCGACAGTCTAGCAGAAAAAGACGATGTTCGAAGCTTGATTCCTTCAAGGATGAAGCGCCAAGCAACTTTGAAGGTTGATACAAAAGGACCATTGAAGGTAAGGAGGCGCACCATCGTCCACACTGGCCAATCTTCACGCCAACAAGCCCAAGAGGACGACACTGCAAAGGAGGTCCAAGACGTCTTCCCCATCATAATCCAAGAAGACAAAGAAGATGAAATCCTTGAGGAAGATGTCATATTTGGCACTTTCAACCCAAAGTCTTCACCTCGACCATTGGGGGCATACTCCAAGTCAAGTGAAGTTGAAGGATGGACTCATGTTACTCCGAACAAACTGCACAAGAAGCATACGTCTTCTCCACAAGTGCACCAATCGGAAAGAGGGCAAAGCAGCTTTCGCCAACCTCCAAAGCAATGTGAAAATGTTGAAGATGAGGAAATTTTGACTTAAAGATCGTCCATGCGCGATCTCTTCTTCGTCGAAGACTTATTCAAATACTCAGTCAAGGCTCCTTGTTATGAAGATTGCAAGGAATGCCTCTCCAAGATCGCTTCGAAGAAATTGGACAAGCAGCAACCATCTCGTTCACAAGTTCATCAGTCGGAAAGGGGGCAAAGCAACTCTTGTCAACCTCTAGAGCAATGTGAAAGTGTTGGAGATAATGAAGTTTCAACACAAAGATCATCCATCCCCATCACAATGTGCGACTTCTTCCCCGAAGACTTCTTCAATTACTCGGTCAAGGCTCCTTGCTATGAAGATTGCGAGGAACGCCTCTCCCATATCGCTTGAGAAATCCACAACAACCAAATGCTCCTCGTTCGCACAAGCCTAAAAGGAGGCGACACCAAATGCTCCTCGTTCGCACGAGCCTAAAAGGCGACACCAAAACGCTCCTTGCCTGCACGAGCTGAAATTGCAAACGGCACCAAATGCTCCTAGTCTGCAAGAGCATAAACTGCGTACGGCATAAAAAAAAACACCAAAAAAATATATATATGTATTTGAACTACGTTATGACTTGATCTCTTCTTTGGAAGGGTACGTAGGCAGCTCAAACATTCAACTTTGAGTTCAGTCACATCAAAGTAAAAATAAGGTCTTTATTAAAACATTTGACTATCAAGAGTCAATTCCATTACAAATACAAACAGGTAAAAAAAAAAGAAAAAAAAAAGAAAAAAAAAAAAAGAGACAAAAAAAAAGAAAAAGAAAAAAAAAAAATATATATATATATATATGTATATAGACCCCAAAGCAACACCAGGCCTAATCTGCCACAAGCCCATCAAAAGAAGCTGTCCTGGTCCAAAAGATACCGAAGGCAGCCCACTCAGCAGCCTTGTCGATATCAACATCGTCCAAAAACAACAATCGGGTCTTCTTCCTCCAAATCCAGGCCCAAGCTCCAGCTTGTCTTCTTCTCCTAGCCATTCTCGGCCCACAGCGCACAAATCCAGGCCCTTATCGAAGCCCAAAGGGATCTTCTACCCCATAACCCCTTGCCTACATCGCTGCCTTTACTCTCGCACCCATTCCATCCGTCCGGTTCTCTTTCAAGTCCGCATCGAGATCCTTCGCAGTTCCCTCACTCTTCGCCAGCCTCTCCGCCATCTCCCGCAGCACCACGAAGTCACGCATCAACCCGACGACGACGACGAGGATCTCAGCTTCCCCCAAGGAACCCACTGACCAAGACGACGTCGCTGCTTCCTCCGTTCTCTTCAGCCCTGCCGCAACCAAATTCCAGAAACCGCTGCACCTGTGTCCTTCAACCACCAACCCGTCAGGCTCCTCCCCTCGACTCGTTCTCATCACCAACGATTCTAGCGCACGCACAACACCACTCGATCACTTTCTGTGCACGTACGAAGATCTTGTGGACATAGGCGACAAAGGGTTCGAGTGGGTCCTGCCGTTGAACAAGTGGGAGCCAATGATGTTGAATTATACGTCGGGGAACCACATATGTCAGTCTCGAAGCCTTTGGCAAGGGATGTACAAATTTGAAGCAGATTCTGGAGCTCAAGAGCTCTCTGTAAAGCCCCCTCATTCTTTCTCCTTCAACATATCCCGACTCCTTCTCCGGTCTATCTGTTGAAGTTTTGGTGCCACGATCAGAGAGGCTTACTCCACGATGTTACCAAAGTGCTATGTGAGCTTGAAGTTCTGATTCAGATGCCGACTCCGAATGGTAGAGTTTTAGACCTCTTCTTCATCGCAGATTGCCTGGGTTTGATACAACAGATGTCACGCATCCTGAAGAGGCTCTTACTTAAGGTCTAGAGCAGCTTCATCAGTCTCTGGTCGACACCATTGCTATTGGGCCAGTCATCGACGGTAGGCAGTGCAACGGGTGTGCAATGGCTATGTAATGCTTGTGCAGTTTCTGTACTTCGGAAGTCGAAGGCTTCGTAGAGCTTGTTAATGTTGGACTTGAAGGCTGTGACTTGGGTTGGTGCTGCAGGATTCATGCTTTCCATCTTCAAGCTCGGTTACTGGACTTGAAGGTTGTGACTCGGGTTGGTGTCGCTTCGCCGCGTCTTGGATGATTGGGGACTGATTTCCGTTGCTTTTGCTATCATTAGACTCACGGGTGTCGCTCTCAGCTCTTTGGCCTCCCGTTGCTCCAGCTTCTGTGCATCCTCCCTCCAGCTTCTGTGCATCCTGCTATCTCTAGGGGCAAGAAGAACTTCACAGTGACCGATGTCAACCAACTAGCCGGTCGTGAAGCTCAACGCTTTGCACCACCTCAAGCTTGTCACTCTGGCTACCATGATCAAAGTCGGAGAAGAACTTCACAGTGACCGCCGTCAAACGACTAGCCGGTCACGAAGCTCGACACCTTACACTCTACCTCAAGCTCTAGCTGCTTCTGCACCTCCGCCATGGCTGCTGCCTTTGAATGTGATTAACAAAACCAAAGTTTGTCAACTCACATATACTTGCCTCTTTTGCTCTGCTGCTGCCTTTGAATGTGATTAACAAAACCAAAGTTTGTCAACTCACACCTACTTGCATCCTTGCTCCGTGCTTGGCCTCCCATTGCTCCATCTTCTGCCCATCATCAAAATTTATACAAAAAAAATAATAATAATGAATAAATAAATAAAAAATGGGATGGTGGAGCAAATTGGTGCTGGACACTATTCTAAAAAGAAGAAAATGATGGTGCGGTAGTACAGTGATGGTAAGCAGTGTAAAGGGTGTACAACTGGTAATGTAGTGGGCTGACGGCGACAACAGTCCGTTCAAAGACAAAGCACGATGCTGTACATAATGATTAAGCTTTTGCAGAAAAGAAAGTAGGAGCTATGCTTTTTCACTCTCCCAAGCAAAGAAAAGAAGTAACTGATACCCATCAAGCACCGAAAGGAAATAATAGTGATAACCATCATTTGTTAAATAATGATGGCATGAAAGAAAAAAAAAAGGGGCAAGAAAGACAGGTCATAGTGCATGCTACTATTAGCAAGCCAACAAGGAAAAAGAAAAGAGACAGTGGTAGCAAAATCATTGAAGGATAAAAAAAATATATATCTCAAAGAAATTACAAATATGTACAAAAAAAAAAGAGGAGCCTTCATAAATGTCACTTATGTGAAGCCTCAATACTCGAAGCCTCAGTACTCGGCAGAATCCCAGAAGAGGGAGGCACTGAAGATGGATTATTCGGGGCCTCAAGGCTTGGTCGAACTCCAGATGGTGAAGACAAAAAGTGCGTCTGGAATACATCCACAAACTTCTTTCGGTCACTTTGAATTCGACCTTCGGAGTCCAGCAGCTGATCAAGCTTCCTCTTCATGCCCGTCAAATAATTATTTGCGAGCACATGCAACTCTCTATTCTCACGCTTGAGCTGCCTGATCTCTTGACTAAGAGTTGCCACGTCGGCCATCAATGATTCAACTTGGCGAGTTCGAGCAAGTAAGCGTTGGCCCATGTTGGACACAGAGCTCGCACACTGAATGCTGAAAGCCAGGGAGTCTTGGACAGCCAACTCATCTGACCGTCTTGAAAGCAGTCTATTATCTCTAGGAGTAAGGAGGTTCCTAGCTACTACCGTGGCCGTTGTTGCATCCCTTATCACGGAGTCTTCAACCGTAAGAGGGCCATTAGAAGATAAGAAGGATGGGCGCCATATATCACCCTGACGCGGCGATCCTGCATCATTCCCAAGGCTCAAATCTAAGCCAATGTCAGACGGGTAAGCCATTTTCAGAAATGATAAAAGAGAAGGATTGGATAGAGTAAAATCTCAGGAATACAGCAGAGATAATTTTCACAGGCGGGAAATCTTCAAAATGTGCATCTTGAATACAATCAATACCTCTATAAAAGGAGAAGCAACATAGCCACCTGTTCAAAGGTCAAAGAGACACCACTCCCCAAATTTCAAAAGCCGGGTTTTCCTGCGTAAAATCCGTCAACTCATTTCAGACGCAATCTCAGCTTTTCAGATATCACGTGCAACTTTGTCAAGTCTCTGACAAAGTTAAAAACGCGTGAATCCTACTATTCCCACTATAACGCTGTCGCCGACAAGCGTGGGTGACAAGGTCACGTCCACACCACTATCTGTAAGTGGGAAATCCCTATATATGATAACCTGCATCCTGGAAGGCAAAGCACACATCCAAAACGCCTGATTCTTCTTCCTTGACAAGAATGCATCTGCAACCAAACCCTTCAACATACTCAGTTCTCTTCTTCCCAGAAAACACCTCTTCAACCAGGTCGTACCAGAGCAAAAGTATCTCATATCATCAGGGATGAGAGCAAGAGTATCTCATAGCATGCTTTTTCCCCATCCTTTTCTTTGTCCACCCTCTTCATCGCAGGACAAGGAGAAAGAAAACGATCAGTCGGCACTTGGAATCGACCTTCCGAGTTGGAACTGACTGCCTGGAAACTCCTTCCCTGATTGCTTGCCTAGCATTACTCTCAAGCACTCATCTTCAACTGCTGATGTGCTTCCAGGGAAGATACCATACCTGCCTGAAGAACAGATGAAGCAGGTGAAATTGATACATCAAAGCATGTGGACACAAGCGCAACGTGCTGGTTCATCCGCTGCTTCCGCCAAAGCAAACGTATCTCATATCATCAGGGTCGAAAGCAAAGGTATCTTATATCATGCTTTTCCCCTGTCATTTCCTTTGCCCTTGCTCTTACCTGCAAGACAAGGGGAAAGAGAGTAATCAGTCCGAACCTGAAATTAAAACGTCTGATCTAGGACTGATTGCTCGGAACCTTTGCCTGATTGCTTACCTTGCGTTGCTCTTGAGTGGTCATCTTCAACTGCTGTCGGAGCTGGGTCTCAAGTCACCAACTTCCGCATGATGTGTCGCTGAGAAGTGAGGTTCTGAATGACCATTCAGATGCAAGGTTTGCATTCAACTTCTGCATCAGAAGGGAAATACTGCGAGAGAAGATGTCAAACCTGCATGAACACTACTTCTGCAAGGGAAACAGATGAAGCAGGCGAAATTGATACATCGAAGCATGTAGAGACAAGTGCAACCAATATATGTGTTGGTTCATCCGCTACTTCTCCAAAAGCAAGCGTATCTCATATCATCAAGGATGAAAGCAAGAGTATCTCATATCATGCAATCTCCCTGTCCTTTCCTTTGTCCTTACTCTTACCTGCAAGACAAGGATAAAGAAAAGCAATATGTCAGAACTTCCACTCAAACTTCCGGGAAGATACCACATATGCCTGAAGGACAGATGAGGCAAGTGAAATCAATACATCGAAACATGTGGAGATAAGCGCAACCAATATATGTGCTGGTTCATCCGCTACTTCTTCAAAAGCAAACGTATCTCATATCATCAGGGTCGAAAGCAAAGGTATCTCATATCATGCTTTTCCCTTTTCTTTCCTTTACCCTTGCTCTTACCTGCAAGATAGGGAAAAAGAGAGTAATCAGTCAGAACCTGAAATCAAAAGTCCAATCTGGGACTGATTGCTCGGAACCTTTTGGCTGATTGCTTACCTTGCATTGCTCTCGAGTGGTCATCTTCAACTATTGTTAGAGCTGGATATCAAGTCACCGACGTCACAGAACATTTGGTATGTTGTTGGCTCTCTGCACTGAAGCTGCCAAGCATGGATGAGTCGTTGAGAAGTGATGCTCTGATAGACCATTTAAATGCAAGAGGCTGCACACCACTCCTTCTATGCAAAAGAAACAAGCAGAGAAGAATGCAGCTTAACGAGCTGTAACAAATCACTATAGCACAACGAACTGCATAATCCAGATGGAGGAGTCTAAGTCAAATCCAAGTCCGGCGTCGTCCCTTTGATGGAAGAGCTTGAGAAACTTCAACAGCCTTTCTCTAGCACCATCACCATAGAGCAAAGCCTCGCCGTGCAACGCCATCAAATCACCACGGTTTCTTCAAAAAGCAAAAGTATCTCATATCATGTTTTCTCCCTGTTCTTGTCTTTGTCCTTGTTCTTACCTACAGGGCAATGAGAATGAGAGCAATCGGGCGTCACTTGGAATCAAGCTTCCAGTCAGGAACAGACTGCCTGGAACCCCTTCCCTGATTGCCTACCTAGCATTTCTCTTGAGTACTCATCCACATCTGCCTGGAGAACAGACAAGACGAGCGACAATGAAGCATCAATCTTGAAGATTCATCCTCGGACCCTCTTCAATATGAATTGGAAAGATTGAACAAGGAAATAGACCATCACCTTCATCTCGTGTCTGCTTGCCGGGTGTTCAAATCCTGAAGCCGATCGTGGTCTTGTTTCCATTCATCAAGATCAAGCCTCGTCGGCCCTTGAAGAAATCACAAGTCCAATTAAAGATCAAGCGTCAGCCATCCTTGAAACGAATTCAGCTCCAGATGAAAGGAGTAAGTTCAGACCTTTGGAGGAAACTAGAAAACCCTCCAGCCCAGTTCAAGATTAAGCCTGTGGAAAATCAACAATTTGGAGGAAACCAGAAAACCCTCCAGCCCAGTTCAAGATTAAGCCTGTGGAAAAATCAACAATTGGAGGAAACCAGAAAATCTTCCAGCCGAATTCAAGAACAAGCCTCAACGGCACATGAAGGAACTTGCAGCACAAAATTCAAGATTCAAGCCTCTACGGCCCTTGAAGAAGTTTCCAGTCCAATTCAAGATCAAGCCTCAACGGCCCTTGGATTGACATCTACATTAAGGGACTTCAAAACGCATCTGCTACACGTGACAAGCACATGTATATGACGCGCCTTGAAGTGGGGGCATTTGTAAACATCGAAATGTCGGTGAAATAAATGTTAACCAATAAATTAAAATTTCAACGCCCACGTATCACATAAATTTTACATGTAGCGCGTAACTCAAAGAAAAATCGAAAGAAATCAGAAAAGTCATCAAATAGGACATGTGTCAGCCCCTGGCAGAAACGATTTATTTCATCTGAATATTAGGCCTTGAAAAAATTCTATAAGTAGGAAGCCAATGCCTTCATTTCCATTGACCAATTCACATACACATTTTCTCTACTCCCAAATTGGAAGAGAATTCCCCCAAATCCTTGAAAGCTTTGAAACACTAAAAGCTTTCAAGCACCAACCTCCAAAATTCCCAAGAATCCCGAAGGATCAAGAAAGCTCTCTTCGTTCTTCGTCAAATCCACCTTCAAGATCAAGCCCCAACGACCCTTGAAGAACTTCCACCAATTCATGATCAAGCCTCGACGGCCCTTGAAAAAAAGTGTTCATCGTTCATCACTCGTTCATCCTAAGATCAAGCCCCGACGGCCCTTTGGATCAACAACATCAACAAATCCACATCCTCGTTCATCCTAAGATCAAGCCCCGACGACCTTTTGGATCAACAACATCAACAAATCCACACCACTGTTCATCCCTAGATCAAGCCCCAACGGCCCTTTGGATCAACAACCCATCCACAAATCTATACTCTACGACGATAGAATCAGAGGATCAAATTGTAAAAGAGATTGTAACCCCAAAATTAATACAGAATATTATTTTGTACACGTGTTCTTGTCTCGTTCGTTTCAGGAATTTTTCGTGTTTACAGTAAAGTATGTGCTTACACTCAAGAGGGCTTCTATATACATACATGATGTTGTGATGGTAGGCAACAAGTATAGGCAATATGATATTCTTCTGAGGCTATTCTTGAACCCCTACATGAATTGGCATGGTAGGAATAACTTAATTAAGTGCAATGGTGCCAATATGATATTCGTCAGAGGCATCATTCTCTAAGGTCAAATAAGATGGGTACTTACATGAGATGTAAATGAGTAAGAGGTACTCTATCATTACTATTAAAGCTAGCAATATGATATTCTTCTGAGGTGTGCTTGGTAATAGTGAGCCTCCTATACCCTACTAAGAGTTTCCTCCATAACTCTCGAATTCCTATGAGGGATGTGAAATTTGTAAAAATAGTGGGTGATGCTATTTGATTTAAAGACCCAGATCAAATGGCTTAAAATCAATCAATTTATATTCGTTATGTATTTGTTTACAATTATTTTTGCAAAGCTATCCAAAACTTGACAAAGAAAAGCCGAAGGCTTTAGTTTCTGTACTTGGTACCACAATCCCATAGATTGTTTTGAATGGATTGTATATGTACCTAAGTGAGCTTTGAAAATTTATTTTCTATTACTCAAATCAAACTACTTTCTTCACAAAAGTTGTTACTTATCCTCTCTACCATACATATCCAAACACTAGAAAGATCCAAAGGTCCATTCATTCCAGATCCTCAAAATAATATCACAGCCTTGAAAATCCAGCAGAAAATTCTGCAATCATGTTTGGGAGCTTCAAAACTCAAACTTCCTGCAGTCAAACAGAAATACTTCCTTCATAAAGGTTGTTTATTACCATCTCTTCTATAACTTATCCAATCTATATGCTAATTTGTACGTTAGTTTGAGCAACTGATGTACGGTTGAGCTAGCCTTCTCGGGCAACCTCTTTGTATGGCCAACATCTTCAGTTTCTGTTGCTCACTTGTATGAAAGTTTTTCAGTAGTTCAACTCCTATTACATATTAAAAACTTCAGCTACATTAAGGTAGAGAAGGAGTTGAAAAAAAGAATAAAAGAAGGAAATAGTGAGAGAGAGAAGGAGGGAGAGGGAGAATGAGGGGTCAGCTTGAATGATTAGAAATGGAAAGGAATGTGAGAGCGGATCGATTACAGAGAAAAGAAAAGAAAGTTGGTGTGAGTTAATAAAAGGGTTTTGATCCAGAAGAATTATGAGAGCTAAAATAAAAATAACGAAATTGTCATCTGAAGGACGATCATCAAAAGAGACAATGGTAAACGATACTTTCTCATTTATATTGTTATTGGCTATCAATATTTTATTATTGATAGTCTAAAATTATTTTGATTACTAACTATTTTAATTTATGTTGCAAATTGTATGGTTATAGATCATGAGATTATTGACATCAATTTTGCCTACATATGCATATGCATTGCAAATCAAGAAAAAGAGTTGAGTTTGTTAACCATTGAGAATCAGGAGCTTAGAGAGAGAATCTTGGAGAGAGAAAAGGAGAGAGAAACTAACTTCTTTGATATCTTTCTTAATGATCCAGTAATACAAGCTTAGGCTATTTATACATGCATGCATGAGTAGTAACTAACTAACTATCTGGACCTCTAATCTACATACACTTGGCTCAATCCTATACATCAATTGCTACACTCTATCATCCCCCTCAAGCTCATGCCAATCTGTGAAGCATGATATTGTGACAGTGAGTGTGAAATATATGACTGCATGATGAACCTTGCATCTGAGACTGATGAGGATAATTGCAGTAAGCAACAAAGTTAGGGCCATTATAGAAGCAATACCAAGTACTGTGATTATGTCTGCCACAGATGTTACGGTTAGGTTTCTCAAGAAGTTTTGAGTGACAAAATGCTGCAGTATGTCCTTCAGAGTTACACAATTGACATGGAGGTAGTGGAGGAGCACTGGGAGCCCCATAGTATTGTGCTGGAGAAGGACCAAGTACACCTGAAGTAGGTGTGGGAAACACATGAGTTTGAGGTGGAGGCATCTGTTTGGGAGCAAATGACCTCGAGTTGTTATGATATTTTCCTCTGCCTCTATTTTTATTGCCATTGTAAGACCTGAAGCCTCCATTAACAAAGTTGGATTGACTATATCCCTGATACCCATTTGACTGATTTGTAGCTACTAGTGCAGTCATTAATGGGGCAGATGCAGAATTTTCAACAATGATCTCTTCAGCAAGCAACTGAGTTCTAAATTCCTTGAGTGTAATGACACTCTCACGACCTCTAATAACCGTTCGAAATGTATTGTATTATGGAGGTAACCCATTTAAGGCAAGAATAACAATGTCCTCATCAAGAAAGTAAACCCCAGCAGCAGATAAGTAATCTCTAGCTTCTTTAATTTGATGCAAATACTGAGAAACAGAATCTGCACCCTTCTTAATATTCTAAAGATTTGATTTCATTTGAAAGATACTAGTTTTGGAAACAGAGTTGAGAATTGTTCTTTTAACCGAATCCACAAATCTCTTGAACTAGTACTTCCGATTGCACAAGATAAAGCAACAGGTGAAAGAGTAGCAGTAATTAATTGTATAATGGCCCTATCATGCATTCTCCAGACGATAAACTCATCAGTTTCAGTAATTGGGGATGAAGTAGAAGAATCAGTACCTGAATCACCTAAGGTGGATGAACGTTGAGGCAGTCGAGGCGTCGAACCATCAACAAAACCAAGAATGCCATTACTTTCCAAAAGGAGCTGCATCTGGAATTGCCAATTCAGATAATTGGAATCATCAAGTTTGACATTAACCGACGTTGAGATCGTCGAGACAAGAGCGGCGATCGGAGATTGGAGGAGTTGTAGTTGCGATGCAGTCACCATATTGCACCAAGATCAGAACTTGCAAAAGCAATAGAAAACCCTAGAATTCACCGAGAATGAATCTTTCCAAGAAATCGAAGACAAAATTCAAGAAATTGCAGAAGATCGAAGAATTGCAGAAAATCGAAGAATTGCAGAAAATCGCAGAGGAAGACGAAGATGAGAGTAGCGGAAGCAATAGAAGGATCGAAGAAGCTTGGTTAAGCGATCATGGCGATTGATACCATGTTAACCATTGAGAATCAGGAGCTTAGAGAGAGAATCTTGGAGAGAAAGGAGAGAGAAACTAACTTCTTTGATATCTTTCTTAATGATCAAGTAACACCAGCTTAGGCTATTTATACATGCATGCATGAGTAGTAACTAACTAACTATCTGGACCTCTAATCTACATACACTTGGCTCAATCCTATACATCAATTGCTACACTCTATCAGAGTTCTGTTGAGTGTTTGAGTTGTGAGGATATTTAAGGGCTGGAGAATGTCTTGAATATAAAATAATAAAATTTTGTATATGTTAGGCTTCGGTGAGAAGCTTTAGTATACAATTAGGCGTGGGGGGAAGTGTCTATATAATAAAGTGGAAATTGAGAATTTAATTGTAAAAATTGGGCTTAAGGGATGAACGGGAGTTGACTCATATTCTAAGGTATTCGGGGCCCAAGTGGTGTAAGTATTTTATGCGACGTCAAAGCTTGGGTGCCTTATGTATGTGTTGGCTGGATTATAAGGGAGTGAGTACATTCATGCATCTCATTTGCATACATTTTATGTATTTACATGGTTTATTCATTTCAATTATTTTGTTGCTACTTTCGATTGTAAAGTAATTTGTGCACGAATTTTATTTCGCTGCATATTCAATAAACTTTATGGATAAACTCAAGCGTTTTATTATGTAAAATTTTATTAATACCCTGGTTGATTTTAAAGAGATTGTCAATCGATTGGAGAAGAGTAGCGGGTAGGTGCCCCATTAATTGGAAAAGGTAGTGAGTTTGTCGAATAAGTTGAGAAATCTCCAATGGTGGATCATGGTTTCACTAGTGTAGAATATATTTGGCATACCGATTAAATTTGATTATGGTGGATCAGGGTTTGTTGAATGGATGAGCTCTAATGGAGATATTATAGTTGTTTGTGTGGTCAACGCCAGCAGGGTTTCTAAGCAAATTTCTAATTGCTAAATTCTTCATTCACTCAGTGAGTGAGAAAAATGCTTTGATAGATCTCAACATTTATCTGAACGCTAACACTATGAAGAAATAATTTTCATAAGAACTTACTTTCAGCTTAGGTAATCAACATTTTACTTTCAGCTTAAGTAATCAACATTTATCTGAGCCGTTGATTTAATTTTGTGCATCTATCACCTTTAATGATCAGATTAGAAGACCTAAATATTCATCCTTTAAGGTGGTCTTGCCACTTAAGTCCTAGCAGCTACTAAATCTCTAAAATCTTGACAATATTCACCAATCTGCAGTAAATCCATTATGCGTTGTTTGCACTAAAATAGCAATAATGTCTCCTAGAAAAATCGGAATCACAAACTGTAAAATTCTCCATAAACTAGACATTTAGGTCTTTCCAAGCATATAAGGCTCAATATTTGGTTGGGTTTTTATCACCAATGGTTCCTGAGATTGGCCAAACTCATCATTTTGGTCCCTCACTTTCAAAATCAATCAATGTCGTCTCTGACATTCACCATCGCACATCAATTTGGTCCTTCCGTTTAGATTCCGTCAATTATTCTGTTAGTTTGCATGTGGGACCCATAAATCCAATAAAATGGTGACATGTGAATTACACAAAAGAAGGATTTTTATCACAAATGGTCCCTGACATTGATCAAACTCCTCATTTTAGTCCCTGAGTTTCAAAAATCAATAAATTTGGTCCCTGACTTTAACTTTCGCACATCAATAGAGTCATTCCATTAAAATTTCGTCAATATTTTTTGTTAGTGTGTTGATGGGTCCCACTAATCCAATCATATGGCGCCAAGTGGATTAACTATAAGAAACTAATATTTTTAAGAGTGAACCAACTGACGAGTATTATGCGCTAACATTTCTCTTGCATCCCACAATTCCGATTGGAAAACAAGATTCAATCTAAATTCAATAAAAATTGAATCCAAATTCGATTCAAATTTGATAGAATTATAACCAACTAGAGAGAATGAGAAGTGAGGAGCTTTAGTGGTGTCATGCATGGTGCCTTCCTTTTCTTTTTGAGCATACCTAGATGAAGACGATGATGTCTTTTTTTTTTCTTTTAGTTTTTGTTTTTAATTTCTTATAGTACATTTAATTTTAAATCTTAAATTTTTTTTTTAATATTTAATCTATGTGGCGGCATATGATTGGACCAGTGGGACCATATTATTACACTAACAAAAATATTGACGAAATTTTAACGGAATGATTAAATTGATGTGCAGTAGTGAAAGTCAGGTACTAAATTTATTGATTTTTGAAACTCATGGACCAAAATGAGGAGTTTGATCAATGTCAGGGACCATTTGTGATAAAACCATTCTTTTGTGTAATCCACATGTCACCATTTTACTGGATTTGTGGGTCCCACATGTAAACTAACAGAAATAGTTGACGGAATTTAAACGGAACGAACAAATTGATGTGCGGTAGTGAATGTCAGGGATGACATTGATTGATTTTGAAAGTGAGGGACCAAAATGATGAGTTTGGCCAATCTCAGGGACCATTGGTGATAAAAACCCTATTTGGTTTGTCCTTTAGAAATTACAGTTTATTATTTGAACTTCACTGATATGCACAACAAATCTTTGATTTTGGGATGTTTGCACTAAAATAGCAATAACGTCTACTAGAAAAATCAGAATTACAAACCGTAAAATTCTCCATAAACTAGATATCTTGATTCCAAGTATATAATGCCCAATATTTGGTTCATCTTGAGCAATTACAGTTTATTATTCGAACTTCACTAATCTACCCAACAAATGTTTGATTTTGGGATTACTTTCTCAATGAGTATAAAGATAAATTTACATATTGAATTCAGTTTGCGAGGGTATCTTAGGTAGTAAATTTAGGTTTTAAAAGATATTGATTATTGAACTAAAAATAATATGGATGTACAGAGTAAATTGGGGTGAAGAAAGAGGTTCTATGGATTGAAATAAAAGTTTCTCTTTTTGCTGTAATGGAGACTCTTTTACAGCATCTTTTGGAGATGAACTTTTTTAAATTTGATTCTTTAAAATAGATTTTTAGTTGTTTTAAGCAACGTGAAAGATGTGGCTCATTGACATCAAATGGTTGTACATAGGAGATAGGACCATTGTTAATAGGAAATAAGTCTCGAGCGAACAAATAATGTGGCATTTAAAATTGCATAAACCCATGCAGAAAATTGCTATTTGTCTTTATATGAAAGTGCAGAACTTAGCTACAACACTTACAGCTATCATATGACAGTTAAATGTGCATAATGACACTCTGGAGTATATATAACCGTTAAATAGTGATAGTACAATACACGTGAATAATTTAATAATGTGAGAACCCCTGACATTATTATAGATCTAATTGTGGAGAATAGCTTAGCTTTATAATTTAGGTGCGGTACGCTCTTTTTTTCTTTGTTTGTGTTAAAATTTCTGACAAGATTTTTATATAGGCCCATTAATTTGTACCATATCCTCTATGTTTTGTACGATTTCAAATTATCTAATAAATGAATATCGGACTTTGAACTCAAAAAAATAATGTGAGAATTGTGCCTTGTATAACAAGGTCAATATGTGACAATCTTGTAGGTATATCTTAAACCTGTCAATTTCTTACACGATATGTTAACACGCCACGTAAACGACAAAAAAATAACGGGTTTTAGGTCAACACAATAACTAATCGGGTCGTTATAGCATCACACGATAACAACCCGTTAATAAGGGGTCCTTAACATAGTTACATGAGGGTAACACGCAGACAACTCATTTCGACACGTTAAGAAAAAAGTTATTTTGATGATTTTAATTTTTTATACTACCAAAAAAACTTACTATAAAATACAATAGTCGTAGTGTATAGGTATATAATGTATATTGTTAATGTTTATTTATTATTCTATATAAATTTAAAAAAATTAAAATTTATTTATTTATTTATTTTTATAGTATACTATACCAAGGCACGTGCCTACCATGTTGTACGGAAACCCTAACGGCGTTAGAGAATATTCCGTTAAATAAAAGCATATTTCGTTAGATTTACCTGACGCCGTTAGTGACGGAATATTCTCTGTCTTCTCCAATGATCTTCGTCGAAGCCACCGCCAACCGTCGGCCGCCGTCTATTACGCCTGAAATTGGAAAATTTTAAAACCTTAATATCTTCATCATTTTTCAACCAAATTCCACGAATTTTATATGAATTTGAAGCTCTCAACAAGGAGAACATAATCTTACCTATTAGAAGTCCTAAAACCGACGGAAAACGACTGGAAAATTCTTAGAAAAACTGGCTAACTCTGCAATTCCACGATCGTGCTTATTCCGACATCCAAACTTCTCCAAAACTAGTCTAAAATTACCTTACTAAGCCTCAAAACCAAGTGAATCACCCACGATCACGTCAAATCTATTTTAGCTCTTCGCCGGAGTTTATGAGTTCTCGGGTTCTCGACGTCCTTTCATCGAACCAACGGTACCACCAGACTTGTGAAGTCGAGAGGAGTATAAAGGTGTTATCCATAAGTTCGATCTGTGATGTTTAGATGATGCTTGGGAGTTGGAGGTCACGGTTGTACGGACGGGAAGGAAAGATTGAGAAAAGAGAAGGGAGAAGGGTTTGCACGTGTGTATGTGGTCACTGGTTGGCCAATTTAAAATGGTCTCAAGCCATAATTGGGCTACAAAATTTAGGGCTTACACAATTGAGTCCAAATAGGAATAAAACCAACCCAATCTCACTTATTCATCCGTAATGTTTTCATTACGGACCCGGTTCGGCCCTAACACGTGTCAACATGCTCGTGACGATACGTACAATTTAATCACGTCAGCAGGAAAAATAATTTAAAACTATAAACGTACATCCACGTCACTAAGCCTTGAGGGCATTATCGTCATTTTACACATTTGGGGAGAAAAATATATAATTATTCGAAACAGGTCGTTACAACTCTCTTCATTTTGTATATCCTTGAACATTTGGTATTTTGGAGTAATGTAATAGTGTTTTTTCATTAGGCTTTTATTTTAGGGTATGTAATACTTAAAAGACAAGTTTTTTTCATGTTTTGAAGTTATATTTATGTGACAATGTGGTATGCATATACTAATTTAGTATTATGTTTTCCATTTTTTTGGGTCAAGTTATGTTTGTCATTTTCATTATTTGATTAGAATATATTTTCTTTAACAAGTAATGAGTCGAGTCATATTAATTGATAATATTAACGAGTCGATTTCGGGTTGAGTCATATTACCCGTTTACCTTAACGAATATTACACGACATATATCGAGTATATCACGAAAACGACACAAACACGGAAAACACAACACGAATGCCAAGTTTAGTATATCTACTAAAATTAGCGAAAGAATCCACATTAAAATGTTAAATAATCTCACAAAACCGATAGATAAGATATAGTAGAAAAAAAAACATCAAACGTGCCTAGATGAGCACTTTCAGTGTAGTAAGGCCCCCTGGGTAATAGGCAACTCAATCCCCTTAAATGAATAGTAACTGCCAAAGTGCATCTCCACCCCTAAATTGAATAATCTAGACAATTCGTATTAAAATATTAGTATTTTTATTTTATAAAATAATAGAAAATAATTTTATTTCTAATTTCGGATAGGATTTTTAATCAATCTCGTCACGCCATGTGTTTATGTTTTGGATTATTAATTAATTTTTTTAAATTTTTTATTAACTTAGTTAAGTTGGACCATTGGATTACAAAAAAAAAATTGAAATCCAACAATCTAGATTGTGACACGTGGCCCAATGGTAACTTATTTTATTTTTTTAAGCCGTAATTCAACGACCTAAAAAAATAGCGTTGGAAACCCAACGGCTTGAAAGCAGCCATGTAGCCCAAACCCATCGACTTCTGAATGCGCTCCCACGCGAGCCCCATCGTCTGAAAAGTTGTCAGAGACGCGTCCTAGGCGCACGTGTTTGTCACGTGTTTGATAACATGGCTGACGCCAGCCTTGCGTCACATCTATCCAGGCGCTCGGGCAGTAGACTTTCGCCTGACTTCTTCCTGGGCTCGCCTTGAGCCCAATTGCCCAAGTGGGCTAGAGTGTTTTTTTTTCGGGGGGGGGGGGGGGGGGGGGAGGGGGAGACAATGTATTTCATTGCCCATCAAAAGAGTTATTGCCCAAGCTGGAGCTGCTCTAAAGAAACACAAGATGGGAGCCCAATTTCATAATCTTCAATTCGCCAAGAGATGTAGTTGAAAGTTTTTTTTTTTTTGGAGCAAACGATATTACACGCGAAAGGAGGTGGGCTAAGCTTCACACTGGACTAACCATAATAATGTGGTTCAAAATTGTCTTTGACAAGAAACGAACTTAAAACCTCTCAGTTACAAGTGAGAAATATCATTAGATCGTAGTACAGCAAATGTAGTAGAAAGTTAGAAACGCATCAAACGTGTCTGTTTGGGCCCAAAATGATATTGGGTCGAGTCGGATCACTCTCGGCCCAGTGCCTCCTCAGAGGCAGTGGGTTGGTGCCGTGGGCCGCGGGGTTAGGTTGACCAAGCCATATTAGGAAAAGAAAGGATGCAGATAAATATAAGAATGTGATAAAGCTAAGTGGCCGAAGCCTGTTGGGATAAGGAGTCCTAACCATGGTGCGGAAGTGAATTTAGCTCACGATTGAGGCAAGTTCAAAGTCCTGGTTGAAAGAGGGGTCGACCGAGATAAAGTTGGACTAGGGAAGGGATCCTTATCCAAGAGTGAGTCTGACTCGATCAGGAGTATTTGCACTATTATAAATAGAGGGAGGAGCGTGACATTCAGGCTCTCTCCAACTCAACACACAAATTGCTCCTGCGCAAACCCTTGCTCTACGCGAAACCTCTCAAACACCTTGAGATTTTATTTTCTTTTTCGCCAACACATCTTCAGTTTGGATAAACAGCACTGTGGAGGCAACCGGCAAACATCTTCAGTTTGGATAAACAACATTGTTGCCGTAGAACCAGCCGATTGCGGAGCACCTTCAGTTTGGATAAACAACACTGCGTCGAGGCCGACTGGTTACCTATCCAAGTCTCGGTCGAGAAGGACTTTCGAGTTCTTATCGACAGAGGTCATCTCATCAGCCTTCTTGGCAAAGTGAGGTGTTACGAATTACTGGGCTCGGTGCATTGAACGCCGAGTGGTCTTATGATTGGATACTCACAGGTTAGTTTTAGAGTTCGGCAGTCTGACGGCCGAACCACTTTCACCATCAAGACGTACGTTTGGTTTGAGTATTTGTGTCCCTATACTCTGGTGTCGATTCGGCGTGGTTATACCTTTACGAATATAGTCACCGTGACCGAATCCGGCCCCGACGGTTCGTGAACTTCGCAAAGATTGGCAGCCTTGTCTTCAGGTTCCAGAACTTGAAGGCCGAGACGTGTTCCTTCCTCGGCCGCAGTCGCAAGATCGAGAAGTCAGCCACGCATACAACGCAACATCAACATTTTACTCACCGGCCGACCTCGACCGTCGAGTTGGCACGCCCCGTATTCAATCGAAAGACGTAGTTAGCTCCATTAGTTATTCGGCCTGTGCGCCACGCAGGCTTGGTAGTTTTTAGGGTCAACATTTTGGCATGCCCAGTGGGACCAAGTGCTAAATCTACGAAGTTCATGACCATTGAGACACGGTCAGTAACAAAGAAATCAACCATGGGAAAATCGACCACCCACATAAGTCAGAACCCCGGGTCTAAAGGTTCGTCACGGGTATAGGCTACTGGAGTTTTAGCGAGCCACCTCGAGACGCAGGGATCCTCGCAAAGATAACAAAGGGAGCCGTGATTGAAGGCATAGTGAAGAACTGTGATGAAGATGGTGATGACGTTTTCGATCCACCAACTAGATCGTTCATTCGGCGTCGGCTCGAAGAGCAGTCTCGACAGGTCGAACAAACGTTCAGTCGAGAGATACAAGGGATACTCGAAGAAGTACGTGGTCAAAACGCTGTGCACACAAGATTGCTTGAGACTTTAGTTAGCAATACCCAAAATATTGGCTTTTCTGATCGATCCAGACCACCCATTCCAAAGAATAATCGGCAGAAGCGGGACCCGCTCGGCTTAAAATGATGGATCTGGATAAAAGGGGTGGATCGAGCAGCCGGATTGATGACTTTGATCAAAATACGAAAACGACGTCTGTAGATGTGGTTGAAATTCAGAGAATGATTGATTCGGCCCTAAAGAAAGAGCCGAAATTCCCAAAGTTCATCCATCCATACCTAGCTTACGTGGAAAAGTTCGAATATCCTAAAGGCTTTAAGATCCCAGACTTCAGCCTCTTTGCTGGGGAATCATCTCTATCCTTATTGGAACATGTCGCCCGCTTCACTGCACAATGTGGAGATATTAATAGTGACTTTCATAGGTTGCGACTATTCAACTTCTCGCTGACAGGCTCGGCATTCGCGTGGTACATAAATCTCCCACCTAATTCCATTCAAATTTGGGAGGAACTGGTCGAGAAGTTCCACGAACAATTTTATTGACCGGGGATGGAGATGTCGGTTTCTTCGTTGGCTAGAATGGCATAAACATCGGATGAATCGCCGATGGATTATCTTACGAGGTTTAAGTCAGCCAGAAATTGGTGCCGAGTACCTCTGCCTGAGGTAGAGTTTGTTAGACTCGCACTGAATGGTTTAGACGTAGAATATAAAAAGAAGTTCCCGGGGGCAAACTTCCATGACATGTATGAATTAGCTCAACACATCGAGCAATACGACAATTTGCTCCACGAAGAGAAAGCCTCGAAATCCCCATCCCGAGGAACCATCTATAAAAATCCCACGGTTAGCTATGCCTCGGCGGAACCTGAAGAATATGCCAATATAGATGCGGCCGAGATAGTGATTGACAAGCCATATATATGCAAGGCATTGACCCACGTCAACCCTAAGGATACCAAGGTTCGGCCGACATTCGAAGAAACTGCTATGAAGACATCGAAGGTATATACGTTTGATATTACTAAGGCCGACGCTATCTTCGACCAATTGTTACTGGCTAAGATTATAAAACTTCGGACGGGGCAAACCATTCCCAAGGCCGAAAAGATGAAGGGATGGACATATTGCAAGTATCATAATTCAAACAAACACACGACGAACAATTGCGTCGTGTTTCGGGATGCCATCCAGAGTTGGATCGACAGTGGAAAACTTAAATTTCCAGAGAAGAAAATGGGTGTCGACAATGACCCTTTCCCTACGACGACAGTAAGCATGGTAGATGTTCATTTACCTAGAGATAAAGGGAAAGGAAAGGCCGAGTTAGTTTCGATGCGACCCATCCCCAAAAAGAGCTCTCAACCACAACTCAAAATTGATTTGTTCTCAAATGTGCCACCCCAAGATTTAGTTGGACCGGCTATCATCGAGACCATGTCTGGTTCTAGCACCGAAGAAACCAATGAATCTACGACCCTGTGTACCCGGTGCAAAGCAGACGTTTCGGTCAAACCAAGAGAAGGGCCGCGCCAGGCAGAAACTCCATATGGGCACACAACCAAGATGACACCCCAAAAAACGCCTGACACGAGTCCACGGACTACAGTCTTCAATAGGCTCGGTCAGCAGGATGTCAAACCATCTTCAACTAGGCGACGACTTGACTTCGATGCACCATTTTACAACGAATAGTATTATGCCCGCAATTCCAGCAGCTCGAGCTCTTCCGCAAACTTGAAAACCATCAGGGCCTCTAAACCGCGAGATCAGCGGTGGTATACCTATCACTCGCCTAAAGGCATATACAATGCACTGTCCAAATCACAGAAGCGTCGGCGCCAAAGGATGGACTGCTTGGCCTGCCGACGATCAGCGCATGAGACTTCGGCTCCCAAGTGGCAGCCGAAAGAAAAAAAAGGCAATGAGGACGACCGGCAAACCACGACGATTATGACAGAATTGACTCAGGGTAAGCAGTCGGTCGATCATGCTCTAGAAACCATATTTGAAGAGGCCAAAAAATGGATCAAACTTCTCATTCGGCCCGGGGAAATGAAGGCACGACTTGAGCATTTTAGGAAAAAGGCCGAGGGTAAACTTCCCCTGTTACCCATACAGGAACCTCTGATCAGGGTCCGACGAAACCTACACCCGCCATTCGTCGGAGAGGTTTTGCAGTGCATGTGCGAGTTCCATAAAAAGCATTCGGCTAATGATCTATACGGTTTGCAGAAAGCATGTCAAGATACGATCGACCTCGTACAGACCTGTCCAGATGCCGAGCGAATTATTCAGAAAAATTCGGATATAGGGTTGAAAGCTAGATTTCAACACATACGTGAAGCTCGAGTCCTCGGCTTTGATGTCGATCCATTTACTGATATCGGCCCAACTGAACTTTCCTTTTCTCTTGAAGATCTTCAATACTTACGCCACCATTTTGAAGTATTTTCAGCCGTTTCTCTCTTAGGCCTTACGGCCGACGAGATAGCGCGCATCACAAGGTTAGAAGCTTATCTGGACATAGGGGATGCCCGCACCATGTATCAAGAACAAGCTCGTATCTCGGCTAAAGTCCCATGCCCAATTCCAGTTCCGGAGGAACCAAAAACCTACGAACAAGGACAAAGAGCCCTCGTGGACGCACCAGAACATGATCGGGTATCACTCGAGATAGACGACGCGGACACACTCCACACGAGTCCGAAGGAAGAGAATCCAGCAGACGAGGATCCAGAAGAAGAGGAACCAGCGAAGGAAGATCATAACCCGATGGGACCTTCGATCATCGATAACATGGAAATCAGTATGGTCCACGTCTTGCCGGCCGATTTTCAATCAAGTACTTCCCAACCAAGTTTCTTAGACGGTGACGTAGTTACCGAAGAAGCTACCCAAGTCGACTTCGTCACTACCACCGATGCCGAGCCAACGGCAAAAGACGATAACCTCAAGGCAGCTCTAACCGAATTGTTTCCTCGCTCGTCATTGGCTAATCTCCGTCATCTAAAGCCATTGTACGTTACAACCCACATCGAAGGATATCCGATCTCCAAAATTTTCATTAACTGTGGGGCCACTGTCAATATCATGCCTGTGACCATAATGAGGGCCTTGCACCGCTCTAACGATGAACTTATCCCATCAGGGATCACTATGAGCAGCTTCGTCGGGGATAAATCCCAAACAAAATGAGTACTCCCGTTAGAGGTGAGCATCGCAGGTCGCAACCATATAACTGCCTTCTTCATAGTTGACTCGAAGGCCGAGTACAATGCATTGCTCAGTCGAGATTGGATTCATCAAACAAGCTGTATCCCTTCATCGTTATATCAAGTCCTCGTCTTTTGGGATGGTAAATCAATTGTAGTACATCCGGCCGACAATCAACCCTTTGAAGCCAACATGATTCAAGCACGGTACTACGATGATCACGTTGGCTACATTACTCCACAAGGGTTCAATGATGAAGGACGACCGACTCGAATTTCGGTTCAGAAAGCCCTCAAAGTTGGCGCCGAAACTGTTCATCAGGATTCGGAGAGACTCGGGTTGGCTAACTTTATCACCGATCCTGATGTTTAACACCAATCAAGCTAGACGCCGAGCCGCAGTTTCATCGACCATGGAACGACTGCTGGCTCATTGGTATGCCATTTCCAGACAGTCACACTCTGGCGTCAACCTCTTGGAGTTCCTTGCCGAAGGAGATAACGGCCCTGTTCTCTCTCTCGATAATATTCAAGCCGCTCCGACCGAGCTCGAAGACAATCGGCCTCAAGTTAAAGACCCATTGGAGGAAGTGAATGTTGGCACAGCCGATGATCCTCGGCCATTATTTATTAGTGCCTTGTTACCTACCCCTATCAAATCTGAGCTTTGTACGTTACTTCACGAATTTAAAGATTGTTTCGCTTTGAGCTATCATGAGATGCCTGGTCTCGACCGAACACTTGTCGAGCATGAATTACGTATCAAACCTGGTTGCAAACCTTTTCATCAACCGCCTCGTCGATTCTCGACCGAAGTACAACTCGGCATAAAAGATGAACTTGTTCGTCTTTTAAACGTCGGGTTTATTCGGACTGCCCGATACGTGAATGGCTAGCGAATATTATTCCGGTACTTAAGAAAAGCGGCGCCCTTCGTATTTGCATTGATTTTCGCAATCTGAATTTGGCAACACCAAAGGATGAATATCCGATGCCAATTTCAGACTTATTAATTGAGGCCACGACCAATCACGCCATGTTATCTTTCATGGACAGTCATGCTGGTTATAACCAGATCTTCATTACCGAAGTCGATGTTCATAAAACTGCTTTTCGTTGCCTAAGAGCACTTGGCACCTATGAATGGGTAGTCATGCCTTTCGGCCTTAAAAACACTGGTGCCACATATCAACGCGCTATGAACGCCATCTTTCATGACCTGATTAGCACAATCGTAGAAGTATACATCGACGACGTGGTGGTAAAATCAAAGAGTCGTCGAACGCATCTTGATGATCTTCGGCAGGCTTTCCTTCGTATGCGCCGACATCATCTCAAGATGAACCCAGCAAAGTGCGCTTTCGATGTGTCGGCCGACAACTTCTTGGGTTTTCTTATCCATCACCGTGGCATTGAGATATACGAGAACAAGGCTCGAGCTATCATTAACGCTCCGCCTCCAACGACCAAAAAGCAACTTCAATCCTTGCTCGGCCAAATAAATTTTTTCCGTCGTTTCATAGCAAATTCGACATGAAAGATGAAGGCTTTCTCCATGCTTTTGAAGTTGAAAGACTCAGACAAGTTTGAATGGCGCAAAGAACACCAAGCGGCTTTCACGCAAATCAAAGTCTCTCTTACCACACCACCCGTCCTTGTTCCCCCTCGGCGCGATAAACCCCTAAAACTCTACATTTCAGCGACCGAAGAGTCCCTCGGCTGCCTTCTCGATCAAGACAATGATGCCGGACGAGAACAAGCCATTTTCTATCTCTGCCGGAGTCTCAACTCCCCAGAGATCAATTACTTCCCGGTCGAGAAGCTTTGCTTGGCTTTGGTCTTCGCCACATCGAAACTCCGGCACTACATGCTCCCATCAGTTACCCAGGTCATCGCTCAGACAGATGTCATCCGGTACATGCTGAGTCAACCTATAGTCAAAGGTCGGATTGGAAAATGGACAATGGCACTGTCCGAATTCAGCTTACAATACGTACCCCAAAAGGCTGTTAAGGGACAAGCCTTTGTCGATTTTCTAGCTCAGCACCCTTCTTCAGATGACTCCGGGGGAAACGACATCGAGATCGGCATGGTACACACATGCGACAATTGTTGGACGCTCTATTTTGACGGTTCTAGTACCTCAACATCGGCCGACGTGGGCATCGTCATTCAATCTCCACAACAACACCGTTGGTATTTCTCTCTCAAACTAGACTTTGAGTGCACCAACAATCAGGCAGAGTATGAAGCCCTTGTCATCGGCCTCGGCGTTCTTCATGAGTTACGAGCGCCTCGCGTGCTTATCCTCGGCGATTCTGAACTCGTCATTAACCAACTCAGTGGCATTTTTCGTTATATGAGTTGCACTATGGCACCTTATCACATAGTTGCCAGCTACTTGGCTGAGTCCTTCGACGGTATTACATTTAGTCATATTTCTCGTGATCGAAACACTGTCGCCGATGAACTCGCTCAACTGGCCTCCGGAGCACAACTCTTGGGGGGCTAGTTAGGCCGAATGATACCCACATTACGCCAGTCATATCCGGCCTTGGTTAATCAATAAGTCCTTCACCGCTACCATGTAATTCGTACGCGCGTAATGTCTCTACCTTCGTTATTAGAACGAGAAGAGTTTCTGGATGTTTGCGCGGTCGAGGCACTACAAGATGATTGGAGGAAACCGATTATGCAATATCTCGACAACCCAAGTGACAGACATGATCGCAAGACGAGGATGCATGCCATGAAATACGTCATGTACCAGAATGAATTGTACCGAAAGGGTGAAGACGGTCTATTGTTTGTGCCTCGGGCCACTAGAGGCCGCTCAAGCAATCACAGAAGTACACGAAGGAATTTGCGGAGCTCATCAATCTGGTCAAAAAATGCGATGGTTGCTTCGTCGTCACGGCTTTTTTTTGCCGCGGGTGTTGAAGGATTGTATCGAATTCGCCCGAGGATGTGTACAATGCCAAATCCATGGTCCCATACAAAGGGTCCCAGCCGAGACACTACATTCGGTCACTAAACCATGGCCGTTTATAGGATGGGCCACGGATGTAATCGGCAAAATTACACCATCCTCCGGAGCAGCAAAACATGCATGGATACTAGTAGCGACAGACTACTTTACTAAATGGGTCGAAGCGAAGTCATATGCCGAATTAACATCTAAAGAAGTCTCTAGTTTTGTGGAAGAGAATATCATGACTAGATTCGGCGTACCAGAGACGATCATAACGGATAATGGTACGATCTTCACATCCGATAGGTTTAAGGAATACACAGGTAAGTTGAATATTCGACTAGAGCAGTCCACACCATATTACCCATAGGCAAATGGACAGGCCGAGGCAAGTAACAAGGTTTTGATTGGTATCCTCGAAAAAATGCTAAAAGAAAGGCCTGGTATGTGGCATCTAAAGCTCAACGAAACATTATGGGCTTACCGAACCTCACCCCGGTGCTCCTCTGGAACAACTTCATATGCCCTGACGTACGGACACGATGCAATGTTGCCAGTCGAGCTAAGTATAAACTCGTTACGGGTAATCGAACAAAGCAGTTTGTTCAGTGCCGAATATGATCAGGCCATGAGACAAGAGTTAGAAGATTTGGAAGAAGCTCGGCTTGATGCATACAACTTATTAGCGGCGTAAAAGAAGAGTGCTGAGCGAGAAATCAACGGGTTAGACAGAAAACGTTCGGCGAGGGCGAGTTAGTTTGGCAAACCGTATTGCCCGTTGGAGTTAAGGATCCTAGATTCGGCAAACGGTCATCGAATTGGGAGGGGCCGTTCATCATTCACAAGGTTCTCGGCAAGGGGGCATACCGCCTCAAGGATCGAACCGGTTTAATTCATAAATTGCCAATTAATGGGAAGTTCTTAAAGAGATACTATCCAGTTACCTGGGAAATGCGAGAATAAAAGTTTCTCATTAAAGATTCGCAAAAGGTTACAAATAAAACTAGCCAACAAATTTACAATGAAGGCCCTAAGGCGAGGAAGGGAGGACAGATTCGAGGAAAGCCTTCAACTCCAGCCACCTCACTTCGCCCATTGTCACCTCGGCTTGCCGATTCTTCTTATCTAGTTTTAGTTGCTCAACCCGCTTTCCATTGGTCACGTATTTGATCAGGCAGGATTTACCCGATTCGAATTCCTTTGCAAGTTCGGAGGCAAATGCCAACCGTTGACTCTGGAGTTCGGCAATTTTACGCTCGAGGTCAGCCAACTGTTCCTTCTTTGCTATCAACACCTCGACCTTTGGACAAAGAACTTCTTGCACAGCCGTTGCAGCCTTCTAGTCATCTTCAGCTCGAAGAGCTCTTTCGAAAATACCGAAGTATTCCCGGGTTCGCTCTAAAATCGAAGATGCTCGAGTAACAGCGGCATTATCCAGACGACCATTGGCGACAAGATCGTTCAAACATGCCCCAATGGAGTCGAGGCCTTTACGCTCGAGAATCTGAGAAGTCGAGAGAGAAAATAGCTCTTGCAGCCTGGCGACAGAGTCTGTGTCAGTTGAATCTCGTGGAACAGAAGTTGAAGGCCCAGCCTTTCTCTTCAATGTACTGGCAAGAAGAGCGTCGAATTCGGCTTCCTAAGAAGGCTACATGAAGAGACAATATCAGAACAAGTCCAGTTAAAAGGAAATAAAAAACAAGAATAAGATAATAGACCTGACGAGACGAGACCTCAGTCATGTCCCCTGGGTCATTACTCGAACCCAGAGAGCTTAAAGGCCGAGCCCAATGTTTGAGACTGCTTCTCAATTCACGCGGCCGATGAAGGTTGTCTACATTCGATGGCCACTGAGGTGGCCAAGAGATATAGACAACACCCTTCGGGCGTAGAATTTTTGATGAAAGGAATGAGGGGCACCTAGAATTTGGTATATCTTCGATTCAGCACTCTAAGAAGAAGAAAGCATAGTTAAAATAAAAGTAGGAATCCTTACATAAGTCGATGAAACTTCTTGAGGTGGAATGCCGAGGTCGATATCCTGTGGGTGCATAGGAGTCTCCGCCGTGGCCTCAACCTCAACGGGAAGAATCCCTCAATGGACAACATCAACCTCAACGGGAATAGCGATATTCGCCTTGACTGGAGTAGCAGCATCCACCTCGGTCGAAGCGGTGGCTTAGAGCAGCCACATCCGCCGCAGTCGGAGCTGCCACATCCAGTTCGACCACAGCAGGGCTAGATCGTTGGATTGCCTTGCTTGGTGGTTGGGGAGCAGGGACCAGGAGCGAAGCTGGATGAGCTCGACGAGGACGATGCGCCAGTGGAATCTCCTCGCTTGCGTCGTCCTGAAATAATGAGATGGTTTAGGATCAGGCAAAATTTGATATCATACTCGTATATATCCCAAAATTATTCTTACCTCCTCCAAAATGATTGCCGTTTGTTTTGGATGTTATGGGGATTGCCTCTTGACCAATAGAGTCACCGCCTCCAGAACAGGTGCGACAGTCGGCACCGAGGCTGCAATTTCCTCCCCCGACGAAGGAGCAGATAGTTCAACCGCCTCAGGGATGGTTGAGGTAGTAACTGGCTCAACCGTCTCCAAAGCAGGTGGTACTTGGGACGTTTGGCCAGTTGTAATCGGCCGTTGCTCTGGCAGATCCTGGGCGACAGGAGCAGTGAGAGGGGCATCAGGAGTGGTCGCCTCGAAAGTCTGACTGGAGATAACGTGAATCTCCCGTTCTCCTTTCTTCGTCAATTTCTTGACGCGTTTTGGGGGGCGGAGAGCTTCACATGCCGTCTCGGCTTCCTGACGAGGCCGTTTGATTGGCGAAGTTTGAGCGGCAGTGTCTGCTTTTCTTAAGGAGGGAGGTGATTTCTTCTTGGCTGCAGCCGCGGCAACAACTTCTACCCGTTTCACCATTCGATCACCTGGGATAGCCAAGATTAAACTTAGCAAAATCGAGTGGGTGTTTGAAGAAAGGAAATAAAGATAGCCAAATACCTGGGTTTTTCTCTTTGGATGGAGGAGCAGGGGCTTTTTTGGGTCAGTCACCGAAGATGCTATTGGCAATATCTTCGACCGAGGCGCCAAAGAAATCCTGGATGTACTCTTCCTACCAATTACCGAAGGTATCAGTGCTGAGGGACTCAGGAATAGCTGGTCGAAGGCGGAATCTCCCGCATCATTCTTGAAACTCGCTCTCGGCGTCTCTGCATTCCCTCTCTGAAGAACCAGAGAGCCGCCCTCGGCTGAGGAGAGATTGGGAAGTAAGCAAAGGCACCAGACAACCTTGGAGGTAACCGAGCTGCCTGGCCGTGAAATAAGGGTGATAGACTTCCCAACTTGACCGACGGACGTCACAGCCGAGAGGAAGGTCGCAGGTTAACACGAACGACCCCCAGTTCTGGCGAAGGGTGACATCGTCACCTTCACTCCAGGCCGAGGATGGAAACATGATAGAGGAAGGGTACTCTCTACGACGACATACCAGAAACTCTTTGTCAGATAAGTCATCAAGGCCGAAGAAGTATTTAAAATTTTCTTCGGCTCGATGGGGAGGTATCGGTTGAGAAGCCAGCTGAAGGCCGAGTGCTTTGGTAGACGAGAAGTTAAGGACGTCTGGCTGAAGTGTAGTAAAGTAGGTCTGCAACCAGAGTTGAAAGACCCAGATAGGCCCGTTCTGGTGTGGGTCAATCTTTTCAATGGTTGCCTCGGCCAGGCAGCGCAGCAGGTTGGCAAGAATGGCTGGACTGAGTGCCAGGGTGTGACCGATGGCCAGGGCTTCAGCCACAGGCATATTCTCGACCAAGCATTTGTTCGATTTGGTACAACAGATTAATTTGTTGTACCAGTAGAACAAGAAGGCCTCATGTTCTCCTTTACGGAGACTCGCATCCCCTCGACCAGCGAAATGGACGATAAGTGTATTGTAGTTGAAGAAGTTCTTATGTAGCTTCTGAACTTCGTCCTTCGAGGGCTCTTGACCGTCTCGGCTCAATGTTTCGACGGCCCGAGCATCAAAGAATGCCTTAAGGTCGAGGTTCGACGAGCATCTAAAGAGATCAGCGTCGACGGGGAGACCAGAAGGGGAAGTCCCGAGAATAGCAGAGATGTCGATGACGGTGGGGCCGAGAGGACCAAGAGGGAGAACCATGGTGTTGGTTGCTGAGCACCAGAAGCTAAGGGCCGCCATCAGGAGCTCTTTGTCCATGGCGATTTCTACGATCGAAAGCCTGATGGCATCATGAATACCGAGAGTTTTCCACTTCTGGCCGAAGAACTTCTCCATCCGATCGACCCAAGCTGCCCAGGTTGCAGTAGTAGAGGGCCAGGCCCCTTGGGGCTTTGACATATCCCATTTCGACCATTCAAACCCTTGTCGCAAGGGCGTCAGGCAGTGATTCTTCATGATGCTGGTGATGGGCGATGGCACTGGTTTCTTGAATAGAGGCTCGAGGATTTGATGAGTGGTGCTTAGATCGCTCTCAAAGCGCAGAGTCTTGACGGCACTGTGGTCGATGATATCTTTATGCTTGTTGCATTCCTTGGAAAGCTGGGAGATGACGGAGGCCATCGATGAAGAAAGGGAAGCTTGAAGATAGGCTTTTGGGTTGGGGGTGCTTCAAAGGGATTTTGGGTTTTTTTGGAGGTTCGAGAGAGAAACAAAAGAATTTCAGAAGATTAGAAGCGTAAAATTGAAATGAAAAAGGAATGGGTATTTATAGGCCCTCGTAGGAAGACCAATCGTTTGGTTTTCAAATTTTGAAACAAACCAATCAGGGTGACTAGGCGCCATGATAAAAATTCAGAGAATCTAGGCGAAATGACCAAAGATCTCGCGGTTTGAGGGCGCACGATTGTGTGTGACAACAAATTTAATGCGAAGAGACAGTTCGACAGTCGCATGCGTACAGGGATATGATTGCAGACTGTTGGGATGATCGAGGGTTGACGCGTGGCGGTATGGGGAAGATTTCGAGAGACAAATCTTTTCTCATAAATGGGCATGGTGTTGTTTTCCAAGACGGACCAATGATTGCTATAGGAAAGGAAAAGACGCTGTTTCGCTTCTTCAAGGCCGAGACTCAACCAAGAGCTGTAGATCGACGAAAAGCGAGGGGGCAATGTTTGGGCCCAAAATGATATTGGGTCGAGCTCGGATCACTCTCGCCCCAGTGCCTCCTCAGAGGCAGTGGGTTGGTGTCGTGGACCGCGGGGTTAGGTGGACCAAGCCCTATTAGGAAAAGAAAGAATGCGGATAAATATAAGAATGTGATAAAGCTAAGTGGCCGAAGCTTGTTAGGATAAGGAGTCCTAAGTAAACCATGGTGCAGAAGTGAATTTAGCCCACGATTGAGGCAAGTTCAAAGTCCTGGTTGAAAGAGGGGTCGACGAGATAAAGTTGGACTAGGGAAGGGATCCTTATCCAAAAGTGAGTCTAACTCGATCAGGAGTATTTGCACTATTATAAATAGAGGGAGAAGCGTGACATTCAGGCTCTCTCCAACTCAATACACAAACTGCCCTGCGCAAACCCTCGCTCTACGCGAAACCTCTCAACCACCTTGAGATTTTATTTTCTTTTTCGCCAACACATCTTCAGTTTGGATAAACAGCATTGTGGAGGCAACCGGCAAACATCTTCAGTTTGGATAAACAACACTGTTGCCGTAGAACCAGCCGATCACGGAGTACCTTTAGTTTGGATAAACAGCACTGCGTCGAGGCCGACTGGTTACCTATCCAAGTCTCGGTCGAGAAGGACTTTCGAGTTCTTATCGACAGAGGTCATCTCATCAGCCTTCTTGGCGAAGTGAGGTGTTACGAATTACTGGGCTCGGCGCATTGAACGCTGAGTGGTCTTATGATTGGATACTCACAGGTTAGTTTTAGAGTTCGGCATTCTGACGGCCGAACCACTTTCACCATCAAGACGTACGTTTGGTTTGAGTATTTGTGTCCCTATACTTTGGTGTCGATTCGGCGTGGTTATACCTTTACGAATATAGTCACCGTGACCGAATCTGGCACCGACGGTTCGGGAATTTTGCAAAGATTGGCAGCCTTGTCTTCAGGCTCCAGAACTTGAAGGCCGAGACGTGTTCCTTCCTCAGCCGCAGTCGCAAGATCGAGAAGTCAGCCGCGCCTGCAATGCAACATCAACATTTTACTCACCGGCTGAGCTCGGCCGTCCAGTTGGCACGCCCCGCATTCAATCGAATGACGTAGTTAGCTCCATTGTTATTCGGCATGCGCGCCACGTAGAATTGGTAGTTTTTAGGGTCAACAGTGTCTCAAAAAAATATAATCAAATTCTAGACTAGATAAATGAAAATGACAGAGAGAAAGGAGTATGATTCTCTCATCTCCTCTTTCCATCCTCTCCTCTTACATTCTCTATTTTGCCTTTCTCTTTTTATAAAAAATTAATATAAAATGTTGACGTGGCTTAATCGTGACCTTTCAAATAGGTGAAAAGGGAAGGGGAGGGAAAAAAAAAAGGGGGAGAATCTTACTCCAGAGAGAAATATCTCTTCAGTAAAATCCAGTCCAATCCAAACCAAACAGGAGACCAAGACACTCTCTCACCCACTGATGAACCAATGGCCCAGCAGCAGCAAACCAAGTGCAGCACCTAGTCCACCGCTCCCAACCTCCATCTTCTCCGCCTTGGACGCTGATCTCCCTGCTCATCTCGATCGTCGTCTTCCGGTGTACTTTGAGCAATTTCGGCGTGAGCTCTCTTTTCAGAGCGGCGGTGACACTTCCCAGACTCCACCTGTTCCACCGCCACTCTTACCTCCTGATTTGGATCTTCCTCCACCTCCTCGGACCATCAATTGGGAGGGCGGAGGGCATCAACCTCGACATCCGTGGCAACAGCGGGTGGATTTTCCCCGTTTTTCCGACGGCGACGACCCACTCGCCTGGATCTACAAAGCGGAGCAGTTTTTCACATTTTACAACACTCCGGCGAACCAACGTGTGCTCACGGCATCCTTTCATCTCGAAGGGGAAGCATTGTAGTGGTTTCAATGGCTGGATTGTATCACATCTACCCCGGACTGGTTGGCATTCACTCGGGCTTTTTGCAAGGAATTTGGTCCCACTGAGTTTGAGGATAGTGCGGAGGCCTTATTCAAATTAAGGCAAACAGGTACCCTTCGAGATTATGTGGTGGAATTTCGCAGATTAGCCAATCGTACCACTAGAATTGGGCCTCTTCTTCTTAAGAGCTGTTTTTTGGGGGGATTGAAACGTGAATTGAAGTTTGATGTTAAGCTTTTAAAACCTGCCAGTGTACATGAGGCTATCGCTATTGCTGGGTAATTGGATTCCAAACTTACTGAGCTTCGAGCCACTGCACCTAGGCCTTCTGTCCCTGTTAAATCCCAACCGCTACTTCTTCCTCCTCCTAACCCTGGGGGTCCTCGAGTTGGTCCTTTGCCTGTTAAGAAATTAACTCCGGCAGAGATTCAATTGAAACGAGACAAAGGCGAGTGTTGGTTTTGTCCTGCTAAATGGGTTCCGGGGCATAAATGTGGCCTCAAACAATTACTGATGTTAGATGTTATTGATTCTGATGCTTCTGGTGAATTCACTGATGTGGATGATGCTCCTTCTGAGTTATTGGCCATGTCTTTAAGTGCGTGTGCTTTTTATGGCACCACTGCCAAACAGTCTGTGCAAACTATGAAGGTTGATGGTGTGGTTCTTGGACAATCTGTCAAGATTTTATTGGACTCAGGGAGTACTCATAATTTCATTGATTCCAGGTTGCTTAAGAAATGGGGTCGCCAAGCACAGAATACTCATACCTTTGAGGTGATGATCGCTAATGGCGGAACCGTCAGGAGCTCGGGTTGTTGTCGCGACACAACCCTTTGTTTGGGAAGGTACAATTGTGTAGTTGACCTATTCTCTTTTCCCTTAGGTGGTTGTGATGTGGTGCTTGGGGTCCAATGGTTGTCCTCTGTAAGTCCTGTTCTCTGGGACTTTCAACTGTTGACCATGTAATTCTCTGCCAATGCTCAACACTACAAATTGACTCACAGCCCACCTACTGCCCCACTTATTCAGGAAGTTTCATTACAACACTTGGAAAAAGAATTTTCTCAGTCTCATTTGGGTCTATTCCTTTATTCTATTGAGGGTCCATCACTGCACAATTCTGCATTATCTCCTCAACAATTACATGAACTACATGAGCTACTTGGGGTTTTTGAAGCCATTTTTGTGTTACCTTCTCAGCTCCCACCTTCTCGGGGTCATGACCATCACATTCCTTTGATTCCAGGCGCCAAACCTCCAAATTTGCGGCCCTATCATTATGGTCCTATGCAGAAGTCTGAAATCGAAAAGGCTGTGCAAGAATTACTTGACTCGGGGTTTATTCGTCCCAGCCACAGTCATTTTTCCTTTCCTATCCTTTTGGTTAAGAAGAAGGAGGGCACTTGGCGTATGTGTATTGATTATCGGGAGCTGAATGCATTGACTGTGAAAGACAAGTACCCCATACCGCTAATTGATGATTTACTTGATGAGCTCTTTGGTGCAGTTTATTTCTCCAAACTTGATCTTCGTTCTGGGTATCATCAAATCCTAATGAGTCCCGAAGATGTTGAAAAAACTGCATTCCGTACCCATGAAGGTCACTAGGAGTTTTTAGTTATGCCTTTTGGGCTTACTAATGCTCCGACCACCTTTCAACACCTCATGAATGACTTGTTCAAACCTTTCCTGCGCAAATTTGTTCTGGTTTTTTTTTTATGACATTTTGGTCTACAATACGACATGGACAGATTATTTGCACCATTTGCAATTGGTGTTTCAGGTTATCCAATAGAATCAGTTGTTTCTCAAGCATTCTAAGTGTTCTTTTGGGCAGAATTGTGTGGAGTATTTAGGCCATGTCGTCTCTCACGAAGGCGTGCAAGCTGACCCCTCTAAGTTAGAGGCTATCAAGGACTGGCCTCCTCCGAAGACAGTGAAAGGTTTAAGGGGATTCCTTGGGCTTACTGGCTATTACAGGAAGTTCATTCCTGGTTATGGAATAATCTGTCAACCGCTGTACAATTTAACTAAGAAGGATAGGTTTCATTGGGATGCCACGGCCCAGGAGGCATTTGACCATCTTAAGTCCCTTATGATGTCTCCTCAAGTCTTAGCTCTTCCCGACTTTACACAACCCTTTGAGATAGAATGTGATGCCTCGGGTATTGGCATTGGGGCAGTCTTGCAACAAGGAAGACGACCCATCGCTTATACGAGCAAAGCCTTAGGACCCAAGAACCAAGCCCTTTCTGCCTATGAGAGAGAGCTTATTGCTATCGTTCATGCTGTGAAGAAATGGCAAAATTACTTGCAAGGGCGACATTTTATCATCCGGACTGACTGAAGGAAAAATATTGTCCTAGCTAAGAACAAGTAAGAACATTTGAATACATATGCAAACTAATAACACTTTAAAGTAGGCATGCATTCAAAAACAATTCATAAAACCCATGACTTTCAAAGCCTAGCATATGGTGAACCAATAGACTCTTTAACAAACTTAAAGAGAAGAAAGGATTTAGAGATTCTTTACCCTTGAAGCTCATCCTTGATTACACAAGGGATTCACCCAAGTGGAGGGCCTTCAAGTCACCTCCTAGCTCCTTGGATCTACCTTGTGATTTGTATGCTCCTTTGCTCCTTGAGGATGTGAGGAAAGGATCTCCAAAAGTACCAAAGATTTAGTACCTCTAAGTCTCCACACCAAAGATGTAGTGTAAAGATGAAATGGATGACTTAGAAGGATTTTTGATGCTAGTAAAACCCCCTAAGTTGGCCGGCCTCTATGGAGAAAATTGGAGACAATGTTTCTCTTCTTTTCTCTTAGAAAAGCCCCTTTTGAAAATAAAGCTATAAAGTTGCTTTTATACTTCATTCTTAGGTGAGTGGCAAACTTGCAATAAAGCATAACCTACTACCCCTCACCCTTATGGCCGGCCCCCTTTTGGTATTGGGCTAATTGCCCATTTTGTTTTAGTTGTCATACAACTTAAACATAATGGACCTTGTGGACCAAAACACTTTTGGGCCTTGAAACCCAAAACCAACTTAAAAGCCCAATACGAACATTTCGTATAATTAATTAACTAATTAATTAATCTTGACCATAATTCAATTAAACCTTTTAATTGCATATCCATCTCATTTTATTTCTTCACTTTCATCCTTACTCGGTGTACGATCCATTAGGTTCCAATTAGCGAGGCAATGGGCGATTGTTACTCTTAACGATCGATTGTGAATTGAAACAACATTTCAATTCTCCCTTTTGATTAGTGTTTGCTAATCTTCAGGGCTTCCACAAACCATGAGTGACACCTAGCAGCATTTCATGGTTACCCAAGCTAAGTAGAAGTGATTGGAGAACCTATCCAGTTACAACTACAATGCAATACGGTCCTTCTCTAATACAATACTCTTTATCACATTGTTTGAGTGATAGTTTGTTTCATGTCTACTATCCAATGTGATACTTTTCTATATGATTCAATTTGAATATGATTTGGAACAAACTTCCTAAGTCATATTCATATGCTTTGGCCAAAGACTCTCGAATCATATCTTAGAGTATTCTCCTTCCACCATGGAAGGTTAGAGATCCCTTGTTGTGCATTCACATGTCTACATGATTAGATAGCTTGACCCCAACAATGCCGTGGACACTGACAATGGAATGCCTTTGACATGATCAAAGATCAAGGACCTAACCATTAGACATCAATGATGCCTCAGGTCAAAGGACTACTTTGCATATTGTAACTAACGAGTTCTTACATGACATGTATGTTCGAACTCTCGTTTGATCGTTGTTCAGTGTACTCGATTACCTTTCGAGCACCTATGTGTTTGTCTTAGTGTCTAACACCAAATGACTTGAGACTAGTCATACTCACGCTTGAGTAGACATAACACATACTAACCTTAACGGACTGTCGATGCCCAATTGGCAATCCTATGGCTAGGAACGTTTTAGGAATGAACATAAGAGAAAGGTCTCGTTAATTTAACTTACTTAAATTACTTATCTCTTAGATCAAATACATTCCTTGGATTCCCTTATTGCTTAAACACATGATACAATAAATAGTGATTAACAATAAGCTTTGCCCTTTATTAAACATATAAAAGTTTAATACAATAAGTATTCCAAAAGCTATTACATCAAATGAGTGGCTTTGTGGGCATACTTCCAACACTGACCACAACAGTTTAAAGTATTTTCTCAGTCAACGGGCCAATACTTCTTTCCAACAGAAGTGGGTTTCGAAGCTCCTTGGGTTTGATTATGAGATCCAGTACAAGAAGGGAAATGATAATGTGGTGTCTGATGCCCTCTCAAGAATTCCTGAACCATTGCAAATTGATACTGGCGACTCTCCGGTTTCTGCCCTGGAGATGAGTTGTGCTGCCATTTCTTACCCTTATTTTGGGTGGTTAGACGAACTCCGGCGCGATATCGAGAAGGATGATTGGGTACTTGCCAAGACCAGGGAAGTGCTTCCTCCCACACACGGTGCAACAGGAAATCCCGCTGCATCAAACAACACTCTGAACAACGGGTTTCTGTGCTACAAAAATCGAATTGTCATTAGTCCATTTTCTCCATGGCGACAGAAGATCATTGAGGAGTATCATTCTACTCCTGCAGCTGGACATCAGGGCATTCTAAAAACCTATCACAGGATCAAGAAGCGATATTATTGGCAAGGTATGAAAACGGATATTCAAGCTTTTGTGTCTCACTGTGGTATTTGTCAACAAAACAAATTTGAAACCGTGTCTCCTCCTGGGCTCTTACAACCACTACCTATTCCAAGTAAGGTGTGGACTTCTATAAGCATGGATTTTATTGTGGGTTTGCCTCTCTGTAAAAACAAGTCTGTTATAATGGTGGTCTTCGATCGGCTGTCTAAATATAGTCATTTCATGGCTTTAGCCCACCCTTACAGTGCTGCCACAGTGGCCCAAGTCTTCATTGATAATGTGTTTAAGCTTCATGGTATGCCAAGCTCTATAGTGAGTGATCGTGATCCTATCTTTTTGAGCAGTTTTTGGAAGGAATTTTTTAAATTGCAGGGCTCTAAATTGTCAATGAGTTCGGGCTATCATCCACAAAGTGATGGTCAAACAGAAGTGTTGAATAGGTGTTTGGAGACTTACTTACGGTGTTTTGTTGGAGACCAACCGAAGAAATGGGCGCAATGGTTATCTTGGGCTGAATGGTGTTTTAACACCTCTTATCACACTTCCTCGGGCTTTACCCCTTTTGAAGTGGTCTATGGTTACCCTCCTCCACACATCTGCCCTTATGAAGAAGGGTCTACACGGGTGGAATCAGTGGAGCAGATCTTACAACAGCGGGATAAAACCTTGGATGTGCTCAAGCATAACCTTCACTTGGCTCAAAAGCAGGATGAAGGTTCAAGCTGACAAGAGACGGAGTGAAAGGGAGTTTGCCGTGGGTGATCTGGTTTACTTGAAACTCATACCATATCAGCTTCAGTCCTTAGCACCTCACCAGTATCACAAACTTCATCCTCGCTACTTTGGGCCTTATGAAGTGTTAGAAAGGATTGGAGCTGTAGCTTACAAATTAAAACTACCTGAAGGAACCAAAATCCATCTAGTGTTTCATGTGAGCAATCTTAAAAAGAAGTTGGGTACTGATGTGGGTGTTGGTGCCACTCTTCCACAGGTTAATGATGATGGCTTGTTCCAAGCTATTCCTAAGGCAGTTTTAGCTCGCAGGATGTATCAGAAAGGCAATGTTGCAGGAGTCCAATTGCTGATTCAATGGGATGATCGTGATGCCAGTGACGCCACCTGGGAGGATTATGATACATTTACAATGAACTTTCCAGATTTTCAAGTTTGAACCTTGTGGACAAGGTCTTGTCGAAGGAGGGAGTATTGTTATGGTTGGATCAAAACTAGGATATTATATAAATGTAGGGGTTAATATGTTAACTTTTGAGGCAAAATTGTAATAGAACTTATAAGTTAGACTTTGTTGCAATTTGCTAGCTGGCTTTCGAGAGGATATATGCTTTTGTAATTCAGTGGGTCAGGATATGTTGAGAAATATACAGACAAATTGATATTTGTGCTCCACCTTATCTTCTTCCATTATCTGTACACCATTGTTACTTGCTGCAAGGTTTGGTTGAGCAGGTTTGCAGGTTGATTTCTAACACTTTCCCAATGCCAGGCGCCAAAACCCGAATCAGAAGACCAAGAGTCTGAATTGGCGGATGCGACGGTTTGGGACTGATGTGAGGGCGTTGGTGGCGAAGGCGAGTAATGGCGGAGCAGGGACTGAAGTGGCGGAGAATGCGGTGGTCGACAGGCCGAAGCTGCAGCCTTTTCAGGTGTCCGAGGGTCATCCGAGTCCTCTCGGTGCCACGGCGCATGATGGCTGGGTTAACTTCGCCGTCTATTCCGGCAATGTTGTTTCCGCCACTCTCTGTTTGATCACTCTCTCCGATTTAGTGGAGGTAAGTCATGAATTGAACATTTTGTTGCCAATTTCTCGTGCTGCTGTTAATATCTTTTGTGATGATTTGCTTTGTCGGGGCCGGAAACCCGAAAGATTGCTTCTTTTAGTGGCAGTGCATTTGTGTTTTGAGTTCTACTTAACCGAACTTAAATTGATACTCGGTTGTAAGAGCATTCTCCCTTGCATTCGAGGTCCCGAGTTTGAATCGCCCCTCCCCAATATCGATTGTATAAAAAAAAAAAAATTGAAGCTTGTGGAGTTGTACGTAAATAATTGATTAATTAATCGTTGGTATGCATTTGATGTAGGATAAAGTTACTGAGCAGATCCCTCTTGATCCTTTGACCAACAAGACCGGAAATGTGTGGCATGTACTTCTCAAGGGAGATTTCAAAGATATCCTCTACGGATACAAATTTGATGGGAAGTTTTCGCCTGAAGAGGGGCACTACTATGACTCTTCTAGAATTGTATTGGATCCTTATGCAAAGGTTATTAACATCAATGAGCGGCAATGCATCTTTTATTTGTTTTTTCATACGAGTTGTGCGGTTTCTTCTCTGCATCATAAAAGGAACTTTGATTGCTTCTACGGATGAGCCATATAATGCATGCATGTGTTGTTTTAATGACTTGTTTTTGGTTTTAAATTTAATGTGCGGGGACTCATTTTTGATATTTTTTAAATTTGTCTAGGCAGTTATTCGTAGAGGAGAATTCCGCAAGCTAGGTCCTGATGGTAATTGCTGACCTCAAATGGCTGGAACAGTACCTTCTTTTGATGATCAGGTACTTTATCCACAAATTCTGTTTTAGTTTTAAATTTGGTAACAACTTATCACCTGCTTTCAGATGTTATCTCTTTGCTTCAGATTTTCCACCTTTTGACTAGGAATTGATTTTCCTTTGTTCTTTTTGAAGAACATAGTAGTTTTGTTTTCATTAGCAAAACAATTTGAACAGGATGAGATAGAGAGGAATAAAGCATCTCTTTTATCTCTGTACTTTCTCTTGTTCTCCTGTGTCGTTAAGGTTGCATATCCACCTATCATCGCTATCAGTCTAGGATTTCAAACTGTGATAATGTGTTTTGAACACCTTAAAGTCTAAATTCAGTTCATTTCATTTGGAAATCCTCACAAAAAGTTTATAGTTTAAGTTTTGTGGAATGCATTTGGGTGTCTAATTGGGGGATGGCTAATGGATCGTTTACCAAATGAATTCCATGACTTTAAAACTTTTGTTCTAAAGCGAATTCATTGGAAATCAAGTAAATTAATGAATTCATCTCAATTTAAATAATTCTTGGTCATTTCTCAAATATAGGGTAATTTAACTACATGGGGAGCCTCTATACCTGCCTTGTCATTGGTCTTTGATGCCTGGAAATTATGTTCAAGTTGCCATTTCCTGTTTTTGTAGGTTGGGGGTGGGACGAGGAGATTGAATAAGTTTAAATTGCATAATTGCTTTCTTAGCTTGATACCCTTGTGATGTAAAAGAAAAAGGAAAAAAAAAAAAAAAACCAAATTTTTTTTTTTCATTGTTTTTAGCCTGAGAGGAACCTATAACCGGCCTCTGTTTTTGGTTTCTCTAATCTTTTATTTCACAATATTTAAATAACAATGTCAACGTAAACCTATAACTTGTATTTTCACTCCCATGGAAATCTTTTTAGGAAAGTCAGTTCAACAGAATTATTTGGACAACGCTAAATTTGCGAATAAATCATTTTGTATTTGTCTTATATGATCTGGAATATTTTCCAACACTGGTTCTTTCTTTGATTTCAGTTTGACTGGGAAGGAGATTTACCACTGAAATATCCACAAAAAGATCTTATCATATATGAAATGCATGTGCGAGGGTTCACAAGGCATGAATCGAGCGTGACTGACTTTCCTGGTACATACCTTGGTTTGGTGGAGAAACTTGATCATTTAAAGGTCAGTGGTTCAAAGAAATTCAGGAAAAATTCTGAAAAGTGCTTCATAGGGAGGTTTGTTTCACTAGGTAGGGTGGTATATATTTTTATTTCGAATTAATACTGTAAAACAATCTTGGGTTGTGTGAGCATGCATGGTGCATTGGAAGCCCATTGGACATATGATATGCACAGCCGGAGTTGGGGACTTAGGTCATGTTGAAGCCATTGCCTTTTTGTTGGCACCTATCAACCTAACTTAGGTTTGTGTTGAGATTGGGGCAGTGCAAGATGATCAGAACTCTTCTCAGTCCCTTAATGCAAAATATGCCATTGTTAATTACTAATATAAGTTTAAAGGTTGCCTTATTTGGAGCATGTCACTAGTATCCACTTTCCCACGAGCCATCAACCAAACAAAAAGGTTCACTTTTCTGTTATAGTTGAGGAACAAAATATGTTTTTATTTATATCCAAATGTTTACTGGAATGAAGTTACATGATAATCTCTTTAACGACTTTGTAGTGTATTCCCAAATAAAGAAGAATCATCATTTCATGTATAGAAGAGGAATAATCTTCTTTATTGCTTAAAGTGTTTCAAGTGTTTATCTACCTCATCAAATGTTTAGCAGGACAATCACAAACAATATGATCAACAATTTAGAGTTAGCATGTGGATGTTCTTATTAGGTTTTGTTTGTTTTGTAGGCGCTCGGGATCAATTGTTTAGAGTTAATGCCATGTCATGAGTTCAATGAGTTGGAGTACTTCAGCTACAATTCTGTTTTGGGTGACTACAAGTACAATACTTATGTCTTCTATGTACATTGTGTCTTGAAATTGTTTAAGAATGGGAACAACAAACAAACTCAAGAAACGCAAGAAAGTAAGCCATAATATAAAATGAACATGGTTCAGCTATGTGCTTACATACACTGGGCAGCAACAAAAATCCCAACTATATAAATAATGGGTACAACCAAACATCTTATCAAGCATATAGGTTCAAGGCTCGACGAACAAATAGAAAGAACAGGAAAACAAAAGAGCATTCTCATCTGTTTTCTTCTCTCTTTCACACACCTTGCCCTACAACATTCTCTCACTCAAAACTCTTTGAATGGTGTGCTGAACATTGTTCTCTTGCTTAGTGATACAGGTAAACGAGCGCAGTGACTCTTCTTATATAGCTACTGTAGTGGCTTCACCAATTAAGAAATCTAATCCTAATTAGAATCTCATTACCAAGTATGTCCAACCTTCTTCAATTGGGAAAGCAACGCATTTGGGAGCAGGATTCATATCCTCATAGATGATTAGTTCTATTAAGTGTAGGAAACTCATCATGGACAACCCAACACTTTGTTTTCTTTATGTGTATGCAAGACAACAATCTAGATTGTAACTCGAAACAAATCTTGTAAAATCAAAATCTGTAGACGCTAACTTTCTAGAGTAGAATTGATTCATGGGTGCTTTCTACCATAAGAGTATATGCACCTTGTTGAAAAGAACTTCAAAATTGGGCTGAAAATTTCAACTTTTTTCTTTGAAGTCTGAAATTTTTAACCTTTGACTTCCTAGAATTTTGAGGAAAAGATTTTGGTGCCTTCAGCCATAAAATTTTGTGTAATTCAATTTTTATTTTTATCAGGGTAAATTTTTGGGGATACTCAACTATCAATTACTTTTCACCAATGATAAGATATTCATCTGCTGGCATACGTAATTGTGGCCGTGATGCAATAAATGAAGTCAAGTTTCTCATTAAAGAAGCACATAAACGTGGAATTGAGGTGACACGTAATAGTAATACTGTCAGAATTTATTGATGAGATATTTTGTTTTAAGTTTTTTAATATAGTTCTATTAAAATTAGGTGATCATGGATGTTGTCTTCAATCACACAGCTGAAGGGAATGAAAACGGTCCCATGTTGTCTTTTAGAGGTGCTGATAATAGTGTCTATTACATGCTTGCGCCTAAGGTATTGCTCTGAAATTATTAACTTTTTTGTGTGCTATGACTTCATACTATGTTTTACTCTGTCAAAACGCTATTTTCCTTGGGAAATCATATGCTTCTCATATTTATGGTTTTCTCCTTTGTTGATCTTGTTCAATACTTTAAATGTTTATGGTCCTTGAATCTAGTTGAGGACAATTTTAATGCATTTAACATGGTGGGTTTATTTGCTATTGCTATTTCTGTTGTTCCATGTAATTGGATGTTTGCTTTTATCTCGTAAGCTTCTATTCTGTGCTTTGTTTTGTTGAAGAAGAGCATGCTTTTGTATGATGCAATTAGCTGCTTTCTCTCCAAGTGAAGTTTTCTAATTTGAAGTGAATTTGGTAGTAGTTTAAGTCTTGTCCTCTATGTCTGTCTATCAAGCATCAACCATATTCAGCAAAAAGAAAGTAAGTTTATGTTCTTTTAAAATCCGTTTTTATAGATTTTCTTTCATATTCAATAAATAAAATTAAGTTTGTATTTATTCTATCCACATAAAAGCAGCACAAACTGAGGGGAAAAAACAGTACAATATAGTTTTTCCGAAAGGAATGATGTGTACCCTACTGCTTGTGGTAAATTTGTTTAAAACACAAGTGATTTACCAGTCTCACAGTCGTGTGGTGTGCCAATTTGGTATCTCTCTGTCAATAGTAGCTCATTCAGTTTTATCAGTATCATACTTATCACCTTATTCAGTTTTTTACTCCAGAGAGTTGTTTTTGATGAGGAGATTTTTCATGAATTACATAGCTGATAAATGGTCAATCTGAAATGAAGCAGCAGAAAATTATATGCTGTTATATTTTGTTTGTAATCATATTTCAAATATCTACTAAAGCAGGTTGATTGATATCGATCATTGAACATATAACTATGGGTATTGAATTGGAAGACCATACCAAGGTCAGGTTTGCGTTGTATGCCCCAGACCTAGAATCCATTTGTGTCGTAAACTGAAAAATTTGTGACATTTTTTATTTTTATTGTGCCATCTTTTTTTATTTGGCGTCTCTTCATTCATACATTGTGAACTCAATCTATTGTCCCTTTATTCTTAACAGGGAGAGTTCTATAATTATTCGGGATGCGGTAACACATTCAATTGCAACCATCCTGTTGTGCGCCAGTTTATTGTAGACTGCTTGAGGTAGAATTTCCAGAATGTTCAGTCTTGCTTGTATCCGGCAGAAATTCCATCATTTATAGTTCCCGGAGATAATCTGCATTGTGGAAGCCAAGGCTGTGTCATGCTTCATATATTATTTGGTCATGCAGGCATAGACAACTTTAACTTATCGCATTGTGACTCTGAGACCTAATGTTGTGCATAGTCATGTAATAGTGCCAATTCATAACCCAATTATGCTTCTGAATCATGTCATTGTCAGATTGTCTCTATATGACATTCTCCCTCTGTAATTATTATGGCAAGGAACTAGCAAATTAATGTTCTTGTAAGCTCACTTACTCCATGTCTCTGGAAGAGAAAAAAATTGTGTATAGTTGAAAACTCATATGCTAGTTGGCTTATGTACTCCTATATTGGCAAGTGCTTTGATAAGATATTGGGCACCAGACCAGTCTGATGCCTTGCCACTCCTATATCTGAATGAATCTCTCTCACTTTTTCTTGTTGTCTGCTATCTATCTTCTCTTCCATCATTTGTCTGAAAAATTGCAACTCTATCCTTTGTCGTTTATCACTTTTTGATAATTTCGATGTCATGTCTATGATTTTGAAGTGTGGTTGTATTTAACTATTGATTTTTTTTTCCGTAACCATCATCTTCTACTTATATACTCCATTGTTTTCGTTTTCTGCGCAACAGATATTGGGTAACAGAGATGCATGTGGATGGGTTCCGCTTTGATCTTGCTTCTATTATGACCAGGGGTAGCAGGTTTCTGCCAGATGCTCTATTCTGAATCAGTTTATACTTTATACTGGACACTGTTGTCATTTCAGTCCTTTTATCTTCTCTTCTTTGTCCACAGTCTCTAGGATGCAATTAATGTATATGGGAGTGCAATAGAAGGTGACTTTTTGACAACTGGAACCCCTCTTGTTACCCCACCATTGGTTGACTTGATAAGTAATGACCCGATACTTCATGGAGTGAAGGTTCTTACTTTAAACCTTTTTATCAGTATTTCTAAGATTTTGAAGGGTCATTTGAATTGCACATTTTTATCAGCAACCCTATGTCTACATTCTAGAGCATAGATTATTGATACAGTTGGGTTTTTAGAGGTGACCAGCTACGAGAACCAACACATTAGAAGAAATATGAGACTCAACTCACCTTGGTCAATTTTCAAAGCCCATCTAATTCATTCTGTACTACTTAATCAGTTCGGAATAGTTATTTCATCAAGTTCGTATCTCCATTCTATGAATTGAAATTTTACAGTAAATCTAAAGGGGTATACTTAATTTTGTTCTTATTAATCATCAATCTGCCATAAATTGGTTAATAGACATGTATAAGTCAAGTGAGAGATGCTTATAGGTTAGAAACACGGACTACCCTAACATTGCCACACCATAGGACGGTGATGCTTTTTTAAATCATAAAACATATTTCATGTTATCTTCGTGCTTCCTGGAGTGTCCCATTTCCTTTGTTTTTCTAAAGTTGTTTCGAATTTTCCATAATAATTTTCCTTGCCTTTTTTTTTTTTTTTTTTTTTTCGTATTCTTGTTTCTAGAATTTTGCTGAGTCTAATGGTCCAGCACAAGAATTATCTTACTGGTTTCCATGATTTGGTCCTGCATATGAATTTTGCTTTTGTTAATTTCTACAGCTTATTGGAAATTACTTTTACTAGTGTGCTAGTATTTAAAGGATACGTGATTGACCTGTCTATGCTATTTTTTTGGTTCCCAAATAGCTTATAGCTGAAGCATGGGATGCAGGGGGCCTGTACCAAGTTGGCATGTTTCCTCACTGGGGTAGTTGGTCAGAATGGAATGGGAAGGTATGTTTAGACATTATAGTTTTGTACTTGTAGTCATTTCAATTAATCCATAGCGACTGAGATAAATAACATAATAACAGAATAAAAGACATCCACTTGTTCTTCAGGTAAGAAAAGTCCTAATTAACCCGATCTTCTTTTCCACACTATTATAGAACCGGCTGAACAAGGATCTGGGAAGGCTGTGCCATTAAACAATAAACATTCAAACTTAAGTTGTATGCACATCCATGAAGAGTATTTTCTGGCCATCCAGTCCAAATGTTTAATCTTTGAGAAAACCTTCTGACAAGTACAAATTGGGCTTGCTAATCAGTTAAATGCTTCTGACAAGTACAAATTGGGCTTGCTAATCAGTTAAATCAGAAATAGGAGATTCTTCCTACATGTGTTTTGGATTTTGGAGAGCTTCATACATCAGATGATTAGAATCGATTAGAGTTCTCTCTCTTGTTGTTGGGTTGGCACCTCTTCAGGTATTGTGATTGGGGGCTAACTCTTTCTGTATCCTAAACCTATTAATTCATTGATCTGGAATCAGTTCATGCAAATGACTCTTAAAAAATCTACCAATGCATCTTGTTCAACATAATCAAGTCTAATTATTCTGTTTTTTTGGGCCATTGGCATCTCATACTTTCGGCCAGTTGATCTATCTCACTAAAATCTAACCAACCATTAAAGTGCAATAATATGTTTGAGACAGAAACATTTGGCTTTACTTGAAACCTTTTTTGCTGTCTGGTGTTATAACTCATGACCTTATTCCCCAGCATCTTTGAGTCCTGAAACCTGCTAATAGGACTTTCTGGTATACTTTATAGGTTAGTCATAAAGCCAGTTAGGCAATGATTGTGTTTTACCTTGATATTTTAGTTTGATACAGTTTGTAAATTCCTGTAACTTTCAGTATCGTGACACCGTGCGGCAGCAGTTTATCAAGGGTACGGATGGCTTTTCTGGGGCTTTGGCTGAATGCCTTTGTGGGAGCCCTAAATTATATCAGGTAATTCAAGTTTTTCCCATCTCTTTTGACAATGACTAATATTCTGCACTTTGAGAATCCTCTCCTGGAATGTGGAACATTGTGTATGAGCTTCTTCTACTTAATTCTTCTTCTTCTCTCTCTCTCTCTCTCTCTCTCTGACACTTATTATTTCTTTGGACCAGGAAGGGGGGAGAGGCCATGGAATAGTATCAATTTTGTTTGTGCACACGATGGTTTTACTTTAGCTGATTTAGTAACCTATAACACCAAACATAACCTGGCAAATGGAGAAGACAACAATGATGGAGAGAGTCATAATAATAGCTGGAACTGTGGACAGGTGAATATTGATAAATTTGTATTCTCTGATGGTTGGATTTAGCCTTTGATGCTGATGGTATTCTGTGGGATAAGGTTACCACATCTGTAATCCTTATGATCAGGCATGCTAAAGTATTAAAGTCTAAAATGTCTCATCTGGCTTTATGATGACATATATCCTGCACTTATGTCCTATAGTTTCCACTCATATTCGACCTCTTTTCCCTTTTTGATTTTCTCGTTAATCTGTTAGGCAGGGAATCGATTTTTCTTGCTTTTAGAAGGTCGATTACCCATGAAGAAGGGAAATATGTTTTTCATGTGTTTATGGGACTGAAACTCTGCATCACATCTGTGGTATTTTTTTCTCTGTCTTATGACTCTTATCCCATGGAACAATTAAAAAGGGTTATCTTAAAAATTAGACCCTTGGCCAGCCCTACAGGAAATGGACTCCTTTTGTGCATGTATCTTAGGATTTGTACGCCATGGTTGTGTTTACTACTTTTAGACACTAGTTGTCATTCTGTTTTTTAACCCAATCATTTAGGGGCTTTTCACATATGAGCCTCCCGTAACATCACAATCTAGAGAAAAACACTTCAAACCTTATACTTTAGAGAAAAACCCAACTTAGTTTGTAACACCAAAGGAATTTCACAATTAAGAAGCAAGTAGAGCATGACAATTGGATAGATGAGTTTTTTTTTTTTTTTTCTCTGTCCAATTGAGCTCTTGAAGTGTTTTTGTTATAAATCTTAAATGGTGTTGGGGTATTTTATTCTAATGTACTGTTATTTAGGAGGGAGAGTTTGCAAGCATTTCAGTGAAGAAATTGAGGAAACGACAAATGAGGAATTTTTTTGTCTGCCTCATGGTTTCCCAAGTAAGAAGCTGTTCTTATTGCTATTTTATCGAATTGAGGTTCACTTGTAGTGCATCTTATACAATGACTTAATTAGGACTACTATGACTCTTCCTTATTATAGCATTTCCATGTCGGCCTTTGATTTCTTGTAATGCAAGTCTGAATTTTATTTTTTATTAAAATTTTTAGTTTCTTAAAGACTTCTTTACGAAGATTTTTCAATTAACTGGGAAGGGGCATGTGCATCTTTGAAATTCATGGACACCAAAATAGTAGGGCATGAGAATTGGTTGTTGTGAATGGATCCCACGTTGATGGGAGGAAGGACCTTGTATGGGCTTATAAGTATGTTGGGCTACTTCCCATATTGCCAATTGGTTTTATGGTGGAACCTCAACTTCTTCATGGTATCAGAGCAGGTTGTCTCACGTGTGAAGCCAAATGGCCACACGCTCCACGTCACCCCGTTGTGTTGTCCACGTGTTAGACTTGATAATTCGCCACACATGAGGAGGCGTGTTGAGAATGGATCCCACATTGATAGGAGGAGGGACCTTGCATGGGCTTATAAGTAAGTTGGGCTACTTCCCATATTGCCAATAGGTTTTATGGTGGAACCCCAACTTCTTCATTGGTGTGTTTTCAGTGCAAGGAAATAGAGGAGAAATAGAAAACTAGTGCTACTGCTAAACTGGTTTACTATTGAATGGTGTTGATCTTTATCCTGTTAAATTAAGAAGGGTTTCATGAAGACTTTTGTACTACCCTACCAGTTTCGAATGGATCCTGCTGAATTCTCATTCTAAAGATAACAGAAGAGCCTGAATTTGTACATTAACTTGATTTTGCATCTTGTAGTTTTTTTGGAGCAGAACTCTACATTGCCCTGCAGATATTGTTTAAATGCAACAGTTTGTAGGTAGATTGTGCTGACGATGTTGCATGCTTTCTTGTCTGCTTACTGACTACATTATTCCAATTTTTTCTATTTATCAGGGTGTCCCGATGCTGTGTATGGGTGATGAATATGGTCATACAAAAGGGGGAAACAACAACACATATTGCCATGATAATTATGTTTTTCTCTACACCTTTGTCAATACACTTTGTGTCGTACCCTCGTTTTTATTTTATTTTATTTTATTCATTTTTATGGTTGTTGCTGTGCTGTAGATTAATTACTTTCGATGGGATAAGAAAGAAGAGTCCTCATTGGACTTTTTCAGATTTTGCTGCCTCATGACCAAATTCTGCCGGTATGTATCTATATTACTGGTTGGAGGTAATTATACTGTGCTTTCTGATTCATATTTTGTATCTCCTCACTGCGAATTATGCAGGGAATGCGAGTCACTTGGGTTAAATGACTTCCCAACAGCAGAGAGGCTGCAGTGGCATGGTCATGCTCCTGGGGTGCCAGACTGGTCTGACACAAGCCGCTTTGTTGCCTTTACTCTGGTATTGATCACCCTGACTAATGCAGTTTAAAATCAAGTTTTATTTATTGTACCTTGTTTATTGAAATGGGGATAAGCGGAAGATTACCATGTTCCAACTTCCACAATGACCTTATGCCCTTGTGTTACACAAAAGTCTTAACTTGCATGGAAGTACCCCATCAGACGTATCATGAAAATGGTATATCCTGGGTTCTTCTGAATGCTCCCATTCTCAAATACATAACAAATACTCTTCCAACTGGTCTGCCCATTTTCCGACATGTACAAATCAATGCTTGAGCCCTAAAAGGAGCCTTGGCACACCTTTTTGTAGGTCTCTAGATTAAGAAGCCATCAACCTTGATCACGCAGAGTTCTTTGCCTTGTAATCTGGAGACTTAACTCTATCCATTTTTAGAACAGACTTAAACCTAAAGGTGCACACCCGTGTTTATATGACAAATGCACACTAGTGCCCCATGTGATGCTTGTGTAAAAGTATGACAGGTCATACCAGGGTTACACGAATTACTATGAAAAAGTTTGTACAGAAATATAACAGTAACAAAAGGACAACGATTAAGTAATTTTTTTAATTTCTTTTGTAAATTTTGTCATTGTTTTCATGTACTTGTGCCGGACTACACCCAATGCAGGTTGGATATATAGTGTGGCAATCTAATAAATCAACAATTACCTCCTCAACTCAAGTCTTCGTTGGTTGGCCATAGATACATAGCTTGGCAGATAAGATGAATTCTTGTTTGAATGTGCGGTCGAGGTTCACAGTCTAAGAACACTATTACATAGGTTGGATGAAGAAAAGTGTTTGTCCTAGCATGCGCACTTCTTATTGGGTTGTTTTGGTTGAAAACGTCTGCTATTTAACTGGTCTGTGACTCTACATGTTAATCCAGATGGACTCCGTGAAGAGAGAGCTGTATATCGCTTTCAATGCCAGCCACTTAACTGTAATCATTTCTCTGCCAGAGAGGCCTGGATACAGATGGGAGCCCTTGGTCGACACCGGCAAGCCTGCACCATTTGACTTCCTTACTAGTGACCTTCCAGAAAGAGATACTGCAGTTAAACAGTATGCTCACTTTCTTGACGCCAATTTATATCCCATGCTAAGTTATTCTTCGGTCATCCTATTACTTTCTCCCGTAGAAGATCCATAGCTTAATAAAAGCACCAGTGCAGAATCCGTATTTACAGATATTACGACGAAAGAAACTGGTGGCTTGTTCAAATCCTTGCATTATCAACTGGGAGTCCGGAACAAATTATAGAATGGAAGTAAATGGTAAAGTTGCAAGTAGTAGAGATTCTGTGGAAATAGTTTGGAGAGAAATCATGTTCAAGCTTCTGATACCCCACAACAAAATAATAAATAAATAAATAATTTAAAGATGAATAAATCCGCTACACGTATAAGTTTTAAGCAAATGTATAATGTTTTGATTGTATTTGCCTTGTGAATAAAGTTATTGGACAAGTTGGTTAGTAACGGTAGATCAGAATTTTGGGTCATCAGAAACTTAACTTACTTTCTATTGATGGTGTTCACGTTGAACGAATTCATGTCGTGATGCACTGATGCTCGGATTAAACACATGTAGCCGTTTGGTACTACAGTCAAGTAATATTTCTTTTTATTTGTGAGAGTGAAGTTTTAAAATTAAGACTCTTGTGCACGTTGAGTTTTATACCAAATTGTTATAGTTGGTCATGTTAAAGAAAACGCACGTAAATTGCATAAATTAGGCATAGTAGCTGATAATATTAAGTCATGATGACCATAAGCGTGTTGGTTGGTTCCAAACACACTTTTACTTGTCTATTACAAATTCGATTGAGACTCATTATTCTGCGCATCAAATCAATTTTTTTTAGTATTTTGAACTAACGATATTATTATAGGGAAGGGGATGGATTTAGTCTCACAATGAAAAAGCAATAATATGGTTTAAATTTGTCTTTGACAAGAATTAAACATAAAACTCTCGCTTACAAAAATAAAGAAAAATATCACTGAATAATAGTATTAAGTAATTGCGCATCAAATCAATTATTCGTTTGATTTGTGAAGACTTGATAAGTGGCGTTATTAAGAATCTCATATTTAAAAAGGCTCTTAACGATATGGGAAATAAGGCCTATGACAGGTGATGATTATAAAAATTGCTATCTCGTCACGAATCTCGTGCGATCATTCATTGTCCAATCTTGCTAAGTCTCAAGTGTAGCTTTGGGCTTTGCAAAGCCTTATGAGGTTCAATAATTCTGTTGAGTTTTTTTGTTTTTTTGAAAACTTAATTCTGTTGAGTTTGGTGGCCGTTCAGTCATGTCATGCGTGTTTTTTTTTTTAGGACAAGAAATGTCATGCGTGTTTAACATGCAAATCCAATAGAGGCCATGTCTACCTCATTTAATGCTGATGTTAGTGTAGGCTTAATTTCCTGCTTGCAAGTGAAGGAGAATGTCGTCCATCTGCATTATTTCAATCCACTTATATAATTTTTTTGTGTGATAGTGTTTGGACCCAATTTTACACCATCGGTCCAAGCGATCGAGGCCGTTGAGTAAGCATGGTTCTTAATCGTCAGATAAGAAATTTGAGATAATTTGCTATTGTTAAGAGATAATATTATGATTTTTTTTAACAGTGAATTATCTTGGTTTTTCTCTTGTTCCAGATAAACGTGATGCAAATAATATCTCTAATCGACAATTCAAAATTAATTGGAGATATTCAGCTATTGGATAGATTTCATGCAATTGATCTATGCATGGGATAAAGATGAAATTGAAATGGTGATGTGGTCAGAATAACTTTTGGGATTAGCCAAAGACCTACAGACTTGCTAATTGGTATGCACGTGGATTATCACTAGCCATGGCTGATTAGGTGGCGGCTTTTAATTTTGCATGCAACAAATAAAGAGTTCTATTAGGATTATATCTTTGGCTAACGTGTGGAGGTGATGATAATGATTATCCATGGTTCCATGCAATTTAGAATTCTATCATGAAGCATGTGATGACTTCCAGTTGGCCGACGAGTAATGAGGGGACAATTATCCTAATGCAATTGCGCGTATATGATAATCAGCAAGATTGGGTGATGATTACTCTACCTGGAGTAAAATGCCAAGAATCGTGTGATGTGGCTACAACTTGAGGGTGAGGCAATTCGTTCTTATAAATACAAAGTCGTAGACAACATTCAAGAGATCTCCAACTCAACACACAAATATGCCCTGCGCAAACCCTCTCAACCTTTTGAGATTTTTATTTTCTTGTCCGCCGACACATCTTCAGTTTGGATAAACAGCACTGTGAAGGCAACGAGTGATATCTTCAGTTTGGATAAACAGCACTATCGCCGTAGAACCAATCGATCGCGGAGCATCTTCAGTTTGGATAAACAGCACTGCGTCGAGGCCGGTTGGTTATCTATCCAAAGTCTCAGTCGTGAAGGACTTCCGGGTTCTCATCGATAGAGGTTATCTCACCAGCCTTCTCGGCGAAGTGAGGTATTACGTGTTACCGAGCTCGGCACATTGAACGCCGAGTTGTTTTATGATTGGATACTCACAGGTTGGTTTCAGAGTTCGGCATTCAGATGGCCGAACCACTTTCACAATCAAGACCTGCATCAGTTTCGAGTACATGTGCCCTTATACGTTGGTATCGATTCGGCGTGCTTATACCTTCACGAATATAATCACCGTGACCGAATCCGGCGCCGACGAGTCGTGAACTTCGCAAGACTAGTAGCCTTGTCTTCAGGCTCTAGAACCCAAGGGCCGAGGCGTGTTCCTTCCTCGGCCGCAATCGCAAGATTCAGAAGTCAGCCGCGCACACAACGCAACATCAACATTTTTACTCACCGGCCGAGCTCGGCCGTTGAGTTGGCAAGCCCCGCATTCAACCAAATGATGTAGTTAGCTCATAGATTATTCGGCTTGCGCGCCACGTAGGCTTGGTAGTTTTTAGGGTCAACAGATAGTAGGCGAATTGTTGTTTCTCTTTATCATCTACGTGAAAATTAGGTCTCTAAACCATATTTTTGATAAAATAAGTCTTTATATTTATTAAAAAATTGTTAATTTCATCCATACTATTATATCCAATTTTTCCTCAATTTAAGTCACGTGACTTGCACATGGTACATTTGAAAGGATAATACTGTTATTTTTTCAGCTATAAGTCTTCAACGTTGCATGTTTGTTGCAAATCTAATTTCTAATTTACTTTCCAAAGTTAACTTCATGCACTCTTTGTTCTGAAAAAGGAAAATAAAAAGAGCTACTAAACCCACCTCACAATCCTATTTCCCACGCCATCTTATAATCACCCCTCATAAAAAGTTAAAAAAATTAAAGGATAAATTACACAAAACTACTTCAACTATGAGTCAAACCACAATTGCATACCTCATTTTTTAAACATTGCAATATCATATCTTAATTTATGAATTCGTACCTCCGTTCAGTTTTCTATCAATTTAATTTAACTGTTAAATGATGATACAGAAGAAGCCAGATCCACTCATTCGCCAGAATAAAAAATTAATTAATTATTAATAAATTATTTTTTTAATTCATTACACTCTTTTCACTCTCCCTCTCTCCCAACTCTCTCGTCCTTCTCCTTTCTGCAAAAGCAGAAAATTAATGACGGCGTTTGCCGTCATTCCCGTTGGAGCCAAACTACCACCACTTCCAACCTGCAAACCCAGAAACGAGAGTCCCTTGGATATGAGATCCGACATTTGCACTGTTATGATCTGTAATTGCTTTTACGAATTAGCTATTTTACTTTTGTCTGTGGTGAGTCATTTTGCCAGCTTGCATTGAAATGTAAGGCTATATAGTGCCATCAGCGACTTGTGGTTAGGATGAATCAGTTTATAAGAAAATATTATTCCCAAAAAAATATATCTCTGGATTGGTGACTGGCGGTGCTGGAGGCCCCACTTCCGATCCACAGCGAGGGTCGACGCAGCGTCTTCTAGATATTCCTCCTCCTACTAATGAGTCTTTCACCCCATTACCTCGCGAGATCTATGATGTTGCAAAATTAATGAGTCTTCCACCACCACGCCACCAATGGCAACCACAGATTGAGTTCCCTAAGTTCACTCCCGAGGATGATCCTCTCGCTTGGATTTATAAGGCGGAACAATTCTTCGCCTACTATTCCACGGCTGATGCTCAGAAGGTTTTGACCATATCCTCCCATCTGGAGGGCGAGGCATTGCATTGGTTTCGTTGGATGAATTGTCTTCAAACCACTCTGCACTGGGAGGAGTTCACTAAGGCTTTTTGCACTGAATTTGGTCCTTCTGAATTTGACGATTGTGCAGAGTCTCTTTTCAAACTTCGCCAAACAGGTCCTCTCAAGGACTACATTTCTGAGTTTCGACGATTGGCAAACCGAATTCGTGATGTTGGTCTCATCCTGCTTAAGAGTTGCTTTTTAGGCGGTTTAAAAAAGGAATTGCAATTTGATGTGAACATTTTACGGCCTGCCATTGTCCATTAGGCAATCGCACTCGCAGTGCAACTCGACACTAAGCTCTCTGAGCTTCGCGTTGGTCATCCGCGCCCTATTTCCCAGATTAAGTCTCAGGCAGTGGTTCCTTTTGTTCCTGCTTCCTCTTCCACCAAACTTGGTAATATCCCTATGAAGAAACGCGAACGTGGGGAATGATGGTTCTGTGTCGAAAAGTGGAGTAAAGGACATAAGTGTGGTCAGAAACAACTATTGATGCTCGATTTTGTTGAACCTGAGGAGGACTTCGAGGATGTACCATCTGAGTTGCAACCTGAAATTGAAAACATGGAGCTTAGTGAGTGTGCGTTCTATGGCACGAATTTCCCACAGAAAACTCAGACTATGAAGGTGGAAGGTTTAGTTGGCAAACACTCTGTGCAAATTTTGTTGGATTCGGGAAGCACTCATAGTTTCATCGATTCTCGACTGACCAAACAAATGGGCTGGCCCTTGCAACCAACTCAACCCTTCAATGTGATGATTGCCGATGGGGGAAAAGTGTGCAGTCAGGGTTGCCTCAAGGCTGCCTCACTCGTTCTTGGCGGATATCAGTGTACTCATGATTTATATGTTTTACCTTTGGGAGGCTGTGACTTAGTTTTGGGGGTGGATTGGTTATCCACTATTAGTCCTGTCCTCTGGGATTTCAACCTCTTAACCATGGAGTTCCAGAAGAACCATACCACTTATAAGCTTTATCATCAGTCTGCCATTACTCCTCCTCTACACAAAGTCTCTCTACAACAATTGGACAAGGCATTTCACGCTTCCAACTGGGGCCTACTTCTCTACTCTATGGACACGCACTGGTTGGATGCCTACGAGCTTGATCCAACTCAACTCCACGACTTGCAGGTGTTATTACAAAATTTTGAGGAGTTATTTATGCTTCCCACTACACTGCCCCGAGAGCAGACTCATGACCATCGCATTCCCTTGCTTCCTGGTTCCAAGCCTCCAAGCATTCGGCTTTACCACTATGGCCCGCTGTAGAAGATGGAAATTGAAAACGCAGTTAATGAGTTGCTGCAAGCGGGATTCATTCGCCCTAGCCATAGTCCCTTCTCTTTTCCGGTGCTCTTGGTTAAGAAGAATGAGGGTACTTGGCGCCTCTGCATGGATTACAGAGAGCTCAATTCCATCATAATTAAGGGTAAGTTTCCTATTCCCTTGATTGATGATCTTTTGGATGAATTGTGTGGTGCTAAATTTTTCTCCAAACTTGACTTAAGGTCCGGTTACCATCAAATTAGGATGCACCTTGACAATATTGCTAAAACGGCGTTTCGCATTCATGAGGGGCATTATGAGTTTTTGCTTATGCCCTTCGGGCTAACCAATGCACCCGCCACATTTCAAAACCTCATGAATGACATCTTTAAGCCACATCTTCGACACTTTATCTTGGTGTTCTTTGACGATATTATCGTCTATAGCAAATCCTGGGAGGAGCTTCTCGCTCATTTGCACATTACTTTCCAGATTTTGAAGACTAATCAATTATTTCTCAAGAAACAGAAGTGTTCATTTGGTCAGAGTAAGGTAGAGTACCTTGGCCACATTGTTTCACGAGACGGGGTAGCGGCGGACCCTTCTAAATTGCAAGCCATTGTTGATTGGCCAACTCCCACTACGGTGAAAAGCTTACGAGGATTTCTAGGTTTGACGGGCTATTACCGAAAATTCATTCTGGGCTATGGCAAGATTTGCCAACCGCTTTATCAGTTAACCAAGAAAGACAAGTTCAATTGGTCTTCAAGTGCTCAGGAGGCCTTCATTCACTTAAAACAGGTCATGACTTCCCCATAGGTTCTCGCCTTGCCAGATTTCTCAATTCCTTTTGAGATTGAATACGATGCTTTGGGGCAGGAAATTGGTGCCGTTTTGCAACAAAAAGGCCGACCAATTGCCTTCTCTAGCCAAGCATTAGGTCCTCGAAATCAATCTTTATCTACATACAAGCGGGAACTTATTGCAATTGTACATGCAGTCATGAAGTGGCACAACTATTTACAGGGACAGCACTTTGTGATTCGAACTGATCACCACAGCCTCAAGTATCTTCTCAGCAATAGGGCTCACACTCATTTTCAACAAAAATGGGTAACCAAACTGTTGGGTTATGATTATGAAATACACTACAAAAATGGGGTTGCCAATGTAGCTGCTGATGCTCTCTCTTGGCTTACGGTTTCTAACTCCTTAACTGAGGATGTTTTGTCTCATAATGATTACGAAGGACAGTGCAAGGCCATTTCATATCCTTACAGGGGCTGGATCGACGAGTTAAGACGATTTAATGAAAACGATGAATGAATTGTGCAGAAAGTACAACAATTGCTTCAAGAATCAGCTACAATGGCTACTCGGGGTCGGACATTACAATCCAAATATCATATTGATAATGGATTGTTAAAATATAAACATAGAGTGGTCGTAAGTCCTACTTCTTCATAGAGGCACAAAGTCATTACCGAGCACCATACAACTCCTACCGCTGGTCATGAGGGGGTCCAAAAAACTTATCATCGGATCAAGCGGGGATTCTATTGGGTAGGGATGAAATCTGATATCAGAAAGTTTGTCTCTGAGTGCCACATTTGTCAGTAAAACAAATACGAAACAATCTCGTCCCTCGGTCTTTTGCAGCCTTTACCTATTCCCCAAAACATTGGGCAAGACATTAGCATGGACTTCATTAGCGGTTTACCCCCTTGCAAAGGCAAATCAGTTGTGATGGTGGTTGTTGACAGGTTATCGAAGTATGCTCACTTTATTGGTGTCACTCACCCTTATACAGCTGCTAGCATCGTACAATTATTTGTGGATCATGTATTTAAATTACATGGCATACCTGCATCCATAATCAGTGACAGAGACCCTATATTTCTGAGCCATTTCTGGAAGGAGTTTTTTAAAACTGCACGGATCTAAACTGTGTCTCAGCTCGGGCTATCACCTTCAAACCGATGGCCAAACCGAGATTGTAAACAAGTGTTTGGAGACATACCTTGGTTGTTTGGCCAGTGCACAGCCCAGAAAATGGCTCCAGTGGCTCAGTTGGGCAGAGTGGAGTTACAACACCTCCTACCACACCTCTTCCAAGTTTACCCCATTTGAAGTAGTCTACGGCTATCCTCCTCCTCACACTGCTCCCTACGAATATGGCACTGCGAAGGTTGAAATGGTTGAGCAGCAATTGGTAGCACGAGATAGGCTTCTCTCTATGCTCAAAACCAATCTGGAAAAGGGCACATAATAGGATGAAAGTGCAGGTTGATAAGCACAGGACAGAGAGGGAATTCGAAAGGGGATTTGGTTTACCTTACACTAATTTCATACCAACTTCAATCCTTATCTTCTCACTCTTACCACAAGCTGCAACCACGATTTTATTGTCCTTATGTTGTGGACGCTAGGGTGGGAAAGGTTGCGTACAAACTCCAATTACCAGCTGATTGTAAATTGCATCCGGTGTTCCATGTAAGCTGCTTGAAGAAACACTTGGGAGACAATGTTCTAACAACAACCACACTACCTATTATGACAGATGATGGACTCTCTCAACCAATTCATGTTGCTGTGTTGCAGAGGCGTATGTATAAGAAGGGTAACGGTGCTGGAGTTCAGTTACTGGTACAATGCGAGGGCCGCAGCAGGGAGGATTCTACTTGGGAAGATTTTGATGATTTCACTGCTAAGTTTCCTACATTTCAGTTTTGATTTAACCTTGAGGACAAGGTTCTTTTACAAGCGGAGGGAAATGTTATGATCTGTAATTGCTTTTACGAATTAGCTATTTTACTTTTGTCTGTGGTGAGTCATTCTGCCAGCTAGCATTGAAATGTAAGGCTATATAGTGCCATCAGCGACTTGTGGTTGGGATGAATCAGTTTATAAGAAAATATTATTCCCAAAAAAATATATCTCTGGAGCATTGCTCATTTCCCTGTCCCGTGTCACCTCCATAGCCACTCATACTTGCAGGTTGAGTAAGGAATTTGAGTTTGGATATAACATGCACGGACGATCCCCCCCCCCCCCCCCCCCCCGCCTGGGGACACCAACGATTGCAAGTATAAGAGGATCACGGCCAACCCAAACACCAAATCCAAGGGCAACATAAGAACCGATGGGCCTACTCGGAAAGGAGCAGAGCCAGCCGATGACCCTCCATCCTCTCTCCTCGATCTCTGTGTCTTTCTGAGAAAAATACGAGCCTTCAGCGACAGACACGTACTAGAGAATTGAGATTTGGGATGAGTTGGAGACGGTTAGGAGGGCGGCGGTGGTAGTGGGATGATGGTGCGGTGACGGAGGATGGACATGGAGGAAATTGGCATGGAGATCGTGGGGTGTTTGGTTACAGTGATGAATTTGGTTAGGGACTTGGGGTGGTGGGTGGGTCCCACATTTTTAAAATTTTAATATTTAAATGATTTTGTTTTAAAAATTTTAATATTTAATTAATTTTTTAATCCTGTTGGGCTAGTGAGTGGGTCTCGTCTCAAGCCACATCAGCATTTAACAAAGAAATTGACAAAAAAAAAACTAACGGATGTCTGACATTGCAACAAATTCGTAAGATAATGTATGATTTTGTAATTTTTAAAATATGAGGTATGAGATTGTGATTCCATCAATAGTTAAAGTAATTTTGTATAATTTACTTTTAAAACACTCTTTTTCCTAGGGATCTTAGGGATCCCGCGATCTCATCCGTTCATCGTATATCGTGCAGTTAAAAATCATTGCAAAATTTAAACTTTAAAATTAAATATGAATTATACCTAACGAAAACTGACCGCACGATATACGATGAACGAGTGAGATCAAGGGATCCCTAGGATCCCTAGAAAAAGGATCCGACGAGGATCCTTTTCTGACCCCACCCGACCCCCACACCACCTAGGCACGGATCCAAGAAAAAAAAATTTGTCCATCCACAAAAGAAATGAGTTATGCAAATCTCAACGGTCATTTTGATTAAAAAGCCTATAGAACAAATAATAATACAAGTTATAATTGTCCACGACGCGTTTTTATATTTTGAAAGCACTGCATTATATAGCTTCATTATTAATGGAAGAAAAAAAAAAGCTATCTACATAAACCACCATGCTATGACCAAGGTTCTAAAAGATGCTGCACGCTAGTCGGGCGGCGAGCTGGAGCCTAGCGCCTAGGTGGCTAGGCGGATTTAAGTAAATCTATTATATTTCGTGTAAATAAGTATTTATTTATACTTAAAATATATATAATTTCATTATAAACTACAAAATAGAAATGCATAAATAAACAAAAACATTTTAAAGGATTGTGGTAATTAAAAATTGGGTACTATGTCGATTTGGTTCTTGAATTATTATCTGAGTAGAAATTAGGTTTGTAAATTATTTTTGGGTAAATTACATAATACCCCCTCAGGTTTGAGGTCTATTACAACCCCATACAACATCTTTAAAACATTTCACTTTCATACCTCACCTACTATTTTATTTCAATATAGTACCTCTATTACATTTTCCATCCATTGCTCCTTAAGAGCTGACGTGGCTGCCACCTGTGTGCCATGTGGCAAAATATTTTTTTTTGGGTAAATTACACAGTACCTCCTCAGGTTTGAGGTCTATTACAATCGCATACAACATCTTCAAAATATTTCACTTTCATACCTTAACTACTATTTTATTTCAATATAGTACCTCCGTTACATTTTCCATCCATTAATTTGTTAAATGCTGACGTGGCTGCCACATATATGCCACGTGGTTGCCAAATGTCTGCCACGTGGCAAATAAAATAATTTTTTAATTTTTTTTAAAAATCCTAAATTTTCTAAAAAAGAAATTGAAACCCATAATCCCTCACCCCCCCCCCCCTCTCCCCCCCAGCAACCCACCTGCAAGAAGAAGAAGAAGAAGAGGAAAAGGAAGAGGGAGAAAAAAAAAAAAAAAAAAAAAAGAAGCCCAGCGACCCACATGCAAGAAGGAGAAGAAGAGAAGAAGAAGAAGAGGGAAAAAAAAAAAAAGCCCAGCGACCCACCTGCAAGAAGAAGAGAAAGAGAAGAAGAAAGAGAAGAAAAAAAAAAAAAAAAAAAAACCAGCGACCCACCTGCAAGAAGAAGAGAAGGAGAAGAAGAAGAAGAAGGAGAAGAAAAAAAAAAGCCCAGTTCGTCCCCAACGCACAATCCCTCACCCCCTCTCCCCAGCAACCCACCTGCAAGAAGAAGAAGAAGAAGAGAAAGAGGGAGAAAAAAAAAAGCGACCCACCTGCAAGAAGAAGAGAAGAAGAAAAAAAAAAACCCAGCGACCCACCTGCAAGAAGAAGAGAAGGAGAAAAAGAAAAGAAGAAGAAGAAGGAGAAGAAAAAAAAAAACAGAAGCCCAGTTCGTCCCCCCCCCCCCCCCCCCCCCAGAACCCAAAAACCTGCAACAACAAGAGGAAAAAGAAGAAGAGGGGGGAGAAAAAAAAAAGAAAAGTCCCAATTCGTCCGACCCGAGCTACCCCTTTCTCCCATCCCCCATCACCCACCCCCAAAAATTCCACCTGAGATTAGGTGGATCTACCACAAAACCAGTCCAAAAATCATCTCAAACTCAAAGTATTTTCAAAACTCACCCACACTAAAAATCACAAGATCCTGGCGGCGCGGGAGGGGAGGTGGGTCGTGGGTCGCGGCGGGACGGAGGGAGGGATGTGGGTGAGGTGGGTCGCCAGTGGGTGGGGGGGGGTTCGGGTTTTTGGTTTGGGGGGTTCACGGGGGTGGGTATTTGTTTTAGCTTTTTTTTTTTTTTTTTTTTTTTAATTTAGAAGATTTAGGTTTTAAAAAAATAAAAAAATTTATTTTTGCCACATGGCACAACTGCAGCAGCCACGTCAGCGCTTAACGGATCAATGGATGGAAAATGTAACAGATGTATTATTTTGAAATAAAATAGTACGTGAGGTATGAAAGTGAAATGTTTTAAAGATGTTGTATTGTAATAGACCTTAAACCTGAGGGGTTACTATGTAATTTACCTTTTTTTTAATTTTTTTAGAAAAAAACCTGAATCTTCTCAACCAAAAAAAAAAAAATTGAAAAATGCAGAACACACCCCTCCTTCCCCGCAACCCCTCCCCATCCCTCTTCTCCATCCCGAGCCTCCCAATCACCTCTCTCTCTTCCACTCTCTTCACATCCCCTCCTTCGACCTGGAGTCCCTCCAACCGCTGGAATCTCAATCCCAAGAATCCCAACCCCTCAACTCCTCCACCTTCTACCTCCAGCTTCACCCCCATAACGCCCTCTTCAATTCCTAGCACAAGGACTACAAATCCCTCACCCTCACCAAATTCGGTCGCAACTCGGCTTGAGTGAACTCGCTCCACACCAAACTCAAGCTGGCACTCCAGGGGATAAAAAGAGGGGATCTCGAGCCCATGCACACCGAGATCCAACCCAGGACCTCTCCCCCATCACCTACCCCTTCTCCCATCCCTTCCCCCATCACCCACTCTTTCTTTGACATGTTTTTTACTAGACTCAGATGCCGGAACTGGTACTCAAGCCCGGCGAGTCGTCTTTGGATGTGGATTTGGGCTTCTTTTGATCAGATCCGATCGGGGAGTTGGAACCCAGAGATCGCAGACTATTATTGGAACCATCGGGGCTGTTGGAGGAGTCGGACTTCTTAGAAGAGAAGAACCTGGCCTTGAACACCATTATTGTGTAGATATTTTTCTACGACTTCCGAAATCGAAGCAACCCTTGGAAGCATATGGCTGCTTTCTAGAAAGAGAAAGGGGAGAAGAGAGCGAAGGTGGAGTTGGTTGGAAGTTCGGGAAATGGATGTGTCGATGGTTTCAAGGCAGAGTGAGAAAGAAGAGGTAGGGGTGATGGGGGAAGAGGTGGGAGAAGAGGGAGGTGGTTGGGAGGCTTGGCTCGGTAGGGAGAAAAGGGTTTTTTGGTTGAGAAGATTCAGGTTTTTTTTAAAAAAAAATTAAAAAATTATTATTTTTTTGCCACATTGCACACAGGTGGCAGTCATGTGGTACAAATGTGGCAGCCACGTCAGCTCTTAACGGATCAATAGATGGAAAATGTAACGGATGTACTATATTGAAATAAAATAATAGGTGAGGTATGAAAATGAAATATTTTAAAGATGTTGTATGAGGTTGTAATAGACCTCAAACCTGAGGGGGTATTATGTAATTTACCCATTATTTTTTATTCTATTTAATTTTTATTAATTTAAGTGAGGTGACTTGCATGTAATATGCGTTGCGGGATAGATTGGTATTTTTTTTTTATGGCTATAAGGATTTATTTGAGAGCTACTGGACCTACCCCACAACCCTATTTTCCTACCCAATTTTAAATTTAATGACAGAATTAGAATTCAAATTCTCCTTTGACGAGAATCGATCATAAAATTTCTCATTTACAAGTGAAGAGAAATACTACTAGACAGACGGTTTATTTATTTGTAATTTTTTGCCATTGACAAATAATAGATATTTACTTTAAAGCTCATGTGCCATACTAGAGGTGGACATAAGGAGCCAATAGAAAGAAATGGACTTTAACAGGCACATGGATCACTTGTCAATTTTGTCTTGTGGAGAAATCTGGTCACCCACAGAAAGTTACAAACCTCTCTCTCTCTCCTCGTTTTACAGACTCTTTAAAGTTCCAGACTTTCAGGTTGTCTCTGCAAATCAAATAAAAAAATCCAATCAAAACCTCAACAATCACACAATTTAACAAAAACCCAAATCTCCATTTCCTCAGAATTGAAAACAGAGTTGCAGAAATCTCTCACATGGAGGACTACTTCGTCTCAGACGGAATGCTGATGAAAACGATGAAGAAGAAGAAGAGGAAGGAGGTGGAGGAGCTTGACCAAGTCAACGAATACTTCTCCGACTTCTCTCTCTCTTCTCCCGCCAGAAAGATTCGCCGTCTGGTATGCAAAAACCCCATCTTTTTCTTCGCTTTCTTCTCTTCAAATTTCGATCCAAATCTGTTGAGTTTTCAAATTTTCTGATTCAATGTGTTGGTATGTGTGAAAATTTGGTAATTTAGGATGCTCATTTGCCGCCCATCATGGAGGAGGAGGAGGAGGCTGATTTTGCGGCGGCTCCGAATCAGGTGGAATCGGATGCTCCAATTATTGAGGAATTGACGTCAGAAAACAATGAGAAGGCCATTGTGCTCTTCAAGCCCGTCAATTCCCCTCCTTTTTTCTCTTTTCGTTCCGAATTGAATCCCGACTTCAAGGGTACGCATTTCGACTACGCATTTGGATTTCCTGACGATTTCCGTCTCGCAATTTCGGTAATTTGATGGTTTATTGGTTTTGTGCGCTCCGGCCATTACGGTCCGAGACAATCAGCTGCGGGAGATGATGAGGCGGTGCAAAACAGCGAAAATCAATGTAAAGCTGTTGTTCCATGGGTTTATAGCAAGCTTCGGCCTACGCCATCGATGGAGGTTTCGCAATCTGAGGCCCCGGAGGAGCTGATGGAGGCTGAGGAGATGGGAACAGCAACAATGGAGATTGAAGAAGAGAGCAAAGAAGGACAAGGGATGGCTAACGGGTGCGGCGGAGGAATGTGGACGAGTAATGAAGGGTTTCCTCAGTGGCAGCAGCAGCAGCATTGTATGATTCCACAACCTCCACAAAACACCACCACGCCCATCACTTGGTTCCGATGAGACCGAAAGGCGGAAAGGGGGGTTGGAATTCGAGTGGTGCCTCATTCTTTTTTTCAGCATTTCTACTATGTTGTATCATTCATATATTTGGAAACAGCAGAAGCAGAAACTAGTGTTAATGTTAATAGCTACAGAGCAGTGTAGGAATTTGTCAAAGAATGATTTGTATGCTAATTATGATTTTAATGATATCCAACTCCTAGAGGTTATTAATTTGATTTGGAGTTGCATTGGTACACCTAACAAACACTTCACTTCACTTGAGAATCTTAAAGACACTATTAACACAATTTGATACAAGTGAAAACGTTCCTAACCGGAGAGCCGTGCATTGTAAGCGATCCGAATCCGCCCGGAGCGAGCCTCTCATAGAGGCAAGTCAAGTTGGTGAGCCGTATGATGGGCAACTATCTCCTGCGGGTTTAGAGAGAACTTAGCTGTTAGTTAGAACCCCCTTGGCTTCTGGAACACAAGACCTACCTTACTGGGTGGTTGGGATAAGGTGAATGGACCTCATTGAGTTGAGGTGACCATGGGTGAAGGCGTAGACGCTCCCTTATTGGGATTAGAGTCAATTCTAACGCGGGACCCTGAGCGAAAGCATACAGTTTCCTTTAGCAACACTTCAGTTCAGCTTACGGTTTTGTAATTAGGCAACTAAACCAGCTGAGAGATGGATTAATCGATGACTATTTGGTATTTAAGCCCCCAAACCAAGAGGGAAGATGGTCTAGCGACAATCAGTCTTTCACTTGTTGGACGAGCATTGTAATAAAGAAGAAAGGTAACGCAGCGTAACCTAATGAATCAAAACAATGAGAAGAATGGCATAAATGGGGACAAGTGTAAACACCCAAATAAATTTTGATCATAAATATGCACAAGGGGGTTTGACGAGGTTAAGATTCTCATCTCTATTATTATTCTAACAGAGATACACTGAAATGGGCAAAAAAAAAGGAACGGAAATGCTCTACCACAAAAGTCTGTTGAGGGTATCCTTCCATGTCCTTCCCTTCTATTCTTTTCTTGTCCTAGCAAAATGGCGTTTTTCTATTGCCTCAACAACGCGCAGCTCTTCAATGAGCACGGGTCAACTTTACTATATATTCCATAAGGGCTAGTCTCCCGAGACATATGTCTTCTGTGCATAGTATTTCTTTTCGCTCTCCTTCTTTTTGGCATTGCGTTTCTGCATCAAAGACAACAGAGGAATGACTTTATCAGCACTCTCAACAGCAGAAATTTTGCTACAATATCTTCATTTAGTTTTACGAACATCCAGTGTGAAAATTATGGTTGCGATATGTGGAAGAATCACTCAATGAATGATGGCTAGTTTGCTTGTACAAGAGTTATCAAATATGGTTTTAAATCTCTTGACAATGGTAGTGCACATAAGCCAAAAGGCAGACAAGGATTTCAAAATTACCAAGTAAGCATCATGATTTGCAATTATCCTCCGGGATACTAATGTTGTTGTTATACTTTTAGGGCTTTCAAGCAATTTGAAAATCCCCATGCTCTTGGGAACAGAATAAGGATCGCTTTCACCCTGCGTGGTACAAATCATCCCATTCAATAAGTCAATTCTCAGCTTGCATAGACAAAAGTTTACAGTGATCAAATTTGAAGAAAAATCCATCAACTTACAGTTAACGAGGAGTTGTACTCGGAAACTGTCCCATGCACAACCGATGAAATGTTGAAAGTTGTTATCTGTCAATGCAAGAATATAGATCTCAGATACAGTGATCAAAACATCTAATTCAGACTGCATCAGAAGGATTACATTATTCTTAACAAATTCAAGTTAGCAAAGGATGTCTACGAGAAAATGTCCAATTTACTGTCTGAATCATTTTAATCTGGGAACAGGTTCTATTTATTGTTCTTCCAATTGCTTACCTTAGGTATGTATGATAAAACTTATTGATATATCACACACATGCCAGCATGTATTGGATCCATGGCCTCCACCACACATGTACGGTATGCTTATCTAAAGTAATGAATACAACTGGCAAGCATGTCACAACTCTATGCACATTCCCAAGCAGCAATAAAGTTGGAAAATTTATTGTTCAAGGTAGAAACATAACTACTATGATGACATTTACATATTATAATCCCATTCAAGGCCAGGAAGAAACATCATGAACATGTTGACTGAAGAAACAGTACATAAAACCAAGAGAAGACGCGCCTCTGAAGAATGAAAACAGTCACTCATGGTTGTACATACAAATACAATGACTTGGTATAAAAATTAAAAGAGAGATATATGCATTTACTCACCATGTCTATGGTAACTTCCCAGGGAGCACCAATGATGACTTCATCAACATAACGGCAACCCAATACACTGAGACTACGTTCGTGTAAATGCATAATTGGACACTTCCCTCTGTGTTCACTGCATTTAACCAAATTTTATTATTTTAGTTTTTGGTCTTTTTACAAGTTTACTTTTGTTGACTAAAGTAGACAGAAAGATAAACACAATTCCGTAATTATACCAATGAATGAATTGATCTCAAATCAAGAAAACGGAATTACCTGACAGTCTCGTCATTGTGGATGCCAACTAGTAGAAAGTCTCCGAGCTGCCTAGCATTCTTCAGAATCTGAGCAAGCAACCAAAAAAGAGAAACAGCCTTCAAATGATAAAATGATGAGAAAAAGATTTGATAACTGTTCATAAAATAATGAATCTCCACAGCATAGAATTGCCAAAAGGGAGGGGTGTGAACATCACATGGCAACATTCAGTTGTTTACATACAAGCATACTGTTCAAGTGTTGCCAGAAGGTCAAACCTTAACCCAAGGCTTCCATAGGTAGCCTTACAACTAATGGTTAGCAGAAAACTGTCACAATTCACAACTTCATTTCGTAAATTAATGCAATGGTAGGATCTATTTCTCTCTTAAAGCGATGGAAGTAACGCATGATTTGTGGTGAGTATACCAGACTAAATATACGAATGAGTCATGCTGGAGTGCATTATGATAAAAGGCTATATGGAAGGCTATTTAGAAATTACTCCAAGTTTATATTGAAGATAGAAAGCATCTAGGAAGATGTAGAATACTGCCATTTCTAGATGCACCTCAAACTTTGTAATACAAAATAGGTAAATGCACTACAAAGATCCAACTTAAACCATCATAAAAATTAAGACGTTTACAGAAGTTATTCAAAGATAATAATTATACCTCAACATGTCCTGCATGAAAGAGATCAAATGCCCCATCAATGTACACAACACGAGCATTTGGTCCAGGTCCCTGAGAATATGAAAGGTGTTATGGAGGATCAAAAAACAATATGCATAAAAAAGAAACAAAAAACAAAATTTCCACCACCTCCATATGTTATCGCTGCACATTAAAATAGATATGAAGTAAATGAAACTTCAATACTGAGTTACCCTGCAAAATGGTTTACTGTGTTACTCACACACTCCCGCGGATTGGCTGATGCTTTGCTCTTTATATAAATTAGTAAAGAATCAATGAAGGACTGTGTTATCCACTAAATGCGGATTACTTTTGTTTTTTCCGTTCTCGTCATTTCAACAGAGTCATAACTATTTCACATGGTGACTTCTTGATCTTTACATGTAACAAAAAACAGGTCCATTGTTCACTTCCAAAGGTATTTATTCTCACATGTCACTAGATGCACTTGAGCCAAGATCCTAGAAAGGAGTTTAGTCTAATGTATGTATGAAATACTTATGACTTACAAGAACAAAAATACAAAAAGTAAAACTTTAAAGTGCCAATATAGCAAGTGAGGCACACCTTTCCATTAGAGAATTGCACAATGCGCCAGGATGTTGGTAGAAATTGAGATAAACTGGCACTCTTGGGTTGATTTTCTGGGGTTTTATGCAAGGATGTCTCAGTTTGATTTTCACCATCATTTGTATCCTTTAAAGAAGAAAGTATCCTCCCTACACATGATTATTATTAGACCAATTGAAAACAAGAAAACAATTTCAGTATACAACATTTTAACTATCTAGGCAGATCATTGATCAAATCTCTTCACTTCTAGCAAGCTTGACCACAAAAAAGTACAAAGTGGAATTGCATAATAAGTACCAAGTCATTTTAAACAAAAGGAGGAACCTCTGAGGGAGATGAAGAGAATCATAGTACCTACAATATCTGTGCTGGAGACACCTTCAGTGCGTTTAATCTGCTTGTAGCGGCCAGCTTTTTTTGCCAAGGCGTAAGCATCAGTTCCATCTGGCAGCAGGCAAGGATCATCACCATGTATGATATAGTCAATCTTATGCTCACTGAAGAGTCTGCCCATGAATTGTTCAGTAATTTCATAAGGAGCATTCGGTATGACTTCATCCACCCACTTCAAACCACTCACGAGAGCCAATCTAGAAAGAAACTTCAAATTAGATAGAAATAAGTAGGTACATAATATACATTGATCTTATCAAATTTTAACAAAGGCCACATAAAGTATGCACCAGGAGATTATAAAACGTTTGCAAGAGTTTCTATTGGAACACTAAAAGGTACAAGCGGACCAAACAGTGCATTCTAATTTTAAGGATTGCTGAATAACACTATTAGGGAACCTAACTCTGCAAACTACGCGAATAACTTACTTTATATGCATGTACAAGATATAGCAACATATTCTATAACTTAAGTTGGTATATAAGTAACAAAAGTTGCAACTCGAACTCAGATAGGAATGATTTTGGCATTCAAACATAAAAGCGTGTTCTTGAGAAATGAGTATGTCAACATGAATAATTATGTTCATAAACACTAACCTCTCTTCCATGGATAAAACAGGTGGACCTTTATTGGCAATAATCTCCTCATCGCTAACAACGCCCACCACCAACTCATCTCCCAAAGCCTTGGCTTGCCTCAAGGCATTGGCATGGCCATAATGCATGAGATCAAAGCATCCATCCATGTAAACCCGAATGCGCTTCTTATCACATTTCTTCTTATGAAAGATCCCTGAATCAGACCATAAATACGGCAACTGGGGCACAGTAATTCCACCAAAATAGCTTGTGGACAAGCCGAGCAAGGCGGCCGTGAGCATTAGACCGCCAAATACATGTGGGTGGTTGTACATTCCATCCCAAATCCAGTTGTTAGTTTCATATTCCATGGTGGCACCCTATTTCTTCTTGCCTTATAATCTCCTTTGATCTCTTTGCTTAGCAGGAGGAGACACAAAACCTGAAGCCATAATAGCACAAAGCTAATCAGAAATCAACATTGCTTTTATTACTTTAAATTAGATTTAAACACCACGAAAATTAAAGAAAAAAGATGAAAATACTAAACAAACCTAGAGCTTGAAAATACCAAATTACACCAAAATGTAAGGAAAAAAATTCAGATGTTAAAAGAGAATTTTGGAACTGGATTAAAGGTCAATTGTGAAGGGATGCAAATCCTAAGCCCATGGAGAAATTAATGATGCCAAAGATTCGATAGAATTATTGAGCAAATTCAAATTACGAAATTTATTTCTGAACCTAAACCAGAAACCCACCTGAAATTCACCAAGAATACAAAAAATTAAAAATAGCTGTGCATTAATGGAGAAAGAGAAAATGGGAAAAAAACCATGGAACTGAAAATTTCAGAAGAAAAAAAAAGTGATAAAATTCAAGAAAAGAGCATTAATCATGGTGACCCAGATCTAGAAAAATGGTTGTTTACCCAGAAAATTGGAAATGTTCATACCTTTTTGTGATCGAGCTTTGTGTCTCCTCTCCTCTTTTGCTTTCTCTCCCTCCTGGTTTTTTTGGTGATTTGAAGAAATTGCAATGGGAAAGAAACAAAGAAAACAAGACAAGCAAGCCTTCCCCTTCCCACAAGTGTTTTTTTATTTTTATTTTTTTATCTGACAACAAGGCTCTCTCTCCGTCTTTTTCATTTTATTTGGTCAAAGTTCCGACTTTTCTATTACTGAATGAATCAAATGAAATGCTTACGTTGCGAGCCCGTTCATGTCGTTTTCATGTAATACCTATGTTATCTTAATAGTGAGGTGGTGTTGTATACTATTTATTATCTTAACGGATTTTTAACAAATTATGTTATTTTGCGCGTTAAAATTAACAAGTAAAATGACCAAACCTGTTAAGATCTTTTGATAAGATAGAAAATTAAAATTAACGGTCGTGTCATGTTTTGCTCTTCATTACTATATTTATTGTTGTTAATGCTTATTTCTCATTCTTTATTTTTGTTTTAAAAAAACCAAGTATGGTTGAATTGAAATGTACTGTCGTTCTTTAAAAGTAAACTTTGGCATGTACTTACACAAGTTATTTCAAATTGAAATGTACCTATGCTAAATTATAACGTATTCATACCAAACTAAAATGTGTGCTTACTAAATTGAAATGTATCCATTTTGGCTTGAAACGTACATATAGGTTTTAGAGTTACAAATAACTCGCCATTAGCTTTTTACATAATAAAATTATGATAATATAAACGTATTAATATCTTGGTACGTATCTAAACAAAAATAAATATCATATCAAAATACTCATTTGTGCTCAAATTTGAATCTAGCCTTTCATTCATTTTCTCACCAACTAAACCATGGGTAATTTATTTGACCAACCAAATTCTTGGATAGTTTGACATAAGAAAAAGATTCAGGAAGAAAAGAAGAGTATATTGAAGATAAGGGATTAGACAAACAAATGTTATCACGTAGTACTATGATTTAACGATATTTTCTTTTATTATTAATTAAGAGATTTTAGATTCGATTTTTGCGATGGCTTACCAGTGAAAGAAATAGTAGAATTGAATCCTTCCACTTCTGCGTTTGAGTCAAATTGCAGTCTATTTTGTTGTGAGGGCATTTAGGTCTATGCGCAATAAATTTGGTTAGGATTATAAGGCCCGACGCCTACACCAAAGTGCAATAGAAACCCGAGATCCCCGCCCCGAACGTAGACTTCCAAATAGTTCAGAAACAGCAGCGCGTGAGATCGCAACCATCAATGGCGTCGAGCAAGACTCTGCTATCAGCAACAGCAGCTCTAGTGTTAGCGACGTCCCTCTTCTGGACATTGGCATCGTCATCGGCGTCGCCTAATTCGGCCGACTCCCTCGCCTTCATCAAGAAGACCATCTCTTCCAACAAGATCGCCATCTTCTCCAAGTCCTACTGCCCGTACGTCGTGCCACTCTCTTCCGTTCGTTTATTTTTCACTAATTTCTTGTAACTTTGATTCAACATCTCATCTGTTCGATTTGAATTCAGCCCATTTATTATATTATTTAATTTTTCAGTTTTATGTTTTGGAATTTCGGGTTGAGTTGAATTTTCGATTGATCCGAGTAGGATGAGGAGTTTTCGGTTTTGTTACCATAGATGGGTTTCTGGGTTTTGAAGAAATCGCCAATTGCAGAACTCCCAAGTTCGAATCGACGAATTCCCCTTCTCGTAGTTTATATTAGATTAGAATATCACCCAGGTCGAAGAGAAAGAAAAATGAACAATTAGAAGTTAATTTGGGTTTTTAGAGGTCCATTTTATCGAAACATACTTCCCGTAGTTTAGATTAGATTAAAATATCGCTTGAATTGACGAGAAAAAAGAAAATGAAATAACCAATTAGAAGTAATTTTGGATTTACGCTTTGTTTTTTATTTAATTTTTTATCAGAAGCACAAGGACATACAGCAAATTTTACTTTTTGTTGTCTTTTTTCCCTGATTTGCAATTTATTTGGATTGTTTGCAGGTATTGTAGAAGGGCGAAAGCAGTTTTCAAAGAGTTGAACCAAGTACCGTATGTGGTTGAGCTTGATGAGAGAAGTATGTTTCATTTAGGCCTTAGGGATTTTTTTCTCACAATGTGCATGAAAACATAGAAAGTAAGGAGCTTGTTGCTGAAATATGAGATTGGTGCAAAATTAACTTGTGGGTTGAAATCAATCTCAAGGAATGGCTAAATGTGTTTCCGAGTTCTAGGAATGTGCATTAATTCTTCAATCTTTTAAGTGCCCTATTAGCTTGCATGAAGTTCCAAATTTTGTTGTTAGGATTAGCTTTTCTGGATTGCTTGAATTTGCATTCAGGACAATAGTTTGCCTGTTAGACAATGCTTCTTGTAGAAGCACTTTGTTCAACAGCTTTGTGCTGTTTCGTTTGAAAATTGAAAGTGCATATTAGCATATGTATGCCTGTACTATATGCAAGTGCAAGTACCATTCCATTATAAGTTGTTGATTGAAGATGGCAATGTGTCTTTTCAGTTGACGGTCGGGACATACAAGATGCTTTAAGTGAGCTTGTTGGGAGGCGTACTGTACCGCAGGTGTTCGTGAAGGGGACATACATTGGGGGCTCAGATGGTAACTGTTTCCTTTCAAAATGTTTTGTTCTCTTTATTTCTGGGAAACGTGATTACACCAAGAAAATTGCTAGTAGCTGATGAATGCTCTGTTTTCTAGATACGGTTGAAGCATACGAAAGTGGAGAACTGGCTAAGCTTCTCGGCATTGAGGTCAAGAAGAATAGGGATGATCTTTAAATCGAATCGTCAATGATAAAATTGAATGTAGTGCTTTATAAGTAACTCCTTCCTTCAAATGTGTGCGCGCACACATGTTATGGCATTCACTTTTGCATAATCTTGTACTTTATTTGGATGATTGTATTTTAGTAATTTAAAGGAGATTGCTTCAGTTTTCATTTGTCACTTGGATCTTAAGGTACTGATGATGGCAGTGGCGCTTGCAGTTTCTGTATGCAGAACTTGATGGCTACGCAACTAAAACAAAATTAATAATGGAATAAAGGTTTGGCGAAACGAACGCAAATCAATCAGAATCCAGGAAAGCGTCACCATACAGCCTCATACTCTTTACTCTCCTACTCTCATACTCTCTCTCTCTCTCTCTCTCTCTCTCTCTCTCTTATTTTGTGAATCTTACACTAAATATTTTCATTTTCTTTTCCCTTACATTTTGATATGATTGTCTTGTGTATAGATTGAAAAAAATCTTGTATGCCTGCTTAAAAAGATTCTTGTTTGAAATGTCATGTTCTGGAGGGTGAACAATGCATGTGGGCTGATCCACATTTGTGACCATATCATATGGTGTCGATTAACAAGACAGACAGACAGGTTTTTGACCCCAATGTCTATGGAAAAGATGATGCCATTGCCCGGACATGCCTTAATAATATTGAAGCAGACTCATACAATTATAATACACACAGACAGACACATACATGTGCGTGCATATTCTACTCCATGATTCTTGTTTACTACCAGGCTGAGATGTGTGCTGGCTTATACTATAAGACAAAGCAAAGCACACAGTCACTGGAAATTATATTAGGTTTTCCAACTTTGAATCTACATAATTAGTTTCAGAGTTCATCACTGTTTCACGTACAATATGGATTGAAGAAAGTGAAATTGACAAAGCTTCACAGTTGTTGGAAGGGTAGAATTAGCAGTTCAGAAAACAAAGATCCTTTCCAACGGATTAGATGGCTTGAGTTTCTTAATACGGAGGAGGAAAGCAGACAAACTCCTGAGCAGATTATGTATTTGATGGGAATGAAAAACTTGCATATTATTTGGTACATACTTTATTAATTGTATCCTTTTCTATCACATGAGTAAACATGGACAGAAACAATGATACGGACAGAGATAATTACCAAGATGAGCAGAAAAAGTAACAAATTGCTGAGAATAATGACACGCCCATTAATTTTAATTTTCTCATTTCTTAACGGGTCTTAATGAGTCAGGTCATTTAACTTATTAATTTTAACGAGATGATACCACTGTACCTATCCATGTGAATCACGTACGTCCATAATTAGTATAGCAGATTGTGCATTCAACATACAGACAAGGTGGAAGCTCAAGGTACGTCATAATTCACTCGTTGGCTTGGGTTTTATTCGTGTGAACAAACAGCTATGTAGGTAGAGAGAAATGATGAAAAGAAACATGAATTCCGCAACAATAGTAAAGACAACTTTAATCAAGAGTTCCTTCATGAGACATATAAGTACATCATATCTGCATAACTCTTAATCAACAAGGTTCAGTAATGGTCTATGGTGTGGGATGTCTAGGTGTTGGATTTGGATGAGTAGTCACTCCATGATAATCGATGTGATAAACAAGCTCGTCTAAATCACTGTTGCTGTTTGAATATTTGATTACTACTGGAATTTCTTGGAACTTGGATGTTTCTGACTCCCCGTCTCCATCAACGACCTACGTGCAACACAACCCCAGTGATGATTTTGGATAAAAGTAGAAGACAAACACAATCATCTACTAAAAAAAACTTAAAAAAGTTATCGTAATAGAATCAGATAGTTTCAGGATACAAACTTGAAAATCAAAATACTATGTTTTCTGTCACTAAGCGGACTGTTCGGGGACTGAACACTATGATTATCAACTCATGCATTGTGTTGAAAGAAATTAAGCTTGAGCAGGATTCATTTTTCAAGTGGAATTTGGCATGTGTGAGAACTGGGAACAGATCTATTTTGGACCCTATATGAAAATAGTTGAAGTCACGGCACGAAAACTTTATGAATTGCACGAAAACTTGGAATACAAACATTATGCATCATATTAAAAAAAACCTACCTTGAACTTTTGATACTTAACCTTGTTGTTGGTCAATGACATGCTTAATTTTCTCGTGGGTCGTCTTCCTGGGAGAGAAGTCCGTGAAGCGGTACTGATCTTGTGGGAAGAAAGACAGAGAACTGTTATAAGGAAGCATGAGAAAATGATGTACACAGATTTCATCGTTTATACAGCTGAATCAAAAGCTTCATATACTTGGGGAGGGAAAAGTTGGAGAACGAATATGGATATATATTGTGTGAGAGAGAGTGTGTGGGTGTGTGAGAGATAGAGGGAGAGAGAATTATTGATTAAGGGACTGGGAAACATGTCTGAGCCCATGCTTGTGATTCTGTTGTTTATGAAATGGCGTAGACAGGTGTGTCCCCATGCTGTTTCCTAATATATAAGAGAATACTAAGAACACAATATTTCTGAATATTTCCCTTTCATTGATTGAATGAATAATTACATCATAAGAGATATATATAGACAAAGTTATTTACAATATTCTCCCTAACAGTCTAAACAAACTTTGTACACATGGCATATTATGATTGGATATCTAAGAACCATATTTCATGATATGGCATCCTCATCTTTACACCCCCTCAAGCTGAGCTTGGAATGAGATGGAGTTCCAAGTGATAGCTTGGACTGGAGGAAAAGAAACCTATTCTTAGACAAAGATTTGGTATGAATATCAGCCAGTTGATCCTCACTGCAGACATACTGAACCCGTACAAGATTAGAGAGAACTAGCTCTATAATATAATGATAATCGATTTCCACATGCTTGGTCCGAGCATGGAAAACCGGATTAGAAGCAAGGGATATGGCAGAAATGTTATCACACCAGATTGTAGGTTTGAGAGATAAAGGAAAGCCAAAATCACGAAAAACTTTGCAAATCCAGGTAACCTCAGCTGCAGTGTGAGCCAGAGACCGATATTCAACCTCAGTGGATGATCGAGCCACTGTAGGCTGCTTCTTAGCACTCCTACTTATTAAATTTGAGCCAAGAAACACACAAAAGCCATTGGTCGATCGACGATCAAAAGTGCACCCTGCCCAATCTGCATCAGAGAAGGCTGAGATATTGAGATTGTCAGGTTTGAACCAAAGACCATGTGAAGCTGTGCCCTTGAGAAAACGGAGAATCCGTTTAGCAGCTTGCATATGCAGATAAGTAGGTTGATGCATGAACTGGCAGACTTGGTTTACAGCAAACGAGATATCAGGACGAGTCCAGGTCAAGTACTGTAATGCACCCACAATGGACCTATATTCAGTAGGATTAGATAATAAGAGGCCACTGTGATCCAACTTTGTAGTTCCAAGAGGTGTGGAATATGGTTTGGCACCTTCCATCTTGGTCTTATGTAGGAGATCCAGGAGATACTTTCCTTGATGAAGAAATAGACCCTGTTGTGATCTTTGAACTTCTAAGCCCAGAAAGTAGTGAAGGGGACCTAAATCCTTGACTGGGAATAGAGAACCAAGCTTGTTGATGAACAAATGATAAGCAGAGGAATTAGGCCCACTGACTAATATGTCATCAATATAAACCAATACAATAACAAGAACAGGATCCTTGAGAACAAATAAAGAAGCATCAGAACAGGATTGAGTAAACCCGAGGGACTTAAGAGCTAGGAAAAGCTTATCAAACCATGCCCTAGGAGATTGTTTGAGTCCATATAGAGACTTTCTGAGTTTACACACATGATTAGGCAAGTTGGGATCACTGAAACCAGGTGGTTGTTGCATAAACACCTCTTCTTTTAAGTCTCCATGAAGAAATGCATTGCTGATGTCAAGCTGATGTAGAAACCAATTAAATTGCACATCAAAAGTAAGCAAAATGCGAATAGTAACTGGTTTAGCAAATTTTGTTTCATTTGGGGGACATGAAGAACATTATTCAATTTAAAAGAAGCTGCAGGTGTGCATAGCATAGAAGAACCAACATGAGTAATTGACAGACCTTTACCATCACCGATGTACACTTTGTATTCACCAGTGTAGGGAGTAGGAGAATTAATGGTGGAGATGTCATTGGTGATGTGCGAGGTAGCACCAGAGTCTATCAGCCAAGAAGGAGAAGGTTTGGCAGAATTGCGTGCACACATTACTTGAAGTTTGGCAGGGGGACTTCGACCTGAGATCTCTGGATTCATGCGATCAAAGCAGTCAATAGCTTCATGATTGGGATTGCCACAAATCTGACACGGTGCCCGAGGGCCAGAAGAGGAACCACGAGAGTGAGAATTGTTGTTGGTGCGAGAGATACTGATTTCCTCGATAAGTGCCCCGAGTTCCACGAGTACTATTGTAGCGATTGTTCCGTCCTCGATTCGAATTGTAGCGAAAAAAGTTCTGAAGTGGTGGATGCTGGACTGCATATGCCTGAGGTGGTGTGGGAAGGAGAGGTGGATGGCCTTGTACATCGAGAGCATGAAACGGTTCAACATTGGTGGAGGAGTTAGCTTTCTTGCGACGATTCATAGAGAGCTCCTTAGTGAGTAGTAACCCATGCAATTCATCCAAAGAGATAGAAGATAAGCGGAGCATGATCGAGTCAGTGAAAGACTCAAAATCATCAGGAAGACCAGCAAGAGTAGCAGCAATCGGATCGCGATCAGAAATTGGAGTGCCAATAGCAGTGAGGGAGTCAGAGATCTCTTTGAGTTCTTGCAGATAATCAGACATGGATTGAGAGCCTTTTTGAATACTCTGAAGGCGCGATCGAAGCTGATGAATGTGCGCATCGGAAACGCCCCCAAATCGTTGTTCAAGTTTGAGCCAGAGATCACGAGAAGATGAAACACCAACAGTAAATGGATTTACCTCCTCAGAAAGTGTGGAATTGAACCAAATGAAAAGGTTTTGATCTTTCTCGAACCAGGACTCGAACGCCGAATTAGGAGAGCGATCAGCCAGAAAAGGTGCCGAACACGGTTCTGTGCCATCAATGATACCAAGAAGTCGATAACGCCGTAGAATCGGGTCAAAAAGAGCTCGCCATGGCAGATAATTGGATCGCTTGGAGCTTGATTGGTACCATGCTGCCAATGATCTGGATCGTGAGAGATGTGTAGGCTTGAGCGGAATTAGGGTTTGAGTTGGACACCGACTCAGAAAATGCAGAAGGAGACGCCATTGAAGATCAAGATCAGAGACAAAATCAAGATCAGAGACGAAATCAATCAACTTATAGAGAAATCAAAGGAGAGGAGCGAAGCGGAAGAAAGAAGGATCGGGAGAGGCCGTGAGGCGATTGACGATGATACCATAAGAGAATACTAAGAACACAATATATCTAAATATTTCCCTTTCATTGATTGAATGAATAATTACATCATAAGAGATATATATAGACAAAGTTATTTACAATATTCTCCCTAACAGTCTAAATAAACTTTGTACACATGGCATATTATGATTGGATATCTAAGAACCATATTTCATGATATGGCATCCTCATCTTTAATATACACTCTTTGAAGGCTCAGTTGTGGCCTAAAAGCAACTTCAGCGGAGAGAAAAAGGCAAAGGTAAGGTCAATTCTCCCCAAAGTCGAATTTGAACCACATTATTGCTAGCCCATTGTGAAGCTTGGTCAACCCCCAACCCCTTAATGTGAATAATATTGTTTGTTCAAAAAAAAAAAAAAAAACCACTTAATACTACAGTCGAGTGGTGTTCCTCTTCACTTGTAAGTGAGAGGTCTTAGGTTCTATTTTCGCCAAAGGCGAATTTGAACCATATTATTGCTAGCTCATTGTGAGGCTAAAATCAATCCCTTCTTAGATATTATCATTTATTAAAAAAAAAAAAAATAAAGCCCAAAATTCTGAAAGGTTGCTCTAGAGGCCCAAAAAATAGGGGGAGATTCGTGGCCTTCACCAAGTCCGTTGTGCAGCCAACGTTTGCTTGCTTTTGCTGACGTTGCACGACGTCAGCATGACACCAGCCAGTGGATGGTGGCCGACAAAGTCCAATGACTCTCTACATTGCTGAACATAGACTGTTGGATTTTCAACAATCAGATGATCAGGACCGTTGGATTTTCAACGGTAAAAAAATTGAAAACTTTACCGTTGTGCTACTTCACACAACTAGGTGCGTCTGATTTCCAAATAGTATGGAAATCAACGGCGAAGATTAATCCAACGGTAAAAAAATAAAAAAATATACCAAATATCTTTTGTAATTCTATAAATATCTAACCATCTTCTTCATTCCCCACACCACACTACAATTCAATATTTATTTTTACTACAATCTCCTATATTTGTTTTCCACTTTCCAAATCCTTTTGTTAAAAAAAAAGTGAGTGAGAAGGCAAATTGGTCGATTGGAGAAGACGTTGCTTTGTTTGAGACTTGGCTGCTGGTTACTCGTGACTCGGTCATGAAAAATGAGAGAAGGGTGCAACATGTAGAAGAAGATTCATTTACAAGGCACGAATGTTGGAATAATGTGAAGCATATTCCAAAGTACAAAGTTCTTCCTAGTGGTCCAGATGTTGTGTTGAACGACACTTCCCTACACGAATCAACTACTGAAGAGCACCATTGAAACCCCCAATTGAATCGGTCGCACCGACCCAAGAAATCTCGAGGCCTATTGGTAAGAAGGCTGCTAGGAAAAGAGCTACAAGATGGAGGCGTTCGAATAATGATTATTCAAAATTAGTTGACAAATTGGCTCGCCAACATGCATGAATATAGAGCAAGAATGGTTATCGTATGAGCAAGAACAAGCTAGAGATAAAGCAAATGTGAGAGAAAGGGAGTTAAATATGCAAGAAAGGCAAGAGGAAAAGGATGGAGTGGAACTGCTCTAATAATTTGCAACAGGAAAGTAAAGTCCATTTCCCCCCCCCCTTGTGTTGCAGAGCAGGTAAAGAGAAGAAACTGAAATTCATGTTTACGTTTCATGTCAAACAAAGCCATTCACGCTTGAATCATTATCCATGTTTTGTCCTCACCAATAAGTTCCTTATTTTGGTCATGTCACTCTTTGGCTGCTTTCCCCCACTCTCACTCTCACTCTCACTCTCACTCTCTCTCTCTCCAATATTTCGATGTTGAAGGCATCTTTCATTCAAGATGCAATCTGCGATGATGGCATTATTGTCAAATGCAATCCATGGCCCTTGATGTCAACTTCATATTTCCAATCATGTTTTTTATCTTTCAGAAATTCAGGACCCAATTGATTGCTATTTAGTTTTTTTGTTTTTGTTTTTCACTTTTTTGTGCTTGATATATGAAGAAAGTACATAGAAAAAGAAGGGATGAAGATGGGTGATGGAAAAAGGCAAGAAACAACTATCAATTGAAAATTAAAATTTTAAATTGAAAACAACTTAAAATAATTTTGGTTGTTAGTTTTCAATTTGTGTCTTCCTCTTCTTATATATTATCTTTTATATATTTTTCCACCATGTATCCTTCCTCGATGACTCGTTTAAACCTCTCATTTCTTCCGTATACTATTCCTCTATCTCTAAGATAAACATAAAAACAGAAAAATAAAAAACGAAATAATTATTAAACAGGCTTTACAAAAATTGAGTATTTAACGGTTTTTTACGGCACACAGATTGTAGACCGCAACACGAGATCATGTATAGATGTTTGAGAGACTAAGAGTGTTCAAAGCTATGAAACGTTTTTTACTGCATGGGTTTTTATTTATGAAAACTAATGAAATTCCCTTAAAATTCCCTCTTTATTTTTTATTTTTTATGGTGGTCTTCCATAATTGTCAATCCAGACGAGTGGTGAGGGTCAACTCAGTAGTGGTTAAGGAAAAATGGGTCGGGAATGGTTATGAGGAGAATATTGATATGCGTATTTGAAAAATTCTCCTCTTTAAATTAATGCATATAGTCTTAGTGAAGTTACTAATTCATTGCATGTTTGTCACTTGTTCATTAAATGTTTGTTATGTGTTCAAAATTGACCTAACTATTTAATAGATGTTTATCATACTACTACATTTTACAGTTACCACGCAAAGAAGAATTTCGTCACCCAAAAAATTGCACAAAATTGCATGACGAATGCTTTGTCACTATCATGGCGTCGTGCAAAGCTAATGAAGTTAGGGTTTGCACGATGAAGACACGGATCTTCGTCGTTCAAACACTTTTGCACGACAAAAGTGATATTCGTCGCACTATGTTTTAAGGGACGAAGGTCTTCGTGGCGCAAGATTTACAACCACGAAGGATTGTCCGTCACACTAAGTTTTAAGGGACGAAGCGATTCGTGTTGCAAGATTTAGAACCATGAAATATCTCGCCTACTTGATGTAATGGCGACGAAAGCATTTCCTTAGGTAGGTATTTGTGCAACGAATACTGTTGTTGTCCAAACATTAACGCAAGCACATTTTATCATTTTCTAGAAAATTAAAAATTACTAAACTGTAAGTAATTTGTCGTTGAGTGTTTTGCGCGGCGAATTATTTCATTTCCCTTACTTTAGTGCACCGAAAGTTCGTCTTCACGCAAACATATTTTTTTTAATTGATTAGAATTTAATTTTTAACAAATAGTTGTTACTAGCAAGAAACGCCCCGCACGATGCTGCAGGATTGAACACGATGTTGCAGGATTGAAAACTGTACGAAGATTTTTGTATATAGTACTATTTGCATACCAAGGATAATTTAATCTATTTGCATTCAAATTATCATAGACAACCCTATTAAAAATCGTACGAAATCTACAAAAAATCAGATTGAGATACATAAGCCTAATCTATGCTTGCCCCTCTTCACTTTGAATTCCCCTGCATATTTTACACAAAGTATAGATTAAATTAAATAAAAACATCTAACAAAACTTAATCACAAATTTCATCTGGGTAATTATCAAAATCGAAAAAAAAGGAGATTAAAAGTGTCAAAGAAAAGAATTAGGAGAAGAGTTAAATACTAATAAATAAAAAGAAAATGAAAAAAAGAAAGAAACTAAAATGAATTTTAAGATTTTCTATTCACGTGGAAAATGGTTCTCTACATAAGCCTATTTCATGATTTGAAAGTTAAAGCGAAGGCATTTGGCATTCTATGGCATATTAGATACCTCCCTTGGGACAAAAATAAAAGAAAAAAAAGGCATAAAAGGTTCTTTATGCACTGACTTTCATAAAGAATGCATTAAAAATGATGAGGTAAAAATTTGACACTACATGATACATACGTCCCAAAGCTAAATTTTTGCCAAATGTTTACATGTACCAGTGTTTAGTTTTTAATTAACAACTTCTTCAGTACATTTCAATTTGTACCATATATTGGGATCCTAATTCATTCATATACAAAGCGTTAAAGAGGTTAATATTTTTATTGGAACTAAGACTTATGTTTTAAACAAAGTTTAAAAGAGGAAAAAACACGTGGTTGAAAGAAAAACAGAAAGTGAAGTAGCTTACATCAAGCCAAGAATCCATAATGAGCTCCACAATGTCATAGGCTATATCTCATTCAACATCAATTTGTTCCTTCTCAGTTGGCCCCTGAAACCAACCATTCCATATTAATTATAACAAATCAATACGAAGGTTAGTAATTTAATTACAAAGTTCATCATATATAAATTTCCTCATACTAATTTCTAGTAAAAATTCAATCACAATAATAAATTGGTACATACGAAATAAAATCTTCAGTTTATTTATACAGAGACATGGAGAGGATGGATGTTTGGTGCTTACATGATCATAGTCATCCCAATCACAGTGCTGCATAATAAAACACCCAAAGTTAGAAAAAGTAGGCACGAAAAACATTCAAGTTGTAACTTAATCACTGGGAATATGTCAATTGTGTCCAGTTATTTGATCACAGGAAGGGGGATTGAACTTGAGGCTTATTCCCACATTAGGAAGAGAACAATATGAGAATATCACGGGATGGAGCACACCAAACACAACTTTAGGAAGAGAATAACATGAGGCTTATTCCAAAATAATTTTTTATAATTGTTAACGTTCGTGTGATTTCCACTCCACAACATGAAATAAATTGTACACGATGAGCATTAGAGTGCAAACAAATAGATCAACAGAGACATCAATAAAAGTGTAGTAAGTTCAATTTCGTGCTCTGTTACCTTTGCAAGCCCAGAGAGACCAACCTGAGGTTCTTTGAAAACTTTCTGGATGTCCAGTAGCATTTCATATTGTTTGAAACATCCATATGAATGAGCCAACTGCTTCACATCACATTGAAAATGAGCACCTATAAGAGAAAATTAAAAAAATCACACATATTGATAATTTGATATCAAACCAGATAATCATAAGAACAGTGCAACAAATAACTAACTTATGCTAAGAACCCAATACAAAACACCAAAGTGCAGTGGCAATGGGAGGAAAAGCCAAACCTGCAAAAGGTATTCAATGAAAAAAAAAGTATTGAAATCTGCAAAAGCACTTTCTACTTTCAACATGAACTGGAAGTTGCAATGCCATCTATGAAGTGTATGATACTCATATTCAAGGGTCCAAAATGAATTAACTATTAAAATACATATCTTTTGGGGATAATTTTTCCACCATGCTTTCATAGAAATGAAAACTTAGGGCTTCAAATTGAAAATGATTAATGCTAGTTAAAGTTAAAGAGATTATCATAATTCATTCAAATCTTTTAGTCCACAATCAAAAGAGCAAACCCTTCATAGATTTGTAGGCAACAATCAATCATAAATAAAATTAAAAGGAAACCAAATAAAACAAATTGGAAATTTTTAAGAACCAAAAACTCTGCAATCAAACAAAATATATTCTACACAAAGAGTTTATATAGAGAGAAAGAGGAGAGTGGGGAAGGGGGGGGGGGGGGGGGGGCCTTACCATCCTTCAAGGCAACCAGAACTTTCAGATAAAATCATGCAAAAAAATCCACAAATTTAACGAAAATTTGTGCACAACCTAGAAATTTAAAGGAAAAAATCTACGAAAACTTAACTAAAACCCAATTATATTGAATAAAAAATCTGAAGCATATCTTTACATACAATAGATGTAGAAGTTACCTTAAGTACTGAGGAATAGTTTGAGACTAACCTCGACGCCGACCTTCGCCGGAATCGTCGCAAAAACGTGGGAAAACTCTGAGGAGTTTTAAAAAATCCTTGTTGAAACCATAACAAATCGAGGCATGCAACGGGTGTTTCTTGTTCCTGAGATGAAAGGGAGATGATTGGTAAAATGATGAGGTTCGATTGGACGGCTTTCGAACGGAAATAGCTCGCCATCGTCATCCTTCGAGTCATAGAGAGGAGCAAGAGGGAAAGAGAGAAGGGAAGAACAAAATAAATAAAAAGTATATATATTTTCTCAGATTGTGGCAGAGAAGTAATAATCCAAACTTAATAGGGGCAAAATGGGAAGCACACTGTGATTATAAACAGCGAATCAGTTAGCTTTGAGTTTTAATATAGATTGAATTTATTTTAAATTAGTTTAATTAAAATAAAAATAGTAATTGATAAAGAAAATTAAATTTATGTCTAATAAATTAGAAAATTTTAAAATACAACGGGGGAAAATTTTAAAATCTGAATATAGGAAAAAACTATAAATCAAAATCATCTAGGTCAACTTCATATGTGCTGGGTTGATGGGCTGTTGGGAGGTTGAAGGTGCATGAGGAGGAGGTGTAGCTGGCGCGAGAACTGGAAGTCGGACAATCGAAAAGAGTCTATGATCTGGGTCATCCTAGTCTCATGGGCCGCAATGTGAGCATCATGGGCCTCAATGTGGGCATTTTGGGTCGCTAGTTGCTACTCTAGGTTCACAACTTGCGCTGTCAATGTTAAGGCCTGTCCCGTGCTTATGCTGGAAGAGGAGGTCGTTGTCTCACGATGGCGGGCATTCTCTAATGTGTAACAACCCATCCCTAATTTTATGGCTTTATTAATTTTAAAGGTGTGAATTGAACAAAATGTCCCTTGATGCGAGATTGTTGACTATCGTTGACCGTCATTTCGTGATGTGTATGAGCTACTATTTTACCGTATTTGTGTAGTACTCACTACTACGAAAGCGTGTGCGCAAGCAGAATCAAAATCGGAGTTATGATTAAAATTTTACAAAAATACAAACGTGAGGGTACTTTAGTAATTTTGCATTTTAGAATTTTGGTCATTGATTATTTTAATAATTTTTGGTGGGATATTTTATTATTTTAATAATTTTTTCTGGCTCGTGGGGCCAACATCTCACCCAAACTCTCCTCTCTGACCACGTGTCCTCATTTCCTATCTCTCAAACTCTCTCTTCCCTTAGGTTTTCTCGTTCTTCTCTCTTTGTTAACTCTCTCTCCTTCACTCACCCTCCTTCTCTAGGAATCACAAAGCACCACCATCGCCATTTCGGCGAGCACCACCTTCACAAACTCTTTCTATGGCAATTGATGACGGACTCACACACCCTAAAGCCCTGGACATGGCCACTATCTTCCTTTTCTCTCTCTCTCTGCACAGTGGCACCGCCACCGTTCAAAAGTTTCTCCAGTGATTTCTCGCTGTTCCTAGCGAAGGTAAGCTTCGAAAACTCTTCAAATCTTCGTAGATCGTGTTTAGGAGTACTATTAGGACGTGTTTGAGATGCTTTGGTACTGTTTGGAAGCAGAGATAGCTCGGGAAAAGTCTCCCCAGTTTTCCGACTAAAGACCCGTGGTATAACTCAAATCCCCTACCCTCCGAGCTTCATTCTGGTATTTAAACGGTGAGTTTTGGTTGAGATTCGAAGCTAAACAAAGCCGGAAAAGTTTTCCGACCAAAATGCCCTGAAACCAGCCTTCTTCTTCGCTGGGTCTAGCGGGTGCAGCCTACAAGCCCAAACAGGTTGACCATTCTTAGCGTATTTCGATGCCCTGATTCGAAAATCCGCGCTCTGTTTTCCCAAGTTTAATCATTTTAGTTGAGTTTTACTAATGCGTCCCAATATTATGCTTAGATGCGATTACTATCGGAGACTCTGGCTTTCCTAGTTCGAACGGCTGCGACTTCGCAAGTATCTATAAATGGGTCTAGTCTTTTATATAGTATATATATTCATTTAGTTTCCATACATATGAATAATGCATTTTCTACATGATGCCATAATTAAACTAATGTTGATAAGAAATGCGCAATGATGAGATTTATGAGATCATTATAAATTCTATGGGATGCCTTAATTATATTTACAACCATGAATAGTATTATGTCGACTTGAATTATCAATTTACCGTTGTGTGATCATATTACGTTATCTGTTCATCATGTGCTACACTAGTGTTAATACTTACCTGGGCCAGGGCCAGGCTTCAAGTGTATGTTCACATCGCACCGTACACTCACTTTGGATCCATTGTAGGTGCCAGTCTTGTCCTAGATTGCTATAGGCTACTAGAACTCGTATGTGATGCACATAGTGCTAGTCTTCACGTGATTGTAGTACTAGAGAGTAAATCATTGTTACACCCAATCATGTTCATGTTAGAATATCTTTGCATGAACTCGTGTATCAGCATATGTCGATGAGCACTTGATATGATATGTTGTTTATGAGAGATATTGTGATTACTGGACGTTATGTGTTTATTTACGAATTAGTGTGAAGTATTGCATTCTTAAAATATTGCTGGCTACGGTAAGTATTTTCATATTATACGTAGTATGTTATATTTAGAAACTATATTTGTTTTACAGCGATGGGTTATTACATTTTCGAAAAGAATTTACAAAGCTTTATTTATAGGCCCACTCACCAAGCTTTATTTGTAGGCCCACTCACCCTTGTTTTCGCCCCTTCAGGTTTTAGTAGCAAAGCTTTTGTGTCAACGAGGATTCTTGGCAAATGTTGGTATAAGAGAGTACCTCCGATGGTATATTTTTTATCCTACTTTTACTGTACTTTACTTATGATCTGACATCACGTTTGAATTGGATTCAATCCCGCTCACATGCACACTCTTGCATTTAGTCACTTTTAGGTTTAAATTTATTCATATTTCCCACATTACTGCACTAAATGACTTCGTCACCTTTATGTTGTCGGCCAACATAACTCGATTCGGAGTCCAGGTGGACATTCTGGGTTGGGGTGTGTCACAATGCCCCGGTAAACCTTCTCCAGCCTCCGACCAAGGCTCTGATCAAAGTGTCTGTCATGATGTGAAGACCCACATCCTGGGCGACGGCCTCGATCAAGATGTTCGGGGGAAGCTGAGAAGCTGCCTCAAACGTACATAGAGTTGCTCCTAGAGGTGGGCACAGTTCAGTTCGGTGCGATTTTGAGTGAAGTCGAACCCGAAATCGAAACCGATTTTTTTTGCAGTTCGGTTCGGTGTGATTTTGAAGCCAAAATCGAAATGAAACCAAATTGTTTGGTTCAGTTTGGTGCGGTTTGAAACGGTTTCGGTTTGGTTTTTAAGAAAAAATGTACAATTTACAATTTAACATATTAATAAGCATTTCCCAATTTGAACATATAAAATTTAAAGTTTTACGTTTAACAATCATTCCTGCAACATCAAAAAGTTTGATTAGAACATCTGATACTACGCATGTATTGCAACAACAGCAATAGGAAAAAGACATTTGTTGTGTAATCAATTAGCATGTTGCATGCAGTTGTGATGTTAAAACATGTTTGTGCAACAAAAGGGTGTCCTGTACAAGATATATCATAAAACAAGTTGAATAACTTTCAATTCATTAAACGTGAGCGAAACTTTCATACTAGAATATGTGATATCATGCTTCAAATGAGTGGACTTCATTAGATCATTGTTTGACTCTTAATAACAAGATTAGTCCACCCTTGTACATATATATATGTGTGTGTGTGATGGTATAAAATAACAAAGGTCCTTCAAGTTAATGAACGAAAGAAGGTGATGAATGATGATATTCTAGTGTGGTTGAGTCCGTACTAAGTGTATGGATTCTAACAAACAATCAATTAAAATATGAAATTTAATATGGATATTTAATTAAATGTTTATTAATATTTGTGGTGCGGTTCGGTTTCGGTGCGGTTTTCAAAAGCCAAAAATGAAACCAAACCGTTTCCTACGTTGCGGTTCGGTTGCAAAACCGAAACCATTTCAAACCGTAAAACCAAACCGTTCGGTACGGTTCGATTTGGTTCGTGTTTCGGTTTCGGTTTTTGGTTCCAAGTGCCCACCCCTAGCTGCTCCGTCAATCTTAAGAAACTTCGATCCCGCGTGCAATTTAAAGAATGTTAACAAATATGTTATTAGTTGTTTAATAGAGATTAAAATGTATTAAATTTTAAAATAAATATGTGCTTACCTAACGTTGCTCCTCTATCCTATAGGAGAAGTGTTGCGAGCCGGAATGGTGGAGAAGTTTCTTCTTCGACCTATTAATTGCATTGCCCTTCTCTTTTTTTTGTTAAACAAAAAAGTATGTATTAGTGTGTATATTTTAAAAAAAATTATTGAAATAAAATTAAAATATTATGAAATATTACTAAGTATTATTAAAGTATAATAATATATATTTTATTTACGAGGTATATTTCGTCCTGAAGAGGGCCACAACGCCACGTCCAATCTTCATGGCTGTTCACCAACTCCTGGGGGCACCTAGCTCCTAGAGCAATATCCGGATCCTCGTATTTCTCATAATGCTTATGGAGGTCCCTCTTCCGTTGAGTGGACCGACCGGAGAACATCTTGTGTATATACTTGGTCTAATCAACATTGAGGCCCTGAAGATCATAGTGATGTTGCCAATTTCAAAAATATTAAACAAGTTAAATTTTTTTATTTTTAACTACTTTATTAAAAAAATTATTAATAGAAGTTGAAAATACTAACCAAAAACTCATGAAGGACCGCGACCTTGATCTTAGCCGGGATGGCTCTTCAAGACTCTCACTAGAGGAGGCAATGACTCCTAACAATTGAGCCAATGTCGTACACCAAGGAGCAATTGTTGGAACCAAATTTGTGCGTCGCTCAGATGGTGGAGGTACAAATCGGAGTAACTTGGAAAACAGAGAACAACTGTGGGTAAACCTAAGAAGGGGGGAATATGCTGGCCAAAGGCTCTCCGACGGTTAACTTAGTAAGCAAGTTTTAGATTCAAGCAGTAGGCAAGAGAATTAGAGTACAAAGATAGCGTTATTAGAGACGAACCCTAGATGGGTGTATTTATACCAACCGAGAGAGAGATTTTTTTTTTAGGATAGAATCCTTGTTCTAAACTGGAAGAATCCTAGAGGATATTTTGAAGTAGATATTGCACCCTCTTATGAGTTGTGATTAATTGCGGCACACGCCAATTCATAGATTGTAGGAACTCTAACACTCATAGGGGACCTGGATGACTTTATATCGGATGAGATCCTATGTCTTGCGAAATAAGTATATTCATTCTAGCGAAGTCGCTCGGACTTCACTTATTGCCTCGGAACAGGGTATTAGTGGCACATCTGCGTCGTCTGATCCAGCTGAGGTAACTGTATTCCTATCAGTTGCGACCATGAAAAATCGTGGTCTCACAAATATCATAAAAAATTAAACTTAAGGATTACACGTCTAGCATTTTTAGACAGAAATATACTAAATAATTTTATGTAATCTAATTTTTCAATGAATTCTTTTTCAATTGATAAAATAGCTAACCCATTGAATCTTTCTTGTGACATAGTTGATTGAAGATAAGATTTGAACTTTAAATTCGGAAAACTTCTTTCGGCAAAGTCAAATGTAAATTGTATAGTTAACAAAATTCTATTAACAAAGACTCAAAGACTCAAATTCTATAAACTTCTTATTTGGACAGACAGAAAATTTATAATATTAATTTAAATATATATAATAAACTGTAAATTGGGGAAGCGGCCCACCTACTCTGGCTACCCTCAAGACCGACCCTAATAAGTGCTAATGTTTTTAACTACATGTTCTACAAACCTCTTACCCATCTACTTATTTTTTCGAGTCTTGAATGTATTAATTTCTAAATGTAGAGAGTGATGAGTGATAATGCAGTTGCAATAATGCCAATGGGATGATCATGGAGGCAAGAATATGCTCGCACTTGATAAGATTTACTTTTATAGAGAGGTTGTCAACTAGGGGATCATTTATGTGTGTCTAATGACATTTTGATTAGTACATACTATATGGCATGCATCTATCGAGATAATGATATTACCATTTACAAAGTGTACATCACAATCACAATTATTTATTAACCCTGGTTGGTACATATACAGTCCGTCCCTAGCTAACTCGATATCATCATGATTTTAAAAGTTAGGCTCATTGGCGCATCCCTAATTTCACAGAATACTGCTTGCTGCGTGTAGATCCGTGACCAGGTGAAAGAAAGGCCCTTCCCAGTTATTTTCCGCCATTAACTAATGCCGCACTTTTCTGTTGGAATGGCTCTAACCATGTTTAAGATTATTGTATATATATCTACAGACATCTTTCTTTCATGTTAGAAAATACATCCAACAGTAAGAGCCAATATTTGATTTTCTTCACCATCATCATTTCATCTTTTGCATGCAATTATGCGTTTTTTATAAGATCTTCAAAAATAATTAAATAGAAAAATGCATATTGCGTGATAAGATGATGAAAGAATAGGAATGTAAAATTTAAATGGTTAAAATTATTGCATTACATTACAGGATAGCCCATAACAAAAAGTCATGATCCGATATTGTATTTCAGGAGGATGTTCAGACTCTAAGAAATGTGTGATGTCCTCCTATAAGCAATGTAGTTCAATGATCAAGATTTAGAATGAATTAAAGCATAAAGGACTCTCTTGCTGTTTACGATTGGTTTTAGGGTTTAGGGTTCATGAAGAAATTAAAAAGTTTGTTTAGACTTAAATGTAAAAGATGAATTACTTAGAAACCTTATTTATTTTATTCCCCACCAACATAGTAAGATTATAAGAAATAAATTTCCTTCATATTAATCGTCACAAAATAAAAATTTATTTATTCCTTCCTTTTAATACACCTTGAATTCTATGAGTTACATAATTTATACTAATCCATAATACCAAACGAGCCCTGGATATCATTTTCAAACATCCTCCTTGCAATGAGTCAGTTAACCAAAACAAAAGTGACATAGTGATGGTAATTAAATTGCTAAACGATTTTCTATTCAACTGATTTTTTCTTTTAAATCCGAGGAAAGATGCTTACTTTTCACTGTTTGAGAGGTTCCATAGTCGAACAAAATTCTGCAAATGATTGGATATGAATTCTTTTTGTTTGTTTTTTATGAGTGGACGTAGATATTGTTGTTACGAGGAAAAGTCAACTTTGTGGAAGAGAATAAAAAAACTCAAGAAAAATCATTAAGCCATGGAATTCCTGAAGTCAAACATATGGCATTGAAGGAGGTTTGGGTTTCCTAATAGGAGTCAAACTTTTAACGCCTTCCTTTACTCTTTCTTCTAGTATATACTCTACTTTGCAATAGTACATTAAAACGGGTCATTTGGTGCAAGTAATTCCTCAATCAAAATTATTATTAGGACTAATAACTGATTGAAATTCAACTCCCATAATAAAATCTCTATCAAATATCCCTTTATTCCCCCACCCATTTCACAATTATATTCATCTCTCTCTCTCTCTCTCTCTCTCTCTCTCTCTCTCTCTCTCAAAAATGGGTGATGTTGAAGAAGCATGCAACACAAAGCTCCAACTAGGGCTTGGTGTGTGTGAATATGCTTCAAGGGAAGAGAAGAAGGATAATCATCTGGTTTGCTTGGATCTATCATTTGCACTTTGCCCGAAACAGGAGGTTCCTAATTTGGACGATCACATTGCAAATAGATCAAGCGTGAGGACAATGGATGAAGATGAAGAAAGTTATGAGAGAAGCATCGATCACACCAATAACAAGAGTGTTATCATGAACAACAAAAATGGTGTGAGAAAGAAGCTGAGGCTCACAAAAGAGCAATCCAACTTGTTGGAAGAGAGCTTCAACCAGCATAGCACCCTTAATCCGGTACGTATTAAACTTTCATCTCAGCTGATATAACCATATTCTATTTTAGATATAAACGATATTCTATTTTAAATTTATTTAAAAAATATAAGAAGGGGGATTTGAACTCAAGTGCATAAGGGGGAGCAGTTCTATAATAATTGTTTATTTTCAAAACTTCGTCATGAAGATTGGTTCATCAGCATATCATAAAGGTTAATGAAAAAGATAAAGAAAAGAGATTGAAGGCTTGCTTTGTCAAGAACTGTTATTACATATTTAATTTCTTAATATTATTAGTTTGTTCAATTTATATTTTCAACCAAATTTTGTAGGTCCAGAAACAGTCACTTGCTGAGCAATTAAATCTGAAGCCAAGACAAGTTGAAGTTTGGTTTCAGAACAGAAGAGCAAGGTGACTCATAAATAGAAATTATTCTCGTATCAAACAATTTGACATGTTATATATGTTCTCAAAAGGCGACACCCATTAACTGATGTCTATGCATCACAGGACAAAGTTGAAGCAAACAGAAGTAGACTGTGAGTTCTTAAAGAAATGTTGTGAAAGTCTAAGTGACGAGAATCGAAGGTTGAAGAAAGAATTGCAGGAGTTGAAATCATTAAACGCGAACGGGACATCACCATTGTACATTCAGATTCCAAAGGCTACAATGCTTCCGGTGTGTCCTTCTTGTGAGAAAATGGTAAAAGTTCATGAAAATAACCCAGTTGCTGCAAAGAATGCAGAAGATTTCAATGTGGTCCGAAAGAGTAGTAATAAATTGCAGGGCGGCTTTGACGGTACAAATTAACTAGAGAGATTGGATGGTATAACTTCATAGCTATAACCACAGCCAATATATATAGGTGCAACAAGTGTTGTACTAATTATATGAATTACCATGAGGGGTCCAAGTGTTGTACTAATTATAGAAAAGAATAAGCTAGAAAAGAAGAATTAATGATAAACTATCATATACTTCGCAAGGATTTATTTGATTTGACCTAAATGCTTTTAATCTACCTGCACCTTTGTTGTACCATTGGTAGTTTTGCTTGTTTGGAAATGCTTCTTTAAAAGCACCTCTATTATAAACACATGTGAGGATCTCAGGGATCCTCAAATCATATATGTTCATCGTACATCGTGAGGTCAGAAATCATTGTAATTTTTTTTTAATTTAAAATTAAATATAAACATATGTGATTTCAAGTTTTGACGTGCTACAAAACTGGGATGTAACAATTTCTGGTTCAAGTGTCCAATTGCAGAAATTTGTGAAATTTTTTCCGTAATGTGCATGTGGTGTGCATGGCTAACTTCATAAAAATATTCCAACTCCAAAAACCCAGAGCTCACAGTTCTCTTTTCGAAATAAGAAAAATGATGTCATCACCTGCGACGTCACCACCATATATACTATATGCACACCACATGCACATTCTATGTACATTACATGCACATGATATGCACAAAATTGGAGATCGAGCAACGAGTTGCTTTTCGCATTAATAAGAAACTTTAATGGCAACCTATTGGTATAATGTATATAACTAAAGTGCTTTTTTGGATTTGCTTTTAAAATGATTGAAAGCGTTTTTGATGAAAATGTTTTTGGAACTAATCCTTAATAAAAATGTAAGTAAATTTTGGAAAAGCACTTAAAGTGCTTCCTGGAAGAAGCACATAACTAGTGCTTCTTGCAGAAAGCACTTTAAGTGCTTTTGGAACCAAACAATATTTTCTCTAAAAACACTTTTAGCCATTTTAAAAGCACATCCAAACGAGCTCTAAAACATAATTGTTACGTATATAAGTTTATAGTGGTAGTTTGAAAAGTCTTGTTACGTATATCAATCACCGCTTAACCATGCACGTAAAAAACATGATACTCGTTGTCGTTATTTCATGGACATGCATGATCCTTAACATCCTCTAAGATTTTTTTTAATTTTTTTTTCGCCGAGGCCAACTAGGTTGTGGTCATACTCGCTATATTCCGGGGCACAAAATATGTGCATCATAACTAGTGAACATTCCCGCTTCTCATAGTAAGATGTAGCCATGCACACCACATGCACATTACAGAATTTTTTTCACAAATTTCTGCAATTGGACACTTGAACCAAAAATTGATCCATCCCAGTTTTGTAGCACGTCAAAACTTGAAATTTATTCCACAACTTGTAGGCCCCAACATGAAACACAAACCCTAATTGAACTTCTAAGTATTAATTCATCTGGGCTTTTGGGTTGGCTCAGATCTGTGAGCATATCATGTATATGTCGCATACATATATAATGGACAAATCCTGAAAAATTCATCAAACAAAGCACCAACATTTAATGACTAGGCTTTGTTCCCACCCTCGATGCAAGTCCAGTGGTGGTGGTCTCGAGCCTCGGTTGTTTGCCCTGTTGTCAGAAAATGACCGAAAAACTCGCGTCCTGCTTGAGTTTCGATCCCAAACGATCGAAGATGAGATTCGACAAGGCTAAGTGTTTTAGACTCATGAGGACAAGATGAAATTGGTGGTGGCTTCGATTTGGAAGGTGGTCGAGATGATAGTGCACCGTGTGTGTGAAGGAAAAATTTTGTCCTAGCTAAGAACATGTGAGAACATTTGAACACATATGCAAACTAATAACACTTTAAAGTAGGCATGCATTCAAAAACAATTCTAAAACCCATGACTTTCAAAGCCTAGTGAATGGTGAACCATAAGACTCTTTAACAACATTAAAGAGAAGGAAGGTTTTGAGATTCATTACCCTTGAAGCTCATCCTTGTTTACACAAGGGATTCACCCAAGTGGAGGGCCTTCAAGTCACCTCCTAGCTCCTTGAATCTTCCTTGTGATTTTCTTCCTTTTGAATGCTCCTCTTGCTCCTTGAAGATGTAAGGAAAGGATCTCCAAGAACACTAAAGATTTAGTGTCTCTAAGTCTCCACACCAAGGATGTAGTGTGAAGAGAAGATGGATGACTTAGAGAGATTTTGATGCTAGTGAAACTCTCCCTAAGTGGCCGGCCTCTTGATGAGAAAAGGAGAGAAAATGTTTCTCTTATTTTCCTCAAGAAAACCCTAATGAGGTTATGGCTATAAAGTTGCCTTTATACCACCTCACATGTGAGTGGCACACTTGCAATTAACCCAAGTTGGGTACCACTCACCCTAGGCCGGTTTTGACTTTGTTTTTGGGTTAATTTCCATTTAGTTTTAGTTGTCACACAACCTAAACTCAATGGGCCTTGTGGACCAAAAACCCTTTTGGGCCCCGAAACCTAAAACCAACTTAAAAGCCCAATACGAACCTTTAGTAAGATTAATTAACTAATTAATTAATCTTGACCATTCTCAATTAAACTATTTAATTGCTTATCCATCTCATTTATATTTCTTCACTTTCATCCTTACTCGGTGTACGATCCATTAGGTTCCAATTCGCGAGGCAGTGGGCGATTGTTACTCTTAACGATCGATTGCGAATTGAAACTACATTTCAATTCTCCCTTTGATGAAGATTAGTGTTAGCTAATCCTCAGGGCTTCCACAAACCATGAGTGACACCTAGCAGTATGTCATGGCTACCCAAGCTAAGTAGAAGTGGTTGGAGAACCTATCCAGTTACAATTACAATGCAGTACGGTCCTTCTCTAATACAATACTCTTGATCACATTGTTTAAGTGATAGTTTATTTCATGTCTACTATCCAATGTGATACTTCTCTATATGATTCATTTGAATATGACTTGAAACATATTTCCTAAGTCATATTCGTATGCTTTGGCCAAAGACTCCTGAATCATATCTCAGAGTATTCTCCTTCCACCATGGAAGGTTAGAGATCCCTTGTTGTGCATTCATATGCCTACATGACTAGATAGCTTGACCCCAACAATGCCGTGGACACTCTCGATGGAATGCCTTTGACATGATCAAAGATCAAGGACCTAACCATTAGACATCTATGATGCCTCAGGTCAAAGGACTACTTTGTATGTTGCAACTTACGAGTTCTTACATGACATGTATGTTCGAACTCTCTTTTGATCGTTGTTCAGTGTACTCGATTACCTTTCGAGCACCTATGTGTTTGTCTCAGTGTCCAACACTAAATGACTTGAGACTAGTCATACTCACGCTTGAGTTAACATAACACATACTAACCTTAGCGGATTGTCAATGCCCAATTGGCAATCCTATGGCTAGGAACGTTTTAGGAATGAACATAAGAGAAAGGTCTCGTTAATCTAACTTACTTAGATCACTTCTCTCTTAGACTAAATACATTCCTTGGATTCCCTTATTGCTTAAACATATAATCCAATAAATAATGAATGATTAACAATAAGCTTTGCCCTTCATTAAACAATACAATAGTTTAACACAATAAGTATTCCAAAAGCTATTACATCAAATGAGTGGCTTTGTGGGCATACTTCCAACAGTGTGCACAGTGAAAAGGGGGGAGAAAGTGCGTGAGGGATAAAGTGAGAAAAGAGAGAGTAGAGAGAGAAATAAGCAAATGAGAGAAATAACCCATTTATATACAAGGGCAATTAAGTCATTTCAAGGTATAGAAAAATCCTACTTCCATTTTATTTTTGTGCATGACGTGTGTATATTTGAAATGTCCTATTTCTGTCCTAAGATTAAGAAACTGTTCTATTTTTGTGTATTTCCCTATTTTTTTGTCAAGTGATAAAACTTTTATTGAGTTCTTAAAGAAATGTTTACATCTTTTACAAGAATGTTGAATACAAATTCAGGAAAACGCATACCCCAGCCACTACCATGCACGTTAGCTTAGTCACATTAAGTTGGAAATTACAAAACCAAGTACAAAGTACGAAAATGATGTCCCCACATCTACTATCATGCATATTTTTGTGGTTAAAACGATAGATTTTGTTAGATTAGTCACCGACGGGTTTCGAACCCATGCTGTCATACAAAGACTCAACTTGTTTCCACTATTGTGGAAAAGGACCACTTGCTACTATCATGCATATTAGCTTTGTGAAAAAATGTCGTAACTGTTGAACAATAAATTGTACCTGCAATAATCAGATATCAATGAGCACAACTAAAAGGTAAGTACTTGCACGGTGGTATTGGCTCTTTTGGGAATATTCTTCTTTTGAATCATTCAGGGAAACACAGTAGACAAGTCTCTTTCAAGCAAATATTCTTTTAATTATGTTATATATATGGTTAATCCTTTAATTTTCGATAAAATGTGCACTTAAATTGAATGAAACTGATAAATTTTTAAGGAAGTAATATTCCAGCCGATTATTAAGGCGATGATCGATGATAAGGAGAAACATTTTATGTCAGGAAAAGAATTAACAGGATATGTACTCATCAATCATAATAACTTTAGCGTACTCAACTTTGTTGTGGAAAAGTAACGTGTGGTGGATCAATTCAATGCTTACTAAAAGACTTCCTAAACAAACAGTAGCAACATTAAATAGATAATTCTTAACACCTAGTGTACAATAAAGGAAAAAATTACCCTTAGATTATACTTTCAATACTTAATTATATATTGAGACTACACTTTTTAAACATTTCAAGAAAGGACATTTTTTAAACTTGTGTAAGATGACATCATGTCCCGTTTTTCCGTTAGAAACAGAGTTATGTATTCTCTTAAATGAGATTAGCGGTGATTCGAATCATTCAAATTATATTTTCATTTCTCTGCTATTTTTCTTTCTCTCTGAAGTTTATCTGTTCTGATTTATCTCTTGTCATCTCCCTCAACTATCTCTCGTCATAATTTCTATTCGAATCATTCAAGTTTTCTTCGAAGGTCAGTGTTTCTCTCAAGTTTATCTCTCTGAATTTAAGAGTTTCGATTTAGTTTTTTCGAAGTGTTGTGTGTTTTTGAATTTATTTCAGTTTAGATTTTGAAAGAGTCTCTGATTTTTCAGTTTTTTATTGGTCGCATTGAGTTTTTTTTTATTGTTTTTGTTTTTTGCAGTCACAATTTTTTAGTTTTGAAGATTTTGATTCAGTTTTTATTTGATCAAGTGTTTGGCGAAGGTGATTTTTCTTTGTGCTGCTTTTGTTTTTCGTTGAAGTTTCTTTTGTTTTTTTGCAGTATAGTTATCATATATATTTGTTAGAATTGGAATGGATTATGAGTTAGTTTAGTATTTGGTGAAGGTTATTAATATTTATGTAGCATCAATTCATAGAATCGTGTAGAATCAGTTATCATAAGTTTTTTTTGGATGAGGGGGGGAGGTTGGGGGGAACCCCTTCATAAACATTTAATAATTTTCAACGTTATACTTGTGCAGCATCAACTCATAGAATCTTGCAGAATTAGTTGACATAAGTTATGGGGTGAGGGGGGTTGGGGGAACCCCTCATAAACATTTAATAATTTTTAACGTAATACTTGTGCAACATCAGTTTCATATAATCACAAAGAACCGCTTGGGATTGGTTTATTTGAAGGACAATGGATTAGCAACCAGTTAATGGATTATTTAATCATTTTTGGTATTTTGTGTAGCATTTGTGTTACAGATATTTGTGTAGCATCAATGTTTATACATTTTTTTATTGTCATTTGTGCAACATCAATTTTACATAATATTGTAAGAGTTTCATCATTTTTTGAAAGCATTTTGTGCAACATCAGTTTTTATTGATTATTAGATTTACATTTTAAAATGCATATATATATATATATATATATATATATATATCTAATTATTTCTGTGCAGCATCAGTTTAACTTAATGTTTTTATTTTTTTTTGGTGTAGATCATGTCTGTTGTTAAAACGTTGTAGTGTGTATATGAAAATTGTACAGTAGTTGTGCCGTCACTTATCCGTATACTAGTTATGAGGATTTGTGTGGGGAATTAACTTTTAGTTTTCCAAGTTTGTCATTAGGAGGCTTTCTGTTGAAATACTCATTATACGAAGGTGAACCAAACTGTTTATTAGAGTGCAATGAAAATATTCAGACCATTCTATTGGTGAATAAATTGATTTCAAATCCAGTTGTTGATGTTTATGTTCAAGTTAAGAATGAGATGTCTATTGTTTCTACTAGTAGTGTGTTGTCTTGCTTAAGTGATGCTACTAGTATTGGCGATGAGAACCAATTTTTGGGTAAGTATGGCTCTTATGGACCTCACCATTATGCAACAAATGAGTGATAGAGTTATATTTCTTATGAGGGTCAAAGTTATGAAGACGGTGCAGTTTGTGCTTGTCAATGATGGATCTTTTTGTGCACTAGAACTTGATAATGATAGTAATCAGTTTGAAAGGTTATTTATATCTTTTGGAGCTTGTGTTAAAAACTCTGATGGTGTAGACCAGTGTTGTTCCTTGATGGTACGATTTTGAAGGGAAGATATACTGGTACTCTTCTTGGTTATTGTGCTAAAAATGTAAATAATGGTAAGTTTTTTCATTTGTTATAAAATAAATATTTGGGATATCGTTTTGAATTTCAATATTTATATATTTTGGAGAATCAGGTTACTTTTTTTGTGTAGATTTGTGTATTAAAGTGCATCATCAGTTTAATAATGTGCAGCATCTGTTTATTAATGTGGAATAGATTAAGGAGCAGTAAATGGTTTATGAATCAAGTAATGAGGAGGGTGGTTGCCCTCTCCCCCAATATACATCTAAAGATTTGAACTTTTGATTAGCATTTGTGTAGCATCAATTATTACAAAATTGATTAATGACTTAGTTTATTCTTTTCTATGCAGCATTTATTGCAGCATCAGTTTTTACAAAATTGTTCGGCATCAATAATGTTATGTGCAGAACCTGTTTTTTGATATAATTATTAATTTTTTTTTCTATACAGAGATTTTCCCTGTGTGTTATGATATTGTTGACATAGAAAATGAAGACTTTTGGACGTGGTTTGTTGAACATTTGGCTCGGATATTAAATTACCAAACAAGGAAGATCATGTTTATTACTGACTGACATCATGAGCTTTTGAATGCTATTCAAAAGTACTTCCCTATTGCTTCTCATGGTTTTTGCATTATACATTTGAGGAAAAATTTAGAGAGGCGATGTGCAGGTAATAAGTTTTTGAAGGATAATTTGTGTGAGTATTTCAAAAATTGTGTATATGGATGTAGTGTTGAAGATTTTGATAGGAATATAGAGAAAATGAGAAGTGTTGCCGGAGATATTTCTGATTCATTTTTAGATTATCTTCCAAAAAAATATTATTCTATTATACATTTTCGAGGAAATCAGTGGGACGAAATGAGTAATGCAACTGCATAATCATTTAACGCAATGATTTCTGAAGAGCGTCAGATGCCTATTCTTGATTTGATTGAATCAGTTAGGGGGAGGTTGATGGTCACGATGTCCGACAGGAGGCGTGTTTCTGAAAAGTGGTTTTCTTTGTTATGTCCAAAAAAAGAAAATGATCTTAGAGGTTTTGTTAGGAAGAAGGAGTACACTCACTAGGGCCTGCCTGGACTGCCCGAGTTCCTATTGTGGTGGAAAACAACATGCCCGCTGCCAACTGATTCTCTCCTGATCCTTACACTGCCGAGGTTGGAATTTTTGCTTCAAAGTGGTCTAACTTCAAGAGTTATTTCCCCTTAATGAAGGATGAAGCCTGGTCCAAGTGGGTGGATGAAGTAGAAATAGATGGCAAATAACATCTATGAGCTTTTCATGATATCTGAGACCACTATCCCTATCAAGCATGAGCTTCTCTTAACAGCTATTCTCTTCTAGAACACAGGGACTAACACTTTTGACTTTAGAGTGGGCCCTATAACTCTCACCATTCTGGATATAGCTCAAGTCTTTAGTTTGAGGTCATCAGGCAGGTGTGTTAACATTACACATGATTGGTCATTACCCTCACGCCCTACCGCTGAAGGCTCAGAGGCTTCTCAGTCTATCACCAGTTTGGAGTACAACCTCACTATCTTCAAGAGCTATAGGACTTCATTCACAGACTTCATTCTTTTTGCCAAGAAGATGTTTAGCCCGCCTTCTCCCACTACTAATCCAAATCAGAAGCACATGTATTTTCTCCTCTATTGTTGAATAAGCATGTGTTCCCCCATAAAATCCAAATGAGTGACGCTGGAATGGATCTCTTTGGTGGAGATGCTGCATTCTTCGATGATGTCACCACCGGCTCCTTCATTCTGGCACATCTCTATCATCTTCTTTATGAGATGACAAGGGACCAACCCTTCGAGACTAATGTCAATAGAGATACATGGATGGTGTTTCAATGATACTTCCCAGAGTTTCGAGCTGCCAACTTGGAGTTTCTAAGGGGAATAGCTCCCGCTCGAATTCTGGCAGAGGCTCTTATCACCAATCATTCTACCTTAGCATGCCTCTTTTTCTTCAAAATTTGTATGACTCAGGCTGATTTGGAGTGGGATGCCTTAGTGCTCAAGAAGTGCTTTTGGTTCTTGAACAACCTCTTCCAGGATTCCTTTGGGGAGGATGCCAGCAGCTTCTGTAAGGAGAAATTTATTTGCTGCATCCAGCAGAAAGACTTAGTTTAGGAGTCTGGAGTGACTGAGGGGGTTGGAGGTCTACTACCCCAACTTCTGTAGTAGGCAACTGAGGTTTAAACAAGCAATCCCAATCCTTTTTTTTTTATTCTGTCCATTGTGGAACTTCCTATCACCTCCGTTCTCATTCAAACGCTATATTTCGAGCAAGCAAGTGCAATTTGGAAATAATGAGCAAGATATCTCATAAGTTCGCGACCCTCAACTTTGAGTGCACGTTTTGTTCACCACCTAGTGGGAGGCCAAGTGGTCTAGGAAGCATGATGGAGATGTCAGAGATGCCCATGATAGGATCTTTGAGCAGGTTTTCTTCAAGTCCCTTCCCAAGAAAGAAGACTTTGAAAGTTGAAAGGAGGCCATCAATCAGAAAAATCAACTTTTGTTGACAAGTAACCTACATTGTTTCCTTTTTCCTTTACTTCATATTTTCATAGTTTGTGATTGCTAACTCTTTTCTTGATCTTGCAGACCAAGGTAATACTGATGAAGTAGATGTCAGGCTAGAAGAAGAGGCTGCTAATGCCTTAGTTCTTCAGGAGGCTGTTACAGAGGCAGCTAGGCAAGAGGCAAGCTCTAGCCATGTTCCTGAGGATGCTAGAGACATCTCTGACATGTTCAGTGAATCAGAAACAGAATCTGGGCCTGAAGCAGAGACCAGGGCTCCTCGTTGGGCAAGATTTGCTATTGTAGAATCTTCTGACTCTAAGCCCGAAGGGAGGCCCCAAGTTAGACTTGATCCCTTTGCTCCAAGGGTTACTCCAACCAAGAAGAGAACCAGGTCTCAGATTTCTCAAGCCTCTAGATCTCTTTCTGTCCTCCCAATTGAAGCGTGCAGGAAAAAACAATAGTCTGCCAGTAAGTGATTCAAACAGATTTTCTTTATTTAGTTTCACCTCCTTAAGTTTTGAGCTAATCCTGCGTTTTCTTGTGATTAGGACCTGCTATCAGCAAGAAGCTTGATCTTTCCCCTCAGGAGATGCATGCAGGTGTGGAAGAGCATCAAAGTGACAATGAGGTCTTTGCCAAGATTTTGGAGGAGTTGAAGGTAGCTTTCTTGAACTTTGAGTACTCAGTTACTTTTGAAATCTCTCTCTTGTATTCAGCTAATTCTTATTGTTTTCCAAAACAGCCTTCCAAAGCAGAAGAAACTTCTCAAATCGAGCATTCTTCACCTCCAGCCCAACCTGTGCATCTTTCTTCTCCTCGGGTTGAGCCTTCAGAGGTAAAATTATTCTTCTCAAAACTTGTTAATTTTGTATTTCTAAGTCCTAGGTGTTGACTTTACTTCTACTATTTTCCAGGTAAGGGGAGACACCCCAGCACCTTAGGCGGGCAATAACCATCTCAATCTTCCTCTTATATTCCTCTAGTAATGGTAATGACTTCTACCTCTCAATTTAATCCAACAATTGGAGAGATGCTCCACTTTGTAGAGGATGATAGTGCCTCTGTAAATCTTCTTTTCTTAAGCCATTCCAAGCTTGTCTTACTGTCTTTTCACTTTGAATTTGTGCTATGTACTTTGTCTTTGCCAGTCTTCCCCCTTGCCAGAGGCTACCACTCAATCAACATCAGCAAATGATGAACCTATAGTCCCTAAGATACCAGTTATCTTAGAGGAGACTAGTCCCAAGGCTTCTCATGCTCCCACTCAGAAGCCAACCAACTCCCTCCAAGACAGCTGCAACAATACATCCTCCTCCCAAAGTACAAGGCCCATCTCAGGTACAAACATACTTGCAATCTTGTCTTTTCTTAATTGGGGTTCAGATTGCTTCATTAACTTGTATTTTTTGTGTTTTAATAGGCCTCTGGTGAAGGTACGAGCAAGTATTCTCAGCTTGCTGCGAGTAGGGTAGTTCTTCCTCGGCCTCCCCAAAGAGTCTCATGGATCCTAATCCTTCGGCCCAGAAAGGGTGTTGTTGCTGAGTCTTTTCCTTCTATCCCTATTGATGTTGCCTCTCCTGCTGCTGCCTCTGGTGGTGCTGGTGTGATGCCTTCCCCTCTAGCTTCTCTTACAGCCATGGCCTCTTTGCTCTAATTAGGTAGAGAGTTCGGGCAAATTAGGACAAAGCTGAGATCCCCAAGGTTCCCCTTTGAGCCTCAGCATCTTTAAGATCAGCACAGGGCCTTCAGAAAATGGATGCAGATTGACTTTTCTACCTCTTTCAGCCTCAAGGCTCTTCAAGATGCTGAGAGAGCTCTCACTAATTTCTACCAAGCCCAACAGATGACTAAGGTGCAGTATAAGTCATTCATCTCCTTCTTTGAAACTCTGAGGGCTTTGAGGGATCAGCATCTTAAGGCCGGGAGGCAAGCCAACAGAGTGAGGTGCTGCAAGGAGAAGCACACTAAGACCTCCACTACTCTGCATTAGCTGGTGGAAGAAGGCTCAGCCATGGAGGATCAAATAATCGTGGTAGCTGCTGAGATCCAAAAGTTGGAAGAACAACTCTCTACTTTGAAGGCTGATCAGATGACTCTCTCAAGCAAGCTATACAAGAAGATCGAGGAAATGAAGAGAGTCAACCATGAAATGGAGGAGTCTGAAGCTTTGTTAGACAATAACAATATAGCTTTAGAAAAGCCGGGTCATATTTTCACTATCATGCAGACTTATCATTCTAGGATAGCTTCCTTGGCTAAAGATGTAAACTTTTTAGCATAGGTCCTATGTACTTCTCCCTATTATTGAATGAAAAGATCTCTCATTGCTTCACTAATTTACTTACTTATTTACACTTCTTTAATAGCAGCAACTGCTTCAAACATACAAAAAATTCCTTCACTTATTCTCTAAGTATTATACTTCACTAATGTAACAGTCTCGAACATCCCAAAGAGTTAGGTGGTACTTCTTTAGAAATTTAGCATTGATTGGATGTTTCTGTAAGTCTCCCTTTAAATCTGCCAAGTAATACCCCCTTCTGTCTAATACTTTGGTAATTGTAAAAGGGTCTTCCCAAGTGGGACTCCATTTCCCAAAACATCTAACTTAAGCTCAAAACTGTTTTCTATACTAATTCTCATTCTTTAAAAGTCTTCAGTCTTACTCTCTTATTGTAGGCTCGGGTAACAACCTTTTTCCCTTCTTGGATCTTGTTTAGAGCTTCAATTCGGGCAACATCCAAATATCAATTCCTTGACACATGACCTAAATGAACTCAACATTATATAGGCCAAATTGGTTATGAAGCCTCATAGAACTCACATTAATCTCCATAAGGAGTATTTCATCTTGCCTGAATGTCAATACATAAGTATCTCCCAACTTCTCATGCCGCATTTTTGGCCTGTCTGCCACCATTCTTTTAATGATGTTCACCAGTATCTTGTTGCTAGCATCTGCTTGACCGTTAGACTGGGATAATAAGGGCTAGACTGGATCATCTTTATCTTGAACTTAGCTGCAAACTCTTCTACTTCTTTTGAGATAAATGATGGCCCTCTGTTTGTAATAATCGTTTCAGGCACCCCATAACTGTGCAGGATTTTGGTCTCAATGAACTTCTTCACAACAGCTGAATTAATGGCCTTCGCAGATGAAGCTTCAACCTATTTAGTAAAGTAATCAGTTGCCACAATTATGAAGGTGTTTCCCTTGCTAGAAGCTGGGTATATTTGCCCGATAAAGTCCATGGCCCACTTCTAAAAGATCATGGCTTTACTACTAGATTCACGGGCACTGATGGTGTGTGTTGGAGAGGTCCATGCCTTTGACATTCTTTACATCTTCTAGCATATGCTTTACAATCTTTCTCCATGTCGGGCCAGAAGTAGCCATATCTTCTCAACAACCATCTAATCTTTGTCCCTGCTTGGTGTGCTCTATAAATGCCTTCATGTACCTCAGCCATCACCCTCATTGATTCTTCCAGACCCAAGAATTTCAACAAAAGCCCATCTGGAGTATTTCTCAGCAAAGTTTTATCCCATATAACAAACTTAATTGCTTGTCATCTGACCTTCTTACTAGTGGGAAGAGAAGGGTCATCCAAGTATTGGATGATAGATGTTTTCCAGTCCTTTATATCTGGCACTTTAGTCATTACATCTAGGCTAAATCCCCTCTCAAAGATAGAAGGGAGACTTCTCCTTTGTATCTCTACTTTCATCTCAGGCCCTCTCTTGAACCTGTGCTCCAAAAGCCCTCTATGCCATTTCATTGGCAATCACATTTTCTTATCTAGGGATATAACTAATTGTTGCTTCATTACCCCAATAATCTAATAATTAAGTAGTTGCCAGGTAATACCCTGCCATTGTGATATGTCTGTACTTGTATCTCCATTTAATTGATTAATCACCAACTCAAAATCACCATATACTTCTATTTCAGCTGCCCCTAACTCTATCAGAATTTCTAAGTCGATAATCAGTGCTTTATACTCTGCCCTGTTGTTGGTGGTATCCTCGTAATCCAGAAGGAATGAGTAGCAATGCTGGATTCCCTTTGGATCAATGATGACAATTCTAGCTTCTGCAACATGATGTGTGCAAGATCCATCAAAATACAATCTCCAGGGAGTGATCCATAGGCTAGTTATTCTTTTTACTTCTTGCTGTATCCATTCTTTCTTGCCCGAATGAGCCTTGCTAGGTGGGATCCAGAGACTAGCTATTTCCAGAGTTCCTGAGATGTTAACAAGTTCCTTCTTGGATTCTTGGTGCTCAGCTAGGAAGTGTGCAATTGTTTGTATATTTACTGCCCTCTGAGGTACATACTGGAAACTGAACTCTGATAGTGCTAGGATCCATTTTCCAATTCTTCCAGTTAGCATTGGCTTGGACAACATGTACTTGATCACATCAGTTTTGGCAATTATATGCATATGGCAAGGCAACATATAGTGCCAGTGAAGTACAAGGCTAAGCATAACTTTTCAATTGGGGTTTATCTTGTTTCTACCTCGGTAAGCATCCTACTGAGGTAGTATATCGCCTGCTCATTTCCCCTTCATTATTCTGAGCCAACAAACTCCATATTGATTTCTTGGATGCTGAAATGTAGAGCTTCAAAGGCTTCCTTCTCTGGGGAGGCATGAGCACTAGACGGAAAGCTAGACAAGTCTTTACTTTATCAAATGCCTCTTGGTGTTGAGGGCCTCACTCAAACTTGTCTTGATTCTTTAATTTTAACAAAGGAGTTAACGGTTGGATCTTGCCCGCAAGATTAGCAATGAATTTCCTCAAAAAGTTAATCTTCCTAGCAGCCTTTGCAATTGCACTTTGTTAGTGAGGGTAGGTGATTCCATTATAGCCCTAGCCTTGTTCTTGTCCACTTCCACACCTTTTTGATGGACCAGGAACCCTAGAAAGTTGCCTGATCTAACCTCTAAGGCACACTTTCTAGGATTCATCTTCAACTTGTGGGTTCTCATTCTCAGCAAGGCTTGTCTAAGGTCTTCCAGGTGATGATCTTCAATTCTAGACTTCACCATGAAGTCATCAATGTATACCTCTATGATACGCCCAATCAAATCATGAAAAATAGCATTCATTGCCCTTTGATAAGTAGCACCAACATTTTTCAGCCGAAGGACATGACAACGTATTCATAAGCTCCTATATGTCCTAGGCATCTAAATGTTGTCTTATGTATGTCTTCTTTAGCCATTTTTATCTGATTATATCCGGCATTTTCATCCATAAAAGATAATACTTTGTGTTTTGCAACTGCATCGATGGATAGGTCAGCTATAGGCATAAGGTATTCATCCTTGGGAGTTATTTTGTTAATATTTCTATAATCGACACAACATTGAATGGCATTAGTTACAGCTTTCAGTAAAGGTACAATGTTGGCCAACCACTGTACATATTTTGCAGGCCTAATAAAACTTGCCTTTACTAGCCTCCCAATTTCCTCTTTAATTTTTTCTTCTATTTCTTTTGACATCCTCCTGGTGCTTGCTTTACAGGTCTATACCCCTCTTTAATAGGCATTATGTGCTCTACTAAACTGGAGTCTAGTTCAGGCATTTATGTGTAATGCCATGCAAAACAGTCTTTGAATTCATGCAAAAGATTGAATATCTTTGCCCGATCTCCTGCTTCCAGCAGGCCATTGAGTTGTATTGGTCTTGGATCTTCCTCAGTTCCCAAATTAATGGTTTCCAAAGGGTCTTGAACTTCGGGTACTGGTTTATTGGGTTTTATAGACAAAAATTCTACTGACTTTGGAGCCTAGGGCTCGTCCTCTGGCCAATCCAAGTCATATATACATTCTGCCATGTGGATGACTTCCTTCACTTCTTCTTCCTCCAAAATTTCTCTTCCTCAGTTATCTTTGAGGCTTGAGGTTCCTTCTCCCCACTCTTCCATTTCTTTGGCTGAGCTTTCCCATAGTCCAGCAGTTTCTTGATTAAGGACTTGACTACTATTACTTGGTCATTTCTCTTTATGTCCGTCATCATTGGTGTTGACAGATAGAGACAATATGAGGCATGTCTCATTCCTCCTGAGTGAGAGAAAGTCCTTGTTCTAAGAGCTTTTGGGTCATCACCTCGGTAGGGCGGCCGTTTTGAACAACACCTAGACATTGTAAGATCCCAACATTGGGATTGTAGAAATTAGCTTCAACAACATTAGCTGTGGGGAGGAATGGCTGTGACTAGGCCTCCACTATCTCCCAAAATCCTTCTTCTGTAGTAGTAGGTTCATGATAGATAGCAACTTGTTGGTGCAAGGTAGATGGTACAGTCAGACTTTGGTGTATTTAATCTCTTCCCAGCAACACCCTATAAGTAGAGCTGCCGTCTTCCATAAAAAAAATGCCAACATAATCTTCTTGGATCCCAAGTCGACTTCTAAAGGCAGTATCCTATGTGTTTTGGTGATGGCCCCAGAAAAGCTAGACACTGTGAGATTAGTAGGAATAAGGTTTTCTTCACCTCTGCAAAGTTTCTTTATCCGTTTAAGTGGTAGTACATTAACTAATGCCCTCATCTATCAACACCATTTTGAAATGAACCTCTTCCAAACAAGGTATTAAATATCGGTAATATCGGAAATATCGGTAGTCCGAAAACACGGAAATATCAATGGAAATATCGGGATAATATCGATATCGATAAAATTTCCATGGAAACCACGGAAATTGTAAGAAAAACTTGGAAATTTTTATTGAAACTTTGCAGGATGTTTATTTAGTCAATTATCTATTAGTTTATCACAAAAAAATTGGAAGGAAATGCATTGCATGATGGATTTAACATTATCAAGTTGATTATATAGCGAGCTGGCAAACATTGTGAGTGTAGAAAATATGTAGTAATTAATGAAAGAAGTGAAACCCCACCCCCAAATTAATTTATATTTTCACTCTTTCTCTGAAATTATATAAATTGTGCAATTGAGTCCTTTATTCTAATCTAATCTGGACCCTCCATCTTGATTCTCACTCTCCATCACGCTGCCACGTGGCAGCCACTAACCCTCACCCTATCACTCTCTCTCTTTTCTCGTGTCTCTCTCGGACTCCTCACTCTCTCTCAGATCTCAACTCTCAGAGTTAGATCTCAACTCTAGCCTCAGTCTCTCTGAAAATATCGCCGGTCTGAAGAAGGGCTCGCTCACCCCGGAGGAGCAGGCCCTCGTCGTCTCCCTCCAGGCAAAGCACGGCAACAAGTGGAAGAAGATCGCCGCCGAGCTCCCCAACCGCACCCCTAAGCGCCTCGGCAAGTGGTGGGAGGTCTTTAAGGAGAAGGAGCTCAAGTTGCAGTCTCAGAGGCAAAAGAACAAACACCTTCTGTGCAGTACGTCGTCGTCGACCCAGCTGCCACCGGACATGAATATTCCGGTCACCACCCCTTCGCCTTCGGTGAGCCTGACGCTGTCTCCCTCCGATCTGGTTCCGGACACGGACCCGACCCGTTTTCATCAGATGGGCACTCTAATTCAGCTGTGCAAGGAGGTGGAGGAGGCGAGGCAGAGCTGGATGCAGCAGAAGAAGGAGGCCACATGGTGGCTGAGCAGGCTGGAGCAGCAGCTGGAGGCGGAGAAGGGAAGGAAGCGGATGGAGGCAAGGAAGGGGCTCCGGCGTTCTTCTCCGATTCGCACCATCTTAAAATATCGCGATATTATAGGTAATATCGCGATATTATCGATAATATCGCGATATTTTTACGATAATTAATGGGATACCCTGAAAATATCGCCGGTCCTAAAAAACGATAATATCGGCGATATTTCGCCGATATTATCGATTTTTTAGTCCTTGCTTCCAAATAAGCTGTCACATATATGGGCTTTAGATGGTTTGCTTAGGCCAGCCTCGGTTTGCCTCGGTTTTTTGAACACCATCTTATCATAATAAACTCTCTCAGGCTCTTTTTGTGTGGGATTGGGCAAGTTTTCCAAGCTTGACTCCTCCGTACTACCCTCTTCAATGTTTACAAGAGCCATCATTGCATCTTGTGCCAAATAATCATCCTCCATTACTGCTGGTTGATTTGGTTCTGCACAAAACATGGAGGATAGTACATAAGTCATGTTCACGTGAAAGTTGCTAGGTCCAGGTGTTCCTTTCTTCTTCTTCCTAATCTGGCACAGAAATTGATCTATCCATGCTTGGGCATCTTTGGTTAACATCAACTTGGGCACTTCCTCTTCTTCTATTGCGTTGAAATCATGCAGCTGCCTTAGAATTCCAAAGGGAATATCCTCCTGTGGTAGTGGAGGCACCCCTACTTCAGGACAAATGGTTCAAAAAAAAATAGGCCCTGGATTCCAACCTGGTGTAGGTACCATTGCCATGCTCTCTTGGGCTCTTTTTAATATTTTGTACTTCCCTGGATGAGGGTTTTGAGGAACATGATCCCCTCCGCCTTCAGCTTTGTTATTAGTCTTCTCTACTTCTTTCTTGCTTCTCCAACTGAGTTGTTTTTCTCCTCCTTAGGTAAACTTCTCGAACTTAACATTTTCAGAAGCTTCTAAAATAGTAGGAATTTTTAGTGAGTTCATATGAGCCTTGTGTTGCCTCTGAACCATTCTTATCATATATGCCCCCATTTATCTGACAGGTCTTCTGTCTTTGCCCACTATGTACCATTTTCGACCCAGTCGGGCTGAATTCACCTTTATAACTAGTGGTATCAGGCTTATGGTTCTTTCTCGCCTTCCTTGTCTCACGCTGCTGTGGTTGATTGGCTGGGGAGTCTTAACATCCACCCAACATGGTAACTTTTCATTTTTATCTTCTACTTCTTCAGAGGCTTCAAAGTTTCTAAACACTTCAGACAGACCCTTAGGTTATGAGTCTCCTCCCAACCTCTGGAACACATTCTTAGTAGTCTCCTTGTTTGTTTCAGCAGCCCGGAGAATACTCGTTCGGACGTCCTGTTCTTATATCTCGTTCCTTCTGACCAACTCCCGATCAATGATGGCACCTGATGCTAGTACCTCGAGCTCACATTCATATTGACATTTGCTACACAAAATTACTCATTTGACCACAACTGCTTAAGGCCTGTAGGGCAACCTTCTGACGCCTTCTATTGGCCTATATACTTGCCTCATTTCTCCTCTTTCATCCTGTGTAACTTTTCGTTTCCCCCTCTCAACCTAATTAAGATTTATCATGTTGATTGAGGCTTCAGGGAATGGGTCTGTGTCAATCATCATGCTGGCCTGGGCTTTTTCTAGCAATAATTTCCCTTTGACTATAAGTTCTTGGATCCAATATCTAAATTGCACACAGTTAGCAATGGAGTGGTTGAAGGTGTAGTGGACCTTGCAATACTTTTTCCCTCTAAGTTCTTCCAATTTAGGCATCTTCGTGGTACTGTCAGGCAAGATTACTCGAGCCCTTACCAGTTCTTCATAGATGTCTGCAACCTTAGTTAAGTCAAAGGAATATGACTGATACTTTGGAGGCTTCATGGGTACAAAGCCTCCATCGTTTATCACGATCGTCTGGTCTTTGATGGGTTGAACCAATCCCTTCACCATCAAAGGTTTGAAAGGAGTGGTCATCTTTGCAACACATAATCTCCTAGGCTGGTATCATTTTCTTCTGCCTTTAAGCCTTCAAACTCCAGCTGATGAATTGGCTCTTTACTTTTATAAAAATGGGGCACTTTAGATGAATGCTTCACTTGTTGTTGTTCTACCAACAACTTCTTATACTTAGTGGCCGCAATCACCAGCTCGTTAAACTGTACATCATAAAACTTCTTCCTCATAGGTAGTCACAGAGTCTTCTGGGCAATGGCTATGAGTTGGGCATGGTTGATTGGGAACTGGCTTTTCATCCTGGTCTTCCTAAACCTCATCATAAAATCCTTCGTAGACTCATGTTCATATTGCTTTACTTCCGCCAGATCATTAATGGTCATTTCAGGTTCCGTCCTATATAACTGCTCATGATAGGCCATCTCAATTTGCCCCCTGTTGGCAATGGAATTAGGGGATAACAGAGAATACCATTGGGAAAGCCCATCAGTGAGTTTCCAAACAGTCTCAGTTTGTAGTTGGGGTTGTCCTCGAATGCCACACAATGATATGAAAACTTGAAAATGTGATATTTGGAAGATACATTACAGTCTTCCCTATTGAAAGCTGGGAACGCGGGCATCTTGAAATTGAGAGGGAAAAGATTCTACCTGTCAATGTACTCAGGATAAGACTTCTGATATGTTATCCTAAACATCAGGTGGGCTTGAGGTTGAGCATTATGTACCATCATCCTCCTCAATTCTGCCAACTCATTCCTAAGTTGTTGGTTGGCCATATTATTGTGTGGGGGATAAGAAGTCCCCCATTTTGGGCTATGATCGATGCCCGAGAAAGCTTCCCTATGTGTGTCTGGCTGTCTCCATCTAGCTTATCCTCCTCCCTTATTAACCAATGGTGGTGGCTGTAAGGAAGAGGCTTGCCCCCAACTATGGATAAGCCTTTTTCCGCTTGTTTCTCCCACCAAGTTAGATGCACCAATCTTTATCCCTTCTTGCCTGACCTACCTTTTAACATCTGGTGGTGGTGGCAGAGGATCGGGGAAGCCTGTCTCTTGAAACTCTTCTTTAGGGTTTTCTTGCCTACTGGTTTCAGCTTCTTCCTTCATTTTCCTTTTGTTCTTCTTTTCTTCAAGTAAGGGAAATAAAGGAATTGTTGGTTCCTTTTTTGGGCTTGCCTCCTCAATTCTTTCACTGGTATAACCATCATTCGGTGTGGAGTACTCTAATTCCAACTTTCTTTGTAGCGTTCCTGTTAAGGAACATAACCTACTAACTTCTCCTCTGGTTTCCAAAGAGATCTTCTCCATACTCGTCAATACTTACACCATAGTGGCTTGTAAATCTTTAGGGCCCTTCCAACCATTTCTTTGATTACAGTTAACACCAAAGAAACAAGGTTAATTTGTTTAGCCAGATTAATCATAGATGAAACTTTGAATGAAAAACAGTTGAAAATGATTTAAGACACAATGGAAGATACATTAAACAACAGATCTACTTTATGTAAGTACAAACAAAAGAGACTCGGGCAAGATTGTAACCTTGTCAGGCAAGGTTCGTCTTCTTGCGACCACTTTTCTTTGTGTTTTACAGGGGTTGTAATCTTTGGAGAATGAGATGTAAATCGGGTTTACTAAAGGAATTTGATACTACACAACATTGGGAAAAGGTAGCAGAGCTTCTAAAACTTGACAAAATATGGCTTTCTATGGTGGATCTATGACTAAAAGAATAGAGTCTGGACAAACTAAAGCTTTTTGGTTTCTTGCTTGTTTGAAAACAAAGTTGGATGTCTTTTGATTGATTGGTTGAGTGTCCTTATCCCTTGTGTCCCTCGCTGCTTTTATAGACTCTTTAGCCCGACTGTCCAAGCCTTGCCTTTTGGTGATGGCCTCCGGAACATGGTGAGTCACCATTTATTTACCTATCCATGCCCTTGAAAAGTGCTTTTATTGCTGGGGATGAGCTACCCTCTAAGGGTCACTTCTCACATAGACTTGCTGCCTATTGCTTGGCAAAAAGTGATTTTTAATTCTTACTGGGCCGTCGACTTGTCCGAGCCCAATCTTCCTTTTACCTTCTACGTTCTTGGGCCTCCAATCACACTAAGTCCAACATTAAATATCCACTCAAACACCCGCACCAAACAAATTAGGAATTACTATCCTCAAAAAGAAGATCCACAATTACATCGGAAGGTTCTTCAAACCAATAAGTATGGCTAAGATTAAATCATTAAAAATGATAAGAAACGAGAAGAAAAGAAATAAAAGGTCTAAAATAGCGTATTCTTGAAAACTTAATAACTTTAGGATTTAAAACCATGACACGTTCTTACACATTTGTGGGAACAATTATGCAACAGCACTTATTGGACCTCAAAAGTGCATATCCAACATCAGACAGCAATAAAACACAAATGGCACATCATGATATGGCATCAAACATGTTACAAGATAATAATAACTTATAATTACTTCGTCATCTCACTTTTGACCAAGGTATTAAATATCGGTAATATCGGAAATATCGGTAGTCCGAAAACACGGAAATATCGATGGAAATATCGGGATAATATCGATATCGATAAAATTTCCATGGAAACCACGGAAATTGTAAGAAAAACTTGGAAATTTTTATTGAAACTTTGCAGGATGTTTATTTAGTCAATTATCTATTAGTTTATCACAAAAAATTGGAAGGAAATGCATTGCATGATGGATTTAACATTATCAAGTTGATTATATAGCGAGCTGGCAAACATTGTGAGTGTAGAAAATATATAGTAATTAATGAAAGAAGTTTAAACACATCAAAATCATTTATATATAATGAATTAGTGCAATATTTTACACTTTATACATTACATGGTAAGATACATGAGTGAATTGACAAGTTGCAACACACATGCAAGTTGCAAGCTGCAACACACACACACATCTGCAACCACACACACACAAACCAACGTGGTTTGCTGAATTGACAAAGCAGCACCACCTGTCTTTGTGGCTGGATGACAACGCAGTCTTCGTGGCTGACAACAAAGCACCACCTGTCTGGGTGGCACACCATGCAACACGCACACAAGCAGCACGCACACACCCAGAGTCTTCTTCTCTCTCCCTCGGTCTCTCCGTCCATTATTCAGTTTTTCTTTCAGTTTTTTTTCTCTCGTTTCTGGATCGTTCTCTCCCGTCGTCCGTCCGTCGTCCTTCCGTCCATCGTTCGTCCGTCCGTCGGTCCATCGTTCGTCCGTCCGTCCGTCCATCGTTCGTCCGTCGGTCCGTCCATCGTCGGTCCTCAGTCTCTCCCTCAGTCTCTCCGTTCTTCTGCCCCCCCCCCCACCCCCTTCTCTCTCTCTCCTCTCCCGCTCCGTTGACCTAGGCTAGAACATCCGCCCGGAGAACACCAAATCACTCTCTCCAAGTCCTAGATCCGTTCGTCTCCAGCCCCAATTCAACAAGTCAAAGGTCCGATCTTTCATCCCAATCGATTTGCTTTCTAGGGTTCTTGCTGGTAAGTTAAGTACAGTCTCTCCGTCGTCGGTAGATCCGCCGAGCACCATCACCACCTCTTCCCGGCGATAATATCGCTAATATCGCTAATATCGCGATATTATCGATATTAGCGATATTATCGCGATATTATGAAGATATTATAATTTAAGTGAATAAAATATCGGTCACTGAAAAAAACGATATTATCGGCTATATTTCGCCGATAATATCGATATTTAATACCTTGCTTTTGACTTACTGTATGTCAACTCGAACTTGAAGTCTCCAATGTTACAGTTTAATCACAGTAACTCCACCCCTTTTCCATCTGCAAGTCAAGCAGAAAACACATTTCAATTTTCCCAGCCATCATTTTAGAAAATCTCAATTAAATAAAATATATAATACTTAAGCAGAAATAAAGAAATTGACAATTTGTAAACCAATTGGTTGTTGACGATGGATAGCTTTTCGGGCTGTTTGTGCGGGACACTCTTTTTTTCGACCGAGTTGAAATCTTTGGCAAGGTTTTTATCAAGACTCATGTATGCACATTATTCTCTTATTTGTACGTATTCTCTTTCAATAAATGAATAACGTACTTTTCTTCTTCTTCTTTTTCAGGAAAAAAAAAAAGGCAAAAAAAAAAAAGAAATTGACAATAACTGAATAACAGTATTGTGTTCAAGGTTTAATTTTATTTTTATTCCCATTAAGAAATCAAATAATTGATGAAAAGTAGGAAAGTTATAATTGTATGACTGTAGAGATGGCAATTAGCCAAGTAGTTTGGTATATAGAATGGCAGCCTAATTACCAGACTGAATACGTAAGGCACATATGTACAGCTGCTAACGAAAATCTCAATTATGTGAGTTTTATACTACATGACGTAGGGGGGTGGCTACCAAACCTAACTCTTTGCCAATCACCATTTAATTTTCCATACTAAGGGGCGTTTGATAACTGTTTTTCAGTTTTTAGTTTAATTTTTTTTTAAATTGAAATTTTGTTTGATAACTACATTTAATTTTTAATTTTCAAAAAGTAAAAAATAAAAAACCAAGACTTAAAATACAAGGGAAATTTTGAAAACTCAAGAGAAGTAGTTTTAACTTTGGGAAATTTTATTTAAACCCATCTAACCTATTTCTACACCCAACTTACTCTTTACACCCATTTGATTTTTAACTAAACTATTTATATCTCTTTAAACCCAAATTTAATACCTAATATACCCCCATAAACCCAATTCAATATGTTGATTTATTTTTACACCAATTTCTTCAACAATTGCTTCATAAGTTAATATCTAAATAGGCTTGATCCTAAAGATGGGCGTTCAGTGGACCCATCATTCATGTGATTCAGTGGCTCTGAGACCACCTGAAGAGCAAGAAGGACCATGTTGAGATTCTTAATCCTAAACTTCAAGGTTACCCAGACACACAGGTACAATAAATGCTCCAAGCTCTTGGAATCTCACTCCTCTGCACTAGCAACCGGGCGGAGGATCGTCCCACAATGAAGGATGTGGCTGCATTGTTGAGAGAAATTCGACCCGATCAGGGCGCGGTGGGAAGCGAGGTGCATAAGCCGGCTACCAACGCCTTGAAGAATTCATCGTCTTCTGTGAAGTCCAGATATATGTAAAAAATATTTACCCCAAATTTGGATAGAACTTAATTAACACTAAACTTTATTCATGACAGTAAATCGTCAAACTGCATTATAATTAAAGTGTGAAATCGTAAATGACAAAAATATGATCACTGTAACGAGGAAACATGAATTCGCTTGAGAAAGTAACTGGTCTATATTCAATATGTATATAGATGCAGAATTTGTGTTTGTGCTGGAGTCTAGATAATCTGTATTTTTTGCCTTGATCAGACTGGGCGTTAGCCGAGCAAGATAATGTTAAGGAATCATGGTTTTCGCTTCAGGTTGCTTTCGTTCTATTTGTTGAAAAAAAAATTACAATAAAGTAACTTCTACACTCTAAAAATTGAAATCAAACGAACAAAAAATTCATAAATTGAGTCATACCTTGGTTGGAGGATTCAAAACTTCAAAATCACCATTCATCAATAAAAAAAAAACTTATTTTTCTCTATGAGAGTTATTAGGGTTTTAGCTAGAATGAACGTAGGATAAATAAAGAATGATCGTAGGGTTTAATTATAGTGTTTGGTTTTATTGATAAATTTGAGTTTTATTATTAATTTTATTTTATACTTAATAGTAATTATGCAATAGGGTAAAATAGACAATTAACATTTAAAATTTAAGATTGGGTGTAAAAAGAGGTTAAATGAGTTTAAATAAAATTTCCTTTTAACTTTTGGTTTTCAATTTTCAAAAAAAAAAAAATTGAAAATAGTTACCAAATAAAATTTTAATTTTGAAAAGGTAATTCACCCTTCTAATTCCGAATGCAACACTATATAGCGTGTTTTTTTTTTTTCCCCAGAAGATAGAATTTTATTGAATTAAATACGAATAGCTACATTTGCATCTTCTGCTAACACATTAAAAAGAAACTCTGGATCAAGTTCATCCCAGCCAAATCTCCCGTCATGCTTAACAACGTACGCCGCTACCGAATGGGCTACACGATTACATTGCCGAGGGGTAAAGCAGAACCTTACCAGCTGAAATAAACTTGCCATTCTCCATATATCATGGATATAAACTTCTAGAGACACATCAGTCATAGCCTCCTTATTCAACATCTGAATCAATCCCTTGTTGTCTGATTCTACCAACAACCGAATACCAGCATCCATGACTTCACTCCCCATAATTGCCTTCAACCCTTCTCTAACCGCCTCCACTTCTGCCATAAGTGCAGTAGCATACCGTTCCCCTCCCACCCCTCCCGCAAGCTTTGAAATCCCAGCAAAATCCCGAAGCACCCACCCAATCCCCCCTTCTCGTACCTTTTCGCCAAGCAGCATCACAGTCCAGTTTTAACTCACCAAAACCAGGCTTCCTCCATGTCTGCAAGCCACCCTCCGTACCTGCCACAAAATCCCCATCCCCCTGTCTCACCTGCTGCAGCCGCTGCTCCCCTTCATTCTGTAGCGTTGCCTGACGGAATTCGTCCACCTGCTGCTGCCACAAATCCACAGTAACATGTGGCAAGATGTGATGTCCTGTGAAAACCGCTTCATTCCTGCACTTCCATATTCTCCATAACCCAAACGCCACCTGTTGTAGAAGGAATGCCGCGTCCATCTCCTTCTCCAGCCTCTCCACTAGACTTTTCCATCCGTCCAAAAAATCCCTTGTCCCCATATGCATCATATTAAGCTGCAGCGATGTCCCGAACTAGAACACCCTGCTGAATTCACACCCAAAAAATATATGACCTTCAGTTTCATCAAGCTCACCACACAATTCACACTTATTTACCACTCGAATTCGCCGCCTCTTGACGTACCGCCAATGCTTTTCGACAAGCCTTCCAAAGGAAAAAATTGAATTTTATTCGGCACCACCAACTCCCAAATATTCTTCCATGGCCTTCCCTTCATTGCCAAGGAACTCAACATACCTCCACCCTTTCAGCCAAATTCACCATTCTTCATCATTTCCATCGCTACATGGTAACCCGACCTCACTGAGTACCTCCCATTCTTCGTATAGTGCCATACCCTTTTATCCGGACATCCACTTCTACTAATTGGAATAAGCTGAATTATTTCCACGTCCTCAGGGACCACCAAAGCCGTCACCATGTCCATCTTCCATTGCTTCGTATCATCCGTGATTAGCTCAGACACTTTCATATTTATGGCCCCAGCCCGTAGTCTTGGTTTGAACGAATGCGGCTTAGATATCCATGGGTCACTCATCCAAATAGAATTCCCATTACCAACCCTCCATCGAAGACCATGGTTAAGAACCTGCCTTCCCAATAAAACACCCTTCCAGCCCCATGAAGATTTATTGTGCTTCTTTGCCGCCAGGAAAGTGGAATTGGCAAAGTACTTATCCCTAAGTACCACCCCAAGTAGTGAATCCAAGTTATGAAGCACCCTCCAACTAATTTTAGCTAGCATAGCCAAGTTAAATCCCATAAGGTCACGGAACCCTATTCCCCCTAACTTCTTACTCGCGGTCATTTTATCCCAATGGCACCCTTTAGTCTTCGCTTGTCCCCTCCACCAAAATTGAGCAATGACACGTTCCAATTCTTTACAAGTACCCACAGGTAATTTAAAACACGCCATAGCGTGATTCGAAATCGCCATAGCCACAGATTTTATCAAAATCTCCTTCCCCGTTGGAGCAGGAATTGCTCAGCCCAACCGTCTATACGACTCTCAATCCCATGGCGAACATATTTAAACACCGCCTTCTTGGAATGCCCAAAATCAGCCTGAATCCCTAAGTACTTACCGAATCCATCTCTAGCCTGTATATTCATTCTCATCACAATTCGCTTCTTTTCCTTCTTCGGGCAGCCTTTACCAAAAAATATAGAGCTTTTTCCCAAGTTAATAATTTGGCCAGACACCTTTCCATAATCCTCCAAAATCTTGACCACCTCGCCCGCCTCTATTTCATTTGCCTTACAAAAACCACCGAATCATCCGTAAAGAACAAGTAGGTGATAGGAGTAGCAGCAGGCACCCACCCGAACCCCACAAATCTGGTCCTCAATCTCTTTCTGCCGAATATATGACGAGAACGTTTCCGCACAGAAGAGGAAAAGAAAAGGAGATAATGGGTCACCTTGTCTCAAACCACGTTCTGGACGGAAATAACCAGAAGTAACACCATTCACCATAGCGCTATATGAGACCGTAGTAATGCATTCCCGAATCCACTCACAAAATCTGGAATGAAACCCCAAATTTTCCATAATCTCCATCAAAAAACCCCACTCCACCCAGTCATAAGCTTTTGCCATATCCAACTTAATCACCATCCTCCCCTCCTCCCCATCCACTCCTTGCTTAAGAGAATGCAAAATTTCATGCATTACCAGAATATTATCATGAATCAATCTTCCCGGTACAAAGGCCGACTGATTATGACTAATTACCTTATCCATTACCACTTTTAATCGCCGCGTTAATAACTTTGCAATAATCTTATAAATTACATTACATAAAGAAATAGGTCTCAACTCCGTCATCCTGTTTGGTGCCTTCACCTTCGGAATCAACACAATGTGTGTATGATTAAGCTTCCGTAAAAGTTGTCCGGAATGATAAAAGGCTTGCACCATATTAATTACGTCACCCCCCACCACCTCCCACTGATCTTGAAAGAAGCCAGCCGTAAACCCATCAGGACCAGGAGATTTGGTAGCCGGAATCAGAAATACTGCTTCTCGAATTTCCCCATTCGTGAATGGTCGAATGAAGGCCTTATTATCCCGAGCCGTAACCTTTGTCTCCACACAACCCGCCACGTCCCCACCCTGTCCACTAGCACCAAACTTAAATAGAGAATCAAAATAATTAACCACAATGTCTTGAACACATTTCTCATCCTTCTGCCATTCTCCGGACTGATCTTTTAGCCCCTAGATACGATTTGACCTCCGTTGTTGCATCGTTTGGGCATGAAAGAATTTTGTATTTTTGTCCCCTTCACGGAGCCATGTGTTCCTTGATTTCACCTTCCAATACACCTCATCCTCTTTAACTGCTGTTGCCAACTCCTTTTCCTTCTCCTTGATATAATCATACCGCACCAGTGGGTCTACCATCCCCATCCTTATCTCCTCCCTAAGCTCCTTGATTCTCCGCCTGGAGTTAGGTTTATTCGTCCTCTTCCATCATCCAAGTCAGTATCTGGTCCCTTTCAACTTCTCACTAACTTGGAATGCCAAAGAAACCGTAACCGGTGCCCTCCAAGCTTCCGCAATAAGTTCCCTACACTCCGCATTTTTCCCCCACCGAGGATCATAGATAAAACGTCGTGGTCTCTGCATAGGTGCCCCGTCAGAAGAGAGGATTAACATAGAATGATCTGAACCCTCTAAGACCACATGACTAATTTTCGCCCGCGGAAACAAATTCATCCAACCCTGATTTGCTACCTCGGGATCCAATCTCTGTTGAATTGAGCCATTTTCCCACTTGTTCCTCCATGTAAAGGGATATCCCTCAAATCCCAGATCAAGCAGCTCATTGTCGACCAGGAACTCCCTAAGTCCCTCGTACTCGCCATGGACCGATAGTTCCCCCCTCTTTCTCCTCATCATCCACAATATCATTAAAGTCACCAATCACTACACATGCCCCTTGGGACCTACCAATCCTCTTACACAACTCATTCCATTGACTGTTTCGCTATTTGTCGTCCGTGCTCGAATACACAGCTAGCATCCTCCAGTCAGTGTGAATTGGGTCCTCACCAAAGCCCAACTCAATAAAAAAAAACTCTTCCACACTACACTAGAAATGTTCACCTCATCCTTCCAAAAGACACATAAACCTCCACCAATACCTTTTGGTTCCACCGATTGCATAAAATCCATCCGTAGTAACTTTAGTAATTACTTGTAGAATTCACTTTTGTTCTTTGTCTCCAATAATATCACTACCCCAGGGTTGTGAAGTCTTACCTACTCCACCAAGGCATCGACTGTCAAGGAACCCCCAATTCCTTGACAATTCCAACATAATGTGTATAGAAGATTAGGTTGTATTTTTTTTCTTGTGGCACAAAAATGTGATACACTACTACATTTAATAGTTCTCGCGATGAAGAAACGTTCGCCGCACAAGGACGATTTTCGTCCCTTAAACATTCGCAATGAAAACTTCATCGCAAAGATGTCATTGCGGAAAGCTCGTGAAAAAATCATTTGTGCGATGAGCAAAATACAGTTCGTCACGCAAAATTGCTTGCAAGACGAAGGACAAATTTGTCGCATAAAATATTGGGGAGCGAAAACATGTCATCACACAGACTAATGGCGACAATATTACGTTGTTAGGTAATATTACACGCAAAGAAGGCCTTCGTCAAATAAACATTATCCAACAAAAGTCAATTAATTTTAATGTTATTTAATGGTGAACATTTCGTCGTTTAGGAATTTGCGCAACAAAATATTTTTGTTGCTTTTATTGTTATGCGACGAAGATATTTGTCGTGCAAGGTTTAGAATTTTACCTTTTTACTTTTTTCTTTTTTGTATTTTTATTATTTTTTAAACTTCCATAACTAAATAAATACTTTGAAAATATTTAATTAAAAACAATCATAAATAAATAAAATTATGTAATTATACTATAAATGTAAATGTATGTATAAGTCAAAAATTTTAATAATATCTAGGAAAAAATAAGCATACATAAAAAGCGAAGAGAGGTCAACTACTGCATCGGGTTAGGAGATCGATGATGCATGAAGAGAATCTGGTGAGAGACAGATGTAGGACAACTGAAGGGCCTGTAAGATCAGGAACATCTAACTCCCCTGAGCTGCGAACTGTTGCTTCAGGTCAGCCATTTCTTACTTTAATGCAGTGATCTGGCCCGTGGGCTGCCTAAAAGAATAGACCGCTATGTCCCGATGACAAGAATTTCCCATCCCCTGGTAAACCTTCTCGACCTAGGACCAAAGGCCTGGTCGAGAGTTTGAGTGAGGATATAAAGACTTGCATCCTGGGCCAGGGTCACGTTCTCGATCGGGGTGTCCAAGGAAAGCTGGGAAGTCGTGACACACCCCAACCTAAATCAAGGCATGCTAGCCGTTACGTGGGGTGACGTAACCATGTGCGCGGTGCGGAAGTGATGATAGTAAATAAAAACCAAGGTAGCGAATTTACACTAGACAATTATATAAGTGCGAGTGAAGCTATTTAAGTGAAGTTACATAAAATCAGAGCGTAGGTAACCTAAGTGCAGTCCAGCAGGACAAAAGCTAATTATACAATACCAGAGAGATAATCCTACATTAATTACAGTCTGTCAGAACTGCCGTCGTCTCTTCGTAAGCCACCAACAAGCACACCTATCTAAAACCTCGAGGGGTGCAAAACAGAAAGTGTGAGTGGGCAAACAAAGCTTTAGAAAACATTTCTTTTCCAAAAGTAACAACCCCTCGCCGTAAAACCAGTATAATTTCCCAAAAAATAAGATATATACATATCTCAAAAATCATCTCCAAAATCTGAAATCCTCACATATATATGCCATGCCAAATCTCACAAGAATGAATAAGCAAACAAGGTGAAGTAAATCAATGAAAAATAATATGTCAGCCGGATCCACTCAGTGTGGCCTGTACGGCTGAACCTATAGCTCATCAAGTATGCCTACACACGAGTCGGAACCACCTAGTGTGGTCTGTACGACAGGGCTAGGTGTAATAAGTACGCTCAAGTGCTACGATCACGTGAAGATTGTGCGATAAATAGCGGGTCACCTACGAGTCGGAACCACCTAATGTGGTCTATACAACAGGGTTGTGCACCAAACTTGAATCTAAGTTCCCACGCGCCCTCACGCGCCGACCAAGGCACGGCCACACTCGCCGTCCACTCGCAGGCACGTGCTTGTCACACTGACAGATTCCCTAACGACGTTAGGGAATATTCCGTTAAATAATCAGCATATACCGTTAAATATACCTGAAGCCATTAATTGTCGTTAGTATATTCCATCAAAGTTGACGGAATATTCTCCCTTCTTCTCTGGTTGATCGCCGGATTCCGGTGCCGGTCACTGCTGCGTCACCGATTTCTGGAAAAAAATTTAATCTTAATTTCTCCTTCGTTTTTCAACCAAATTTCATGAAATTTACACCAATTTGAAGCTCTCAGAGAGTAGAATCTAACTTACCTATTTGAAGCCCTAAAACCGACCAGAAGTCGTCGAAAAATTCCTCAAAGTTCCGGCTAAACCTCGAAACCACAGTCGAGCTTATTTCGACGTCTAAACTTAACCAAAATTCATCTAAAACACTAGAGAAGTTGTATAAATACCTTTTTAGGTCTTAAAACCTTGTCAAATGGCCACGATCATGACGGAGCACAAGGAACCTCGCCGGAGTTCCTAAGTTCTCAGGTTCCCGACATCCTTACGTCAAACCAAGGGTATAAATGAGATCGTGAGCTTACGAGGAACACGATGGAGGTTCTTAAAGGTTCAATCTGAGGTGTTTGGACAATGTTTGCGGGTTGGAGACCATTGTTGTACGGACGGGAAGAATTTTCGAGAAGGAGAGAGAAAGGAAAAAGGTTGCACGTGTGTGTATGTGTATGAGGCTCACGGGATTGGCCATAACAAAAAAAAACTAAGGCCTTGATTGGGCCATAAGATTTAGGGCAAAATCAATCTAAACAAACCCAAATTGGGTCCAAACTTGTAGGAAGCATAATGATTGGTCCAAACCAATTTCCTCTATCTTTTCATACTATTTCACCACGAACCCGACTCGGTCCTAACTCTCGTCGACGCCCACATGACGTGGGCATAATTAAATTACGTCCACGTGAAAATAATTTAAACCATATACATGCAATCACAACCATCATTTTGAGGGTAATATCATCATTTCCACACTATCGAGGATAAAATATATTTGAATTCGGGACGGGTTGTCACAACCTACCACCCTTAAGAAAATTTTGCCCTGAAATTTCATACAATAATATAACAAACTGCTATTTCCATAAAATAAGCGTGGATACATATCTCTCATATGGTCCTCTGTCTACCAGGTGGCTTCCTCCACCGAGTGATTCCTCCACAGAACTTTTACTAAGCGGACAGTTTTGTTCCTCAGAACCTTATCCTTCCCATCCAAAATCGTCACTGGCTCCTCGTCATCAGTCAAATCTGGATTAATTTCTAGTGGTTGAGGAGATACCACATGTGATGGATCTGAGACATAATGGCGAAGCATAGAAACATGAAAAACATCGTGCACCTTAGATAATTCAGGAGGCAACTCAAGCCTGTAAGCAACTTCACCGACTCCTTCGGTGATTTGGTATGGTCCGATATATCTAGGACTCAACTTACCCTTTTTCCCGAACCGTACTACCCCTTTCCACGATGATCGCTTCAAAAATACCCAATCAACAACTTTATACACTCTATCAGTGGCATGTTTGTCCGCTAGACTCTTTTGTCGATCCTAGGCCACTTTCAGGTTAGATTTAATTACCTGAATATTCTGTGTAGTCTAATCTACAATCTTAGGGCCCACCAATACTCTTTCACCAACCTCTGACCAGCATAAAGGAGTACGACAAGACTTACCATAGAGTGCCTCAAAAGGTGGCATACCAATGCTCGAATGATAGCTATTATTGTAGGCAAACTCCATCTAACTTAAATGCCTATGCCAATCGTCATCAAACTGTAATACAGAAGCTCTTAGCATATCCTAAGACGTCTGAATAGTCCTTTCAGATTGCCCATCTGTCTGAGGATGATATGTCGTACTATAGAGTAATCTCGAACCAAGGGCCTCTTGAAATGCCACCCAGAACTTAGAAGTAAATCTAGGATCTCGATCAGAAATGATACTAACTGGAACCCAAAATACTTAACAATCTTGGATATAAATAACTCAGCTAATTGGCTTAAATAATATTTCTCCCGAACTAGAATAAAGTATGCTGATTTAGTAAGCCGATCCACTATCACCCAAATACCATTGAAACCATTTTGCGTACGAGGAAGCTTGTACACGAAATCCATGGTAATATCTTCCCATTTCCACTGTGGAACGGGAAGTGGCTGCATCAGTCCAAAAGGCTTTTTCCTCTCATCTTTGACCTATTGACAAATCGCACATCTACTCACGTATTCAACAATTTCTCTTTTTATACCAGGCCAATAATAAAATGGTCGAATGGTATGATACATCTTAGTACTCCCAAGATGTATCGCATATGCCGATATATATGCTTCATCAAGAATATCTTTCTTTAATTTTGCATTATTCGACACGTACATTCGCTTCTCTTGCACAAGCATACCATCGGACTCCCGAATTCTAAGATCTTTCTTTTTCCCTTATGATCTTGCCTGAATTAGCTCCTGAGTTTCCTCATCATTCATCTGAGCCTCGAGCACATGATCAATTAAAATTGGTCTGACTTGGAAACTGGCAAGCAAAGCTTCTTCTCGATCTTCCACACCTAACTTCACTCCAGTGGATCTCAAATTTGTAAGAAGAGGAATACGACAAGCGTATAAAGCATTGATTCGGCCTTGAGATTGCCTACTAAGTGCATCTGCCACCACATTTGCACGACCAGGGTGATACTCAATCGTGCAATCATAATCACTAAGCAATTTTATGCACCTATGCTGGCAAAGATTAAGATCTCTTTGGGTGAAAAGATACTGAAGACTTTTATGATCCGTGAAAATCTTACATTTTTCTCCATAAAGATAATGCCTCCAAATCTTCAGGGCAAAAACAATAGTTGCTAACTCAAGATCATGAGTAGGATAATTCATTTCATGAGGCTTCAACTGTCGCGAAGCATAAGCGATCACCCTACCATGCTGCATCAACACACAATCCAGACCAACCAAGATCATGAGTAGGATAATACTTTAGCTGCTGAAAACTCTGCCCACAATTATCGTTCCACTCAGATTTAACATCCTTCCTTGTCAACCTCGTCAGTGGTAATGCTATGACTGAAAAATCTTTAACAAACCGTCTATAATAACCTGCTAGGCCAAGGAAACTTCGTACCTCGATGACGGTTCGTGGCTGCTCCCAAATCTCAACGGCCCCTACCTTCTAAGGGTCTACCTGAATACCTTGGGCTGATATAACATGCCCTAAAAATGCACTTGATCTAACCAAAACTGGCATTTGCTAAACTTAGCATATAATTAGTGTTCCCTCAATTTCTTCAGCACCAAAGTGAGATGTCGAACATGCTCTGCTTTAGACTTAGAGTACACCAAAATATCGTCAATAAAGATAATAACGAACCTGTCTAGGTATGGCTGGAATACTCGATTCATTAAGTCCATAAAAGCTGCAGGTGCATTAGTTAACCCGAATGCCATCACAAGAAACTCATAATGACCATATCGAGTCCTAAAAGCCGTTTTAGGAACATCTTCACTTCTAATCTTCAATTGATAATAACCAGTCCTCAAATCAATCTTAGAAAACACGCAGGCGCCTCGAAGCTGATCAAATAAATCATATATACGCGGCAACGGATAACAGTTTTTAATCTTACCCGATTCAACTGCCGATAGTCAATACATAGCCTCAAAGTTCCGTCTTTCTTTCGTACAAATAAAACTGGAGCTCCCCAGGGTGAAGTACTAGGCTGAATAAAACCCGTATCAACCAATTCCTGTAACTGGATTTTTAATTCCCTCAATTCAGCAGGAGCCATTCGATAAGGAGTTAAGGATATAGGGTCTGTACTGGAAGCAAATCAATAGTGAACTCCACATCTCGGTCTGGCGGTAGTCCAGGTAAATCCGTAGGGAATACGTCAGGAAAATGCCTGACTACTCGAACATCATCCACACTACTAGAGGTATTGTCATTCAATACTACATGAGCCAAATACCCCTGACAACCTTTCTTTAACAACCTTTTAACCCTCATGGCAGAAATAACGCCGTGCCTCACTCTACTATGCTCTCCCACGAATGTAACCTTAGGCAACCCTGGACGATGAAATGTGACTGTCTTCCCGTAACAATCTATATTGGCACGATTGTAATGTAACCAATCCGTGCCCAAAATAACATCAAAATCAACAATATCTAACGGAACGAGGTTAGCTGGCATAACGATGGTTGCTTGCTTGCCACAAGGCAGGGTAATTTTTATAAGATCAGAAGAGTGTTTCGAATTGAGACTTATTGGACCCTTCTAAGCTAAAATTCTGATTCTCTCACTGTTTGTTTCAATACAATCATATCGATCTTCCATAAAAAAAATAACGTGGTTGACTTTTCTATTGATAAACTATGCCGTTTCTCTGTATGATTATATTTGAATTGAACCCATGTCAGTGTCCACGGCGTTGAGTTTTCCTTGAGATTTAACCAAGTGCGGGGTTTGAAAAATCCGGTAAGATACCGACAGCGGGGCCGTCAAAGAAAGAAGCAAATAGAAGCGGATGCAAAGAAACTTTCATGGGACGGGTATATTGTTAATATTTTTTTTTTCAAAATAAACGATATTATAATGAGCTAGCAATAATGTGATTCAAAATCATTTTTGGCGAAAATAGAACCAAGTGCGGGATTTAATGGTACAATGTTATGTAGTAGGTTACACGTACAATTACATAAACGCTACTACGACACTACACCCGTGCCGTGTAAATTCTCATGGAAGACTGAAGAAGTGAAGAATGGAAATCCAGGAAATAGGCAATCTCACATTAGCAATCATTATAACATTTCTCCTTATGGGCCGTCCATTCATTGACCCGAAAAACATCGTTAAACAAAGTGGAATGAACGTAATACTATTTCGATATAAGAAAAAGAGTGCATGACTTGACTATTGACACATAAGAATAAGAAAATGAATACGAGCTTTTGGTAGCACATGAGCACATCTTCTTCTCTTGTATGCTGGTTTTCATAAATGAATTTTACTTGGAACAATGTTTGACTCACCGCAGATTTCTCTTTATCTGTAAATCACAATCTATCAAACATTTTACTAATAGTGACTCGGCTACAGAGAAAGAATGACTTCTTATAGGTAAAGAATGAGTTGTATGTCGGACAAGGGTTGGTCTACACAGAAAATACATAACCCCACATCGCCTAGGGATTGATACGTGTGATCCCTATACACATGAACAACCTCCTCTTCTAAGCCCGTTTAACTGATTCTTGGTCAAGTAAAAGAATGCAGATATTCCATATGTATATAGTAATTACTCTCGTGGTAAATTGAGAAAACCCTATGAAATTTTACTCTTTGAGTTGGTCTGCTGTAAAACCAAAGTGGCATAAATGAGCTCATTCCATGCATCAGGGACCCCAGGAACGCACCAATGGCTGCAGTCTTGCTTCCTTGTGGAAACTTTTTTGCCAGCAGTTGCATTCTTGCCATAGATCGATGGATGGCCATCTTTGCGGAAATTGGTCAACCTTGTCACATTCAGCAGCCTCACAGGAATCCGCATATCTTTGATCACTTCATCCACTATCTTCATTTTCAAAGGATAGTTATCAAGTATGGCTCCACTTAAGACTGGTTCTTTTTCTCCATTGCATGACCCACCTGAATCCCAATCTCCACCTCTGCTTCCAAGAGTTTGGAATTAATAGAAATATATCATATACGGGAGTTTCTAGTATGCTCTGGTGTGCCGTACACACGGGAACATAGTAAATTTTCTATCAAACACTTGCCATAATAAATAGAACACTGAAGTAATTGTTCCTTCTCTTAAGTGCTTAAGAATTTGTTCTAGGCATTTGTTTATCCCAAAATTTGGTTCTGTTTCTCATTATATCAATGTAAAGTGGGAGACCTAAATCAACCACCACTCGAACAAAACCACAAAAAATTTAGACAAAAAAACCCGGATTCATCTTTTATCTTTTTTGTTGGAATTTTGATGAAGCATGTCTTCCAAGACCAGAAAAGCAAATTGCATAAAAATACTCTCTCCTATTTGTCTCGTATGAACTGAAAAAAGACATGAAAGATGAAAGTAGTTGAATATACCTGAAATGGGCAGAAGAGTAGCCGCGATAGAAGACCAACTGCTTTGATGGATTAATATTATGATCAATCCAGTTTGACCATGTCCTCAGAGCTCTTCTATAGGCCTCAGATGCATCAAACTTTGGATAAAGATAATCTCCCTCTTTATAGTAGCTTTTCCTGTGAGAAATAACTATCATATTACTCCAGTGCTCCAGTATCTTTTACAGAAGTAAAAATGGCCTAAAGAAGAGTTCATGCACAGCTCAACCAGACTACATTTCAATTAGTTGTCATCAATATAAGCCAACCAAGTAATTTTCTTGGTAAGAAATGCATGGACATCATATTACTTTTCAGCATTTCAAATTTTATTTATCCTCGCTGAATATTAACAGTACTATGGATGATCTTATGTTTTCAACCACCCAAAAAAAATTTAGAAAGGAAGAAACACCCAAAACAAACCAGTGGTGAACACCCCTGAATGAACCAGAAACCTATATTCCAATCTGCAGGACAAATGTACGAAAAGTAAATATGAGATAAGCTTGTACCCTCGAGCAGTTTTTCCATGAGCCCACCAATGGCCAGTGTTAAAGACAAGAATGTCAGCCCTCTTCCAACGTTTAGCAGTCTTGTCAATTTGATCTATTGAAAGAGTTGGATTTGAACTCCCTTGTGCATTAATGCGGACTCCTTCCTTCACGAGGAAATGAGACCTCACAAATTCTACTGTACAGTCATAGTCCTGTCCAAGATCATCAGAAACCCTCACAATCACTAAGGGTACTTTTTGATCCATTGACTCCCCAAAACTAAGTTGACCTTAAAACGACTATGATGTAATTCTGCATGCTGAAAAACTAATTATGGAAAATTGGATTTAACTTAAGATAATTTCAGCCACAATCAAAATATTGTGATGTCAATCCTTAAACCAAATGAGAAGTGTCGGTTAGAAGTTGTGTTCCAGAAGGTAAGCTTTCTATCAAACCTGATAGAAGTCAATTTAGAATGATCAAATATGCGTGCGGATGCATGCGTGAACTTGCTGACACACACACACACATAGATTTAGCATGTTCAATGAAAGTAATTCTACCTTCTAAGTAACATGAATTATACATGTGAACCTATCCAAATGGCTAATGGGGCTCGAAATTATACTAACCAATCAATGCTTGAGAAAGCAACAAGTTATCAAGAAAAAATTTCCTCAAGTGCAAATTATATATGTCCACGAAACGGAAAATTAGGAGCACAAGGATCTAAATTACCTCGAATTTGAAAACAAAGTAGCCTCTTCCCTTAGTTATTTTGTGGCCGTGAACCTCACGCATTCTGCTTTTATTATGCAAGCCCTCACGGAGGAGGCAAAGGATTGACTCGAACTGGTTCCGATTCATGGAATCTCCTACCAGCATCAACTTTTTACCCCGTAGTCTCACCAAGAAGTCTGTTGCATTAAACCTACGAGTGACAATGAGTGTCAAAACAAAATGTAATCACAAGAAATTGATAAATTTTCATAACAAGGAGACAAATACAACCAAAGTAAAATAAGATTTTATAATAATTATTCAATTACTGAAACAAATAGATACTAGGAAATCTTTTTCAATAATGTTTCAGTGAGAGCATGCTACAAAAATTACATTGAAATAATGCTGGAAGTGGAACTAGTTACATTGCACTGAGCCTGGACATAGAACAAGTAGCATAAAACTTGAGGACCATGCAAACCATCAAACTCTCTATACTCTAAACTTGTAATCAAAGAGGCAAATGATGCTGCAGAATTGAAGGAACCAAACTGAGCAATCATGATATCTCTAGACACCATTTGTAATTCATGTCCCAAAACCACATCTGAAAGTTCAATTTGTAAATATACATCCGTAAACTACTCATTGCAAAAATATCAGTTTTCGGCCCTTATTTGTATGTACTGGTCCAATATTTCCCATAACAGTTCAAATATATGAATGACTCATCTTTGGCAAGGAGATGTTTCAATCCTTCAAATCCATGCAAGGTTATTAGATGTTCAACATCACTGGCTGTGCCGTGGGAGGGGGTAGGGATCTCCATAAAGGGAAACTTAAAAAAATTGTGATTTCTTAAAACTATACATTAATTAGCCCCTTTTTTCTTAAAACTATACAGTTAACTAGCCCCTACTAAGATGTTAGTTAACTCCTGAATCCAGATCACCTCCATCGGATCCCTCGTCCCTGCAGTCAAACCACCAGTTGCCATCCGTGGGCATCACCTCTGTAACCAGATCACCACAACTCTTTAAGATCACCTCTATGTAATGAGATCATTATCATCCATTGGCATCACCTCTCTCATCAGATCCTGATCCAGTTCCAATTCCAAGTTGTTGCACCGTTTCACCATAATCATCATGCTATCCAAGGAATCATGTCTTTGAAGATAGGTTCTAGCTTTGACTACCTCCTATGATCCTATCACGTCCAATGATTTCCTTGATTTATCAAATGTTACATAATGAGATTCCAAAATTCATAATTTATCACTGGCCTCAAGCCCTTTCTCATCATGAAGAAGCTGTTAATGAGACAGGAATGAGCTGAATTTAGGCAACTTCCTAGGCATGAAGTGGATTTAGGATATGCACATGTTTGGAAGAGTGATTAAACAGACAGAGTACAATATCAATGGATGCAATGGTAGTAATGAATCTAGTGACAAGTGATAACCAATAACAAGTGAATGGAAGGTTTCCTTTTTCGCAATCTATAAAAGGAGGGTCTAGAAACGCAGAATATCTGAACAAAATTTCTATTTATGACGAAACATCAATCATCCTTTTCTCAGAAAGGTTGCTTCATGGGATAAAATAAATAAAACACAGTTCTTCGTGAGAAGCTTTTATTATCCACTACACATAAAAGTTTTCCAGACCTCGTTGATTCAAGCTTTCTCAAGCAAGCAAGACGTTTGGCAACCTAAAGGGTCCTAAACTGTAATTGAGCTTGAACTTTAGTCAAATCTATATCCTTGGTAGACATTCAAATTAGATAGTACGAGCTATTTATTGCAGCTACATGGAAGCCATTACACATATTCTTCCAAAAGAAGATACCTTGGAAGATTACAACAACATTGAACCACAACAGAGAAGAGACAATAATAAAGCACACAGAAAAGAGATACCTTGGAAGATCACATCCCTGAGGCTTCCACCGCCATTTGAGATAGTCAGAGTCACTCCTTCCATTGCTCTGGCAATCAAAAGCTTCATCGACATAAGGGCAAGAACGCGGTTCGTAAAGCGGATAATGCTCGTCTTTCACCCAAGTCCCCGCATACAAATCACACCCAATTTCACCGATTTCACCGAATGGGTTCCCATTTCCACTACCTGGGTCTTGCTCAGTTCCGTCATTGGATTCCGTCGGCTCATCAGTTTCTGAATTGGACGAAATGGGTTGGTGGGTTGGTGGCTCCTCTGGTTCTGGGGAGGGGGAATCGGTGCCAGAAGGAGGAGGAGGAGGAGGAGAAGGTGGGTCTACAGCTACCTTAAGTGGGGTTGTGGAGTTGAGGAGAGAGAGATTGGAATGGGTAAGCGAGGAAGAAAAAGATGGGATTTTGGGAAGGAGATCTTTGTAGAGAAAAAGAGAAGGCTCGAGAGCTCGTTTGGAGAAGACGAAAATGGCGAAGAGGAAGAGGGTGATGAATAGAAGAGCAGTGAAGGTGTAGCGATTCTTTTGGGTCGTGGAATTGGATGTTGTTGTTGCCACTGCCATTTCAGCATTTGATATCGAGGGAAGAGTGGAGGCTGTGTAGTTGCCGCGAGAGAGAGAGAGGCAGTGAACTTCCCGATGGGGAAATGGAATGTTTTAATTTTGTTTGATCAAATAATAGGGTTGTCCAATGTAAATCTTTCTTTGTTTACCTATTTTTTTCTTTTCTTCAACCCAAAGTTGCCCTCCCCTCACCTCAAATCTAGACAAGACACCTCCTCAATTTTAAGGTAATACTAAGAAGACTAAATTTTTAAATTTAATTTTTCAAACCAAATGATGTGAATATTAATGATTGAATTATTATTTAAGTGTTAATTAATGTTCTCCAACCGAAATGTCAATTCCCATGTGGCGACGACATGGATTGGCAGCAAGAAGGTTGTTGTCAAATTTGATAGCAGCTTCAAAATTAATTATTAATTTTTTTATTGGTATAATCATTATTATAATGAATCACCGGTGCATTGGTTTGTTGTCGGGTGCATTAAGAGTAAATTGTAGCAATGGTCCCTCAACTAAAAATCCATTACCATTGGTCCCTCAACTTATCAAAATGTATAGCTATAGTCCTTTTCATCAATTTACTCAAAATTTTGTCAAAATAAGTTATGTTGGAATAACCATTTATATAATTAGGGTCCCTCAACTCATCAAAGTGTGTAATTATGATCCTTTTCGTCAACTACGTCAAAAATTTTGTCAAAACGAGTTATGTTGGAAGGACCATTGCTACAATTTGGTTAAAGTTAAGGGACCATTTCTCCAGTTGAATTAAAGTTGAGGGACCAATGGTAATGAATTTTTAGTTAAGGGACCATAGCTGCATGTTTTGATGAGTTGAGAGACCAATGGTAATGGATTTTTAGTTGAGGGACCATTGCTCCAATTGAGTTAAAGTTCAGGGACCATAGCTACAATTTACTCAGTGCATTAATATCTCTTTGGTGCATTTGTTGAACGGTCCCGATTTAATAATTATTAAATGTTTGTAATTAAATTTTTATTGGTTTAATCATTTATTTTATAAAAACAATAAATAATAATTTAATTTGACATATCTGGTGGAAAGTAAAACTTTAAAAGATGTCAAAATGCCACATAGGTTATCAAATTTAAATTTTATATTCAAAATTTGACACCTCCTTTGGAGCTGCTCTAACATTACCATCGTCCAATGTCCACTTGATTTTCATTGTTGTCATTGTTCGAGGTACAAGATTTAACATATTTGGGGAGGAATTGACGAGCTAAGAGCAACTCCACCGATTTGTCAAAAGACAGGGAAAGATGGCCGAAAAATGGAGGGCAACCACTATACCCATTGGGTTGCCCAATTAATTCAAGCCAATGCCTGAGCCTGCTGGCAGTGCAGATGTCACACTGACGTCGCATAATGGAGCGTGTGAGTACGAGCTTAGTTCCAGCCGACAAAGCCGTTGGGCTATCTGCCTTCTGCGATGTGGATGGTATGATTTTCAATGGTCAGTTGATCTAGACCGTTGAATTTTCAACAGTAACTATGTTTGGATAAGAGAAATAGACTTAGAATTTAGATGAAAGTCAGAATTTATAAATTGACATGCACCAGTTCCCTTATTTGGATTCAACAGTAACTATGTTTGTAGTAATGACACACCCCGACCGAGATCGAGGCATGCTGGCCGTCACGTGAGGGTGACGTAGCCATGTGCACAGTGCGGAAGCATTATAAAGAAAGATGTACGAATGAATAAAAACCAACTTCAAGAGTGTTAGAACAGAAATAAGTGTGAATACAGATTCAGAGCATAAAAGTCTAGGTGCAGTCAAGCATAAGAAGTACTTAATTAAACAACACCCGAAGGTGGTCCTACATAGGTGATGATCTGTCAGAACGTCTGATGTGTCCTCGTGAGCCACCAACAAAGCTACCTAAAACCTGGAGGGGCGCAAAACAAAAGCGTGAGTGGGCAAAAACAAAGTTTTTCAAAATTCATTTCATAAACAGCCTTTATATCCTCTCGCCGTAAAACCTGTATACTTTCCCAGAAATAGTATATACATATACTAAATCTCATCTGAAAATCATCATCGTCAATAATGCCACAAATCATGAATATGCCATGCCATACTAATCAAATCATCGGGTAAGTATTTCAAATGCAATAATAACTGCAACAGCTCGTCAGCTGAACTCTAACTCATAAATCATGCCTGCACACGAGTCGAACCGACTTATAGTGGTCTATACGACAGAACTGGGTGTAAACAATACGCTCTAGTGCTACAATCACGTGAAGACTGTGCGAATGATCGAGGGTCACCTATGAGTCGAACCCACTGAAAGTGGTCTATATGACAAGACTGTGCACCTAACTTGGATCCAAGATGAGCATGTGGTGCGGGAGGTGAACATCATGTGAAAGACTATGCCCCTAACCCTGGGCGGGAGCACTAACACCGGAGTACAGGTTAATGAGTTCTCAATGTATCTCATCATACTTTTCATAACTCAACCTCATATTCACAACACATAATCTTACCTGTACTTACCTGAGCGCCCGCAGCACCAACAATCATGCACATATAATTCTTAAGTTATAATCACAATTATGTATGCATTGGCATGGCAATTCATTTATAAAAGCATTTGAAATGCAATTCTGGGAAAAATACGTAGTATATAGGTATGTACGGAAAACAAAAGCCCACTCACTGGTATGTAGACGGATCGTAGCCTGCGTGCCTAGCCTGGCTACGCTCGTCCTCCGGATAAGTCTCGCCTATGTGAGAAACAACTATAAATACGTTATTTTAAAGCACATAAATGAAACTAGGAAATAACTTCTCATACATTGCTCAATTGAGGTGTGTGAATATACTAAAATGATCTACACAACCTCAGGAACAACCCCATATTTTAAAAATAATTTTTGGAGGTCCCACGCTCCCTCACGCACTGGCCAAGGCACGGCCAGACGCGCCCCCACGCGCAGGCACATGCCTGGCACACTGACGGTAACCCTAACGGCGTTAGGGAATATTTCGTCAGAAATACGGAATATTTCGTCTAATATAATTGATGCCGTCTAAAGCCGTTAAGAATATTCCGTCAACTTGACGGACGGAATATTCGTCGTCTTCTACCTCTGAACTCCGACGACCGTCGCCGTCGCTGGAAACTGGGAAATTTTTCAAACTCACTATTCTCACTCGATTCTCAACCAATTTCTACGAAATTACTACCAAAATGAAGCTTAGGACCTAAGGAATCACGTTATACCTATTTGAAGCTTTAAATTCCACGAAATCACGTCGGAGCAAGCTTGAAAATCCGGCGACCTCTGCAACTCCTCGTATCTGGGCTTCCCGACGTCCAAATTTAACCAACGATGCACTCCGAGCATCGTGAGAAGGTCCTTAAGCTTGCTATGGTCTTGAAAATCGAAGAAAAACACAAGTTTAAAAGTTGGTGAACATTGCCACCTTCGGAGGTTCGATTTCCATGGTTTTCCGACGTCCAAACTTAGCCAAAACTCAACCATTTCACTTAGGACGAAGAGAGGATACCTTTAGGAGCCTTGAAATGGCTTGAAACCTTGGTAAACACCTCGGTGGTACTGTACCTCGACAGCCCTCTCGAAAACTAGGGTTTTTTCAAAGGTTTCCTTGCTTGAAAAAGGTACTGCTCGACTCGTCTCAACACGAGGAGCACGAAAGTATACTTAAAAACCTCGATCTGCAAGGTTTCGAAGGGGTTTGAGATTGGTCTGTACGGTTGCAAGGAGAAAGGGTGAGTCCGAGAGTGAGAGAGAGAGAAGAGAGAGCACGAGAGGGTGTGAGGAGTCCAAGGGTGTGTGTATGGTCCTCACACTAACACCTCACCAAAGAACCAAAAGAAACTAACCTTAGGTTCTAATTGGTCCTCAACCAATTTTACTACAAAACCCTAACTAAAGTTAAACCAATAGGTTCCCACTAAATTGGAAACAATACCATTGGTCCAAAAACTCAAAGTTTTGGGCCTTTACACTTAGTCCAAATATAAATGTAACCCAACCCTTAAGGGTAAATCTGTCCATTCACAAGTTCGAGGATAATAAAGGTACAATTTCCGGGACGGGCTGTCACAAGTAATCCTAAATTTCTTCATCCAAACAGAGTGTAAAAAAATTTGGAAATTTTTCTTCAGTTGCCATGTGGCGTAATTTGGTGCATCCTACAATAATAATTTTGAAAATCAAAGGCTAGCATTAATCCACGGGTAAAAAATCCGAAATAAATACAAAAAAAAATTCTATAAATACCCAACCATCTTGTTATTCCCCACACCATACCACAATTCAATATTTATTTTTTTACAACTCAATATTATTAATGGATAATGACACGTGGAGCGATGAGAGTGGTTGAAAATCTCTCATAAAAAATATATGGCGATAATGACACATGGAGGATAAGGCCAATAAAACATAACTAAAGTAAAATATATATATTTGTGAGTTGTAACCGCCATTGCCCTTGCTCTCTCCAAACTGTTGTTGACTCATACAAAGATAATTATTGTTTAGAGTGAATAGTAAGGACAATTTCACTGACTTGCCCTTTGCTCTTGCCCTCCTAAAATTGGTGGACAGTAAAGGTGTTGGGTGGTATAATATAATCTACAATCGTGGTCGTATAATTGCTATATTCTGGGTAAGTTGCGTGCGTGAGTGATTTTAGTTAATACATGTAAATTTAAAAGTATGTGGAGAATTTATGTATGGCAATGTTATGAGGATTGAGATGCCATACGTTGGAGTGTACCATTTTGTTTGTGAAGCAAACGTGGAAAGAGTAATACTAGATCCACCAACTTATTCAAACTTTTTAAATCCCAATTGATGTGAAAATATTTTATTTGATTTTATTTTATTATAGTAGAGATGCAGTTTGAACCTTCTTTGGTCATAACATATGAAAATTTGACACCTTATTCAGTCGTAAGGTACAATTACGTTAATTAATAGTTGGGGACTTCAGTATTATTGCGGGACTAATTACTCCACGTACCACACTAATAAGTTTAAAAGCTCGTTTGGATATAATTGACGACCCGTCCCGAATTATAATATATTTTATCCTCAAAAGCGTGGAAATGACGATTTTACCCTTGAAACGTTGTGATGTGAATATATAAGCGGGCTAAGGAAAATGGACCAACCACTATATTTCCTATTACCCTTGATCCGTCCATACAATCCGTACACCCATACGCCCAACCAGCTTCATCGTGCAACAGATCGAGCTAGTGGAGGCCATTTCCAAGTTCCTTGCAAGCTCAGGAACGTAGTCATACCCTTAGTTGAGTGAACAGACCTCGAAAACCCGGGAACACATAACCTCCGGCGAGGTGCTCTGCTGCACAGTTGTGATCGTGTACATTTCACGGTGTTTCAAGGCTCGAGGAAGTCGATAAACTACTTCATAAAGACCTAGGGACAATTTTGGAACGTTGCAGGTTTAGCCAGAATATTGAAGGAATTTTCGACCACTTTTCGTGGGTTTTAGGACTTTAAATAGGTAAGATCATGTTCTCCTGGTTGAGACCTTCAATTTAGTACAAATTTCATGAAATTTGGACGAAAAATGAGGAAGATATTAAGGTTTAAAGTTTTTCCAGAAACCGGCGACGTAGTGGTGACCGGCGTTGGATTCCGGCGAACCATCGAAGAAGGAAGGGGAATATTCCGTCAACTTTGACGGAATATACTAACGGCGACTAACGGCGTCATGTACATTTAACGGTATATGCTGTTATTTAACGGAATATTCCCTAACGCCGTTAGGGAATCCGTCAGTGTGCCAGGCACGTGCCTGCGCGTGGTCGACGAGTGTGGCCGTGCCTTGGCAGGCGCGTGGAACGTCAGAATTTTTTTCTAAAAATATGGGGTTGCTCATGATGTTGAGTAGGCCATGATGTTCAAACACCCCAATTCAGCAACGTATGAGAAGTTATTACACTGTTTGGTACATGTGCTTAAAATTAATGTTAAAATAGTTGTTTCACATATAGGTGAGATGTTTCCGGAGGACGAGCGCAGTCAAGCAAGACTTGGGGGTTACGACCCAGCTACATACCAGTGAGTGGGCTTATGCTTTTCTATATATACGTATATATGTGCTTTACGTTTTCCCAGAAACGGTTTTTAAATGGTTTTTATGTTCTAAAATGCCATGTCATATTGCTTTATATTTTAGCATATGATTTAGTATAGTTTTGCATAATGTTGCACGCTATTGTTGATGCTAAGGTAAGTTCAGGTGAGTACGCATTATTGGTATAGTTGTTTATTGGTTAGTTGTGAATCGATAAGTGTAGAATTCATTGTCCTACACCCTGGTGTTAGTGCTCCGCTCGAGGCCAGGGCCTAGCCTTCACGTGATTGTTCACCTCCCGCACCACACGCTCACCTTGGATCCAAGGTAGGTGCCAGCCTATCGTACAGACCACCTTAGGTGGTTCTGACTCGTAGGTGACTTGCGATACTTCGCACAGCCTTCACTTGATCGTAGCACTTGAGCGTATTTCTTTACACCTAGCCTGTCGTACAGACCACTTTAGTTGGTTCCGACTTGTGTGCAGGATTTGATTGATGAGTTATAGACTCAGCCGTACAGGTCACGTTAGGTGACTCCGGCTGATATGGAATTTTATATTCATTCATTTCACCTGGCTTACTTATGCATTGTTGAGATGATAGACATGGCATACACTTGGTGTTTCACTATTCTCGAGCGTGATTCTCATATACGTATGTAGTACTATTTTTCTTGGAAATTATACAGGTTTTACAGTAAGGGGTTATTACTTTTGGAAAGATAAATGGTTTTGAGAAGCTTTGCTTTTGCCCACTCACATTTTCTGTTTTGCACCCCTCCAGGTTCTAGATAGAAGTTCGTGCTTGTGGAGCCAAAAATAATCACAAGGTGACACGTGGATCTTTGGATAAAAGAGGACAAAAATACCCTTGAGGCATATCGAGATTCCTACGCGCGAGCAGCGGGCAATCATCTCTCAACCAAGTCAAAAGTGCCCAAAATAGGTAACAATTCAAAACCTATCTCATTCATCCTCATCAAATCCCTTCTACAAGGTAACTTCCAAAACCTATTTCATTCCATATTTTTCTACCTCATTTCCCCTTAATTAGCTAATTGACTATTCCATAACTCCCAAATTATTTCTTCCAAAATTATGTTAATTAGTCAATTAATGGATTTATTACCTAATTAATCTATTAATGGCTAATTAACTACAAATTACACCCAAAAAATACCCCAAATGGTCGGTCCCTATTCTCCTAATAGGGCCGGCCATATCCCTATATATAGCTCTCCATTCTCTCTAAAAACTAATTCCAACTCTCTTGCAAAATTCTCTAAATTCTCCAAACACTTTTCTCTCAAAATTCTAACTTTGGCATCAGAGGTGCTTCGACCAAAGCCCCCCCCCCCCATTCATCATGGGCGCGTGAGGCTCTTGGCCTTGACCTAAGGTGTTAATTGTTTTGTAGGTGCAATTTTGTCTAAGAAGAAGAAGGCGGAAATTTGCATCCACAGTGTTGCTGGCTCACAAGGACTCTACGGTCCATCTGAGTAGGGTTTCTTTCATGTTCTGTATAATTAGTACTTAGCCTTCTGGACTGCATTCTGATACCTATGCTCTGGTTGTGTGTGTATCTATACCCTAAACACCTTTATTAGTACCTATATACTTATCTAGTGTAGAATAGCTAGTTGATTTTTATTTACCCTCATTTTTACTTCACTATCACTTCCGCACCACGCACATGGTTACGTCACCTGCACGTGATGGCTAGCATGCCTCGATCGAGGTCGGGGTGTGTCATATACTTTTAAAATGACTGAAAGTGTTTTTGATGAAAATGTGTTTAGAATCAATCTTTAGGAAAGATGAAAGTAAATCCTAGAAAAGCACTTAAAAATGCTTCCTAAAAAAAGCACATAACTGGTGCTTCTTGCATAAAGCACTTTAAGTGCTTTTGGAACCCAAAAACATTTTCTAAAATGTTTTCAATCATTTTAAAAGTACATCCAAACAAGCCGTAACTCTAAGCCACAAATTCCTACCTTAAATTCCACCTAAATAGTTTTCATTACTAGATTTCATGAATGAGAATTAAAAAATAATAATAAATAAATAAATAAAAAACCACGTACATCACCACCTTTAGCATTGTCGTCGCCCTCACCGCACTACCTTAGTTGCAACTTCGCCACCACCACTACTATTCTATGGCAATCAGCCACACTCTTAATGTCGTCATTGCAATCAGCGCTCCACCACCATCACACCACCCTACCACCACTAGCACCACATTTCTATGGACATGATCAACAACCATTCTTCACTGTGGTCACCACTCCACTACCACTATCACTACTGCCACCACCACCCCCACATGATGATTCTAAATACATAAGGATCTCTATATTTAAATTCTGTTACGCTATGTTTGGATGAAGAAATTTAAGATTACTAAGAAATTTTAAAATAACGGAAATTGAAATGACGGGATTTTATTTTCTAAAATTTGTGAATTTTCATGTTTGGTTAATCTAAAAGAACAATGGAATTGAATGCATAATTTGTTATTTTCAAACTCTCAATCATAGACATTCGGAATGACACCTATTTACATGGAATTTAAACTTGGAAATTGGAGGTCCTAAATTTCAAGTTTTTTTTCTCGCGGAAATTTTAAATTTCTATGTTTATGAACCCAAACAAGTGAATTGATGCATGTCAATTAATAATTCTGACTTTTATCCAAATTCTAAGTTTATTTCCCTCACCCAAACATAATGTTAAACTCTTAAGTTTGCCAAATAAGAAACTTCATAAATTCAAAAAATGTACACTCCATATTTCAAATTCCGTCATTTTGAAATTTCTTAGTATTCTTAAATTTTGTCATCCAAATAAAGTATAAGATCTATGGAAAATTGCTTGACAATTACTCATGATTCTTACTACTCTTGTGGCATGTTGGAATAAATTGCAAGGTATGAGTATCATTCTGAATCCTGACAAATCCCCTATTTATTAGCACACAAAGAAGGAATAATTAATGGGCCACATGTTAATAACATGTGTTCCAATCCAAATTCCTAACATGCTATCGTAACCAAGGGAAGGGGGTAAAGGGTATATTAATCTCATATCTGAACAACTTAGTTATATATCATACCCCCTTACCCATATCACTCTCATTCTCAAAATCATTCTACTATCAATTTATAAAATGAATATTTTCAGACTAATCCACACAATGAATTAGCTATAACAAGATATCGAACTCAACAAATATTAAACCATCTTCACCCTTTATACGAAACCTCTTACATAAAAAAGAAAATGTATATATTCGAACAAAAAAAAGAAAAGAAAAAGAAATGGGTACATTAAATCGTAGTACTACAAGGTTTTCTCTCGTTATTTTGTATGGTCAACTAGTATAACGACTACTTCTAATCTAAGTTATATGTAGGTGTTAGTGAGGTGACAAGTGTCTTGTTGGAAACTCCAGCAAGGGCACCAAACTAACAAATTTTGAAAGAATGAAATATCTGAAGAAAAAAAATTCTCTTTGAATGAATGAATAAATGGATAATTACAACAGAGAAAGAGTATATATAGCTTCTCCTAATTACAATTAAGTCTCTAACTATCTTTACTAATTGCAATTACAAGTATAAACGAACTACTTAATCAATGGACTTAAATTGTTAACTGTATTATGTTGAAATATTCCATATCGGCCGTGTCTCTGATAAAAGAAGAGTTTATATATTCAAAACTCACTCCAACTAATAGTGAGGCATTTTGTGATAAAACCCCACACTGACAGATTGTGTAGGTGGTAATTACTAAGTTGGGACAATATCGATGTTGTTGGAAGTGGGCATTTAGCCCGTCTCTCTGATAATTTTACATGTTATCAAAGTCAAGGAGCAGCCCGTACTACCACTTGATGGGTGGGTCCCCTTGGCCTCGCGCGATGATGGTGGGTCCCTTGCCCTTACTTGTAGGGTGAGTCTCCTTGGCTCCACGTGGTTGCCGATGTGTGGATCTCCCACGTGTGACCCACTAATTGGGTCCCACGTGAGGGGGCGTGTTGAAATATCCTACATCGGCTGTATCTCTGATAGAAATTCTAACCTACTCCAACTAATACCGAGGCCTTTTGTGATAAAACCTCACACCTAACGGATTGTGCAGGTGGTAATTACCAAGTTAGGGACAATATCGGTGTTGTTGGAAGTGGGCCTTTGGCCCGTCTCTCGGATAATTCTACATATTGGATTACTTGGCTTTTAGTTCTTCCTCTTTACACCCCTTAAGCTAAACTTGGAAGAATCAAAAAGACCAAGCGAAAGCTTGGAGTGAAGATACAAAATATGTGCTTGCACAAACCTTTAGTGTGAATATCGGCTAATTGATCTTTGGTGCACACATATTGCACTTTAACAAGATGAGCAAGCACCAATTCTCTAATATAGTCGTAATCAATCTCTATATGCTTCATCATAGAATGAAAGACTGGATGGGACGCAAGGGAAATGGCAGAAATATTATCACATCAAAGAGTAGGATTCTTATAGAGAGGAAAACCAAGTCATGAAATACCTTGCAAATCGAAGTGATCTTAGTTGTCATATGAGCCAGAAAACGATACTCAACCTCAGTAGATGATCGAGCAATGATGGATTGCTTTTTTAGCACTCCAACTGATAGATTATGACCCATAAAAACTGTAACCACTACTAGAGCGTCTATTAAAAGTGGAACATGCCCAATCTTCATCAAGATATACAGAGAAATAAAAATGGCCTTTTTGGACCAAAGACCATGAGAAATTATCCCCTTGAGAAATCTAAGTATCTTTTTAGCAGCTTGCATATGAGGTTCTCTAGATGCATGCATAAACTGACCAACTTGGTTCACTGCAAATGAGAGATCAAACCCGGTCCATGTGAGATAATGTAAGCCTCCAACAATAGACTTATATTTTGGAGGATTTGACAGTAAAGGGCCACTATGATCAAGTTTAACTGTACTGAGAGGTGTAGAACAAGGTGTGGCACCTTCCATGTTGATCTTCTTAGAAGATTAAGGAGATATTAACCTTGAATAAGGAAAATTCCTTCAGCTAATCTGTGAACCTTAAGACCCAAAAAATAATGCAATGGACTAAGATCCATAACTGGAAATACATCGCTCAACCTCTGAATAAACAATTGATAGATGGAAGAGTTGGGGCTTGTAACCAATATGTCATCTACATAAACTAGAACAATAACCTAAACTAGAGCTTTGAGAACAAGCAGACATGCATTAGAGGATGATTGATGAAATCCAAAAGATTGCAGTACATGAAACAACTTATCAAACTAAGCTTTTGGAGCCTGTTTAAGACCATAAGAGATTTCTTGAGTTTGCACACATGACTTGCTTTACTAGGATCACTAAAACCTGAATGTTGTTGCATAACACATCTTATTTCAAATCATCATTGAAAAATGTATTACTGATAGCCAAATGATTAAAAAAACCACTTGAATTGAACAATAAGTTTAACAGATAGTCACTAGTTTAACAACTGGAATATATGTTTCTTGATAATCAAGATCTTTTTGGTGATGAAACCCCTAAGCCACAAGTCTAGCTTTATACCTCTCAATAGAACCATCAGGATTTTTCTTGATTCTAAAAACCTATTTACGATCGACTAAATTTTGAGAAGAAGAAGAAGGAACCAAAGTTCAAGTTCCGGTGGATTGAAGGGCATTAAATTCATCATGCATTGCTGATCTCCAATGTGCATATTTAGAGGCTTGCAAGTATGTGGTATAAACAAAATTCATAGATGCAGGAAAAGGATGTTTGGTAGCAGAGCATGCCTTGGGTTTATGTATACCTGCCTTAGACCTAGTAACCATAAGATGGATGTTACTAAAAGGAGGTGGATGAGAGGGGTATGGTTGATGAGAAGAAAATATTTGTAAGGGAGAAGTATGTGGTAAAGAAGAATTAGTGGCAGATGAGATATGAGAGAGTGAGGTAGATGGTAATGAGGTTGATACAGAGAATTGAAGGTTAATAAGATCAAAGATATTTAGTGATGGGGAAGAAAGGGATTGAAGTGAATTTGTACTGGAACATGGGGACGAATTAAGGAAAGAAAAACTGGTTTCATCAAACAAAACATAGCTAGAGATATAAAGTCTCTTAGTAATAGGTCTGAACAACTGTAACATTTGTGCTGGAAATTGTACTCCAAGAAAACACAGTTCTTACTTTTGTCATCCAACTTAGAAGAGACATAAGCTTTTAACTATGGAAACAACTGCAACCAAAGACTTTAAGGCTAAAGTAATTTGGATATGTATGAAACATTAATTCCTATGTAGATTGAGCTAAACCAAAGATAAGCAAACGATTGATCAAATATATTGCAGTGGAGAAAGCTTTAACCCACTAAATGTGAGGAACATTAGAGGCAACCAACAGAGTTCTAGCGGTTTCAACCAAATGTCTATGTTTCCTTTCAACACATCCATTATGTTTAGGTGTGTGAGGACAACTAAATTGATGCAAAATTTCATGGAACTAAGAAAATATTGAAACACAGCACTAGTAAACTCACCCTCTGAATCTTAATGCAATGTATTTATTTTATTACCAAGAAAATTTTCTACATAACTTTTGAAAGTAACAAACTTCATACTCTTCCTCTAAAGGAAAAAAAAAAACCAACTATATTTGTTGTAATCATCAACAATTAACAAGTAGAATCTGTGACCACTCACTAAATGACAAGAATAGGGATCCAAAGATCATAATGCAACAATTCAAACTAAGTTGAAGAACAAGTAGCACCAAAACACAACTTATGATTCTTTCCTATAGTACAAACTGAGCTGAAGAAATCATCATAGTTTACCTTGCACATTAATTTATTGCGAGAAATAACTCTTCTAAAGATAGAGGAAGATGGATGACCAAGTCTATTGTACCATACTCGCATTGGTGCTTTGACACTTATTAATGCAGAAGATGAGCAACAAAAACCTTAGGAAAATGAAGAATGATCCTTAACAAGGGATCTATTAGAATTCAGAGTCAAAGAACAATAATTATCTTTGATAAGAAGACATTAAATTGTGCTTCATTTTAGGAACATTATGCAACTTAAAAGAAGCATGGAGATGTCTGTAAAAATGATGAACTAAAATGATTTATAAACAGACCTTTACCATCACTAATGTACACATTTTATTCCCCATTGCATAGAGCAGGAGAAGAGATGTTGGAGATATCATTAGAGGTGTGTAAAGTTACTCCCAAATCAATAAGTTAGGAAGGAGTGGGCTTAGATGAGAAATGTGAAGGAAGAATTTTATCCTAACTAAGAATATGTGCGAATCTTGGGACATACAAGCATACAAATAACTCTTACAGTAGGCATGCATTCAAAACAATTCTTTGACCCAAAGAAATTCAAAGCCTAAGAGCTTTTATCACCCTTGAAGCTCATCCTTGTTTACACAAGGGATTCACCCAAGTGGAGGGCCTTCAAGTCACCTCCTTGTTGCTTGGTTCTTTCCTTTCTTCTTGGCTCTTTACTCCTTGAATCTTTGCTCCTTTGCTTCTTGAGGATGTAAGGTAATGAGCTCCAAAAGTACCAAAAGTTTGGTACCTCTAAGTCTCCACACCAAGGATGATGGTGTGATGATGAAATGGATTACCTCAAAGGAGTTTGATGCTAGTAAGCCCTCCTAGGTAGGCTGGCCTCTATAGAAAGAAAAGAGAGAGAGAGAGAGAGAGACAGAGAGAGAGAGAGAGAGAGAGAGAGAGAGAGAGAGAGAGAGGTTCACTCTTTTGCCTCAAAGAAAACCCTAATGAGGTTAAGGCTATAAAGTTCCTTTTATAGCACCTTACACTTGAGTGGCAAACTTGCAATTAAGCCAAGTTCACTACCGCTCTCATTCTCAATTAAACTATTTAATTATTTATCCATCTCATTTATATTTCTTCACATTCATCCTTAGTTGGTGTACAATCCATTAGGTTCCACTTAGCGAGACAATGGACAATTGCTACTCTTAACAATCAATTGTGAATTGAAACTATATTTCAATTCTCCCTTTGATGAAGATTAGTGTTTACTAAACAGTGGTTAACAATAAGCTTTGCCCTTCATTATACAAATAAGAGTTTAACATAATGAGTATTCCAAAAGTTATTACATCAAATGAGTGGCTTTATAGGCATACTTCCAACAGATGAGCACACATAGCAGCTAGTTTAGCAAGAGGCACTTTACCATATATATCAAGATTCATCCGATCAAAGCAATCTTTAGCCTCATGAATTGTAGAACCACAGACTTGGAAAAGAGTATGACATGCCCCGATCCCGATATTCCCCGAATACAAGGATAGGCACGTGCTGGCCGATACCCGAGGGTGACGAAAGCCATTTATTGAATGCAAAAGTTGAAAACAAGGAATAGATAAGACTTAGAAATATAAAAGAATAATGAATATGCAGGTAAGGAATGTGTTCAGAGCATACAACTAACTAAAACACTTAAAGAATAATATAAAATTGAGTGAATAAAAGGATGGGTCCTACACCGAGAGGACTCGAAGATGCCGATGCGGAAGTGCCTTGACATCGGGATTGTATGCCTCGATTCTAAGTCCTGAAGGGGGCGCAAAACAAACATGAGTGGACCAAGTCGATATAGATATAATAAAATAGTTATCAACATACTAACCCCCAGGTTTTATGAAAACACATATATATCATGATAAACATAGGTTTTCTGAAACCTAGCATGCCGTGCAATGTCTCAAATCATAACACATATATAATAATCGCTAGTGAATGTCCAATATAACTCTCTAGGCCCCATGCCAGCTCCCCGTCTCTGAGCAGACAGTCAGAGGAAAACACACTACAGGCCCCATGCCGGCTCTCCGTCCTTGTGCTAAATAGCCAGAGGAAACACACTCTAGGCCCTATGCCAACACCAAATCGTCGCCCAGGACAGACCAGAATCTATCCCTACGTCCCGTAGCGGAATAAGGACCACTAGGTAAGTACAAAATCATTAAACATATATATACTGAAAAACAACTTCATAGTATAAAGTCATCCATCATCTATACTATAAAGAGGTGTTCGAAACATGTTCTAAATATCATATCGTCATCCATTAGATATTCTATACGAACACGGGTTATAGGAAAAATAGTATTAATTCAATCTAGCCTCAGTAAGCATGTTATCTCAAAACATTTCATAGAACATAATCATTAAATCATGCTTTTAGAAAGGGGTCCACAATAATTGCGCCTAAGCACATAAAGGGTCCAATTAATAAAACTATATTATAACAATTGAATTTGGGAAAACGGATTAAGGACGTCGAATTACCCTAAGAAGGGTTTTGACCGGATATTCCTTAATGGAATATTCCCTAATGGAATATTCCCCATAAAGGGTTTTGACCGGTTAGGATTTAGGGTTTAGGTCTAGGTGGGTTGGGTTTAGGATAATGGGTTAATGGGTTTAGGTTAATGGGTTGATAAAAGGGTCTAGGGTAAATAATTGGGTTTAGGCTTGGGTTTTAAAAGGAAAATGGGTTTGGATTTAGAGACTTCACATATGATGCCCAAGGCCTTTAAAACAAATAATAAATATATACTAAAAACAAAATAAAATAAAAGGAGGTTGGGTTGGGCTCGGTAGGAATGGCCTGAAGGCCTTGGTTACAAACGGGTTTTGGGTTTAACTCAACGGGCCTAAAGCCCTAATTTTGGCACGGCCCAAAGGGCCTGATTCGAATGGTTTAGGCCCAAAGGCCTTGGTTGCTTGGTCTCAAACGCCAGAGTTTCGGTCGAAAATTAGACACACTTTGAACGTCCCAAACTTTGTCAATACTCAACGAAATCGAATGATTCAAAAACAAAAATCGTAGTTCTCAAATAGACGAAGAGAATGGTACCTCGCACGACGTCTAACTCGCCGTGGTTTGGCCTGAAAATTCCTCGAAACCCATGGAGATTGCCAGAAACGGGGTAAGATTCAAATGGATATAACTTCTTCAATACTCAACAAAATTGGGTGAAACAAAAAGGAAAGTTGTAGTACTTAGCGAGACAAAGAGATTGCTACCTTGTACGCCGGCCAACTTGCCATGGTTTGGCCAGAAATTGGCTCGAAAACAACATGTTCCTTATTGGAAATCCGAGGAAATGATCCGAGTTCATTTTCTACGTTCAAATATGCCAACCCACTTCAAAGACAACCTAACTTACTTCTAAAACATGATCTACTAGGTTTTAAAAGGTTTTGGAACGTTACGTTCACTAAAATTGGCAAGGTCTTCATCGGGGAAAACCACAGCTCCTCGCTGGAGCTCCTTGGCTCGACAGCCGTTAGCTAGGTTCGACATGGGGTGGTCTGGTGGGGTGGTGTCATCTTCGTTGATGTGGTGTGGAAGTGAGGGTGTGTGGGTTGGTTCACGGGGAGAAGGAGATAGTACAGAAATGGGGCTTAGGGAAAAAAGAAAAAGAAGAAAGAGAGAGGAACAAGAGAGAACTGAGAGAGAAGGGAGAGAGAGACCGAGGGACACAAATCAAGGGGTGGGCCCTTTGGGCTCACCAATTAAGAATCAAAAACCAATTTGAAAATGAAAAAGATCGAGCCCAAGGTGAAATTTCAGAAAATACCCCCTTTGTTCTGATAAAATCGGGACGGGTTGTCACTGAGTATGATGACTTTATGAGGTTGATGCGCAAGATCCTTGATAGTTGGTGCAATTAAAGCCAAAGCTAGAGGAATTTCCATGAGAATTTCCATTGAAACCACGGTTATCACGATGGCCATGACTATTATTGGAAAAATTATCACGATTATTCCTCCCTCGATTAGAGTTATATTCAAAAAGACTGTTGAGCTGGTTGAGTCTAAACAAAAAATCATGTGGTGCTAGAGTTGGAAGTAACGATGCCTGAGATTGCAAAGAAAAGACATGAAATGGCTCAGCTTCAGTCGAAGACAACTTTATTTCAACAAGCCATAAAGAGCTCATTTGTGAGTAAGGGACCATGCAATTCATCGAGAGATATAGAGAAGAGACAACGCATAAAAAGCATTGTTCACTAACAGTGCCGTTCCGGTTTTGCCCCTAATCTAACGCACGAATTTCAGTCTTTTAAAAGATGTTACACGAATTGGCGATTTTGCCCTTCGATCCATTTTTCTTTGGTGATGTGTGGTGCGTATGCTTGTTGTGTTTTGTAGAAAAGATCTGGAAGCATGTTTTGTTTTGGTTTACATTATGCCATGTGTTGATCATCTTCTTCCATTTGAGAGAGGGGTCTGGTTCCATTTGAGTGAGAGGTCTGATGGTAGTGACAAAGGCCCATTTCTCAAAAGGGATAATAAATGCAAGTGGCAAAAATATATATTTATACATATATAGATGGTTGTGGTACTAATGAAGGTCCAATCTAAAAGTCAGAGGTGATGACGTGAAGTGGCAGAAAAAAAAAGTGAGATATATTGGCCAGGGCAGAAAAGATGGTCCAATCTAAAAGTGATAGTGTAAAGTTCTATGAATGGCAATGTGTGACAATTGGTTTACTTGAGGAACAAATCACTTGATTATTCAGTGATGTGTAATTCGAGTAAATTAAGAGTCCTAGTTAGGTAAGAATTGTGGAGTCTTAAATCATTGCAGCTAATCTAGGAGAATCATCTAGAGGTTCAAATACAAAGATATTGCATCATGATAGGACTCGATCAAGGTGATAGGGTTGACCTTCTTAGCTGTTAATAGGCCAACTAATAAGGAACCCTAATGGTATATAAATACTAGGTTAAGTCTCTGCTTCCATACGTTGAATTCCTCATAATACTAAATACCTATTCATATAGTAGTGGGATATTTTGGAGCATTGGAAGGACAAGACAACCTAGAGTTCATCAATGGATTCATCTTCATAACCATGTCTCTGAATTCTACAGATAAGTTTATTTCCTTTTCATGTCGATTTCGTTATTGTATTCGTGATCCTAATGTCTTGTTGTTGCTCTTATGATTTCATAATATATCTTACAAGTGGTATCAGAGCTACACAACAAGCTTAGAGTTCGGATGAAAGAGAGCTGTGATATAATTTTATTTGGTATGATTCCTATTGACTATAATATATGGACTGGTCTGGGTGGTGACAATGGATGTTGCTGCCGCTAAGTTGTATTCATGAAATTTTATTTTTCCTTTTGGCTCTCGCTTAATTATTAGGAATGGGTTTGTTTTGCTTTCATGGATAAGGCATAAAGAAGTGAGTTTTCTCAGGTTTCTTTGTCTCCTATAAACCCTAAAATTATATATATATATATATATATATATATATATATATATATATATATATATTGGTTCGACTAATCATGCTCTAGTGATATGATTCTGGTGTTTTTTCTTGCTTCCGTTTATTGCCATATAAAGTAGCCTTTAAATTTTTAAATTTGGTAAGTTTGCTTGTATTCATATTATTTTGAGTTGATGGATCAAATTAACCGTATGGATACTGGTTTCCTGGGTGAGCCATCATACAGGATTTTATCGGCTTTCATGCTTGAAAATTTTGAGTTACTATGGTTAATTAACATGTTATAAAAGGCATTCCCAATCTGTTTGTTTTCGATGAACCGATACTGGTGAAACTATTTGCCAACTTATGTATATATAAACAAATTATTGTATTAGGAAGGATTGCTTGCAGTGGTTAGTTTGGGGTTTTTCAATTTTTTAAGAAATTGATAAATTGTTTCAATTGTGATGTGAATTATTTTTGTCTGAAATTTTGTCAAAATTAATCATGCTAAATTATAGTCTTTTCAAACTATAATTATTATGGGGTATGATTATAATCTTGTCACCAATAGCCAAAGTCGTGTCTCCATTAAAGTCTCATTAAAAGGAATTAGAAAGAAAAAGAAAAAAAAAAGGGAAAAGAATAAGTTTTGGTTCTTGGTTCTTGGTTATTTCTATATGAAATTGACAGTTCGTTTCTATTTGGAATTAACAGATTTGTATGTTTAATTTATGTCTGAAACTTTTTATGAATATCAGATGAGCAATGAATATTTGGTGAATTTATAATCTCAGGTCTATACTGAACATTCTCTGCAGTTTCTAAAGCACCTCTCTTTTCGAATTCATTTTTGCCTCGCTTAAAATTTTAAAAATCATGAAATTTTGTGAAATGGTGGCCATATATGTCTAGTACATACCTAAAATTTTTTATGACAATCTAAAGAGAATTGAGTTTTTAGTGAATTTGCAAACTAAAGTAGTACTGCTGAATTTTGGTACTTCAAAACTAGTTTTGTTATGTGATATTGTTTTCACTTATTTGTGCACATCTATTTGTACCAATTATTATACAAGTTTATGGTTCCAATGTGGCCTTATTTAATGCAAATTCTTAATATGAATGACTCTTATTAGACAACACTGATTAAATTTTGATTTAAAGATGTATTGGTTTGGTCATCAATTCTGATTATGATGATAATTGTCTTTTGAGAGAAAATTGGAAAGTGGCATTAGTTTACTAATTGATCATTTTGGTCCCTATCGAATAACTGAATAACCATGTTTCCTCTTTCGAGAACTCTATTGTTCAATGTCAACAACGACATACTTTTGTGTCTGATTGAATCTTTTGAGAATTATTGAATATCCAACAAAGCGGTTATTTAATACTGTTCTAAAGGATTATTTCGAAAAATCAGAATTATAATTTATATGGTGAATACTTTTGTCCCAATGGGAATTTCAGGAAATCACTCACCAAATATAAATTAGTATTATAGCAAATCATAAAGTACTTCTAACATATATTCATCTGGCCAAAGCTGTTGAAGCTATATGTATTTTGTGTATTTTATGTTTTTGCTAGCTATGCAGGTATTTTCTTTGCATGATTAGTTTCTGCCCAAAGGTGTAATAATCATGCAATTTGGAGTTGGTTCGATCCTCCATAACTCGACTACTTCCATGATGAATCTTGCAGAATTGAAAATGAGTAGGTAAATTTGCCAATCTTTTGCCTTAATTTTATGTGAGTTCTAAATTGGATTAAAATTATTGTTGAAAAATTGATGTTGTTGAGATATCTATGTGTTTACTTTAATCGACTTTGTTTTAGAATTACATAAATTTTGAGTTTGGATTCTCTTATTAGGTTTCATTTTAAATTATGACCTAATCTTTAACACATATGTGGGTCTTCTCTCATACACTAAAATAAATTTTGTAGCCATTGGTTTATCTAATCACTTGTCACTTTTAGATCGATTAATAATGTTGAGATATTGTTCCTTATATAAGCCTAATTTTGATACGTATAGATTGGTTTATTATGTCCAAACCAACTATTTTGTGACTCAACAAATTTGTTTAAGAAGTTTTTGTGTTTTGGGCATATTAAAGGTTATTTATCTAATTAAATGAACCTTTAATTTATTTAAGAAATTTTCGTGTTTTGAGCATATTAAAAATTGTAAATTGATTTTATTTAAGTTATGATTAAATCTGAAATTTTGGTAGAGCTTGGGAAATACTGATGGAGTTTTGCATACCTTGCAATGTGTCCTATTTGATTACAATTTTGATAGATTTTTTCTAACTCCAAACTTTGTAAAAATTTGCCATGTTATGTTATATAATGGATTGTGTACACTATCTTTATTTATTCAACTAGCTTAGATTTTGTTATATGAAAACCACTTTCTCTAGTGTTTAATCTTGCAATTTTGAGTGTTTGCCCAAGTGGGAGAAATAATGTATTATGAGCTTCACACTCATCAATTTTGCATGCTTTTAATGGTCACAGTTTTGGTAGATAAAACATACATTATCATACTTGTTTATATTTTATTTGTTATACATGCAACTAATCTTGTAGGAAATTCAAGAAGGGTTAATGAGTATATTCTGCTCAAAAGTTTTTTGCTTATTAATTCTTGTACGTTGTTGTTGACCCTAAAAACTACCAAGCCTACGTAGCGCGCAGGCCGAGCAACTAATGAGCTAACTACGTCCTTCGGTTATGTGCAGGGTGTGCCAACTCGGCGGCCAAGCTTGGCCGGTGAGTAAAATGTGTGGATGCGACGTTGAGCACGCGGCTGACTTCTCGATCTTGCGACTGCGGCCGAGGAAGGAACACGTCACGGCCTTCAGGTTCTAGAGCCTGAAGACAAGGCTGCTAATCTTGCGAAGTTCACGAATCGTCGACGCCGGGTTCGGCCACAGTGATTATATTTGTAAAGGTATAAGCACGTCGAATCGACACCAGAGTATAGGGGCACAGATACTCAAAACAGATATATGTCTTGATGGTGAACGTGGTTCGGCCGTCAGAATGCGGAACTCTGAAACTAACTTACGAATATCCAATCATAAAACAACTTGGCGTTCAAGGTGCCAAGCCCAGTAATTCGTAACACCTCACTTCGCCGAGAAGGCTAATGAGATGACCTATGCCGACAAGGATCCGAAAACCCTTCTCGACCGAGACTTGGATGGATAACCAATCGGCCTCGACGCAGTACTGTTTATCCAAATTGAAGATACTCCGCGGTCGACTTATTCTACAACAACAATGTTATTTATCCAAACTGAAGATGTCACCGGTTGCCTTCACAGTGTTGTTTATCCAAACTGAAGGTGTGTCGGCGGAAAAAAGAAAACAACAATCTCAAGGCTATTGAGAGGTTTCGCGTAAAACGAGAATTTGCACAGGGCAATTTGTGTGTTGAATTGGAGGAGGTCTTGAATGATGTACTCCTCCCTCTATTTATAGTAGCAAACCTGCTTCTGATCAAATCAAAACCATATTCGGATAGGACTTCTTTCCCTGTTCCAACCTTATCTCGGCCAGTCCCACATCCACTAGGATTTTGAACTCATCCCCTTATCAGGCCGCATTCATTCCCAGGTCTCAACATCTTCGTCCTGCCGAGACTCCTTCTTGTATTAATATTTAACTGCCCCACCCGTTCATCTCGCAGTAGGACTTGCCCACTTCGTCTTTATCCGGAGTACTCCACTTCCTATTAGGACTTGTCCGGCCTTGACTATGCGGCCTATGAACCAAATGGCCCATAGCAACTCCCGAGCGAGGCTTCATGGGCCAAGAATGATTCTAATCTCGACCCAAACCAGCACTTTGGGCCCAAACACTACTCTCTTGCTTCTAAGGCCGTCGACCTACAATCCTTGGTCGAGCCTTGGCCTTAAGGAAGCGAAAACGTCCTGACAACACATTAACCCATCTCGAAAGTGCATTTATGAAGCATGACCTTACACTCTTATCTCTTCCCAATAACCTGCCACATGTCGACCCCCTGTTAACCCTGCAGTCTCTAATCATGACCCGTGAGGCGTGCAACCGTCGAAATGCTTCTTCCCACGAAATTCGCCGTCACACGTAATCATGCGCCCCTTAAACCACGAGATTTCTGGTCCTTTCACCTGGGTCTCCAGAATATTCATAACAGCGCGTATGTGTATTAATTGGTTCGTTTCGAAACTTGAAAACCAAACGGTTTATCTTCCCACGAAATGCCTATAAATTCCCACTTCTTCCTCATTCCAACTCTACGCTTCAAACTTTCTGAAATCTTTTCGCTCATTTCCCTTGAATTCCAGAAAAACCCAGAATTTCTTTGAGCGAAGAACCCCTAACCCAGAAACCTCCATCTCAGAATTTCTTCGAGTTCTTATCAATGGCTTCCTTCATTTCCAGCTTTCCGATGAGTGCAACAAATGCACAGACTTCATCGACCATAGCGCCATCAAGACTTTGCGCTTTGAAAGTGATCTGAGCACCACTCATCAGATCTTAGGGCCACTTTTCAAAAACATTGTGCCGTCATCCATCACCACCCTCTGCAAGGATCATTGCTTGGTACCCTTACGGCAGGGGTTTGATTGGTCGAAATGGGACCTGACAAAGCCTCATGGAGCCTGGCCCTCGACCACTACAACCTGGGCAGCTTGGGTCGAACGGATGGAAAAATTCTTCGGCCAGGAATGGAAGGCTCTTGGCATCTATGATGCTATCAGACTCTCGACCGTGGAGATCATTATGGACAAAGAACTTCTTATGGCAGCCCTGAGTTTTTGGTGTTCAGCCACTAATACCATGAACATTCCCCTCAGTCCTATTGGCCCCAACATCCTCGACATATCGGTTATTCTCGGGTCTCCCGATCTAAGCTGCCCTTTCTGGATGCCCATCAAATCTCGACCTCAAGGCACTATTCGACGACCGGGCTGTCAAGACGCTGAGCCGCGAAGGTCAAGAACCTTCAAAAGAAGAAGTTCAGAAGTTGCACAAGAACTTCTTCAACTACAACACCATTATCCTCCATTTTGCCGGCCGAGGGGAGGCGAGTCTACGAAAGGAAGAGCACGAAGCCTTCCTATTTTATTGGTACAACAAGTTTATCTGTTGTACTAAATCAAATAAATGCTTGGTCGAAAACATGCCGGTGGCTGAGGCCCTGGGTAGTGGTCATACCCTGGCGCTCAATCCAGCTATCTTCGCCAACTTCCTACGCTGCCTGGCCGAGATTACCATTGACAAGATCGACCCGCACCAAACTGGACCTCTCTTGGTGTTCCAACTCTGGCTGCAGGTTTATTTTGCCACACTTCAGCCAGAGATTCTCAACTTCCAGCCTTTTGAGGCGCTCGGCCTTCAGCTGGCCCCCCGACCGGCACCGGTCCATCGGGCCGAAGAAGTCTTCAAATACTTCTTTGGCGATGACCTTTCTGAAGATGAATTCCTGATATGTCGTCGTCAAGAGTATCCATCTTCTATCAAGCTTCCAACATCAGCCTGGAACGAAAATGAAGAGGCTGGCCTTCATCAAAACTGGGGGTCGTTTGTGTTAACACGCCATCTTCCCTTCGGCTGCGACGCTGGCCGAGTAAGCTGGGAGATCTACCACCCCTATTTTACCGCCTGACAGCTCGGCTACCTCCAAGGTTGCCCGGTGCCTTTACTTACTTCCCGTTCCCTTCTAAGACAAGGATGATTCCTGGTTCTTCAAAGAAAGAAAGTGGAGAAACTAAGAGCGAGTTTTAGGAACGGTGCACAAAATTTCACCTTCGACCAACTGTCCCTGAATCCCTCAGCACTGACACCTTCGGCGACTGGTGGGAAGAATATACTCGGGACTTTTTCGGTGCTTCGGTCGACAATGTCGCCAACAAAATTTTTGGTGACCGACCCAAAAAAGCTCATGCTCCTCAATCCAAAAAGAAAACCCAAGGTATACGGCTATATCTATTTCTATTCTTTTAAACGCCTACTTGACTTCACTAATTTTGATTTTGCTTTCTCAGGTGGTTGAGTATCGAAATAGGCAGAAGTGATTGCTGCGGCTGCAGCCAGGAAAAAATTGCATCCCTTATCCAAGAAAACCAACATTGCCGTACAAACTCCGCCGAGCAAACGACCTCGCCAGGAAACTGAGACGGCACATGAAGCTCCTTGTCCTCCAAAACGCGTCAAGAGATTGGCTAAGAAATGAGAGCAGGAGATTCATGTCATCTCCAGTCAGATCACAGAGGCGACCGCTCTTGACGCCTCTCTTACTGCTCCCGTCGTCCAAGACTTGACGGAGAAGCAGCCAACTCCAACTGGCCAAGCACTCCAAGTTTGACCCATTCCTGAGGCGGTCGAACCAATTGCTGCTCCGCTGGTCGACGAGCCCCTTGGTTGAGAAACTTCCCCCCAAACATCCAAAACAATCGGCAATCATTTAAGGATGACGCGAGTGAAGAAATCCCACTAGTACGTCGTCCTCGTCCAGCTAAACGCTCAACCCTTCAACCACCCGTCGATACAGCTCAACAGGTTGGTCCTGCTCCAGCCGAGGCAGATGCTGCTCATGAAACGGTCCCTCTTGCCTAGCCTGAAGCAACGGCGGAGACTCTGGTTCATCCACAGGATCTCGACCTCGGCATTCCCCCACAAGAAGCTACGTCAGCCTTTGTAAGGATCTCTGTTAATTTCCTTTGGTCACCCTTTCCTTTTTAGAATTCTAAACAGAGGAAATACCAAATGCTAGGTGCCTACCTATTCTTTTCATTGAAAATTCTACGCGTCGAGAGGCGTTATCTATATCTCTTGGCCACCTCAGTGACCGTCGAACATAGATAACCTTCATCGGCCGCGTGAATTGAGAAGCAGTATTAAACATTGGACTCGGCCTTTATGCTCTCTAGGTTCGAGCAATGATCCAGCAGACATGGCTGAAGTCTCGTCTCGTCAGATCTACCAGTTCCTCTTTTTCTCATTTCCTTATAACTCAACTTGTTTTGATATTGTCCATTCATGTAGCCTTCATGGGAAGCCAAATTTGATGCCCTCATTTCTAGCACATCCAAGAGGTCGGCTGGACACTTAACTACCGTTACACCAGATCCAGTCTACACAGATTCTGTCGCCAAGCTACAAGAGCTCTTATCCTTCTCGGCTTCTCAAATCCTTGAACACAAACGCCTAGATTCGGTATGAGCATGCTTGAACGAACTTGCAGCCCATGGCCGTCTAGACAACAACGCTGTCACTCAAGCGTCTTCTATCCTAGAGCGAACCCGAGAATACTTCGGTATTTTCGAGTGAGCTCTTCGGGCCGAAGATGACTGGAAAGATGCAACTGCCGCCCAAGAAGCCATTCGTCCAAAAGTCGAAGTACTGATAGCAAAGAAAGAGCAACTGGCCAACCTTGATCGTCAAATTGCCGAACTCCAAAATCCAAGGTCGGCATTTGCTTTTGAACTTGCAAGGGAATTTGAGTTGGGCAAATCCTGCCTGACCGAATATAAGGCTAACGTGGAGCGGGTTGAGCAGCTGAAGATGGATAAGAGGAATCGGTAAGGGGAGGTCATAATGGGCGAAGTAAGGTGGTTGGAGTTGAAGGCCTTCCTAGAATCTGTCCTTCCTTCATCACCTTAAAGCTATTTAATTGTAAACTAGTCAGCCAACTCTGTTTGTACACCCTTTCACGAACTTAATGAAATGAAATGACCTTTTATTCTCACATTTCCCAAGTGATCTTTGAGGTGGTATGCCCCTTTGCCGAGAACTTTGTGAATGATAAATGGCCCTTCCCAATTCGGTGACCATTTGCCGAATCTAGGGTCTTTGACTCCCACAGGTAGGACTGTTTGCCAAACCAACTCTTCTTCACCGAACGGTTTTTGTCTGACTCGTTGATTATAAGCTCGTTCGACAATCTTCTTTTGTGCCACTAATAAGTTATAAGCATCAAGCCGAGCTTCTTCTAAATTTTCTAACTCTTGTCTCATGGCCTGACTGTATTTGGCACCAAGCAAACTGCTTTGTTATACTACTCGCAACGAGTTTATACTTAACTCGACTGGCAACATTGCGTCGTGTCCATAAGTCAATGCATATGGAATCGTTCCAGTGGCTAACCGTGGTGAAGTTCGGTAGGCCCATAATGCTCCGTTTAGCTTTAGATGCCACATACCAGGCCTCTCTCTTACCATTTTTTCAAGAATACCGATCAAAACCTTATTACTTTCTTCGGCGTGCCCATTTTCCTGTGGGTAGTATGGCGTAGACTGCTTAAGTCAAATGTTCAATTTTGCCGTATACTCCTTAAACCTGTCGGATGTGAAGATCGTACCATTATTCGTTATGATTGTCTCTGGTATACCGAATCTAGTCACGATATTTTCTTCTACGAAACTACAAACTTCTTTAGACGTTAGTTCGGCATATGACTTTGCTTCGACCTATTTAGTGAAGTAGTCTGTTGCTACCAGTATCCATGCATGTTTTGCTGCCCCGGAGGATGGTGTAATCTTTCCAATTAGATCCATGGCCCATCCTCTAAACGGTCATGGTTTAGTGACCGAATGTAGTGTTTCGGCTGGAACACTTTGTATATGACCATGAATTTGGCATTGTACACATCTTCGGGCGAACTCGATACAATCCTTTAGTACGCTCGGCCAGAAATAACCGTGGCGACGAAGCAACCATCGCATATTTCTGCCAGATTGATGAGCTCCGCAAATTCCTTCGTGAACTTCTGTGATTGCTCGGGCGTCCTCTCGTGGTCCGAGGCATAACAAAAAATAAACTGTCCTCACCTTTCCGGTATAATTAATTCTGGTACATGACATAATTCATGGCATGAACCCTCGTCTTGCGGTCGTGTTTGTCATTGTGGTTATCGAGGTATTGCATAATCGGCCTTCTCCAATTGTTTAGTAGTGTCTCGACAGCACAAATATCCATGAGATCCTCCCATTCCAATAACGAAGGTAAGGACATCACGCGCGTACGAATCACGTGGTCGCGATGGATAACTTGTTGATTAACCAGGGCTGGGTATGATTGTCGTAGTTTGGGTATCATTCGGACAAGCTCGCCCCTAGGAGTTGGGCGCCGAAGGCTAGTGGAGCGAGCTCGTCGGCGACAGTGTTTCAAACATGAAAAACGTGATTGAACGTGATTCCGTCGAACGACTCAGCCAAATAGCTGTCAACCATGTGATAGGGCGCCAGAGTACAACTCATGCAACAAAAAGTTCCATTGAGTTGGTTAATCACAAGTTCTGAATCACCGAGGATGAGTACGCGAGGTGCTCGTAAATCATGAAGAATGCTGAGGCCGATGGCAAGGGCTTCATATTCGGTCTGATTGTTTGTACAATCAAAGTCAAGTTTGAGAGAAAAATGCCAACGGTGTCGTTATGGAGATTGAATGACGATCCCCGCACCGGCCCACGTCGACGTACTAGATCCATCAAAATACATCGTCCAGTAATTATCACGTGCCTCTACCATGTCGATTTCGACGTCGTTGCCCCCAAAACCATATGGAGAAGGGTGCTGAGCTAAAAAATGGGCGAGTGCCTGTCCTTTGATGGCTTTTTGGGGCACGTATTGTAAACTAAACTCAGACAATGCCATTATCCATTTCCCAATTCGGCCTTTGACTATTCGCTGGGTAAGCATATAGCGAATGACATCTGTCTGGGCGATGACCTGAGTGGCCGGTGGTAGCATATAGTGTTGGAGTTTGGACACGGCGAAAAACAAAGCCAAGCACAACTTCTCAACGGGTGAATAATTGATCTCTGGTGAGTTAAGGTTTCGGCTAAGATAGAAAATGGCTTGTTCACGTCCGGCGTCATTATCTTGTGCGAGGAGGCAACCGATGGACTCTTCGACCGTCGAAATGTAAAGATTAAGAGGTTTATCGCGCCAAGGCGGCACGAGGACAGGTAGGGTGGTAAGAGAAACCTTGATTTGCGTGAAAGCCGCTTGATGTTCTTCACGCCACTCAAACTTGTCCGAGTTCTTTAATTTCAAAAGCGTGGAGAATGCTTTAATTTTTCTAGCCGAATTAGCTATGAAACGGCGGAGAAAATTTATTTGGCCGAACAGGGATTGAAGATGCTTTTTGGTCATCGAGGGTGGAGTGTTGATGATCGCACGGGCTTTATTTTCGTCTACCTCGATGCCACGATGGTGGACAAGAAAACCCAAGAAATTGTCGGTCGATACACTAAAAGCGCATTTGGCCGGGTTCATCTTGAGGTTATGTCCTCGCATACGAAGAAAAGCTTGCCGAAAGTCATCTAGATGCGTTCGACGGCTTCTCGATTTTACTACCACGTCGTCGATGTATACTTCTACGATTGTGCCAATCAGGTCGTGAAAGATGACGTTCATAGCGCGTTGGTATGTGGCACCAGCGTTTTTAAGACCGAATGGCATGACTACCAACTCGTAGGTTCCGAGTGCCCTCGGACAACGAAACACAGTTTTATGAACATCTATCTCGGTGATAAAGATCTGGTTATAGCCGACATGACCATCCATGAACGACAACATGTCATGATTCGATGCGGCGTCAATTAACAAATTTGAAATTGGCATCGGATATTCATCTTTGGGTGTTGCCAAATTCAAATTACTAAAATCAATGCAAATGCGTAGGGCACCGCTTTTCTTTAGCACTGGTACAATGTTTGCTAACCATTCGGCGTATCGTGCAGTCCTAATAAACCCGGCATTTAAAAGTTGAACCAGTTCATCTGTTATACCGAGTTGTACTTCGTTCGAGAATCGTCGAGGAGGTTGACGAAAGGACTTGCAACCAGGTTTGATGCGTAACTCATGCTCAATGAGTGTTCAGTCGAGACCAGGCATCTCATGATAGCTCCAAGCAAAAGAATTTTTAAATTCACAAAGTAATTTACAAAGCTCAGATTTGATAGGTTGGGGTAACAAAGTACTAATAAATAATGGCCGACGATCATCGACCGTCCCAACATTTACCTCCTCCAACGGATCTTTGACTTGAGGCCGACTATCTTCGAGCTCGGTCGGAGCAGCTTTAACTTTGTTAATAGAGAGGACAAGACCATTATCTCATTCGGCAAGGAACTCCACGAGGTTGACGCCTGAATTCGGTTGTTTGGAGATAGCATACCAATGAGCCAGCAGTCGTTCCATGGTCGATGAAACCGCGGCTCGTCGTTTGGTCTGACTGGTGTTAGACATCAGGATCGGTAACGAAGTCAGCCAACCCAAGTCTCACCGAATCCTTGTGAACAGTTTCGGCGCCAACCTCGATGGCTTTCTGAACTTATATTCGAGTCGGCCGTCCTTTATCATTAAAACCTTGCAAAGTGATGTAGCCGACATGGTCGTCATAGTACCGTGCTTAGATCATGTTAGCTTCGAAGGGTTGATTGTCGGCCGGGTGAACCACGATTGATTTGCCATCCCAAAAGATGAGAACTTGATATAACGATGAAGGGATATAGTTCGTTTGATGATTCCAATCACGGCCGAGCAATGCGTTGTACTCGGTCTTTAAGTCAACTATGAAAAAGGCAGTTATGTGATTACGACCTGCGACGTTCACCTCTAGCAGGAGTACTCCTTTTGATAAGTTCATCGTTAGAGCTACGTAATGTCTTCATAATAGCCACAGGCATGATATTGACAGTCGCCCCACAGTCGAAGAAAATTTTTGAGACTAGATAACCTTCGATATGAGCCGTAACATACAACGGCTTTAGATGATGGAGATTGGCCGATGACGATCGAGGAAATAATTCGGCCAAAGCTGCCTTGAGGTTTTTGTCTTTCGTTGCCGGCTTGACGTCGGCAGTGGTGACAAGGTCGACTTGGGTAGCTTCCTCAACAACTACATCGCCGTCTAGGAAACTCGGTTGGGATATGCTTGATTGAAAATCAGCAGGCAAGACGTGGACCATATTGATTTCCATGTTGTCGATAACCGAAGGCCCCATTGGGTCTCGATCTCCCTCTTCTAACAATTCCTCCTCTTCTGGATCCTCCTCTTCCGGACTTTCTTCCTTCGGATTTGTATGGAGGGTATCTGTGTCGATTGTCTCGCTTGCTACTGGAGTACATTCCTATGATGCATTTTCGAGAATCGTCCCTTCTTGTTCATGGGCCTTAGGCTCATCCGGAATCGGAATTAGGTCTGGGACTTGCGTCGTGGTACGAGCTTGCTCTTGATATAGGATACGGGCATCCCTGATGTCCAGATAGGCATCTAATTGTGCTACATGCTTCGTTTCGTCGGATGTAAGGCCGAAGAGAGAGACGGCTGAGAAGACTTTGAAATGGTATCGTAAATACTAGAGATCCTCAAAAGAAAAGGGAAGCTCGGTCGCTTCGATATCGATATATGGATTGACATCAAAGTCGAGGACTCGAGCTTCGCGTATGTGTTGGAACCTAGCTTTCAACCCTGGGTCCAAGTTCTTTCGAATGATTCGTTCAGCATCTGGACAAGTTAGAACGAGATCAATTGTATCTTGACATGTTTTTCGCAAACCGTATAAATCATTAGCTAAATGTTTTTATGGAACTCTAGCATGTACTGCAAAGCCTCCCCGAGGAATGGTGGATGCAAGTACCGTCTGACTCTAATTAAAGGTTCTTGTACGGGTAACTAGGAAAGTTTATCCTCTGCTTCCTTCCTAAAATTCTCAAGGCGTGCCTTCATCTCCCCGGGCCGAATAAGAAGTTTGATCTGTTTTTCGACCTCTTCAAATGTGGTTTCAATATCATGATTGACCAACTGCTTGCCTTAGACCAACTTTGTCATGATGGTCAGGGGTTGTCGTTCGTTGTTACTGCCGACTTTTTCTTTCGGCTGCCACTTGGGGGCCGAAGTCTCTTGGGCTGTTCGTCGGCAGGCCATGCAATCTATTCTCTGGTGCCGACACTTCTGTGTTTTGGACAGTGCAGTGTACACACCTTTAGGAGAATGATAGGTATACTAACGCTGATCTCATGGCTTAAGGGGTTTGAAGGTTTTCCAGGTTGCAGAAGAGCTTGCACTACCAGAGCTGCTCACATAATAGTCTTCATCGTAGAATGGTGCGTTGAAATCAAGGCGTCGTCTAGCCGAAGACGGCTTGGTGTCTTGAGGGCCAAGTCGGTTGAAGACCGTATTACATTGGCCTATTCTAAGCGTTTTTTGGGGTGTCACCGTGGCTGCATGCCCTCGCGGTGTCTTCGCCTGTCGAGGCCTTTCTTTTGGGTCACTTAAGACGTCCGCTTTGCACCGACTACATAGAGTTGTGGGCCCGTTGGTTTCTTCGGTGATAGAGCTTGACATGGATTCGACAATGGCAGGTCCGACTGAATCTTGAGGTGGTGCGTTTGAGAACAAATCAATTTTTAGTCGTGGCCAAGAATTCTGTTTTGGGACGTGTCGTTTTGGAACAAACTCGGCCTTTCCTTTTCCTTTATCTCTAGGTAGATGGGCATCTACCATGCCCACTGTCGCCGTAAGGAATGGGTCAGCGTCAACTCCCATTTTCTTTTCTGGAAATTTAATATTTCTATTGTCGAACCTGCTTTGGATGGCATCTCGAAACACGACACAGTTGTTCGTCATGTGTTTGTTCGAGTTATGATACTTGCAGTACGTTTTTCCTTTCAGCTCTTCGGCCATGGGAATGTTGTGCCCAGGCCGAAGCTTAATAATCTTGGCAAGTAACAGTTGATCAAAGATGGCGTCGGCCTTAGTAATATCGAACGTATACGTTTTCGATGTCTTAACGGCAGCTTCTTCAAGTACCGACCGAGCCTTGGCATCCTTGGGATTAGCATGAGTCAACGCTTTGCATATATATGGTTTTTCGATTACTATCTCGGCCGCATCTATACTGGCATATTCTTCAAGTTCAGCTGAGGCATAGCTAACCGTAGGGTTTTTGTAGATGGTTCCTCGGGATGGGGACTTCGAAGCTTTCTCTTCTCGGAGTAAATAGTCGTATTGCTCGACGTGTTGAGCTAATTCGTACATGTCGCGGAAGTTCGCCCCTAAGAATTTCTTTTTATATTCTACGTCTAACCCATTTAGTGCAAGCCTAACAAAATCGACTTCGGGAAGAGGCACTCGGCACCAGTTTCGAGCCGACTTGAACCTTGTAAGGTAGTCCATTGGTGACTCGTCAGATGCTTGAGCCATTCTGGCTAGTGAAGAAACTGACATTTCCATCCCTGGTCGATAGAACTGCTCATGGAATTTTTCGACCAATTCCTCCCAGCTTTGGATAGAATTAGGTGGGAGGTTGATGTACCATGCGAACGCCGAGCCTGTTAATGAGAAGTTAAATAGCCGTAGTTTATGGAAATCACTATTAACATCTCCGCATTGCTCAATGAAACGAGCCACATGTTCTAACGAGGATAAGGATGATTCTCCAGCAAACAAACTAAAGTCTGGAATCTTGAAACCCTTAGGATATTCAAACTTCTCCACATAAGCTGGATATGGATGGATGAATTTCAGAAACTTTGGCCCTTTCTGCAAGGTCGAATCAATCATCATCTGGATCTCGATCATATCGACGGACGTCGTCTCCACTCTTTGGTCAGGTCCATCTGATCTACTGCTTGATCCTCCTCTTTTTTCCAAGTCAATTGTTTTGAGCCGAGCAGGCACTGGCTCGGCTTGTACTATCGGTAGAGGATTATTCCTTGTTGGCAGTTGCCGAGAATGATCGAATGGCCTATCTTCATAGGGCTTACTAACCAATAGTTCGAGCAATCTGGTATATGTTTCGCCATTTTTGCATTTTACTGCAAGTACATTGTCTACTTGGCCTTTAACTGACTGTTCCACCTGCAGAGATTGCTTGTCAAGTCTCATTCGAAGGAAGGACCTCATTGGTGGATCAGAACCTTTACCACCATCTTCGTCACAATCTTTCATTATCCCTTCATTGCAGCTAATCTAGGAGAATCATCTAGAGGTTCAAATACAAAGATATTGCATCATGATAGGACTCAATCAAGGTGATAGGGTTGACCTTCTTAGCTGTTAATAAGCCGCCTAATAAGGAACCCTAATGGTATATAAATACTAGGTTAAGTCCCTGCTTCCATACGTTGAATTCATCATAATACTAAAAACCTATTCATATAGTAGTGGGATATTTTGGAGTATTGGAAGGAGAAAACAACCTAGAGTTCATCAATGGCTTCATCTTCATAACCATGTCTCCGAATTCTACAGATAAGTTTATTTCCTTTTCATGTCGATTTCGTTATTGTATTCGTGATCCTAATGTCTTGTTGTTGCTCTTATGATTTCATAATATATCTTAGATCATGATGATGACAATTGTTCATGAACAGTGGCCTTCCTCCATTTTTTTTTTTTTTTTGGAAACTCAGTAGCCTTCATCTTTTCTTTTTCTTTTTTTTTTTCTTTTTTTGTGGGAAACTTAGTAGCCTTCCTGTTTAACGCTTTCTTTTCTTTATGCTTTCGGGTTTTTTTCCAAGTTGTACAGTGATTTGCCTTTTTGCTCTCTGATTGATTTTGTTCCCGTCTGATGGTGATACTTAAAACCATGTTTTGATTGCTTTTGGTTTACACTGTGCCACGTGTTCATCATCCCTTGCATTTGGCTTTTCAGCTCTTCTCTTTTATTATTTTTTCCTTTCCCACACGTTTGATGTCCCACAAATGTTGTTGCTTGGCCTCTGATTGTTCTAATTTTTTGTTAAACTCTGCTTTTTGGGCCTCTGTCTTCCACGTGTTGATCATCGTGAGGGGTTCTGTTCAAAGGCTGGTTGTTTTATTTTTTTGTTTTGCTCTGATTTTTTAGCCTCTGTCTTCCACGTGTTGATCATCGAGAACTATTCTATTCAGAGGCCTTAATGCTTTTTCTTTCATTTTCATTGCATTCTCTCTCACTTTTTCCTTTTGTTTTCGCGCTTCTCTCTTTCGCGCTTTTCTCTTTCGTTTTCAGTTTGTTGTGTTCGTCTTCTCACCTTTGCTCCTGCGCTTCGCACGCCGATTTCTTCACTTCTGAAGTCTTGCCGTTTTGTGGTTAGTTCTGGGTTTTTTTGTGTACCATTTTTTGCTGCATTTGTGGTTAATTTTATGTTTACAATTAGGTCTTTTTTTTTAATTTGGGTTTAGGTGATTTTGAGGGTTTAGAGTTTATTGTTTCCTTTGGATTTTGTAGGGGTGAGACTTATAAAATACTGAGTTCTGTTTTGTGGGATTATGAGTGCCAGTGCGTGGTTTCATTCTGATTTTATTTTTAGCAAATCGTGCTCCGTGTTTTTTTTCGTTTGTGTGTCGTCGTTGTCATTATCGCTGTATGATTTCGTTCTTTTTTGTATTTTCAGGAAACGGTGATGTTCGCTTTTCCCAGCTGTTGTATTGCCGTTTTCCGGCTGGTTGTGCTTTAGGTATGCCATTTTCTTTTTTTCTGTATATTTTTGCTTATTTTATGTTATGGTTTTGAAAAGAAGATGATGAGTTTTTTTGTTCATGAAAAAAGAGTGGTATAAAATAGCTGGATAGTTTGTCAGTGTTTAAGTTTTGGTTTTGTTTTCTTAATCTTTAGTTGGCTTTTTGGAGATTTTGTTATGTGTTTCAAAAGAAGATGAAGTGTGTCTTTGATTCCTCAAAATAAGGGTATTGCAGTGAAGTGCCTATGCAATTTAATTTGCTTCGTTTAGTATAAAGCTAGCCTACAACTTATCCTATATTTCAACCAAGAGAACAAACCAATTCAGCTTACAGAATAAATTATAGTAGCGAGTTGCAAATTCCACCCTAACTGCCATGAAGCTGCCCGTCTGTCCATACTAAAGCCTATGATTCAAACCTACTTTTTCATTTTGTTGGTTGAGAGTTGTAAAATTTAATATTATGATATGGTTTAGTGTTTTAAGGTTTCTATATAGATTATTTCTAAATTGACAGAAATTTTGTTTGGCTTGATTAGCTAAAATGTAAGATGAAGGTCCAACTCTTCTTGATCGATTGATAGCGTATGAGAAGGTTGTGAAAATTAAAGTGCGTGTGTGTAGAATATGGAGACCAAGATATCCAGGCTTAGGCGATAAATATGCAGGACTGCATTGTATAATGGTTGATGAAAAGGTGAACAATCATTCTTTTGATGATATTAATTCATGCACATTTGATATTGTCTGTTAACAAATTTTTTTTTGGTTTTTAATACAGATAATGTAATATTTTCTGCTTTCTCTTTCTGAGTTAAAAAGTCTATGCAATGTATTTTCAGTGTCTCCATTCTCTGATTTCTATTGTCAAGTAATGTACAAATTCTAATATTAGCTCTGAACAACATTTTTTTTTCTTTCTACGTATCCAATTCCTTTAAAGTGTTAATTACAGCAATAGTTTCACCGTTGCTATTTACTTTGCACATTTTTGCTTAGTGTCTGTCATCTACGATTGTTTCCATCTTATTTCAAGTGCAAAATTGAGCATAATTTACTTATTCATTCTATATTTAACAATTCGTTTTCTTACCTTTTCCCATGTTGAATTATCAAGCAACAAGCAATTGAAGCATCATCTGATGAGATGGATTATGAGATAATACTGTCAAAAATTGAGGCATGAGGTTGCTATGAAATTATGAATTTCTGAACTAACAAAATGAGGGGCCAATATAGAGTGGTGCCACATGACACACACATCGTGTTTACTTCTAAAACAATTTTTAACTAGTTGGCAAGTGTCTTTCCGCCTATATCGCGCCATAGATTCTTCTTGCAGGACTATAATAGGTTGTATCCCCGACTTAACAAGCTTGATATCCTTACAGGTAATAATGTATGTATGTGTATGTATACGTATATGTACAGTAAAACATATTGCTATCTGTTTTATAAAAGATTTTCTCATGACTTAATTATCTCTTTTTTTTTCCTTCAAATTTGAAGATGTTATTGGTCACATAGATGCAGTCCAGCATTTGGAGCCCATAAAAATAAATCAGAGAATCGATCACAAGCGTGATTTAGTCAGACAAAATATCGGGTTATTTCTTCTGTATAATAAAATTAGAAATTGTTTTAATTATTAATTATGCCTGTATTGTAGATACCCAAAATGTTGTTTTGCTGTTGTCTATCATCAAACACTTATATACTTCTCTTAAAGTAATTTCACACATTTTAAACAAGAACTTATATACACTTTTAATTAGTTTTTAATTAAGTTAATCATGTTATTTCACATAAAAGAAGAAGCTACGCTTACGCTATTGACACGCCTCGACCCGGAATGTCCACTAGGACTCCGCATCAAGCCGTGTTGGCCGACACCTGGAAAGTGACGAAGCCATAAAGTGTGATGATGTGTAAAGGTGAATAAATTTAAACCTAAAGTGTCTAAGCGCAGAAGTGCGCGGTGAGCGAGATTGAGCCCATTTCACACGCGATGTCAGAGCATAAGTAAAGTACAGTAGTATGGGTAAGAGTTGTACCCTTAGAGGCAGCCACCTAAACTGAAGTATGCCACGAATCCTCGTCGATACGAACCTTTAGCAATTAATACTTGGAGGGGCACAAAACAAGAAAATGTGAGTGGGCGAAAACAAAGCTTTTAGAAAACATTTCTTTTCTCAAAGGATATAACCCCTCACCGTAAAACCTGTATAATTTCCCAGAAAATAGTAATTATATATACATACCTCAAGAACCATGCTCGAGAAGGTAAAATCCATAAGCATACCTTGCCAAATCTTTCGACCAAAACAAATAAGAAAACCCGACTAATAAACTAATGGAAAACAACGTATCAGCCGGATCCACCTAACGGGGCCTGTACGGCTGCATAAAGATGTATCAGCCGAATCCACCTAATATGGCCTGTACGGCTAAATAAAGATGTATCAGCCGGATCCACCTAATGTGGCATGTATGGCTGAATCTATAGTAGGGGTATGTACAACAAGATTATGTCGAAACCAACAATAGTGGTCTATACGACAAGGTTATGTCGGAACCACCAACAGTGGTCTGTACGACAAGGTTATGTCAGAACCACTTATTTATAAGCTCTAAATGTCACTAGGTATCACCAATATTGTGCATCCTAACATTAACCATATATAACATTACCTGATACTTACCTGTGCATCCGTAGCACCAGCCATAGTATATGCAACTAATAAAAATGTATTCTAATTTATAAACATTTAACATGATATTCAACGCATATAACCAATTAAATAATTCTTCTAGGAAAACACAAGGCATATATATAATTATAGAAAATCAAAGTGCCCACTCACCTGGAATCCGCGCTACTACTCCCTAATACCAGCATCGTGATGTCCCGAACGATCGATGCCTAAAACAATTATCGAATCATACCTTAGAACTCTTAACAATAGAATACGTAATTCATATATAATATATCCGCCAAGACATTTTAGAATGATTTAAGACTCATTGACTAAAGTTAACCGACGATCAAAGTTTGACGGTAGGGTCACCACTCTACATAACTCGATCTGGAAGATCTGCATCTCAGATTTCTGATCCGTAAATTCCAAAGATCCACATTATACTTCTAGAATAACATACTGAAATTTCGTTACGATCCAACGGTCGGATCTCCACCAATTGCCAAAACCAAGTGGCGGTTAACATTTTATTTTATGAACTTCCAAATCCAATTCGAAAAGATCCGTATATCGGATTCCCAATCCTTAAGTTCCTATGATTTTTAAATATTACGTATTACAACGTATCAAAGTTTGGTGACGATCCAACGGTCGGATCATCGATTCATATTTTCGCCTAACCACTTATCATAATGAAATTAGGTTCAAACGCTCAACCTACGTCAATCAATTATCAAAAATGAACTCAGGGCATTTAACATAGTCTAAAAATAGAATTTGCGGCCCACTAGCCGCGTGCCGCCGCAGGTGGCGATCGGCTGCTCTGACTCCCCGGAAAATTCAACTATCTCCAAAAATTACCAAATTTTGCAGAATTGGAGATCTCAATGAGTAGAGTAACTTTCATACCTGTGACCAAATCCAATTTAGCCCATAAATGCCCCAATTCCATCAAAACCCGTCGGCACCCTAAGTGTGGGTGTGTTCGATTCGACCTCCAAACTTGCTCTGACGCCTCCACCATTGCTTGGGCTTTGTTCCTGGGTCCTAGGGAAGTATTTTGATAGTGGTGATCGAAGGAATTACCTTCAGAAATGGTGCAGGAACCCCCACGGACCCAAAGGGTTCCGTTCCTCCGAAAATCGAGCCTAATCGAAGTGGTTTTTGGGTGGGAATGGAAGAGGGAAGGATAGGGATTTGTTTGGTAGGGGTGGAAGGTTGTGAATCGCCCAAATAGTGGATGGAAAACTCGTCGGAAGTGTATACCCGAACCGGGTCGGGTTGCTGTGTAACGGGTCAAGGAGAAGAAGCTTGGCTGGGTGCCACTCACATCTCTCATTTCCCTCATTTTCTCCATTTCTGATTGGCATTTACATTCTCTCTCCTCCTCTTATTCCTCATCTTCTCTTCCTTTTCTCTTCTTCACTTTGCATCTCAGCTACACATTTTCTATCCTTTTTAATATGGGCCATCCAAGTGGCACACCAGATTCTATAAAAGAATTTCCATATTTTTCTAAAATAACAAATTACGAGAATGCCTCAAACTTCAAACGTTAATATCTTTTTCGTTATAGCTCCAAATCACGAACCGCTTGCGCCCACACGTCCGTAGTGACGAGTACTACGAGGGTATGCCAAGAAAATGAGTCTTACGTGATACGACACTGCAGTTAACCCCAGTCAACGCAAGTGCCTCGAAGGGCATTTTCGTAAAATCACTTATTAAAATTATAAAAATCTAAATTTTCAGGGACGGGTCATCACACTATGGTCAGACATTGCACACAACTTTTCTTCTGTCTCATGGGAAGCATTGTCCCAACCAATAGTTGTCGTTTTTACAAGTTTGAGGGTTAGGCTATAAGCAGGTACTTAGTTTAATAAAAAAATTATTCGTTTTTGTATTGGATAATTTGGTTTGATTAGCTTTAATTTATTTTTTTTCTCCTTACGACAAAGTATTGGATAATTTTGATTGGCATTAGATTGTTTCTCAGAATAGCTTAAAATATACTCTTACCTAAATAGCTCAAAATTTTGGTGTATAAAAAAAAACTCTTATGTTATGATAATGTGTTAGTGCACAATATTGTTTATGTATGATATTCATTGCTTTTGTTTTAACTTTCTTTTTCAAAAATCAGTCCATCTCTAACTTAATAGTTTTTCTGGCTATTGATGTGTCTATTCTAATTAATTATGTTTGTCATGATCGTTTTTACAGCTTAATTTTAATATTTTACTGTTGTTGGATCAATTTTTTTGCAAAGAATTGTGCTCTGTACCAATTATTGAATGAGATCCAAATGTTATTTTTTTCTGTCAGCTTTTATCCACTTTTTCTCGCAAATGCCATGATGCTTAACACTTTTTATCAATGGTTAAGAAAATTACTTTCTAAGATATAATCTCTGCCTAATAAAAAATTTCCAGATATGTCTAACAGTGCATTCTCACAATAGACATCTTGGAAATGCTGCATTAATTTTAGTGCTGCTATTTTTTAGTTAACCATGATTTGTTACCTCGCAAAATCTCTAGACAATACACAAAACCCTTATCTACAAAATCCTTAACCTCTGTAAAATTGAATTTACAGTTTGTTTTCATATATATATATATATATATATATATATTTACACTGTATAATAATGCATTCTATTTCTGTTTTACTTTTTTTATTTTATTCCACAGAAAACATTATCTCGAGCAGCACTGGATCAACACTTTTCTTCATTGATCCAGACACTCTAGAATTAAATTCTTACAAATCAATGTAAGTCCATAAAATCGAAATCATAACATGGTTAGCGTAATTAAACAAAAATGGTTATTTTTATACGCCTATTTAGCTAATATTTAATCTGCACTGTTGCAGATTTTCCAACTGGCCTCATCCTATCCGAACACTCCCTCCTTCCAATCAGGCAAATGAGACCGATATTTTACAAACTGGAAAGAGAGTGACAATCGAGGAACTAGATTATTTGAATCCAGATTTATATAAGGTATGTACAAGTTGTCATATTTAATCAAAACCATCTCATTCGATTTTTGCATCTTTAACAAAAGCTATTTCTTTAATAATTATCACACACATAAATAGTTTTCTGAATATTTACAGGATGACACGTTTTTGTGCAAAGCATCAATCAAACGGTTTAACACGAGGTATCAATGGTGGTACACCACTTGCCCTACATGTCCCAAGCAAATGTACAAGGATCCAGCAAGTGGTCAACTGATTTGGCAAAAACATCCAAATCAAATTCCAACTCCTTGGTAATAACTTAAATGCTATATTTCAGTCCCACTAATTAATTGTTCTTTCATGTCATTCTTGCATTAACATTTACTACTTATTCACCTTTAAGTAAGTATTAAGAGGGTGTATTCAATTGGGAATTTGAGAGATTTTAATGGATTTATAAATCCTTGGATTTTTACAGAGTTTAACTGATTTGTAGAGATTTTGTAGTGTATTTTAAGCATCCACAAATCTCACCTCTTCTCATGAGATTTCGAGGGAATTGAATCAAAATTTTAATTCTAAATTTTACAAAGTTCTTTAAAATCTCAACTTTTTCAAATTCTCTAAATTCTAATTCTAATTAAATACACCTGGAATGTTATAAACTTCTTTAAAATTCTAATTGAATACACCCGGATTTCTAAGGATTTTAATAAACTATCTTCAAATCCTGATTGAATACACATTGAATTTCAGAGAATCACTTAGAATCCTGATTGAATACCCCTAGATTCAGTAAAAGAATTAAATTCCCTCAAAATCCCAATTGAATACACTCCCCCTTAAGTAAGTATTAATCCCTTTTAACTGATGATCACAGGTTGGTTACAAAAATACTATAAAAATTTAGCCAATGAAACATCATTGCATTTAGTCATGCAACCACAAAACCATAGATTCATTCAATTTTGAAGCAATTTTATGCAACTATCCTTTTGTTTGTCGTGTGGTTTGTGTTACATTAAACTGCACCATAAAAAAATTAATATAGATCCAGTTTTAAACTCATTTAACCATTTATGTTTTCTAATCTGTACATTTCTTAAATGAAGGTATAAAGTGTTTTTAGTCCTGGAAGATGAAACAAATGAGATCAACGCTCTTATTATTGGCAAATCAGGAGAAAAAGTGTTTGGGACAACCTGTAAGGATTTAGTCTTCAATCAAACATCAGTGGATCAAAAGCAGTTGCCGACTGAGTTTCTTAGAATCATAGGCCAGAGAAAGATTTTTCACCTTCGATTTGGAACCAGAAGAAATTCATTCAATTCAAATGATTTCTTGATATATAACATTTATGAAGACACGATGATCCAGCCAACAACTCCGTAGTCAATTAGTCGGGAAATCACAATCTCCTCTACAACAATTTCATCGTCTACTACTCATTTTGAAACAACTGGAGAATCGCACAAAAGAAAAAGAGAATCCATCAGGAAAGCTCTTTTCACAACATTTGAAAAAAGGTTGTATTTTACATAACAATATTTTTATTCACCTATCAAAGTACTTTCAATCCAATCTAAATTTCATTCTTTGTCGCTTTTAACATGTTTAAAGTAATGAGGGAGAAGAAATTTCTGAAGCCGATATGCAAGATTTTGACCGGGTTCCAATCAAGCTGTTGAAGAAAAAATCATCCCCAACTAGCTCAAAAATAGACCCTCCTTTCCAGAACAAGAACTAGGTAACTTTACTGTATTCTTATTTTTTCAGCAGTGTAAATCCATTCATGTACAAAACTTATTCCATATCTCTTAACATTCCTTTTTTTTTTCACCAATAGCACAAACTTTGTTGTCTGCAGCTGCTGTTCCAAGAAAAAAACATTTGGTGTTGTACTAAACAATATTCTCATCCATTGTACAAACAAGAACAGTGTTCCTTCATATTTTTTGCATGTGAATAGCCCATCGTAACCTCAATTCCCCATTTTTTTGTGTATATAAACAATCTCATGTTTTGAAATGTTTCATCTACAACTGGCAGTGTCAGTGAAAAACTAGGATATTTGCCAATGGGGAAGAGCAGGCTGACCATTTTTGTATGTAAATAGCAAGACATTTGATAATGTTGTTTGTATAAATTGTATAAATTTAGACATTGCTCTCGCTCTGCAGTCTCCATTTTGATTTCTATGTGTTTAAATATGTGTGTGTTTATGTGTTTACAGAATAATCTAAAGTTGAATTTTCGACCCGCAACAACGTGCGGGTAAAATCTTCTAGTAGTAACTAAAAACGGATTCCATCATGTACCAATTCAATCGCAACCCTATTTAGCAAATGACATGCTTTACAAATTAATGTGATCAAAACAGGTCCATGACTTATTGGCCCTATTAATTAACATCCATCTGCATACCCCAACAAAATATTAATTTGCAGCTTCCTTTTCCTCTGAGTGTCAGCTTTTGACATATGGGCTTTAATAGCTCTCTCATGGAGGACAGAAGGGTTTCTCCTAAGACACAAAACAGCTTTAGATTGCACCGCATGCCTTGGGAGACGCAGTAGGGTATGTAATATGCATGAATACGTAGCTTTAAGCTAGGCAGTTGAATAGCAGGCAAAAGAATGTTGCTATTTGCTTTTAATTATTTAGGCATTTGAGCCCTTTGACTCTCTGATATAGCTCTTTCAAAACTTCAAACTTGTTAAAAGAAATTCTGTTTTGTTTTGTTTTATTTAATAACTAAGCAGTTCTAATTAAATTACTCTAATCTACAGCGATTTTGAATTCAAGCATAAAGTGACGGACCAACTGCTATACCCAACTGACGTAATCCACGTTAAAAATAATTATGTTTGTAGTAATTTGGTCATAATTAGTTAAATAATGTCCGATGAATTGAATTCTGCTGAAGGCATTTAATTAGGTTTGGTGAGGAGGCATTGTGTTCAAAGCTAAAGATGTTGATATATCAAACTAGTCTTTCACTGTACATCCTGAGATACACTCAGTAAATGCATGTCCTCATAACCCTTCTTTTTATAATTATCCTAGCTCTTTTTCTTTGTTTTTGTTTTCGCTCTCCCAATTATCAAATCCCCCTATTTCTTTTGCCTCTCCATCTCCCCGGCCCTCTCGAAGGTCGCTTTTTATATGTGTTTTTGTGGGACTTTCCTGCATATATTTTGGTCCTCCTTGTTGACTTCTGGGTCTGTCGATTTTTCTGTATAATGAGACTCGCTGAGATTGCAGTTTTGTTGACATTGGTTTTGGCTTGTATCAGATCAAATAATGCAGCTTCGAAGTCCAGCTTCTTCCTCCCTCCCTTTGATCATGATCATCATCACGATGTTGGAAAGAGGGTGAAGGGCTCGTCAGCAAATGGAAGAGTGTTGGGAGGAGCAGCAGCTAATTTCAGAGAGTTCTGCAAGTCCAAGGGGCACCAGTTTCATGATTTTTTCTTTCACTCTAAGAACACAACCTCAGATGGCAAAAGGGTTGTTCCCACTGGTCCTAATCCCTTACATAACAGATAACTTATTAGGAGGGAAAATTTAAGCTTGCTAGCTAGCTAGCCTTGATGTAATAGTAGTAATACCCTTCATATTTGGAGTGTGGCATATTGCTTCTCCTCTATGTTGAAGTTTGTCTCTTTTTATATCTTTTCAAGTTACAGAGAAGAATTATCCAAGATTAGCTTCTCAGCTTGGCGCTTCTCTCTAATTTGTAATTTTATCTTCCTTTGTTTTATGTAATTTTAGTGATATAACTAAATGAGTTTCGTTATGTCCACTTAGTTAACTACTGAATTTTGAAGATCAATTTATCTATTTAACAATTTTGAAGTAACCTTTTCTTTTGTATATGCAATATACCATGCATCGTAGAATTTTTCGTTACTATGATCTGCATTCTTTTTGCTTCCCTTTGATCCATCCCTTCTGTTGGAAAGAGGAGGGTATGCAAAAGGGACTAAGATTATCTCCCCTCCTATTTTCATCTCTTCCTCTCATATTCTCTATTTTATCTTTGTCTTTCTATAATAAATTAATATAAGATGTTGACGTGGTTTAACCGTGACCGTTCAAATAGAAGGGGAGAGAATCCTACTCCATGCAAAAGTTGGTGCGGGCTCCTAAAACTAAAAGAAATTAGAGGAAATCCCTTGTACAAACAGAACTTTCTGAAATGGAAAACGTCCTGAGGAATGCGTGGCTTCTTAAGATTGTAAGATTGAGGAGGAATTCCTCTTTAATTTACTCTCTAGCCGATTTCACAGACTTGGTGTTTATAATCGAAATTATTTATAGTACAAATCATTTTGTAAATATCTTATCTACAAATAATCAATTAAAATTGAGGTCATTTAGTCAATAAATTGTAGCAAATAGATAGACAGTTCACAATGTTTTTATCATATTCATCCATCTATTTTTATATATTTTTATGACTAAAGATTCTCATATTTTATTAATTATTTAAAGTTATGATCATAAGTTTGAAATTTTGTGCATGAGTCTTTCTAATCAAATTTGTGTAAAAAGAAAAAAAGAAATAAAAAAAAAAAAGAAAGAAAAAAACTTACTAAAATTCTAATATACTCGAATTAATTACATACATCGAATGAATAAAAAATTAGATGTTCTCTAGAATTTCCAATGCATACTAGAAAACATCACAAATTTGATTTTTCTGTAGTGCTGAAACATTGCATTAAATTCGAAGCTACCTTTTTCTTGTAATAGGTACAGATCTTTGTTAAGCTTCTCATATTTTTGTCTTGTTCTTTTGTCACTTCTTGATTTGCAGTTGTGATCGTGGTATTATTATTTATTTCTCCCTCATTTTCTTTAGGTTGGCACAGCCGCACAGCACAGTGAGAGGGGGACTGCCTTTGTGGTGGGGTGTGTGTTCATGGTGCAGTGCAAAAAGAGTCAAGGCTGGGGTGACAGAGAGAGAGAGAGAGACGGATGTTGGGGTTCGTGTAGTTGAATACGTGTTATTTAATTTGGGATTTTTGAACTTTAATCTTTTAAAAAGATTAAATTTTAATAAAAAATCTCATGTTAGATTGAATATTAATTTTAGTTCTTTAATGTGTACTTAATTTAAATTTATATTATATTTTTGTTTTTATATTTAATAGATAACTTATTTAATGTTATTATATTAAATTTTAAATTTATTATTATAAACATTTTAATTCATTAATTTTATTTAACTTTCTCTAATTAGTGTACCTGACACACCCCGACCGAGATCGAGGCATGCTGGCCGTCACGTGAGGGTGACGTAGCCATGTGCACAGTGCGGAAGCATTAGAATAAGAAGAAATACAAATAAATAAAAACCGAATAAGTGTGATTACACATTCAGAGCATATAGCCTAAGTGCAGTCAAGCAATTTAACTAATACCCAAAGGTGGTCCTACATTTGTGATGGTCTGCTAGAACCTCCGTTGTATCCTCGTGAGCCACCAACAAAGTTAGCTAATACCTGGAGGGGCGAAAAACAAAAGCGTGAGTGGGCAAAAACAAATCTTTCAAAAACCTTTTCAAAACTAACTTTCTAACCCCTCGCCGTAAAACCTGTATACTTTTATTGTGAGATCCCACATCGCCCAGGGGAGTGATCCTTATATGTATATTCCCATCCCTACCTAGCGCGAGGCTTTTTGGGAGCTCACTGGCTTCGGGTTCCATGAGAACTCCGAAGTTAAGCGAGTAGCGCGCGAGAGCACTCCCATGATGGGTGGCCCACTGGGAAGTTCTCGTGTGAGTTCCCAGAAACAAAACCGTGAGAGCGTAGTCGGGGCCCAAAGCGGACAATATCGTGCTAAGGTAGTGGAGCGGGCCCGGGATGTGGTGGACCCCGGGCCGGGATGTGACAATTTGGTATCAGAGCCTAACCCTGGTCGTGGTGTGCCGACGAGGACGTCGGGCCCCTAAGGGGGGTGGATTGTGAGATCCCACATCGCCCAGGGGAGTGATCCTTATATGTATATTCCCATCCCTACCTAGCGCGAGGCCTTTTGGGAGCTCACTGGCTTCGGGTTCCATGAGAACTCCGAAGTTAAGCGAGTAGCGCGCGAGAGCACTCCCATGATGGGTGACCCACTGGGAAGTTCTCGTGTGAGTTCCCAGAAACAAAACCGTGAGGGCGTAGTCGGGGCCCAAAGCGGCCAAAGCGGACAATATCGTGCTAAGGTAGTGGAGCGGGCCCGGGATGTGGTGGACCCCGGGCCGGGATGTGATAGTACCTAAACGTTCGTATCATAATATATTTTATTAAATTAGTGTACCGAAATACCCGTACCTAAATATATTGTAGTGAATTAGTGACACATAAGAAAATATGTAAAAACATAAGTGTACCGAAATTTCGTACCTAATTATATGATACTAAACAAGTGCACCGAAATGTTGGTACCTAAATATATTATACTAAACTATTGTACCGAAATGTCCGTACCTAAACATATTGTATTAACCCAATGTACCGAAATGTTCATACCTAAATATATTGTAATAAATTAGTGGCAGATAAGAAAATATGCAAAAACATAAGTGTACCGAAAAATATCTACGAAAATATTTTCTTATATAAGATGTTTACCATAATGAGAATTAAAATTTATAATATTTTCATAAAATTTAAATTCATAAAATTATAAATAAAAAAAGAGACATTGAATACATATGCTAGCATTAAATAGAGTCTAGGGATTAAAATCAATTTTTAATCTTGTATAAGATATCTTTCTAAACTTCATCTTATTTAGGGATTAAAATCTAGTTTTCTATTTAATTTATCAAGTTGAAGAAAGAGTATAAGTATGATTTTGGTTATGATTGTGTTATGTGGTCAATGTTCTTTGGTTTTCTTCTTTTAGTCAATTTACATAAGTAGTGGTGAAACTAGAAAATCTTAATAAACCCTAGGCCGGAGACTTAAGCGTACTCGTAATGGTTATAGCGTTTGTTTTTTTATATCCATGTGAATTTCCAACTACTCTCTTTGAATATATATTAGGTTGAAGAAGTCATTTGCATTAACAAATTTTACATGTCCAAGATATCTACAATAAAAGATGTGTAATTTAACTGGAAGAAATGAAGTTTATAATCCGCTTCGAAGCTGTAGAGTCGAGTGGTCCCAAGTATGATCTCTAGAACAATATCAATCGTACCCAATCCACGTTTGTCATGCAAATGATCATTTTGTCTAATAACACTCGATCTCTACTTTATACAATAATTACTGTTGATCATTTCCATTTTCATTTCACTATATGAATTTTCCCTTAGTTTGAATTAGTGTTGCAGAGAAAAGGGACGCCTGATCAGACTGTTGGTCTTTTTGCTGAATGTCACTGTAGCTAGGGTTACAAGAAGCTTGATAATGCTTTCTTCTTGGCAAAAAGGTAACCCTCCATTTACTAATTTGGGTGTGAGTAACAAGAAAATGCTGTTCAACTTTATTTCTCAATTGTACATTTTCAAACCGAGTTAGGCAATTTGCTGTACAATTTTACCCATAATCTTAATTGCACCAATAAATCAAACCTACTCATACTTTCTAAAAATTCTGTGTCCATGAGATTTGAATTTATTAGGATAAATTATACAAAACTACTTCAACAAGAGTCGAACCACAATCTCATATCTCATGTTTTAAATAATGAAATGTCATTACTCAACTTATGAATTCATTGAAATGTCATACCTTCTTTAATTTTTCTATTAATTTTGGATTTTAAATGATGACGTGGCAGGAGCAGGGCCCATTCCTTCGACACGTCATCATTTAATATCTAAATTATTATTTTTATTAATTTTGTATTATAAATTATTAAAGGGAATTGTTATTAACACTCCAAAAATCTCATTTGGTACTCCAAACTTTCTATAATTATAAAGAAAACTACACTTGTAAGGAGTGTAGAATGAGATTTTTGAAATGCTAATAACAATTCCCTTATTAAATTTTTATTAATAATAAATCAATTATTAATTAATTTTTTTTTCCAGTTGGTGAAGGAGTGGGCTCCGCTCCTTCCACATCATCATTTAACAGCCAAAATGAGAAAAAACTTAATGGAGGTATGACATTGCAAAGAATTCATAAGTTGAGGTATGACATTGCAATGTTTAAAACATGAGTCATGAGGTCATGGTTCGACATATAATTGAGCTAGTTATTTGTAATTTACTCAATTTATTAAGTGAAAAATGTGTAGAATGATGTACTTAAAAAAGTTTAAAACATCGTTGAAGTAGAAAAACTTTTTCTATATGAAGAGGCTGAGAAAGCAGGGTACGGACAGGTACAAGTAATTTGTTGTATACGTCTTAGCAAATGGTGAATTGTCTAAGAGTCTTCTTTTTCAACCTATTGTGTTTTGAATTTAAAACATTCTCTCTCCCCCTTAAGTGAAAATTAGTGCAGAATATCGTTTGTATCAACAGTTAACAAAAAGTGTGCAAGATGTAAAAATTGGTGTGTAGATAGCACCACGCTCTTTTGAATCTCCAGGTACAAGTAAAAATATTTACCACCAGCCAGACCTTTTTCTATGAAAATTAAAAAAAAAATGACATATATGTAAAAACGTAGAGGGGAAACAAAACAAACCAAGTAATTTGTAGCTACATTTGAAATGTTAGCGTGTGCATGAAGACCTCATATACCCTTTTTAACTTTCTTCCGAAATACAAGAAGCCTGAAAATGTCGTCAAGTTGATGGTTTAGCTAATGAGGGAGACTCACTCTGCAAGGGAGATGGGAAAGCTTCAGTTATAGAATCCCAAGAAATGTTCTGGTTTTTCGTTCGCCTTCTTCCCAAGAAGGCGGGTTTCATAGGTGTTCCGACCATTTCAACTTTGCATGTTAACATCACTACAACCTCCGACATCGGGGGTCTCAGGTTTGGGTGCGGCTGAAGGCAGAAGAAGGCGACTTGGATTGCTTGCAAGACATCCCTTTCCACATATCCATCTTCTTTTATTTTTAGATCTATCAGATCAATCACATTCGACGTCTCAAACAATTTCCATGCCTACAATTTTAAGGCAAAAGGTCAGTGGCAAGATTGAAAACTATATATTAACAGAATGATCGTAAGCTTCTGTACGAGTAAGCATTACTCAAAGATAGATCGGCCTACATATTCAGGGAGGTATTGCATTTCTGATGATAAAGTGAGATCTGTGTTTTTTCTACCGCTGATTATTTCGAGCACAAGAACTCCAAAACTATAGATGTCCGCCTTTTCAGATAATTCTCCTCTAATAGCATACTCAGGTGCCGTATATCCTCTGAAGAACAATTCATATTAGGTACAATAGTTTCATATATAAGTCATCGATTAGATGGCATATGCATTACGGAATCTTGAACAAATATACAGAACGTGCCATCTAATCAATGACTTATGAAGGGGTCTTGTGGAAAATATCATATCAGTTGAAGGACTTACAAAGTTCCAGCAAATGTAGTGCTGAGATAAGCTTGGTCTTCAGGGAAGAACCTAGCCAGCCCGAAATCTCCAATTTTCGGTTGGAATTTGTCGTCAAGAAGAATGTTGCTTGCTTTGATATCTCTGTGGATAATTCTTAGGGGGGAATCCTCATGTAGATATTGTAACCCTCGAGCAATACCGACAATTATCTGGAACCTGGTGCTCCAGCTCAAGAACTGATCACTCTTTCCTGTTTTCCATCAAGAATAATTATAAGTAACATATACACTGAAAGTTTAATGATTCTTTGCACCGGTCTAAGTGTTAAGTTTGTGTGCTCAGTTTAACTAATTTTGTCATAATAAGTAGAACTTGGAACAAGTCCGCATCATACTTGGATAGAATGCAGAGTATAGTGAAGATGTAATACCATAAATAATGAGGTCCAAGCTCCTGTTCTTCATGTATTCATACACAAGAAGCCGTTGCGGCCCATCAGAGCAGCATCCGATAAGACGAACCAAGTTCCTGTGTTGGACGCTTGTGATCAACTTTACCTCTGTAAGAAACTCTGATTCTCCTTGTTGGGATTTGTCAAGGCTCAATTTCTTAGCAGCAATTAACGTCCCATCTCCTAATCTCCCCTAAACAAAAAGATACAAATAAGACTGAGAAATAAAGGAATCAACCCATATGTGCCTCAAATCCGAAGAGTATTTTCATTTCAACTTATATCTGTGCTCTTGCAGTCTTGCCGCCTGCACTACTCCGGATTGAGTGTTTTAGAAACCTTATGAGTTCAATGAAACTATATGTAGTAAGTTGTGGTTTGAATGAATGCCTCAAACTTGCATGTTCGAGAAAATAAAAAAGTACGCCCAATGTTGGTTTCGTGGATTCAGTAATCATACCCGATAGACGGGGCCAAATCCACCTACTCCAAGGAGATTACCAGAATGAAAGTTCTTGGTTGCCTTCTTCAGTGTCCTAAAATCAAAGTAGCTTATTGTTCGAAGCATCCCACTGAAAACATCTGTCGATGCTGCATTAAGAATACAGAATATTATGAATGAGGTCTTACTAAAATATTGGTTAGTTATTTTTTAGATTAATCTATAGTACAACCTGCAGGCCGCCTTCTCACTAGTGCTACCAATTTCTTAATATCCTCTGGTTTGATCTTTTTCCGAAAGACATATAGAAGAACTAGCAATACTATGAGCGTGACTAGCCCTCCAAGGAAAAAGAACAGCACTGGAGACTGCGACTTAGAAGCAGGGGGACCCGTTGTCATAGAGGATACTGAAGAAATCTCTGCAACCAAATATAGTGTCAACATATTTTTAGTCATTTAGGGTCCTTGAATTGACAAAACATGTGCTTATAAGGAACAGATGATGGGACAACGGGATTGAATCATTCTAGTGCGTGGATCTGTGCATGTGACACAAGTCTCTTGAGGCAACTTCATATATATATGTAATATCTTCATTTACAGTTAGCCATTGCAATCAAAGAAAAATAAAACAACACACTCAACTATCACAAATTCTGGTGATCTGATGCCGTTGGTGGGTTAACTAGATATACGAAACTGTTTGTTGGCATGAGTATGTGGAATTGCTTGCAGCACAAGGTTTCATCAAGGAGAAGCTTGAGAGGCATATTACAACTGACATCCGAATAGCGATTCAGTCTAATATGTCATATATAATATCATCAAAACTGAAGAATTTGTGAATCTTTATTTAGTCTAATGAGAACGAATACACAGTAACACAGGGTTTACACTTCACAGTCAAAACAATTATCTCCCAATTATCTCCTTCGAGGAGCGTGGCCCTGTATACGGAGAACAAGTTGGAGAACATATCCATACAACAACAAATGAACATGGTCTTTACAATTTTATCACAATTAATTAAGTTACATCAGATATAATTTTAAGGTGCTGAAGAACATTGTTTTTCCAGTGAAGCAATCGTCACATACCTTTTAGTCCTCGGGCTGTCATTGTGTATACCTTGAAGCTCCAAGGGGTCTACGCCGAAGCTGCAGCAGACAGCAATGGAAATGGGGTGATGGTGTTGCTAGCAGCTTAACAACAGCAGTAACTACCAGCATCCATTCTTCTCGTTCGATCTCTTTCCATCTTCCTTGTTTGTTTCGTGTTCTTTTTCTTTTTCTCGCGTTGGCAAAACCGCTGTGGGGGAGAGAGAGAGAATATAAAAGAGTAACATAAGAGTAATCGAAGGAATGGAATTTCGGACATTACGATATGTGGCTTTTTGGTCACTTTCTTCAATTCCAAACGACAATAAGTATTCACTCAGAATGACGATAATAATAATAAGATCAACATGCCATTCCAAAGTGGTAACTCCTGGCTTTGGATGTTTATCAACTATAACATGTTTACTTGTCTAGAATGAGTAAAATCATCGGAAATTGGGGAGATACTATCCTGATTGAATTTCCTATCATTGCGTATTGTAGTGCAGGAGGAACCTTTTATTTATTTTATTTTATTTTTTTAACTCCGTACATGTTAGCAAAAATAAGAGAAGTCATAAGTCGGAATAATTTCAATATTCATGTGTTTGTGAGCCCTGAAAAAAATAAGAATAATAATGATTTCACTTCTCGTTCAAAGTAAACGTGTCATAAATTGATTTCACCAAACATGTTATACTTTTTGGTTATGACTCAAGTTAAGCCTCTACTAAAAGATATGTTACCTTAATCAACACGTCCTCCTCTCGTACACCTAGAGAATTAATTCAAATTGCGAAAAGATATGTTACTTTTGGAAACTTAAAAAAAAAAAAAAAATCATTTGTATAACATCGCAGCTGTTGGTATGACAAAATCACATTTTTCCAACCTGTTGGTATGACAAAGGTAATGACAAGCTGCAAGGGAGGATCTATGTAAATATATACACATAGTAATTTACACAGTGCAAAAGAATTAATATCAATCTGCAAAACAAATAAATAAAAATGTAATGACAATTGTAAGACGGCCTTAACAATACGAACGGATTTAACTCAAACTTCCAGTGAAATGATAGTGGCGTGCGAAAAACCTTCATGGCTACCTCCCGCTGCTAAATCAAGGTTTTATGAACTTGGAAAATGTTTTCATCCCTTCATAACGATTCTGCCATGTCGTTCCTTGAAGGCTTGAACCCTGTCAACCGAGGATTTGTTTGCTCATGTTTCCTGGAGCACCAAAATAACAACTGTAGACGTCAACTCATTAGGGAATAATTGCACTAGAAAACTACTTCTCTCCTTTTTATCGTTTTTAATGAAGAAGATACGACTTTGTAGAGGAAATTGGCATGTTTAACGCCTTTTAGGGACGCATAGTTGTGGAATTTATCCTTCATACAGCACAATTAATAAATTTAGCACTTGAGACAAGGGTTTCCCTGACACTACATCCTTTAACAGACTTCAAATTTGCAAGCTTTTTGTGATATCTGTATGAATCGTATAAACAGGTAACAGCATATGAAGAATCGATTCCTTGTTCCAAACTGCCTTTTTGTTGTAAATTTCTTGACTCCTTGGAAGATGATGGATAAAATGTTTTCTCCATATGAGACGGGCATATTCTGGATGATCAACAAAAGGATTTCTATTGTGTTGATAAAACTTGCATACTCTTTCATTTCTCAACTTCTCTTCTCTTGAAGGTGGATCAATATCATTCCACTTTAACAATGTAGAAAGCAGTCCCATCTCACCGGTTGCTGTCGCATGCACCCAAAAAGTTCACACTATCAAGGTCCATGCTCAAAACAGGTACAAATTCTTAATTCCTAACCAATAAAACAATATATGCATGCAAGAATGAAGTTCAACGAACTCACAAAACCAAATATAAACTGCATTTCTGCCCCACGTTTAGCCACAACGCCTCTTAATTCTCATATAAAATGGATTGTGCTTACATGGCAACAGAGATGCAACACAAAAATCGAATTTGATCTCAAACTAGTCAAAGATTATTTTTCCAATTGTACTTACAAATTTTTGGAGAATCTGAAAGGCGAAGAGCTGGGCCTCCACCTGGTTGATGAAACCCATAACACACTGCCATGTACATCAGTGCCCTAGCAACATCTCCTCTATGCTAAAGAAATAAATCAAGTTACAGCCAAAAATCAAGGGTTCAGTCTTCAATGCCAAGCTAGAACTAGAAGCCTAGAACCTCAGTCAAACCCTCCTTTCGATCAAGGAGACAATGGATCCACACTTCAAAACGAACTACACTATTTGGCCATTCCATATCAATAAGAACTCTGAATACCAAAAACAATGTTACACAATTGCAGAACAATAACAGAAATAAAAGTAATGTAACAAGATATATATTTTATATGAGGGTACTGATAGGTGCATTATTTATCACATTTTCATGTTAATTATCCCTAAGTTTTGTTAAGGAATTGGTCTTCAAAGAGCCTTATTACTTTCCTTTTCTCTTTTTCAGCCAATCTAAACACTTCGAACATTTTTGGTAAGAATTCAACTTTTTGGAGGAGTTTTGATGCAAGGCCAATTGGAGAAGGAAGATAAGAGGCTGAAGATCGTTGTATCCGAATTTCATAATTTTCTATGAAGCCAAACGCTCCAGTTTTCAAAGTTAATCCCGCAGAAGTTACTTTCCCGTCAGAACTGCGCAGCTGTGGGAGAATGAAGATTTGAAGGCTTTCCCGATTTTTCCTAGTGGCGTGCGATATATGCTTAGATAAGAGATAAAGCTACGTTTCCCATATTTTTACAGATTTTTCCAGAAGATAAATCGACCCCAAATCTAGTGTGCAAGACAGATGACGTGTTTCCCAAGTCAAGAAGGATTCTTTCCTAGTTTGTGTCATTAATTGTTTAGGAGTTCGTTTTATTTTAGGAGAGTTTCTCGCAGACTTTTGAGGGCTTTTCTAGCATAAATAAGCTCTCTCTAAGATCTCTCTTCATCCACCCCGCATACCCATATCACTCACACCATACTACCATTCACCATCTCCGCAATTTGTGAAGAAGAGCTTAGGGACGTGTTTTGCCATGGATTCCGGGTTCTATCTTTCTTTTATTTTTATTTCTATGTGTAACTAAGTTATTTTCTAAGGTCTATGATGAAGCCATGACATGAATATTTGCGAAGTACTTTGTTAATTATTATCCGATTATATGCCATGTTATATTCTTAATCTTTGTGAGTATTTTATTCTAGATTCGAGCTTTTAATGACTGATCACCCTTAGGAATTTTGCATCTAGATAGTTAGATAAATCTATCAGGATGACCAATATCAATTAGGTTTATTGGAACCAACATTAAGAAGAGTAGACAAACTAGTGAGGACGACCAATATCAAGCTAGTCCTACTCGGTTGACATGATTCTTCTACGCTTAATGGGTTTTTATGTGTTTAATTGTATGCCTAACTAATAGGATATAATTATCATGTAGAGATACAAGAGTTGATGCCTGAACATGGATTAATTCATACCTTAGAAAGAACAACCTTTAACATTGGCATGGTAGTTGGCTCTAGGAAAAGTAAATAGGATTGTTGTTGGTGGATTCATAACCTTAGACTTTCATTGTTTCTCAATTTCTTCTTGTGTCATGTGTTTGTTTTAATTAATTGTCTTTTATTTTTCTTGTTAATTTTAGTCTTAATCAATTACTCAATTATTCAATCTATCCTTTGTTTGTTTAATTAAGTCTAGCGTGATTAATCGGTTAAATTGGTGTTAAAGCAATCCCTGAGGGATCGACCTCGTATTTGCATATATTACTACAATTGATTCGTGCGCTTGCGAGTTTAATTTGGTTTAGATTAATCTATCATTTAGGTTAGTTTGAATACACATCAGGTACCAGAATATTATAATCCTTGCTACCCGAATAGACCTCTCTTAATGTAACAGGATATATTTATATGATGACCAGAATACTAGAATCCTTGCAACCATTGATAAGCCTTCTTTCAAACCTAAACTCCTAAATGATGGTACCAGAATACTATAATCCTTGCTACCATGAATATGCCTCCTCTCAACCCTCGACTGCTAAGGCATGCATGGGTATAACATCCAAATTTACAACTTGTGTGGCACATGTTGTGTGCATTGTAAGAGATTAATACCCTGTTTGATACCAGTACCACTGCTTTTGGTATCTTCAGAATTTTCTTCTACTTGTGAAAGGACCCTCGGAACTTTAATAAAATCCAAATATGCGGGTTTTACTTTTGATTCTGCTTGCTCAAAGTTTCATCCTGCCATATTATTATTTGTGTTTTTCTTGATCTCTTCTCATTTCATAAATTTCCAACATTCGATGGTAAACAATATGGTTTTAACAACTTTAATCAGATTAAAATATATGATACATATTTACGTGCTAGCACAGGAACATGAAAAGAATTATGATATGCCAAAATATAGCTAAAATACCTGTTTAGGTGGTGCCCATCTGTCCTTGTCACTTTCCGTGTCCAAAGCGGCTTCTTTGTTTGCTGGCTTCAAACATTTAGCTGAGTTACCGGTGCATTCTCCATAGTATTTGTTCCCCCTGGATGCATTGACTGCAGGAAACTTCAACTATTTTACATCAAAACACAAGAGATCTGATTTTGCACAATACATACAGGCAGTGGCCCATCTTACCATTCACATCTGCTGGGCGAATGTTGTGTATATCTGTCAAAGACGCACCATCTTTTAACCCATAAGAACGAGGCCATAGGTGCTCCCCTAGAAAACAGAAACATTAACATTTAATTTCTTCCAAACAGAAAATAGAAAATAGAGCTTGAAGATTGATATATTTTGCAGAGCAAAAATAGGCAACTGTGCATAATAAAGGGTCAAGCGTTGGAACAATAAAAAAAATCAAAATAAAAAAAAAAATAAAATAAAAAAAACACAACTTGATAGAAGGCTGACAAAAAAGACACACTGCAAACGAACAAAAATTCATTTCATTTGAACATGTCAGTATGTCTACCTAATCAAAGGATGTAACCAGTATCTAGACAGAGATTATGAGCCAAAATTGTGCTACCTTAAACTTCTTTTAGTTAGAGTAGTCAATGTAACATATACAATTGTTATACCTTTCACTAATTTCTCTATTTGAAGTTTAAACATTAAAACAATAAATATCTCACGTTTCTAAGTATATCTGTCCTGGAAACACAAAGACCATAGAAGAGCAAACTACTAAAGGTGGAGCTGCAGCAAATCTATTACCATAACCACAGACCATTAGAATGCAAGAAACCAACATCAAAACCATACATGCTGCAGAAAGTCTGGTTAATTGACTCACTATTCCATCCTTCGGGCTTCCCAGCTAAAGACTTGGGTACAACCCTCAAGGAGTAAACTTCAACTCTGCATAAAAGAGTCGGTAGGCGAATTGGTAAGAGTTGCAGGGTAAATTTGATAGTACAAAAAACAATGCAGGAAGCAGTACTCAGTATATACATTCCCAACGAAGCTTCTGGGTTGTCAACATCCGAAGCATCAAGAATCTTGAGAGAATTCCACACCTATTTCCACAAAAATCGAAAATCTAGAATCATATATTTTATTTTATTTTTTGAACAAACAATATTATCTACACTAAGAGTAAGAGGGTGGGTTTAGCATCACAATGGCCTAGCAACAATGTGGTTCAAACTCCTGGAAGCAACAACAATACCATTAAACTGTGGTACTAAGTGGCTAAAATCTAGAATCATATTCGATTTTACTAAAACGTAGCAATACAACAGGAGCAATAGTGAATGCTAATTGCTAAATACCTCTCCGTAGGATAAAGATTGGTGCCTGGAAATAATGGAATTCAATTTTTTCTTGAGCGATTTGCCCTCTAAATTCGCCGCACTGTCATAATAATTGCTAACATCTTCACAACCATACATAGAAGAAGGAGATGGATTATCAAATGCCGCAGCATCAGCAACAACATTGAGAAACAACAAATAAAATGAGATGATCTGAGAAACCCATCTCCAAGAGACACTGATGCATTTTCTGTAATTCCATCTGCACCCAGAAAGAATGCAACAATTACCCAATTGCCCCACTACCATCTTAAACTTTATCAGCAACCCAGAATCGAAATACCGAAAAAGGTGAGAGCTTGTAGGTTACTGACCTTGTAGAAATGGGGGATGTGGTTGGAGAGACCAAATTATTATCTGGGTTGCGATAGTTACAAGCTAATTGGAATGAGGTTTTGAAGTGCTCGCGGCGGCTGCGGGAGAAGGTGGCGCTCTGCTTACGGACGGCGGTGCTGTCGACGACAGATTTTGTGCAGTGGAATTTGGGGGCCACCACAACGGGATGCTGCATTCTATCGGTTTAGAATTTGGAAACCCGCCACAACTGGTGTTGAGTTAAGCCAACTGGTCAATTTTCTACTAGGTTAATTACGCATCCACGTAACACACCTGAATTTCGTTTTTCACAAAATGCTTTTAACATAAGTTTAATTACACTAGCACACCTTGACGTTTATTGAGTTTTCTAGAGAGTTTTATTATTTATAGTGAAGAAAACAGAATTTTTTATTTTTATTTTTATCAATAGTCCAACACTACACTAAATTAGTCTAAATTAGTCTAGTCTAAGCTAATCTAACATGATCATTAACCTAGTCTAATCCAAAAAATAATTCAGTGTAACAAACGCACCCTAAGACTTTCTGAATGAGACCTTATAGCTTCATACCCTTATGTGATAAGTAGTATGAGCATAATATTTGCATGATCTATCATGCCCCTACGAATTAAATACAATGAACATCAATGTTCAGTGTTTTGGGCATTTAAAGGATAAATAACTCATCAATTATACAATTTAGTAAGAATGTTGAATGATTTGACTCTTTTAATTTTAGTCTCATACTAGACAAGGTAAAAATCTATATGAAATATTGGAGGAAACTAATAATGACATGTATGTTGTAGGTCTATTTGATTGAACGATCTTAGGGTTTAGAGAGAGAGGGGGCCGGCAGCAATTAGAGAGAGGAAAGAGTGATTTAATTGTGAGGTGTATTTGATTCACCCCATTGTGTCTTTATTTATAGTAGTAGGATGGGTAAAAACTTTTCCCTTTAGGATTACAACATTTAATCGGTAATCAACTCCTAATAGGAATATAAGATACATTCCAATATTTACTAGGATTTACACAATCACATTCCTATTCTAAATATGACTGCAACACTCCCCCTTGAGTGTGTACATACTCAACAAACCATTGCATCTAATCTTTAGTAGATAATGTAGAATAGTTGATGAAGTTATCGGCACAACATGTGATCGCAAGTCTCAAATTTAAGGAAGTATGCATTTGTAGTAAAACTCACAAAACCTAGGGTATGGTAAAACCCAAGGGTATGGGAAAAACCCATAGACTAAGGAGAATAGTGAGAAATATGCATAATGTCTAAAACAAGCGTCAAACAGGACGAATGTAGTGAAATCAACGGAGTATGATCAACCCAGGATGGGTGCCTCGTTAAAACCTCATTAGGTAGCAAAAACCCAGTAGGAAAAATGCTCCTAATCGTAGGAAAAATAGTACATTAAGATCATGTGAGTATGCTTCTAGATACTCCTCCTGAGTTAGACATAACTTCTAAATAAGAGAACTATAAGCGATTCAACTCAGATAATTTACGCATACCAATTCCTTGGACGAGCTTCTGAAAAGTAGACTTGGGTAATGACTTGGTGAAAAGATCGACCTGAGAACGGATTTGTTTGACTTCAATGTTCTGATGTTGTTGTTGCTGCTGCTGTTGGTGTGAGTAAAAGAACTTCGGAGCTATGTGCTTGGTGTTGTCTCCCTTGATGTATCCCTTCTTTAACTACTTGATACATGTTGCATTGTCTTCAAAGATCGTCGTAGGAAGGTCAACGACTAATGTAAGACCACTAATGCTTCGAATATGTTCCATAACTTCTCTCAGCCAAAAGCACTCACGCGATGCTTCATGCAAGGCAAGAATCTAAGCATGGTTCAACGAAGTCGCAACTAGTGTTTTCTTAGTAGACCTCCAAGATATAGCGGTGTCTCCAAAGGTAAAGACATAACCCGTTTGAGAACGTGCCCTATGTGGGTCAGACAGATATCCAGCATCTGCGTAACCAACAAGGCGAGAATCAATTCAAAGACCATAGGGGGCGGCAACACTAAAAGATTCGCGGGTATAGAACAAGCCCAAATCCGTTGTACCCATGAGGTACCGGAAAATGTCTTTAACACCATTCCAGTGTCTGCGTGTGGGCGCATTACTGTATCTTACCAAAAGATTAACAGCAAAGGAGATGACAGGTCTAGTGCAATGAGTCAAGTACAATAAAACCCCAATTGCACTTAGGTAAGGAACTTCAGGTTCCAAAATCTCTTCATCATCCTCATTTGGATGGAAGGGATCTCGTTTAGCATCTAGAGTCCAAACGACTATAGGTGTACTCGAAGGCTTCGTTTTATCCTCATTAAAACGACGCAAAACCTTTTAGGTATAGTTTGATTGATGTACTAGGATTCCATCCAAACAATGCTCGATTTCCAGGCCGAGACAGTATCGAGTTTTTCCAAGATCCTTCATCTCAAATTTCGATTTCAAGTGTGCATCAATTTTCTCAAGCTCTGCGGGAGTCCCGATAAGGTTCATGTCATCGACATAAACTGCAACAATTGTAAATCTGGAATGTGACTTCTTTATGAACACGCATGGGCATAATTCATTGTTCACCCTGACTTGTCAAATATTCACTCAGACGGTTATACCACATCTGCTCGGATCGTTTCAATCAGTAAAGTGACATCCTCAACCTAATTGAGAGAGTGTTTCGTGGTCTAGAACTATTTGAACCAGTCAATGGAAGTCCTTCTGGAACTTTCATGTATATTTTTGTGTCTAGATCCTATAGAGATATGCGGTTACCACGTCCATGAGCTGCATCTTCAGTTTTTCGGAAACTACCAAACTGATAAGGTAGCGAAATGTTATAACATCCATTACGGGATAATACGTCTCATCGTAATCAATCCTAGGGCACTGAGAGAAGCCTTGCGCTTGTATCGCACTATTTCATTCTTCTCATTACGCTTCCTCATGAAAACCCATTTGTAGCCAACGAGCTTCACGTGTGGTGATGTAGGAACGATAAGTCTAAACACCTTAGGTTTCGCGAGCGAATCGAGTTCGACCTAGATTGCTTGTTTCCATTTTGACCAATCGGTTCTACGTAGGCATTCATCGAAGAAACGTGGTTCGTTGTCATTGTTAAGCATGATGTCATTAGCTACTGAGTACGCAAATGCATCATTGACGATCATCTCATTCATATTCCAAACCTCATCCAATACTGCGTAGTGGACCGAAATCTCGCGATTCTCGAGAGGCCGACATGTTTCGTCTGAAGCATCACCGTAATCTAGAATAACCTCATACATTGGAACGGATGAGTGAGCGATGGTCGGATTCAAATTAAGGTTACTAGTTGGTGCCATTTTCCTCTTCTGAGGTTGTGAATCCTTTAAACCAAGGGGTCTACCATGCTTAAGGGTCGGAGCAAATGATTGGCTAGCCCCTAATATACCTTGCCGCGTGGAAGGTGCGACCTCCCCACCTTTGGGGATGGTCCGACCTTCCCAGGTATGTTGTGGATGTACACCGGGTACAACTATCCTTGTAAGTGCGTTTGTAGCAGGTATATGTGATCTTTGATAGATCATTAAAAGCATCCGGCATGATTTGAGCAATGTTATGAACATCTATAATTCGTTGCACCTCAGTTTCATACTAGGCAGTGCGGGGATCTAAATGAGACATAGTGGGTGCATACCACGATAATTCGCAATGTTCTACAGGAACGTTGACATGCTTATCTCCCCCTAATGACGGGAAAACTACCTCATCAAGGTGACAATCTGCAAAACGTGCGGTAAAGAGATCTACTGTCAAGGGTTCTAAGTAGCAAACAATTGATGGCGAATCATAACCGACATAGATTCCCATTTTTCTCTGAAGACCCGTTTTGGTACGTAGTGACGGGGCTATTGGCACATAAATGGCGCACCCAAAGACCCGTAAATGCGAAACGTCAGGCTCGTATCTAGTGACCAACTGTAACGGCGAATGTGGTTGGGTAACGATGGGCCTCAGGCAGACCAACATAGTTGCGTGCAAAATTGCATAGCCCTAGGCAAATACTGGCAGTTTGGTTCTCATAACCAAGGTCTGAGCTATCAATTGAAGGCACTTTATGAAAGCTTTTGCCAAGCCGTTTTGGTGTGAACATGGGGTACATGATGTTCCACATTATTCCCTACTAACATGCAATAATCGTCAAAAGTCTATGACGTAAACTTTCCAGTGTTATCCAGTTGAATCAACTTAATCGGATAATCAGGGTGGTGAACCCTTAGCTTAATGATTTGAGCTAAGAGTTTAGCAAACCAGCGTTGCGTGTGGACAACAGGCAAACATGTGACCATCGTGTCGATGCATCAACCAGTACCATAAAGTATGTAAATGGTTCGCAGGTTGGTTGGATAAGTCCACAAATGTCTCCTTGAATCTTCTGAAGAAATTTAAGGGGGTTGTGAATGATCTTTGTATGTGAAGGTTGAGTATTCAACTTCTCTAAAGAACACGCTTTGCATGGCGGGAGTCCAACATATGGACGTAACTTATGACCGTGTGAGGATTTGAGGATACGACACATCATGTCACGTCCAGGATGTCCCATACGGTCATGCCAAAGCAACAAAGTGTCCTGGAACTCAGGCATAGGGCTAGCCACACTATGGGTTCTATGTCGCGAATGGTTATGATGTACAACCCACTCGGCAAACGTTCTAACTTCTCGTGAATACGCTTATGGCCATATCTGTACGGAAGTGGTACAAAGAAATTCAGAACCATTATCTTCAGCGGTTTCAATATGATATTGATTATCTCGAATATCTCTAAAAATCAGCAGCGTTCTTCGGGAATGATACTTGGCAATAGCTTCAAGGGAAGCTCGGCATACACGTGACCAAGGATCCCTTAATCCACAGCGGTAGCACATGTCCAATTCTATAGAATCAAGCTAAACGGGAGCTTTTCCCTTGTTCTTGAAGTTTGGGCCTTAGGGGCAAGTGGTGAACGTTGCTGGGTCGCATTTCCTCCCTTAGGTGCGGCACTCTGTTGACCTTGGGTCCGTGGTTGGGTTTGCCACCCATTTCCATGGTCACGATGATTCTTTCGTCAATTATGGCTGCTAGAATTGGTCGCATGCGCTTCAGGCACAGTGTTCAAGCCAGTGGGTCGAGCTTGATGATTCTTCATCGAAAGCTGGTTCTGCTTTTTAGCGATAAGTAAAATAGAGATCAAATCCAAAAATTTGGTGAATTTATGTGCCCTATATTGTTGCTGCAAGACAATATTGGTGGCATGGAAGGTCGAATAGGTCTTCTCTAGGAGATCTGATTCGGTTAGTTCCATTTTGCAGAATTTCAGCAGTGAACGGATTCCACAAACTTCAGAGTTGTATTCATTCACGGACTTAAAGTTCTGGAAGCAAAGGTACTGCAAGTCGTGTCTTGCTTCAGGTAAGTATATGTCTTTCTGGTGATCGAAATGGTCGGCCAGAGCAAGCCAGAGGGTGCATGGGTCATCCTCAGCGAGGTACTCGGTCTGTCGTGCATCATGGATGTGTCTTCGAATGAAGATCATTGTAGTAGCCTTCTGAGCTTCGTTAACAAGTTTGTCGGCGACAGATGCCTCAATGGTGGCTCTAATACCCTTTGCAGTTAGATGGAGCTTCACGTCTTAAACCTACTTCAGATAGTTTCTTCCGGAGACTTCTAGAGCAGAAATCGAGCTTGTTTAAGTTCGACATGTTCCTAAAACGGAGGGGAAAACGTGATTAGTCATATGGTAAGCCATAGACATATATCGTAGAACAAACATGTTCTATAGACATGTATTGGTTTAATTTATGCATGAAAACTACAAGTTTCATGTGGTATGTTTTAAATGAAAATTTCAGGTTTCAAAGGCACTAAATTTGAAACTACAGGTTCAATTTAGTTTTATGAACAATTAGTTAATAATGAGAGGTTCCTGCAAGAAACACAGAATGCAATATGCTAACTCGAGACCAAGACAGTCACTTTCGAGCCATTTTCCAGCCAAACCACGGTGATTTAGCCCTCGAAAAAGGTACCATTATCTTCTTCTCATCGAGAAGTGTGATTTTCGATTTTGAATCACTCGATTTCGTTAAGTATTGAAGAAGTTATGACCATTTAAAGTTTACCCAATTTCCGGCGAGTTTTTCAGTTTTCCCGCAGACCAGTCACCTTTCAGGCTATTTTTCGGCCATCTTCGGCAACCATTGGCTTCCAAATGGTATAATCTTGTTCTACACTTTCCTATCTTCATTTTGATATATTATGGGTCGAATTTGGTTAAGAAACGATTGAGTTACGAAGCTTTGAAAACTGCCCAAACTTTCGGCCAAGAGCTCCGGGACACTTAACGGAGTTTTTAACGGAATGACCAAAATGATGGATGGTGGACAATCTCAGAGACCATTTCTATTGATTTTCAATCTCGGGGACCAAAGTGATGTGTTATGCAAATCTTAGGGACCATTTTAGCTAAGAATCCTCGTATGGTTTTTCTTTATAGAGATACAAGTAAAAGGGAAGCCCATTTTTTGTGCCTTCAATTTTGGTCTTGGTATGGAGAAATTATTTGGTGAGAAAATTGAAAATTAATTTTCTCACCAAATAATTTCTGATTTCTTGAATGGTTTAAGCCACAACACAAGGTAGCCATCGCCTTTAGAATCTCTGAATCAACTATCAATCTGAACTAGGATTCCACAAAACACATTGGACTCTGACCTCGCATTATCATCCCATAGTAGAATCTCTTCCATTATCAAGTAGCATAGGTATTTTGGCATCCCTTTGAAGGTCAGCAAAATATAGTACGAAACTACGGTGTGCTAACATCTACTGGTGAAGGGTTTCTATGGAATGATACCACCCAAAATAAAGATACAAAAATCATGTAAAATTTCAAGGTTCCAAAGGGGAATGAAGTCCATACCTGTAAGATCTGACAATTTTCGAGCGTACTTTGTCCTCCCTGAAATGTGAAAATAAAAAAAATTAATCCTCCAAAATTAGTTTCAGGGATCAGAGGTTTGGGGGAAACAAAATAAAGAAACATTTGTTCAGCTATCAAGATTATCATATTAAGTTGGGATGACAAAGCAGCCCATTTCTTGAACTCCTTGTTTCGTCTAATATTCCTTTCCAACCAAACTCATCACAAACGGACAACTACGTATGCTCTTTGAGTGTTCTAACATGAAGAAAAGGAGCTAAAACATTAAGAGGCTGAAATGGTAAAGGAAATGTTTTCAAGGCTCAATAGGGAAAGGTTTAAGGTTTAAGGTGTAATGTTTATTCAAACATGTAACCGTTGAACCTTGCTCATGTTTCCAATCTCGTGATTCTGCTAGTGAGTTGCATTTGAATTAGTCTAACAAAATGAGCCTTACATGAACCTTACATGAACCAAAAGCACATTAAAGCTACTATTACAATCCTGCTTATTAGTCTAACAAAATGAGCCTTACATGAACCAAAAGCTCAGCAATCATAAAATGCATTATTCTGATAAAAGTATGGAAGATTCAAATTCACAGGTTTGCTTCTTCTTGAAAGCATCGTGGAAGACGATTGTGTCTCTGCAAACATAAAGGGATTTCACGCGTGAACCCTTATGGTTTTTTTTTATCAGTTCGCAGACTCGTCTTTTCTTCACGAATGAATAACATTACCATCCTGGATCCTCTCCTTTTCTTTGGTACATATCATTGGCAAATACTTGCTGGAAACAATCAAGAAGCACCCAGCATGCCTTTTCACACAACTAGACAAACAACGAATACTAATTCAAATGCAACTCACTAGCAGAATCACGAGATTGGAAACATGAGCAAGGTTCACCAGTCACTTTTTGCCTACGTGCAGTGCAATATTTCTTAATCACGAGATTGGAAACGTGTAATCGTTGTCATGGAAAAAGTAGAAAGAAAAAATTGCTGGTTGTTGCCTATTTGGGATACCTTTCCATTTAAAGGCATTCATATGTAATGTTTATTCAAACATGTAACCGTTAGAACCCAAATGACAGAGTACCAAATTCTCCCTTTAGTTTAACATAAATTAAAACAATATGCATCACATTGAATGGAATTATCACTTGTCTCAGACAAACGGAAGGCTGCATAGAAATCGACATTGATCACCATTGGTGCACATACAATAGAGATTGAAGTTAACAAACACAAATAGATAATGTGGATGCAAATTTTCTCCTCCTTGGTCTTGGACAATTTTGCACCTATAAAACAAGTAGCACCTTAGGTCAAGGCCAAAAGCCTCACGCGCCCACGATGAAGGGGGGGGGGCTTTGGCCAAAGAACCTCCGATGCCAAAGTTAGAATTTTAGAGAAAAAGAGTGTTTAGAGAGTTTTGGAATTTTTACAAGAGAATTGGAATGAGTGTTTGGTGAAAATGGGTGCCTATTTATAGGGCTAGGCCGGTGCACTTTGGTGAGGGAGTGGCCGGCCATCATGTGATTTTTCCCTTGAATTTTTGGTTTAATTAGCCAATTTATTGGCTAATTAAACCTAAAGGAATAAATTTGTGGTTACAAAATTGATTAATTGGCATAAATGGGGTAATAAAGAGGGAAAAATGAAAAAAGGTAAGGAGAAAGGATGGTGGCCGGCCATTGACTAGTTTTAGGATTGAATGGGATATATTTTGTTGTTAATTGGATGATTTAATTGATATTTAATGGATTAATTGGGTAATTAATCCATTAATTAACCAATTAACATAATAATTTGGAGGTTACCTTGGCAAAAGGGAATCTGATGAGATGGACTTTGAATTGTTAACCTCTTTTGGAGCATTTTTTACTTTATTGAAATTCGATTGTGTGCTGCTCGCGCGTAGAGATCTCGGTGTACCTTAGGGGTAGTTTGGTCCTCTTTTGCTAAAATATCCACGTGTCGCCTTGTGATTATTTTTGGCTCCACAAATGCCCTCACACCTGTTGGGCTGCTTGCAGAAAAGGGCAACAGGTGTAGAGATTTTTCTCGCTTTAGGAAACCCTGAATTGCTTACTATTTTGTTGTTGATTCTCTCTTTTAATAGGAAATTAAATTCTTCTAGGAAAAGGAAATAAATTTCCCCAAAGCTTATTTAAGTCCACCTTAAGTGGATTATTAAATCAACTTTTAGAGAGAAATTTATTCAACCTTACAAGAGAGAAAGAGAGCTTAGAGGATATTTGTTCCCCCTCCTCTAGCAATCTTCTACGTCTTGCATGTGCAAACAATCGCTTTTCGTTACTTCTAGGTAAGAAAAAATTAATTTTCTTGTCTTCTTGGTTTTCTTGAATCCTTGGGGCTTGAAATTTGGATCGATGGGAATCGAGGACTGGTGATTGGACATTTTGGGGAGCCTCAGCACAGGGTGGAAATTTTTTTCTTCTTTGTTGGGCGCTGGGGCACGGCTAGGTGTTGAAACAAGCCAGGACGTGGGGCCTGGCGGGTTTGCTGGGTCCTGCGGCCTTCATTCATCATTTTTTTTTTTTTGGGCCGAAAGGCCTGCTGTTTTTTTTTTTTTTTTTTATATATATATTTGGCCAATTGGCCTGTTAGGGCCGTGAGGAGAGTGTGCCCGGGGGGCTTGGGCCGTGAGGCCTTATGGTGATGAGCCCTCTTTTTTTTTTGCAACCCCCTAATGAATCTTTCTTGTACTTTTTGTAGGATTTTCTCTAACATGTCTTCCTCATGCCACAAGAATAATGATGGTGTGCCGCCATTATATCGTCAAGGCGGGTCTTTGAGCAAGGTTGGCTACTTCAAGGCTGCTCACTTCAAGATTAACTCTGATGATTCATTTAGGGACTTCCTTGAGACATATTGGCATGCCATTCCATCGGGAGTGCGTGTGAAGCGAGTTAGGGATGGTAGCAGCCGCGAACCATGCGATGGGGTTCGGAGAGCCATCAAGTTCCACCCTTATTATTTTGTGTTGGGGTTTACTTTTCCCATGCCGCGCTTCTTCCAAGAAGTACTCTGTTCCATGAAATGTGCGTCTGCCCAATGTTCCCCAAATGCGGTCCGAGTGATGGTGGGGTTCCACAATTTGAGCCAATTCCTTGACTTGGGACTAACCACCAACGAATTTTGGTATTTCTTTTACATAAGTCGTATTGAAGGAGTTGGGCAGTTACGGTCTCGTCATAGACTTTTTGACAACTCGAGTAAGGGAGATTATGACTAGGCCAAGGAGACTTTGGAGATAAGTGGAGAGTGGGAGTTTGATCATTCTCCCGAGCTGCGTGTCCCAACAACCTTTATATCCGGTATGCAAGCTGCTACAAAAAAAAATTTTATGCTAGGCTGCTTTTCAACTTTCTGATTTGTTTTCTGCTGCCTTTGTAGATTCAGAATTTGGCTCAACTCCCAAGGCCTCTCCGGACATGAAGAAAGTGCATGTTGCTCTAGGTATTCCCTCCGAGTACCGTGAATGGCGTTGGCTGCTAAGTCCTCTTCGTAGGGAGAAAGATGGGTTACCCCCAAAAGAAGAGATAAAACGAATCAAAACAGAAGCATTAGCCCGTCCTATCACTGTGGTAGAACCTGCTGCAAATGATAACGGAAGAAAGAAGCACTCCCCGCCTGTTTAAGAGATGCCTGTTGAAAAGAAACCAAGGATCGTTCGCGGGGTTTCATCAACTGCTCAGGAGGTGTTCGATGAGAAAAGACCAAAGACTTCTTCCGCTGCTCGCGAGGGTTCACCAGTTGCTCCCAAGCTCGTGATTGACTTGACTTCCTCTAAGAACGAGAAAAAAGAAACTGCCGGATCTGTGCCAGTAACGCCTGCTGTTCCGAAAGCTGCCAGTTCGATTGCTGATAGGATTGCCCAACGTAGAAGTTCATCAGTGCCTCCAGTGCCGAAGTTTGTGCCAAATCGTCCTTTTGGGGTTAAATCTGATTCTCCTTTGGAAAGGCTTGCTACTATGAAGAGTGGCAAGACACCTTCGCCTGCTAAAGTGGCGCCAAAACTTGTCCATTCCGCTACTGAGACCAAGTTGCCTGCTGAGAAGAGAGACATTGCTTGCTCCAGTGGTCGTGATAAATCTGCCAAGTCTAGCTCTAGGGAAGTTGCAGAGATTTGTGCGCTTTTGAAACCAGACCTTCTTGAGGATATGGACGTGTGTGCTAAGTTCGTTGAAGGCATCAAAGGGACTATTGGTCCGAGCTCCTTTGTGAAGCACACATCTGAGTACAGGAGGGCTGCTCTACTGACCATGATGCAAAAAACAACGATCTTGGCAGCCAAGTCCATGGTTCTTGATCAAGAGGATACCAAAGCTGCCAAGGAGGTGGCAATGTCTATGGCAGCCAAAGCTTATTCCTCGGCCGAGAAAGTTAAAAAATTGGAATCTGAACTTGCCGCTTTAAAGGGGTCTACTATCTCTGCCCCCACTTATCTGCAACTTGAGACCTTTGCCAAGAGATCACGGACTTGAAGGCTAGGCTTGACGCGACTCAAGTGAAATATGAAAGTGCAGAAAAGGAGATTGAACGTTACATACCTCAGATTCAGGATCTTGAGCGTGCCAATTCTGAATTCCGCTCCGCTGCTTATGCAAAAGATGAAGAATTGATTGTTGTTTACAACCAAGTGATACACTTCAAGAAAGTTGTTGATAAGCTTGAGCCTCAAGTGTTGGAGCTTCAAGGTGCTTTGAAGATCAACGATAACCTGAAGAAAGAAATTGAGGAAATGCAGCGGGTTCGTGCTCGTCTGCTTAAGGAAGTTGAGTAGTTGAAGGGTGAAAAAGCTGGGTTTGAGGCTTCGCTGACTCAAAATCAATCTGATTTCTACAAACTTGGTTATGTAGATCATCTCTTTGGACGGTCGTCTGACTTTGAGTTTTCTAAAAAAGACTTCGAGACCTTCTCTATTTCTCCAGAAGATTTGTTCGCCTTTACTTTCGAATCTTCCATTGGTGAAGTAGTTGGAGATGGGGGTGCCCAAAGCGGGGCAGCCGGGAGTGAAGCGCCGGATGGTACCACTGCTGGGGATGTCATGGCTGCCGAATGTGTGACGACTGAGCAGTCGTCGAGTGGCCAAGCTGCTGAAGAGTAGTCTTCTAAGTAGCCTTTAGGATTTATTTTTCCTTCTCGCTTTTGTTTTGCTTGAACTCCTTCAGTCTTTGATAGTTGTTTATCAATTTTGCTAGAAAATTTAATAAACTTACTTCCTTCGCTTTTTCTCCATCTTCGCTTCTTTTCTTTTCATGCCTCAACCTTTAAACTTTATAGACCAGTGGCAGGCATGCTACTTCTTTATAAGTAGATAGGCCGCGTGGCCTATGCAGTCGTAGGTGTCGGTGTAGAATTTTGCAAAGTTGTTAGCCTTAGGGTCGGTAGCCGGACGCCTTACTTATAGAAGCAGACAAGTCTGTGTGACCACTAGACTGTTAACCTTGGTTTTCTTCAATTCCGTAGGTTGCGTAACAAGCATCACAACACTTTAGGACTTGATGTAAGTTGTTCAGCTTTTGGCAAAGGTGAAGTTTATCGACTACGTAGCATGTCGGCGGTGGATAAAACTTCGTATATGCACGCTAACTTTTTTAACTTTTCACAAAAATGTGCGGTTGTTTAAGTCTAGTGTGGCTTTACTGCTTGAAGGGCAAGCCGTAGGCAGTCTTCTAGAAATCGTAGGCTACCTTAATGCACTCGGTAGCAGCTTTAGATTCCCAAGGCAGCCGTCCATCGGACGTATTGCATAATGTGCCCCCTCCGTCTCTAGGGCCCAGTTCCCTGCGGATTAGGCCAAGGGACCAAAAATCCTTCAACTAGCTAGGCTTTGTGGCTACTTCTAGGAATCTCGGCACAAGCCATTGCGCATCTAGTTATACTAGGGCAGCTAGACTCATCCATGTCTAGATATTCGGAGTGTAGACTTTATCCTCCCGCTTTGGAGAACATGGTTGATCCATTGGGGAATGCAATTCCTGCGGTAAGTCCCTAAGAAGGGCGCGGTCTTCCTTTAAAGTGCAGGAAATGATAAGTTGTTACAATCAAATCAAATTGTAGAAAATTCCATATTGAAAAACAAGTGAACGAATAACTTAATTGTAAAATATCGCATAACAACTGGATAGTCCTCGGCTCGCGAGGTGGTGCCCGTTGAGCTGCCTGAGTCTTCGGGTCTTGATATAGTTGGAGATCACACATGGTACTTTCTCAAGTTGTAGGTGTTCCATTGCTTCTCGATCTCCTTGTCGTTCATAGTAGCGAGGGTATAGCTTCCCTCGCCGCCTACTATGCTGATCTTGTAAGGCCCTTCCCAAATAGGGTCCATCTTCTTTTATCCCTCTCTGCGGGCAGTGATGAAGGCCTTTCTCAGGACTAGATCTCCAGGTTGAAATTGCCGGATTTTGGTTCTTTTATTGTAACTAGAGAGAAGCTGCTGCTGGTAGGCTGCGATGCGGGTTATGGTTTGCTCGCGCCTCTCCTCTGCTAGATCTAGGTCTGTGGCCATCTCTTTACTGTTTTGTTCGACATCTGGCAATAGGGTGCTGATGCTTGGCACGATGATGTTGGGAGGAATGATTGCTTCTGAACCAAACGCCAAGGAGAAAGGGGTTTCTCCGGTTGCTCGTCTTTTGGTGGTGCGATACGCCCATAGACATCCCGGGAGTTCATCTGGCCACTTTTCCTTTTTGTCGGTAAGGGATTTCTTGAGGCAGTCAAGGATCGTCTTATTGGAAGCTTCGGCTTGCCCATTGCCCTGCGGATACCTTGGTGTGGACATATGCTGCTTAATGCCATATTTTTGGAAGAATCTCGCCAAATCTTTGCCCACAAATTACGGGCAGTTGTCGGTGACGATGGACTGAGGGATGCCAAAGCGGCAAATGATGTTCCTCCATATAAAGCGCTATATGTCTGTTTGAGTAGTTGCTGTCATGGGCTCCGCCTCTACCCATTTGGTGAAGTAATCGGTTGCCACGATCATCATGCCTCTGCCCCCAGCAGCGGGTGGCAGAGGCCTTATGAGGTCGATTGCCCACTGCATGAACGGCCAAGGACTCGTCTACGGGTGTAGCTCGCTGGTAGGCAATGCTGGCACAGGCTTGTAACGTTGGCAGCGATCGCATTTTTGTACTAACTCCTTAGCATCTTGATGCATGGTAGGCCAACAGTAGCCTGCGTTAAGAGCCTTTTGTGCTAAAGATCGACCTCCAGAATGATTTCCACAAACGCCTTCATGGATTGAACTTAGGACCTTCAAGTCATTAGGAGGTGCCAAACAACGGAGATGTGGTCCGGTGTAGGATCTTCGAACTAGAATGCCATTCCACATATAATAGCATGCCGCCTTGGTTTGGACTTCCAATCTTTCTGTGGGGAGTGTGCCGTTGACCAAGTAATCTATAATAGAACTTTGCCAATTTGGAGTTACACTAACCTGTGACACTTCGGCTACTGGCTCTGCCTTTATGCTCAGCTTATCTAAGTATTCCACCGGAATAGAGCGTTTGAGCTGGTGATCGAGGGCGGAGCCTAGGCCGGCTAGCGCATCTGTATGGGCATTTTCTGTCCGTGGAACTTGAGGGAGAGTGTAAGTCTGAAATGCCTCAAGCTGCTTGCGTACCTTTTCAAGATATTGCGCCATCCTTGAATGTTTTTCCGTGTATTCCCCAGTGGCTTGGCTAGTAATTAGCTGAGAATCGGAATAAATCGCAAGCTTCTTCACTGCTAAGTCTTTTGCCATTCGGAGGCCTACCAGTAAGGCCTCGTACTCTGCTTCATTGTTGGATGCCTTGAAGCCTAAAGTGATTGCCTGCTCAAGCATCGAGTCATCTGGGGTGGTAAGAACCACGCCTGCTACTGAACCTTTGTAATTGGACGCACCATCGACATGCAAATGCCAAAGATCTTCGTTGAGGAAAGCAGGCGAACCTAAGGTCTCGGCTGCTTTTAGGACGTTGTTGGGCTTCTCTGCTGCGTTGCCTAGGCCGGGTGCAAATTCTGCTATAAAATGTGCTAAAGCTTGGGCCTTTATTGTCGTACGGGGTCGGAAGACTAAACCATATTGGCCTAGTTCCAGTGCCCACTTCATCACTCGTTGAGAAGCATCCGGACCATGTAAGATAGATCGTAGAGGATATTGAGTCATGACAACGACTGTATGAGCTTGAAAGTATGGTCTAAGTTTCCGAGCCACAACAGCTAGAGCCAAAATTAATTTTTCGATCTTCGGATATCTTGTTTCCACATCGAGAAGAGCTTTAGAAGTGTAGAATACCGGTGGTTGGGCCCCCAGCTCTTCTCGTATGTGGGCAGAGCTCACCGCTACTTTGGAGACTGCCAGGTAGATGCATAAATCCTCCGCTGCTTCCGGCTTAGATAGTAAGGGAGGCGATGTGAAATACCTCTTCAGGTCTTGGAAGGCTTTTTCGCATTCTTCATCCCATTTATCACGTTGCGCCCTCTTGATGGCTTTGAAAAAAGGCTTGCATCGATCGGTAGACCGTGAGAGGAAATGGTTGAGGGTGGCTGCTCGTCCAGTCAAGCTTTGGATCTCTTTCAAGGTTGTGGGAGACTTCATTTCTAGAATCGCTCGGATTTGCTTGGGATGCACTTCAATCCCTCGTTGGGTGACTAAGTACCCCAGGAATCGGCCTGAAGATACTCAAAATGTGCATTTGGTAGGGTTGAGCTTCATTTTGTACTTTCTAAGGATGTTGAATGTTTCTGCCAAGTTGCGAATGTGGTCTGACCGCTGCTTGCCTTTTACCATGATGTCGTCGACATAGACTTCCATGGTTACCCCAATTTGCTTCTTAAACATCATATTTACTAACCTTTGGTAAGTTGCTCCCGCGTTATTGAGGCCAAAAGGCATGACCTTGTAGCAATAGGTACCTCGTTCGATCACAAACGCGGTTTTTTCCTTGTCGGGCTCGTACATGGCTATTTGGTTGTAGCCAGAGTATGCGTCCAAGAAACTGAGAAGCTGGTTCCCAGAAGTTGAATCTACCAAAAGATCGATTCGGGGAACTGGATAAGGATCATTTGGGCATGCCTTGTTGAGGTCAGTATAATCTACGCAAACCCTCTATTTGCCCTTCTCTTTCTTCATAACTAGCACAACGTTGGCGAGCCATGCTGAGTGTGCTACTTCTTCTATGAATCCGGCTTCCAATAGCTTGTCTATTTCGTCTTCGATGATCGCTACTCGTTCTAGTGCAAAATGCCTTCTTTTTTGGATCACCAGTTTAGCAGCGGGGTCAACGTGTAACTTGTGACAAGCCACCTTGGGGTCAATGCCAGGCATGTCGGATGGTGACCATGTGAAGATGTCTCGGTTTTTCCTAAGAAAGGTAGTGAGTTCTTCCTTCTCGATTGGGCTTAGACGAGAGCCAATTCTGGCCGTCTTTTCCGGCTGCTACGGATCGAGAATGATTTCTTTAGCGTCTTCCTCGGGTTTCCATCCTATCTCGTCTGCTTGAGCGCCATCTTCTCAATCCATTTGTTGTAATTGCTATTTGGTAGCTTCATCATCTTTTAGGATTTCAGTGAGCTCCACGGGGGTAAAGGTCTTCTTCTTTGATTCTTTCAACATTTGCACAGTGCATCATCGGGATGCGGCCTAGTCGGACTTAATCTCTTTAATTCCTCATCCCGGGATGCGAAACCGGATTTTTTGGTACTTGACGGAAGTGACGACATCTAGCTTGATCAACCAAGGTCTCCCAAGGATCCCATTGTAGGGGGATGGGTCACTTATGATCATGAACGTTTGCTTTGAGACAACTGGCGGTGTTTTCACGTCAAGTGTGATTTGGCCGATTGCAGTTGAGGTGTGTCCATTGAATCCGGTGAGTACCTCTGCTCGGCGTATCATTGTGCTTTCCAGGCCCATTTTTTGGATGACTGAGAGTTGAAGTAGATTGACTACACTTCCATTGTCAACCATCATTCGGTCGACTATGGCATGGGCTATTTGGACAGATATCACTAGTGCGTCGTCGTGTGGGAAGTCAACGTCTTCTGCGTCTTGCTCAGTGAAGCCAATAATGGGTCCAGGTTGTGTACCGGCTGCTTGGACTTATGAGATCAGTAAAGCCTGCTGGATCTTCCTTTTCTTAGAGTTGTTAGTGGCCCCTAAGTGCTCGGATTCGGCAAAAATACCATTTATTCGAATTGTCTTGGTTGGTGGCTTCTCATCATCATCGACATTCCTTCTTAGCTGTGTAGCTGGCTTGTCCAAATATTTATCGACCTTGCCTTCTTTCACGAGCTTTTCTAGATAATTCTTCCAAGTGTAGCAGCTGTCAGTGGTGTGGCCTGGACCTCAATGGAATGCACAATATTTGGTGTGGTCCAACTTGGAAGTATCTCCTTTTGATTGTTTTGGCAGCTTGAACCATGGTAGCACCTTAGGTCAAGGCCAAAAGCCTCACGCGCCCACGATGAATGAGGGGGGGGGGCTTTGGCCGAAGAACCTCTGATGCCAAAGTTAGAATTTTAGAGAAAAAGAGTGTTTAGAGAGTTTTGGAATTTTTGCAAGACAATTGGAATGAGTGTTTGGTGAAAATTGGTGCCTATTTATAGGGCTAGGCCGGTGCACTTTGGTGAGGGAGTGGCCGGCCATCATGTGATTTTTCCCTTGAATTTTTTGTTTAATTAGCCAATTTATTGGCTAATTAAACCTAAAGGAATAAATTTGTGGTTACAAAATTGATTAATTGGCATAAATGGGGTAATAAAGAGGGAAAAATGAAAAAAGGTAAGGAGAAAGGATGGTGGCCGGCCATTGACTAGTTTTAGGAATGAATGGGATATATTTTGTGGTTAATTGGATGATTTAATTGATATTTAATGGATTAATTGGGTAATTAATCCATTAATTAACCAATTAACATAATAATTTGGAGGTTACCTTGCAAAAAGGGAATTTGATGAGATGGACTTTGAATTGTTTACCTCTTTTGGAGCATTTTTGACTTTATTGAAATTCAATTGTCTGCTGCTCGCGCGTAGAGTGCCCGGTGTACCTCAGGGGTAGTTTGGTCCTCTTTTGCTAAAATATCCACGTGTCGCCTTGTGATTATTTTTGGCTCCACAGATAACATCAAATCCACTCCAACCCAGTTCCCAAATAAGAAAATCAAAAACAAAAAACCATAACTATAAACAATAGACTAAAATCAAAACATAATTCATAAATATTTATCGGCTCTACCAAAATAAATCATATTTTTTTTTTCAAAAATTAATTAAAAATCAGCAATGCAAACCTCTCATCATTTACAAACAAACAGATCAAGCCAAAAATCTACCAAAATTTACACAGACCGATCAAACATCACAACCCAAAACCAAATGCAGCAAAAATGGACCACCAAACAGCAAAATCCGAATGGGGAAAACCCAACATCGAACCAAAATCCTGAAATCTTGAGCACATTACACGATTACAACCGGATCGAAATGTAGAGAGAGAGGGAGACAGAGTCACCTA